>CM060903.1:262379313-263629313 GCA_030737815.1 Allium fistulosum
ACCAAACTACCTTCGAGCTATAACTCATTGACTCCAAGAAGAGTTTTAGGTCGTGTGTCCAACCGCCCGACGGGCTTAATGCGATGATTCATCGACTTCAAGAGGAATTTTTGGGACTTAGCTCGTGGGAACAAAGTTTTATCGGTTGCTAGAGACTAAGGGGTTGGATCTGTTTGTTCAACGATCCTTTGGACAAGCCTTCTTGATGCTACTAGAGCAACACAGTTCTCAGAAGAGGGATCGACATGACTCATCGAGGGCAAAGAAGCATTTATTTTCCCGTGCTATCTGCAATGCCCCCAGTGTCCCGGTACGGCTCATTTGGAAAAGGAAAGTAGACAAGGATGGATGAGAAGGCATCGCTTTAGGTTGTTGCCTCATTCCTTAGTAGCCAGAGTATTATTTTCTAATCATCCTTTCGTCTGATTTCGTCAGTTAGTTGGGGTGTTTTTCTACTGGGTCTTAGTGAACTTGGTTAGGCAGAAGGTCCTCGAGGTCCTGTAGCTCCTTCACTATTTGGTATGTTCTTTGGCAAATTATCGGGTTTGCATTCTGCAAATTGCACTACCTCTAGTCTCTAGAACTGGTTTGTCATCCCATAGAATTCTCCCAGGGTAGTAGGTTGTTTCATCCCTTAATGATTCCTGAGGGCCTTGCAGTAGACAACATCTGTGGCCCTCGCTTCATCCATATGCTAGTCATACCTGTAAAAAAGCAATTTCAAATCAATTGTACAGTCGTAGGAAGGTATAGTTGGCATGATAAAATTCTTTGGATATTTTGCATGCTGAACGGCTTTGGTGAATGGGTTTCGATTGTGAAAGATGCTCTAATCATTATCAGTCTGGTCCGTTTTCAAGTTATGGTTGTTTATAATGCTTGAGAATGATATATACATGATTGTCCTACTCTTGAATGATTAGAAATGTCGATTGAATGGAAAATCACTTTGGATAGAGTCATGGATAAGTGATGATCCCTAAAAAAATCAAACTAGGCCAGATCGGTCTGGGGCGACAAGGAAGGCCCTATAACCTTGCATTCCAACTTTCAAGCATTTGGAGTTCGCATGTTCGAGTTATGGGCAAAAGAAGATGGATCAGTGGTATTTTACTTGGAGTTCGAACCAAGAAAATTTTCCATTTGCTTGGAGTCGGCACATGGTTTGTGAAAGTCTATAGGATCTTTTTATGTAATGCAACTTTAATATATATAAGTGTGAGAGTGTGTATTACTAACTATATTAAGCAGAGAATAATAATTGAATATAAATAAGGTAAATAATTAAAAACGAGCACACCAGATATTTTATACTGGTTCGCACCTCCCGTCCTACGTCCAGTGCCGAAGCTCCCCTTCGGTATTTCCGTTAACCAAATAACCCTCGCTTTACCCGGAGGAATTGGCTGAAATGACCCTCCTATTACTACCCTAATTTCATAAGGAATTTTTTTTTACTTCATCAAAGGGAATTTAAATCACGTGGAAATCAAAATGCCATACAAGTTATTGACATAGCCACCTATTTCTTTTCTAAATAGGCAAATTAGGCAAAATCAGCAGTTCAGACGTCTAAATTCTTATGACAGGCGTCTAAACATAATTACAGACGTCTATCTAATTATGACAGACGGCTCAGAGATCAAAAATTGAAACAGAGGGAAAAAGACATTTTGAACTGAATTCAGACGTCTAATTATTTTGTGACCGACGTCTACATTTAACCTTAGACGTCTAAATTATTTAGACTGTCGTCTAAGTTTAACCTCAGACGTCTAAATTATTAAGACTGACGTCTAAATTCGATTTCTATGTACATGCATATGCACATTCAGCTTATATGTGTCTGGTTGTCCTCCTACATTCATTTACACTTTTAAGTTCGATTTAAACTTCCTTAGAACTATCAGAGATGATATATAGATTGATCATTTATTACAATTATATTTTTCCAGGGTCATTTTCTTTTTCCAATAAACAAAATATATCCAGGATCAAAACAATTAACCAATATAAATATATCAGTACATTCACAAAGATAAGCACATACATGTGAGGATGCATATGCCTCTCTTCTTTGAATCAGAGTTCTGGAAAACAAGAGGATATTGGATTGATTGAATTTAATCAATCCACACATAGTACGGTGTTATATGCAATAAAACTTCCATTCATGTTTGATTTTCTTCTTATAAAATCTGTCTGGAATTTAAAATGCATTTGGTTAATATCTGAATGAAAATTCAGATTCCTATTACAAATACAAAGAAAAAGGTGTGTTAATATTTGCACAAAACATGTTTATGTGCATATATAACTGCAGCTATTTGGATCTGGCTTTCAATTCCCTTATTACAGATCCTTCCTTTATTTAAAAAAATAAGACATGAAACATTTGTATGAAACAAGTTAGGTTATGGGAACCTTGCAGTCTTATAAAAACATTCAGCCTATGCCTATTATCTTTTGTATACACTTACCATGTTTGAAAGATAAAACCATTTAATTTTTCTGAGAATCAACTATCCAGATTTTTCCAAAACTTAAATCCTTTCTAAAGACTCAAAATTGACTAATACATTTATAAAATGTAATCATTCAGTTTTCAACATGGTGTTCTTACTAAATCCACTTACAATATTTTGATTAACTTCTTTAATATCAGATATTAACTAGATTCATAAATTCCAGATACAAGTCAATCTCTTAATAAAACACTTAACCAAATATCCATCCCATATTCAACACTTAATACAAGTAACAATTTAAATCATTAATACATGCGGATTTTATCATTTTGGCTCTTATCTAACTAAGTTTAGCATGCTATAATCCTCTTCTCAAAGCCTTGCTCCTACTCCTACTTAGTGGCTGCAATCCCTGAAAAAGCATTTGAAGCTGCCTCATTTTAAATGAGACACCCCAGATGCCATTAGCACACTAGGGTCAGACACATGTCTGGTATGAGAAAATTCACAAAAGCAATTAGTTAATTAGGTTAAAATCAAATTAAATACATATACATAAAATTCTGCCCTTTAGAATCAGATCATACTTGTGTGCATGCTCTGTGTCATTGTGCATGTGCACACTTTAATTTTTCTTTCCAGAGATTCCATATATATATAAATATGGCACATACATTCAAGCATACAATTCAGTCATAATCAAGCAATCATTCACACCAACAGGAAAATAACCAATATGAGTTAAATCATTTATTCAATCCTCATATTTCAAATCTGGGAAAAACTCTAGTTTTCTCATCATCTCAAATATTATTCCCTTGGTATATTTATCTATCCTGGTCTCATCTGCAATATTTATGAATCAATGGACACAATGTAATGAACTAATTCACTCCATTACACAAAGATCTCAGGACTTAAACAAGCCATGTGTCAACTTGTGTTACTCAAGAACACAAGTCATTCCTACAGTGTTCTTGACCCCAATTTCCTAATCAGGTTTAAGTTAATAATAATAACTCTTTTGATTTTTCATGACTAAACCATTCAGTGATCCATTTTACTACTAAAAACATCCATATCATGGCATCTCATATTATTCATAACCATACAGAGACAAACAAGCAACCAACCATTGGTGACAAAATAAATAAGGTTCTGTATATATATATATACATCCTGGTATTTTAAAAGGGGTTTAGGCAACTAACATTGGCTTATGGCTTTTGAGAGAGTTTTTCTTTTTGCAAACATTTGTGCTTGAGTTAAACTCAGAATGACCTGGTTTCACTGAATCACAAAGTTTTGTTTGCTATGCATATGAACATATATATATTTTCATTGAATCAGGAGCATCAGCACATAGGCAACCCTATTGCACCCCTAATTCCTTTTTATCTCAAGCCTCAGCACTTATACATGAGTATATTGCAGCTCAACATTATTTACATCTTTCTGGGTTGAGCCAAAACCAATACTACTTGCCTATTTTCAACATTTATTTTATGTTCCTAAGCATTTATATATCAGAGATCTGGGTTCATAAAACATATATGTATACTAACTACACATAAAACTTTCTTATAAATAAACAAGTAGAACAACCAAAGAGGATCAAAACATTTTCAGATTTTAAATTCACAGATAAGCATTCATATATGAAAATACTCTTTTTAAGAAAAATTACTTATAACTGGCTGCCTACATTAGGACTTATTGCCTTAGATTTTTGAGTGAGTTTTCTCACCTAGCCCTCTTCTTTGCTTCCTTAATTAATTGATGAACTTCTGCCTTTAGCCTCAAGCTCTTTTCCTTCCCTTGCCTTATGATTTCTATGGTGTTGTTTCTTTTTTTTTCAAAGTTCTTTTCTGAGAAGGAGAGGAGGCTGCTGCATATACATGTATATATACAGGGTCTTCCTTAGGGTTTTGGGTATTGGCTAAAGCCATTTTTGCCCACCAGAAAATCATGTTATCTGTATTTTACTTGAACCCAAAATTCTGCCCTTCCCGGCTTAATTTAGGCGAAGAGAAAAGTGGTTACTTTCTTTTTGGCTAATTTCAGAATTTTGCTTTTCAGAAAATACCTTTTTTTTCTTTTGTCTACAATCATGCTAAAAATGTGACTTGATTTTGTTATTTACCCAATACTTTTCCTAACTCTGCCTATACCAAGCATTTCCCTGTTTTGTCTTATTTTTCCTATTTTTAGCTTTCATGTAAATGGTATGTACCTTCTTTATTTATTTACAAGAGGAATACTCCTTTTTATATCTTCAGTCTTTTTATTTCTGCCTACATATAAAATATATTGGTATGTTTTATTTTGCTGAATTGAACTCTAGTACCTTATTAACATATATATATATATATATATATATATATATATATAAGCTTACTAAATTAATTAGTATACTCATCTGTATATATTTATACATTATTTTGTACTGACACACACATGTACATGTACACTCAAAAATATTCAGTAGCATCCATATATGTATATTTACTTATGCATTCAGCCTTTAAGGATTTAATCTATATATATATATATTCCCATACATATCAATATGTATTTATTCTTAGGGTTCAGGGATTTTAGCTTTAGTTCATGTGCATTTCCTGTGCACACATGTACACACATACTGATACACTATCAAGCTATATCACTCCCCTTTCAAGATTTATTAAAAAAATCATTTTGAATTTATTTATATTTTTCAGAATAAATTCCTAAAATCTTGGGTCATTACATACACCCCTCCTTTTAGGAATTGTGTCCCACAATTTTTTTTTCCTAAGCTTAAAATAAATTTTAAACTTAATTCAGAGAACAAGTACATTCTCAACCAAATAAATTTTTGTTCTATAATAACTAAAAACATATGCATCTAAAAAGAAAACAATCAAAGATCAGAATTACCTTTAATCTGAAAATAGCTTAGGATAATTCATCCTAACTTTGTCTTCTAATTCCCATGTGCAATCACTAGGATCAAGACTCCACTGTACCTTCACAAGTTTCAGAGATTTATTTCTCAATTTCTTCACATCTTTTGCCAAAATTCCCACTGGATCCTTTTCATAAATCAAATTAGGATTTATCTGCACTTGGGTTGGGGTCTCAAGAATTTCTGCCTTGTCATGGACCCACCTTCTCAATTGTGATACATGAAAAACATCATGTATACCCTGCATGTTTTCTGGTAATTCCAACTTATATGCCAAGGGACCAATTCTCTCCAGAATTTTGTATGGTCCAATATATCTTGGGGTTAATTTTCCTTGTTTTCCAAACCTCAGCACATTTTTCATAGGTGAGATTTTGATGAAAACAAAATTTCCCACTTCATATTCTACCTGCCTTCTTCTCATGTCTGCAAATTTCTTTTGCCTATCTTGAGCTGCTGCCATTCTTCTTCTTATCAACTCAATTTTCTCCTTAGTTTCTTGTATATACTCAGGTCCTAAAATAGACCTTTCTCCTGCTTCTACCCAACAAACAGGTGACAAACAGGGTTTACCATATAAGGCTTCAAATGGAGCCATTCCTATGGTGCTTTGGTAGCTGTTGTTGTATGTAAATTCAACTAGATGAAGATAATCTTCCCAGTTGCCCCCAAAATCCAGTATACATGCCCTCAACATGTCCTCCAAAACTTTGTTTACTACCTCAGTCTGCCCATCTGATTGAGGATGGTAGGCAGTACTTAAACGTAGTTCACTTCCCATTACTTCTTGAAAGCTTCTCCAGAATTTTGAAGTGAAGATGGTATCCCTATCACTCACAATGGTTTTGGGAATGCCATGTAACTTTACCACTTCCTTTATAAAAATTTGAGCTAATTTTGGTGCTGTTCTTTCTGACTTGACTGGAATGAAGTGTGCTACCTTGGTTAGCCTATCAACTATCACCCATATACTTGTATTACCTCTCTTAGATCTAGGCAGTCCATCTATGAAGTCCATAGATATGTCTTCCCACTTCCACTGTGGTACACTAAGAGACTGCATCAACCCTGATGGCCTTTGGGTTTCAGCCTTGACTTGTTGGCAAGTCATACATTTGGCAATGTATTTAGCTACATCAGATTTCATTCCCTTCCACCAGAAGTCTCTTTTCAAATTTTGGTACATTTTTGTGTTGCCTGGGTGTATGGAGTATTTACTTCTGTGATATTCATTCAATATCTCTTTCTTCAATTCTGTGTCCTCTGGTACACATATCCTATTTTGGTATCTCATATAACCATTTTTATCAATATGGTGATTCATCACTTCCTCCCCTCTTGAGAGGAGCACTTTCCTCTCTAATAAGTTGGCATCTTGTTCTTGCATTTTTCCTACCTTCAGAATTAAATCTGGTTGAAGTGTCATCAAGCTTAACTTCCCTTTAGCTTCTTGTGCACCATGCATCTGCTCATCCATGTGCACACAACCATTCTCCCCAATTTCTAACTCAGTTAGCAAAGACAAATCTTTAAATTCTTCTATCATCATCATAGCCAATTTAGCATGTTGTCTACTTAGAGCATCTGCAACTTTGTTTGCTTTGCCTGGTGTATAGAGTATGTCAAAGTCATAGGCAGCTAAGAACTCCACCCATCTATGTTGCCTCATGTTCAAATCTTTTTGTGAAAATAAATATTTTAGAGACTTATGGTCAGTGTAAAGTTCAAACTTTGTGCCTAACAAATAATGTCTCCAAAGTTTTAAAGCATTGATCACAGCTGCTAATTCGAGATCATGTGTGGCATACCTTACTTCATGTGGTTTAATTTGTCTGGATGCATATGCAATGACTTGGCCTTGTTGCATCAACACTGCACCCAAGCCAAATCCACTAGCATCAGTGTATACCACTAGTTCTTCATTTCCATATGGTACCTTTAAAATTGGAGCATTCACCAATGCCTCCTTCAACTGCTCAAAATACTTCTCACATTTTTCTGTCCAAACAAAAGCTTGGTTCTTCCTGGTTAGGTTAGTGAGTGGTGTAGAGATTTTTGAAAAATCTTTTATAAACCTCCTATAATACCCTGCCATCCCCATAAATGACCTCACTTCACTCACAGTGCTTGGCCTCTTCCATGCTTGAATAGCCACTACTTTATTGGGGTTCACAGAAATTCCTTGAGCAGATATAACATGGCCAAGGAAATGTACTTCCTCTTTCCAAAATACACATTTTGAAAATTTTGCCTTTAAATCTTTTTCCCTTAACCTAGACAAAACCATGTGCAAATGATGCTTATGTTCTTCCACTGTTTTGGAATAAATCAAAATGTCATCAATAAAAATAAGCACAAACTTGTCTAAATAATCTCTAAAGGTTCTGTTCATTAGATCTACAAAGTATGATGGTGCATTGGTCAAACCAAATGGCATAACCAAAAATTCATACAACCCATACCTAGTGTTAAAGGCAGTGTACTTGATGCTTGATTCTTCCACCTTCATCTGATGAAAACCAGATGCTAAGTCTAGTCTAGAAAACACTTTTGCCCCTGCTAATTGATCAAAAAGATCATCTATTCTTGGCAGTGGGTATTTATTTTTAATAGTTACCTTGTTTAATTCTCTATAATCTATACAGAGTCTTAAGGAGCCATCTTGTTTCTTAACAAATACTACTGGTGCTCCCAGCAAGAATTACTTGGTCTTATAAAACCCTTTTCTTCCAGTTCTTCTAACTGTTTCTTTAATTCCTTTAGTTCATTTGGCCCCATTCTAGTTGGCTTTTTAATCACTGGGCTTGCTCCTGGAACTAGATTGATCTGGAACTCTACTGGTCTATGGTGTGGAATACCCTTGACCTCACCAAACACATCCAAATATTCATTGACTATGGGAATTTCTTCAATGGTTAGTTCACTAGAATCTTTTTCTGAGTCAACTAAATGATATAGTTTTCCTTCCTCAGCTACTTCACATAAAACTGTGATTCTCTGACCTCTAGAATTTTGCAATGATATGGTGGATGAGTCTAAATTAATTATGGCTTTAAATTGCCTTAACCAGTCTACCCCCAATATAACACCTATATTTGGGTAATTCAAAACATATAAATTGGAAATAAAAATATTTCCTCCTATGTTTAATTCCACATCCACACAAATCATATTTAAAACACTAGAACTCCCCAATGGACTTTGTATATGTAGTGGGGTTTCAACCAATATGCAATTCAGTTTTAGCATTTTAACTAGTTCATAAGAAATTAAAGAGTGAGTTGCCCCAGTATCATATACTACTGCTATGGGTATGGTACAAATAAGTAATGTACCTTCCACTTGGCTATGGTTTTCAGTGTTACTCTCCACTGTGGCTTTGCCTTTTCCTTCCAAATTTGCCAATTTTCCTTGCTGTTTGTACTCAGGACAATTCCTCTTCATATGCCCCTCTTTCCCACATAGATAGCACTTGAAAGCTCCTCCTTTCAATTCTGGACATCTTGGTTTGATGTGTCCTTCTTTTCCACACTGATGGCACACAATTTTCTTCTTGGTTTCCTTAGCTTTGACATCTCCAGTGCCTTTGTTACTGGCCTCTTCCTTCTTCTTATCATAAGGGTGTACCTCCCCTTACTCTTCTTGGTATTATTGTTCTTAAAATTTCTGAACTTCTCCCTTTCCTTGTCATGCTGTTCCAACCTCAAAGCTAAGTCTATCACATGGTCAAAAGTCCTGTCTGCATAGGGTAACATGGCTCTGCTGAGTCCTGGGTTCAACCCTTTTATGTACCTATCATTTTTGGATGCCTCATCTGCCACAAGCATTGCTCCATATGTGGAAAGCCCCTCAAACTTTTGAGTGTATTCTGTGACAGTCATGGTTCCTTGTCTAAGTCTAATAAATTCTTCTAGCAAGGTAGTCTTTGCTGATGCTGGTACAAACCTTGCTTCCAACATCTCTTTGAATTGATTCCAAGTGATTTCATTCTCATTTCTTCCTGCAATGATAACTTCCTACCAGCCTAAAGCTACTCCTTTTAGCTGTCTTGAAGCCACTTGCCTCTTTCTTTGATCATCAAGTTGCATGTCATTGAAAATTCTTTCCAATGTTCTTAACCATGTTTGAATTTCCATGATACTCTCTTTTCCTTCAAAGCTTTTGCCTCCTAAATGAGTATATGTCTTAAGTAATTTTGAGAGTTCTTCATAGGGATTTTCTTGCCTTTGTCCTGCCCCATCCCTAAATGCTCTCACCAAGTCTTGCAGATTGACCATTGGTGGTGCATGGGAAGATCCTGCTCCCTGATTTGGTGGTCTCCCTACCATAGTTTGCTAATAATAATTTACATAGCTGGTTAGTTTGATTGGTAATTTTATTATTTCAGTGGTTTTTTTTTCACTGAAAACATTGATATATATATTTAGTTCCTTTAAATTTTTATTTCTATCTAAGAATTTGATCATTACTTCTACTATGTTGAATAACATAGCTCTGATACCAACTGAAATGACCCTCCTATTACTACCCTAATTTCATAAGGAATTTTTTTTTTACTTCATCAAAGGGAATTTAAATCACGTGGAAATCAAAATGCCATACAAGTTATTGACATAGCCACCTATTTCTTTTCTAAATAGGCAAATTAGGCAAAATCAGCAGTTCAGACGTCTAAATTCTTATGACAGGCGTCTAAACATAATTACAGACGTCTATCTAATTATGATAGACGGCTCAGAGATCAAAAATTGAAACAGAGGGAAAAAGACATTTTGAACTGAATTCAGACGTCTAATTATTTTGTGACCGACGTCTACATTTAACCTTAGACGTCTAAATTATTTAGACTGTCGTCTAAGTTTAACCTCAAACGTCTAAATTATTAAGACTGACGTCTAAATTCGATTTCTATGTACATGCATATGCACATTCAGCTTATATGTGTCTGGTTGTCCTCCTACATTCATTTACACTTTTAAGTTCGATTTAAACTTCCTTAGAACTATCAGAGATGATATATAGATTGATCATTTATTACAATTATATTTTTCCAGGGTCATTTTCTTTTTCCAATAAACAAAATATATCCAGGATCAAAACAATTAACCAATATAAATATATCAGTACATTCACAAAGATAAGCACATACATGTGAGGATGCATATGCCTCTCTTGTTTGAATCAGAGTTCTGGAAAACAAGAGGATATTGGATTGATTGAATTTAATCAATCCACACATAGTACGGTGTTATATGCAATAAAACTTCCATTCATGTTTGATTTTCTTCTTATAAAATCTGTCTGGAATTTAAAATGCATTTGGTTAATATCTGAATGAAAATTCAGATTCCTATTACAAATACAAAGAAAAAGGTGTGTTAATATTTGCACAAAACATGTTTATGTGCATATATAACTGCAGCTATTTGGATCTGGCTTTCAATTCCCTTATTACAGATCCTTCCTTTATTTAAAAAAATAAGACATGAAACATTTGTATGAAACAAGTTAGGTTATGGGAACCTTGCAGTCTTATAAAAACATTCAGCCTATGCCTATTATCTTTTGTATACACTTACCATGTTTGAAAGATAAAACCATTTAATTTTTCTGAGAATCAACTATCCAGATTTTTCCAAAACTTAAATCCTTTCTAAAGACTCAAAATTGACTAATACATTTATAAAATGTAATCATTCAGTTTTCAACATGGTGTTCTTACTAAATCCACTTACAATATTTTGATTAACTTCTTTAATATCAGATATTAACTAGATTCATAAATTCCAGATACAAGTCAATCTCTTAATAAAACACTTAACCAAATATCCATCCCATATTCAACACTTAATACAAGTAACAATTTAAATCATTAATACATGCGGATTTTATCATTTTGGCTCTTATCTAACTAAGTTTAGCATGCTATAATCCTCTTCTCAAAGCCTTGCTCCTACTCCTACTTAGTGGCTGCAATCCCTGAAAAAGCATTTGAAGCTGCCTCATTTTAAATGAGACACCCCAGATGCCATTAGCACACTAGGGTCAGACACATGTCTGGTATGAGAAAATTCACAAAAGCAATTAGTTAATTAGGTTAAAATCAAATTAAATACATATACATAAAATTCTGCCCTTTAGAATCAGATCATACTTGTGTGCATGCTCTGTGTCATTGTGCATGTGCACACTTTAATTTTTCTTTCCAAAGATTCCATATATATATAAATATGGCACATACATTCAAGCATACAATTCAGTCATAATCAAGAAATCATTCACACCAACAAGAAAATAACCAATATGAGTTAAATCATTTATTCAATCCTCATATTTCAAATCTGGGAAAAACTCTAGTTTTCTCATCATCTCAAATATTATTCCCTTGGTATATTTATCTATCCTGGTCTCATCTGCAATATTTATGAATCAATGGACACACTGTAATGAACTAATTCACTCCATTACACAAAGATCTCAGGACTTAAACAAGCCATGTGTCAACTTGTGTTACTCAAGAACACAAGTCATTCCTACAGTGTTCTTGACCCCAATTTCCTAATCAGGTTTAAGTTAATAATAATAACTCTTTTGATTTTTCATGACTAAACCATTCAGTGATCCATTTTACTACTAAAAACATCCATATCATGGCATCTCATATTATTCATAACCATACAGAGACAAACAAGCAACCAACCATTGGTGACAAAATAAATAAGGTTCTGTATATATATATATATACATCCTGGTATTTTAAAAGGGGTTTAGGCAACTAACATTGGCTTATGGCTTTTGAGAGAGTTTTTCTTTTTGCAAACATTTGTGCTTGAGTTAAACTCAGAATGACCTGGTTTCACTGAATCACAAAATTTTGTTTGCTATGCATATGAACATATATATATTTTCATTGAATCAGGAGCATCAGCACATAGGCAACCCTATTGCACCCCTAATTCCTTTTTGTCTCAAGCCTCAGCACTTATACATGAGTATATTGCAGCTCAACATTATTTACATCTTTCTGGGTTGAGCCAAAACCAATACTACTTGCCTATTTTCAACATTTATTTTATGTTCCTAAGCATTTATATATCAGAGATCTGGGTTCATAAAACATATATGTATACTAACTACACATAAAACTTTCTTATAAATAAACAAGTAGAACAACCAAAGAGGATCAAAACATTTTCAGATTTTAAATTCACAGATAAGAATTCATATATGAAAATACTCTTTTTAAGAAAAATTACTTATAACTGGCTGCCTACATTAGGACTTATTGCCTTAGATTTTTGTGTGAGTTTTCTCACCTAGCCCTCTTCTTTGCTTCCTTAATTAATTGATGAACTTCTGCCTTTAGCCTCAAGCTCTTTTCCTTCCCTTGCCTTATGATTTCTATGGTGTTGTTTCTTTTTTTTTTCAAAGTTCTTTTCTGAGAAGGAGAGGAGGCTGCTGCATATACATGTATATATACAGGGTCTTCCTTAGGGTTTTGGGTATTGGCTAAAGCCATTTTTGCCCACCAGAAAATCATGTTATCTGTATTTTACTTGAACCCAAAATTCTACCCTTCCCGGCTTAATTTAGGCGAAGAGAAAAGTGGTTACTTTCTTTTTGGCTAATTTCAGAATTTTGCTTTTCAGAAAATACCTTTTTTTTTCTTTTGTCTACAATCATGCTAAAAATGTGACTTGATTTTGTTATTTACCCAATACTTTTCCTAACTCTGCCTATACCAAGCATTTCCCTGTTTTGTCTTATTTTTCCTATTTTTAGCTTTCATGTAAATGGTATGTACCTTCTTTATTTATTTACAAGAGGAATACTCCTTTTTATATCTTCAGTCTTTTTATTTCTGCCTACATATAAAATATATTGGTATGTTTTATTTTGCTGAATTGAACTCTAGTACCTTATTAACATATCTATATATATATATGTATATATATATATAAAGCTTACTAAATTAATTAGTATACTCATCTGTATATATTTATACATTATTTTGTACTGACACACACATGTACATGTACACTCAAAAATATTCAGTAGCATCCATATATGTATATTTACTTATGCATTCAGCCTTTAAGGATTTAATCTATATATATATATATATTCCCATACATATCAATATGTATTTATTCTTAGGGTTCAGGGATTTTAGCTTTAGTTCATGTGCATTTCCTGTGCACACATGTACACACATACTGATACACTATCAAGCTATATCACTCCCCTTTCAAGATTTATTAAAATAAATCATTTTGAATTTATTTATATTTTTCAGAATAAATTCCTAAAATCTTGGGTCATTACAAATTGGCTAATACAAAAGTATATCTTTGACAAGCTTGTGTTCCAAATAACACGAATTTTGACTAATAGTACATATCTTCCTATGATTACCTTTGAGTAGGTGAATGTGAATGTTTTGAGTTGTAGGAAGTGGTTTAACCAAAATGATATTTTGGTTATGATAAATTGAGAATATGTAAGCACTATATGTAGAAATATGTAAGTAGATAGAGAGTAATAAGAAATCAAGAGAGAATTGATTCAATTTATTTGTAATCTCAATCACTGTAGTATTTATAGGTTTAAAGAGATGCAAATGAGGAGTTGTTTCTATTAGATAAGGTCTATTCAATTTAATGACTGCAACATTTTGATGAAGAGTTGAGTTCTCTTAATTTAAGAGAAGTGTCTATTCCAATTTTTGCAGTTGTTCAAATGACAGACATATGTAGGATTAATTTCTTGAGTACTTCCACAGACGTCTATGGATGGTGTTTTTAGTTTTTCAATGAATTTTAGTGTACATGAATTCATGTGTGCATATATTGTCAAGGAGACCTTACAATATTTTATCTAAGACTCTTAATACACTAGAATAACCTTGCTAATCATAGTATGGTCCATAGGTCTTTGTTGTCTTAGTCCCAATATCTTTGAGCATGATGATCTCTTGTAGTAAATACCTGTAATCTTAAAAAGATGTATAATATATATGATTGTATAGTTGTTGCCATTGAAACCATAGAATGGAGGTTATAACATTCTCCCCCTTTTGATGATGACAACCATACAATTGTTAGTTATGAAAAAATAAATTGCCCTTAAATTTTGTCTCCCCCTAAATATATGCGTATATTTCTCCCCTTTTGTCATTATCAAAGCAAAAGAAAATTATGCAGACATAAAATAGAGATATAATCATAGATGTCAACAAAAAAATTAGACCATAAAATAAATTTATATGAAGTGACATACAAACTAAAAATAGAAGTTTAAATAACATAGCTCATAAACAAGATATAAATGATTAAATAAACGATTTTAGTTATACTGATTAGAAGAATAGGAAAATTCGCCATAATTTTCGTAATACTCCCAGTATGCTGAAGGATCTTGCTTGTATGCTGCTTGCCAATTAGTTTGATCATTATACTCCTTATTCTCTTGAATGGAAAGTCCCTTGAAAGCCATGTAAGATTGATGTTGAAATTGGTGAGGGTCGGATAAGGACATATCATCACTATCTTCTTCCTCCTCTTCAGGTTGTTCTTGCTTAAAGGTTTTCCCTTTGTCTTGAGAGGTTCCTTAGTGAGAAGTATGAGAATGGTAAATTGGTGTTTGAGTCCGAGGAGATGGTGTAGGTAAATTGGTAAGGGACGACTTTTTCCAAAGGTTTTTCAATCTTAGTCATTCGTGTTGAAAAAGATCATTTCAAACCATTCATTTTACTATTTAAAGCCTGTTGATTGGCTGTGGTTAATTTTTGACTTTTAAGTGTTAAATTATGAATTGATTCGTTTTGCATTGGTTCAATGCGAGCTTCTTGAATTTTCGAGTCGGAATAATACTCGGTAGCATGACTAGAGGAGGTAGGTTGCCGTGAAGGACGAGGTGAGTGGGTTTGTTGTTAAGGAGCAGGAGGTTATTGAGGACCCGGATACATTTGTTGTTGTTGTTGCAAGGTCCATTGGGCCACCGAGACAATTGGAGGTGGTCGTTGGGGAAGGTGCATTAAAGATAAAAATCTTATACAGCTCTTCTTGACAAGGATTTCTTCAAAATGAGAGGTATAAGAAGGTACCCCGAGGCCATTCAAGAGACGCATAATATAACGTACATATATAATTGTGCATCGGTGATGGGAGCAGAAGATTTTTATTTCATCATGAATAAACTTAGCCCAATTTACTTGTATTCCACCAAAAATAGCATAAATGGACCGTTCGTGGAGCAATTGGCTTGATAATTCGGTGCATGGGGTATATCTTTTTAGGTGCGTCGATGTTCGACTAGGCATGGGGCGTATCTTTTTAGGTGCATCGATGTTCGACTAGGCATGGGGCGTATCTTTTTACGTGCGTCGATGTTCGACTAGTCATGGGGCGTATCTTTTTAGGTGCGTCGATGTTCGACTAGGCATGGGGCGTATATTTTTAGGTGCGTCGATGTTCGACTAGGCATGGGGCGTACCTTTTTAGGTGCGTCGATGTTCGACTAGGCATGGGGCGTATCGTTTTAGGTGCGTCGATGTTCGACTAGCCATGGGACGTATCGTTTTAGGTGCGTCGATGTTCGACTGTGCATGAGGCGTATCGTTTTAGGTGCGTCGATGTTCGGTTCATGGGATAGCGACCCGTTTGTGACACACGTGTTAGTGTGTTTTCATGCTCCTGTTAGTGATAGGCCTTCCCCTTTTTGTGATTTCTGGATTTCTGGTTGATGATTTCTAGAATTTGTGTTTCACCGATTTTTGCGATTGGCATTGATATGTTTTGTCAATATTTGTGTTTTGGTGAATAATTTAAAGAATATGACATTCTTTTTAGTGTTTGAGAATATTTGAGATATTGTATGATTTTTGTTGTTATCTGATGTATACTTGTCACAGTATGGCATTATTGTTATCATACGTTTTTTGTCATATCTCTTATCCTAACTCATTTTATATGATATTTATAGCTAGACTGATCCGTTTATTATTTTTCTTCTTAAATAATACTTGGGTCGGACCGAGGTATTTCAGGTGCTTCTACTTGACTTCTTATAAGGGACCATCATCTGATTTTTGGCTAACTACTTTAGATTAGTAGTTTTTGCTTTTATACATTCGAGATAGAGACTCCTTGATGTATACTTATTCTTTTGTCTAGCACTTGTACCTATTCTTTTATGATGTAGTGGATCTTGTATGACCACTACTTTGATGTACACTTCTAGGTGTTATATTCATATTTGTTTCCGGATTTGTGATATGAATATCTGTGACTGATTTGTGTTATGCTTATTTCAATATTTGTTTCCGAAGGCCATATAGCCACTGTGTGGTAGCTTTGAGTTTGTATTTGATATGTCGGATTTCCTCTTGAAATGAAATGCATGTCATACTATCTGACATATCCGTACTCACACAAAACAATTACACAGATGGTCGCTCCTCAACAGCCTTATTCTTCATGCTAGTCGACGGCATTACCTCGTAGTGTCCTTGGCTAGTGTGAGTATAGAGGTGGTGCGTCACACTTGGTATCAGAACCAAACTTCGGAACAATGTAGAATAATCTAGCAAGGATCATTGTCCTAAGTCTTTCTTATGAGTCGTTCCTTAGGATGTAAATCGAGTCTTAGGGCTCGTTCTATCCTATTTTCTTCTGTGATGCCTTATTTTATTAATCTAGTTTATTTGAATTCATTCTGAGAATAACGTTTTTCCTCTTCTTTCTTTCTTTCTTAAAGAAGAAGAGATGGTTATATCTGGTAGTCCTAGCGCGGGTCAATCCAGTGGTCCTCCTCTAGATGGTATTATTTTGTTTCGTGATTATCCTATTCGAATTCTTTTTATACGGGTGCATCTCATTCTTTTTTATCAAAAGAAATTATTGATACTTTTTCTTTAAATATTATGGGCTTGATGACTTCACTGAGAATTGCAAATCCGGTTGGTGGATCCGCAACACTCAGTTTACTTTATGAAAAAATGTCGAAATTATTTTATGTGATTATGCTTTCCGATCCGATTTGCATATTATGTGCTACTTAGGTTTCAGAATGATTTTTGAAAATGGATTGGCTTAATCGATATGAAGCCCATATCCTATGTCTCGTGAGGACTATCCATCTTCAACATTCTCAATCTGTTAAGCATGTTTTTAATTTTCTTAATGATTTCGATTCCAATTCCGTGGCATCATTTTATGATGAGGAAAATGTTATTTCTCTCATTCAAGTAGTTTGTGAATTTTCCGATATTTTTAAGCTTGTCTTAGGATTATCACCTAAGCAATCTATTGAGTGGTGCTAAGGTCTTTTCAGTTCGACCTTGCCGCCGGGTTTCATCAGCTACGAGTTGCGGAGGGTAGGGTTCCCCTTACCGCATTCTGCACTCGTTATGATTCTTATGAGTGGTTCGTTATGTCATTCGGTTTGATGAACCTTCTAGCTCATTTCATCCATCTTACGAATCGAGTATTCTATGATATCTCAATGAGTTTATCCTTGTATTTATTGATTATGGATGAAAACAACAATTTAAAATTTGCAAATCTTTTTAATAAGATATTTAAAGTATAATTGGATTTTGTTCTTAAAACGAGCAAACAATATTCGTAAAATTTTTTAAAGACATGTTTATCATATAGAAGATGATTTTGTGTTGTTTTGCCCATTGAGTGCTTTAAGAATTCTGGTCAATGTGCCTGATCAACGTTATTGATAGGAATCTCCTAAACGCTATGATGAGACATTCAGACACAATAAATTGACTTGTAAAAGTAAATTTTTCTAAAAAGATGATTACATAAAGTTCATTATAATTTTGAATGTCTTAGCTTTTCGGGAAAGACGATCATTTAAAAGAACTCCTTTTCGATACTCCTATTCTTGTGATTCCCGAAGGGAACCAAGACTTCACTATTTGTACCGATGCTAGTCGTATTGGTTTGAGTGCCGTTCTCATGCAAGAAGGAACGTGTTATCGTGTAACTTCTAGACAATTAAAGCTTGTCGAGACTGGATATGCCACTCATGATCTAGTGCTCGCGGCCATTGTTTTCGCTCTTAGAATTTGGCTCATCATCTTTGGGAGAGAAATTTGTTCTCTACACCGATCATAAATCTTTGAAGTATTTATTTTCTCAAAAGGAACTTAATTTGCGTCAACAAACGTTGGCTCGAGTTCCTTGCATCTTATGATCTTGATATTCTCTATACTCCCGGAAAGGGTAATCGAGTTTCCTATGACCTTAGTCGTAAGCAACAAGCGGTTGTTTCAATGATGATATCCAAATGGAATGATCTCGAGACTTTATCCACTTGTGAGATTCGAGATCGTGAATCCAATTTATGTTCATCTCTTGTTTTGTGTAGCCTTGAGGCTCATCCTTCTCTTTTAGACCGCATTCTTGAAGCTCAAAAGCATGATCCCGAATTGGTTCTTCTTAGCCAAATGTAACGACCCGACTTTCCAGACCCGGAAAATCGAACCATTTTAGTTAAGAAGAAGAGGTAGAAGAAGAAAAATAGAAAACAACATCAGAATCTAACCATCGCAGCGGAATAAAATATAATATATATTAACAGATCTTTACACAAATCAAAACTATATCAGTTTTATATAATATAGCATCAGAGTATACACCAGAGAACACATAACATACAACTGGACAATAACCATATCATGTCCTCAATACAACAGAGTACAACAATCAACACAGTGGAATATATATATATAAACAAGTACGGGAGATACGTCTCGCCATCCAGCTCATCTCCTGAGCTCCACAGCATCATATCCTGTAACCTATAATACTCGGTCTGACCCGAGCATCATATAAAACAATACCCGAGTCAGTCTGGAATACCAGCGTGAGAAAATCACACTCAATTGATTATTAAATTTTCAAAATCCTTTTGAAAATAAAAGCATCTCGTAAGACCACGCCACAAATAAACATGTCGGGTTTTTACCTTACGATAGCTAAAACACTTTTTATAAAAATCCTCTGATATTATAATAGTGTCTATTCACAAATACTTATTCAAATAGCTGAAATTGTTACATGATTAAATTCCAGCATACTAGGTATACAAACAAAACTCGTACAAGGCACGTAGGGAGAATGGATTTCCAACTAATGATTAGGCACTGGGGTACCACCTGACACAGTACGTGGCCTAGATCACAGTACCGAGGAGTACGCCCGCTCCTCTGCAACACAAGGCCGGAATCACCCCTTACTGGATAATTCCAAATAAAATCACCCCACGGTTGGGATCAGCAACCGCAACACTAAGCCGAAAAAAAAGGGACATCTAGACAGGGATGACCTTACTCTCAAGTGGGGGCTACCCACGAAGCCTTGCTGCATAACCCCTGATTTTCAGTCATTCCCGGTTGATGAGGTTCGAGGCTAAACGATACCTTTATAGCACATATCCCTTAGAATGCCCATCGTCCACCTGACGATGTCACGAAAGCATTCGTCCATACAAGTCCGTCCCGGATCCGAACGGAACCGAAGGCACTATTCCTACTACATCCATTTTGGAAATATCCTCAGGATTAGTAGCGACTAGCCCTTGCACTTCACTGCTCCATCTTCGACTCCGAAATCGTTACACGAAACGTACAAACCGGATCGAAGTGGTATTCGAGTCTCCAGACCTAGAATCCCGGTATACGGAAACTCGATCCCGGTCTCTTCGAAACGATCAACGCATTTGGCCAATATTGATAGTCGGTTATTTAACTATCAATTAACATCCACAAGCAACCATCACACAATAAATAATTTCCCACATTATTTATTTGCCTCAGATATCTTCGCAAGATATATTTTCAAATTTTCAAAGCTCATTTGAAAACAATTTCAAAACAATTCCCGCTTACGGAATACATTTCCAAATATTTATTTCCACTGAATCGCCAAGTACAAAATACTTTAGTTTTAAAAATAATTTAAAAGCACTTTACTATAAATATACTTTATAATATTGAAATTTAAAAACTACTTTAATACCTTAACAAAATATATACTTAAGGAATATTTAAAATGAAACCACTTTACAAATATAAGCTAACTTCCTCTTTAAAACATAATACCAAATCACCTTTATATACTTACTACAATAATAGATTTTTGAAAATACTTACTTAGGAAATTAACATTTAGAAATAATCAATTTTCTAAAACATGCCTTTTAAAACATATTAAAACTTTTAACTTATATTTTAAAATTGCCTTGGGAAAACGTACTTGGCTATCCAAAGAAATACACTTCTCATTTCCATCTTTTAAAAATAAATCAACATTTATTTATAAACCAATTCATATCCCTTTTATAAATTCCCACCTTGAATTTATATTTCAAATATCCACTGATATTCCATTTCACTTTATAAACCCAGTTTATATCTCCAAAATCTCATTTCTCTTTAAATTTCAAATCCCAAAATATTTAAATCAATTTATAATTGATTTCCCAATTTATTTTACTTTGAAATAAATTTCTTTACTTAATCCATTTATTTCCAAATTCATTAACTTCCAGATTTTATTTCTCATTATGATTTAAAATCTTTAAATCGAAACACAAGTTTCAGATTTCCTAAATTCCTTCTTTCTTTTTAATTACATTTAAACATTGAATTAAAATAAATTATTTATCCCTTTAAATAACATCACATAAGTTTTCTTTAAATTCAATATTTCTCTGTTTATTCAAAATTCCTCTTTTCCATATTTAATTTATTCGAATTCACTAGAATTACTTAACTTAAATTTTATTCTTTATTTCTTTCCAAAAATCCAATTCAATTGCTTTTGATAACTCATTATACTGGGAAATTCAATCCAACCAGATTATCCGATATAAATCATCATAGGATATCAACAATCATATCACAGAATATTTAAACAAAATTAAATATTTTGAGGAATCCAGTTGGATCCCTCCAACCTGTTTCCCTACATCCACAGACGTTAGCACAATACCAATTCCACTTCGAGGTGGAATATCGCGGTATATGGGTTTATAAAATATCATCCTCTATTATGCGGCGCATAGGGTCTCATCCGCTATATAATGCGGGAATATCAACAACTCCAATATATATACATATGCCAATATGTATATATTGCTATATACTACTATATATAATACAGCACATCAATCAATGCAATCATTTAACCAATTATTTAAATTTTTCCTTTTAAATTTAAATTAAAAATTCAACTGAGTGAGATTAACTCACCTTTGATTTTTGTTTTACATTCCATTCCCAATCCAGCTTGTCTCTTCCCGATTTAGACCTTGTCCAAACATTTACGGTTTTATAAATATTTTGAATGAATTGAACAATTAATTTCTATCTACCTAATTCATTTAACTAAAAATTTGGTTTTAAACTCATAATTTAATTTTACCTAGTTTTTCTTATTATAAATTATTTTTAAGAACCAAAATAGATAAAGAAAATTTGATTAAGCAATTTAATCATCAAAATCCATTAATTTAAATAAGCTAGTAAGCCTTAAAATATATTAACTAATTATCCCTAATCAGAAATGAAATTTTAAAATTAAACATCTTTTAAAACTTTAAATTAAAAATCCAAATTACCTTTTACTATTTAAATATATATATATCTAGCTGACTAATTTAAAATCAACTGTTGCCCTAGTGCAATCTCTGTTTTGAAATAAACCAAATAAAATTTTCTCTTCAGAGATTTAGTTAACTAACTCAGAAAAATTAACGAAAAGAATTTACCTTATCTCGCGAACCCTAACTGCTAATACTCGAACGCCATCACCAAAACTACGGCGCTGCCCTGCCCGAGTACGAGCCACCACGGCCACGACGAAACCCACCAGAATGAACCCAGTACGCCTCTGCTCGACAATGATCCCACCATCTTCCACTCGAACGACCTAATCCCAGATCGTCTCATCTTCGAACCGCCCTTCAATCGTCGATCGCGATTCGAGACTCGTCGCCAAGACTGTCCATACGAGGTGCTCGAAACCCTCGTGATACCCTCTCGCTCGCGAACCTAATGCTTCCCACGCGAGTACGAATCCCCTGCTCTGCCCAAATCGACGACACGCCCAAAAGATACATCGTCGACCAAGTTCGAACCCAGTTCGAAACCCTCCATTTGCCGCCTACATACGTGACTCGGCTACCGGCGTTGCCCCATTGATTGTCGAACATCTACAGGAGCTCGCATCGTATCCCCAAATCGCGAACGATTCCATTTTCGCTTCAAACTGAGATGAAGCAGTGAACTAAAATAAATTGAGGGGAACGAACGATTTTGCTCGGCTATTTCCATTTTGTTTTGTTAAGTAGATTTTTATTGACGAAAAGGGGAACTCGGTCCTGAAGTGATAGAAGAAAGGCAGTAGATTTTTTTTCATTTGCTTCTGAAGGAAGCCTCTGTTCTTAATATTATATATTTTTCTTTTAGTTTAGTTCGAGCATTTTGATAGTTGATTGAACGGCTTAAAATTGGGAAAGTATGTGATTTAATAAAAGGAAGATGGCGTATACTAGAAGCTTGATTAACTAAATTAAATTTCATCAGATTATTACCAATTAAATTTCAGCGTGTTTATATCGTATACTCACATACTAACTCCGATCAGTACGAAATTTGAAATCCGATAATAATTTAATATTACGGACCCAAATGGAACTAGTTTCATCGAATTCCAAGACTGTGCCTCGGAAGGCTATTTTTAAATCCAATTTAAACAATATATTTTTAAAACTGAACAAAACACTTTGAAAAATCAAATTTAAAAATTCTATCATCTTCAGTATTGATAATATAAATTTTCTGAACCCTTTAAATTATTTTTAACAGGTTCAAAACTCAGGATATTCTATATTTTACCCTATTTTCGATTGTTTGATTCAATAATTAATCATCCAATAAATACTGTATATTTAAAATTAAAGTAAAAATTTAACTTTTGAATATTTAAAACAAATTAAATATTTCAATTTTAAAGCCCAAAATTCTGGGTCGTCACATTCCTCCCCCCTTAAAAGAATTTCGTCCTCGAAATTACTAGTTAAGAAGAATGATTCAATTCCCGTTAGCTATTTCCCAAATTCAATCAGCTTTAACAATACCCAAACAATCTTTTATTAATGATACACTAATCATCTTTTAACTTCCCAAACTTATTTATAAGTTCAACCCATACCACCTACTTATCCATTCAAATTTAAATTTGAATTCAAATTTTGAATTATCAAAATTTTCCAAATTTTTTCTAACTCCCTAAATTTCCAAAAAATTTCGCCAGCGTCTCCTTTGCGCGGCTAGCTCGGTACTACAACAAAATGGCTCTACGGCCTCCCAAATCTCAAAAAGAAAACAAAAAGCTAAGTGGCTGGATCAAAAACCCAATCAAATTTCATATAGAAATTCAAATACATACCTTTTGTCGGGCCATTAAATTTTATCTTCTAAAATCAAAATCCCAATTATCCATTGCTTTTATACACCTGTATATCCTATTAAGCAATAATATCCACTCACAATTCCAAAGTCATTTTATCGACTTCTTCAAAAATTTCAAATATTTGCTTTACTTATGCCCGTACGATGCACATATATTATCCGTACGCAATATCAAATTCGATCGCTCACTCGATCACACAATTTCACTTCCGAACTAGTATCGTCCACCCGACTTCCTAGTGCGGACTCAGATCTGGTTTCTCGATCAGAAACCGTCATTCTCCTTGCATAGCCACCAACTATGATAGAGAATATCCAGAATCAATCAACAATCCATACCCAGGCTCGCCGTTGAAAATCGAGTGAAAAATCCTGATTCGGATCGATAAAACTATCTCGAAATTTTGTGTTCGACATCTGGACCAAATAGCTATGCGAATAAAATAATATACGTACATCTTACGTATAAATTCCAATTGATTATCAGTTATATCAATTCTCTTTTATTCACATTCCTTTTTATTGTTATCCACTTATTCACAACTATCCCATTTCACAACTTCAGTTTTAGTCTTCATTCAACTATTCACCTAGTATATTTATTTTATTTTTCCATTCCAAAATTACTAAGTATATTTCCAATACCAATTTTCTTAAGAATTTCATTCTTCAATTCTTAAGTTCAATATAAATTTTTCTTATATTTATTTACTACTTCACCACTGAAGTGTATATATTCAAATTGAACTCCCATTTCATATGAATTTCAACTTACTTCAATTTACTACTTCATTTCAAATATAAATACTTATTCCACATTTCATTTAGATTTTCATTTCTAATAATTTTCTTAAATTCAATTCATCTCCAACTTCTGAATATTGAATTTTATTTAGCTCGAAAACAATCCAAGTTAATTCATTCAATAACTATTTTCTCAACTTATTTAAACCGCTCTTCTGTTTGAGTTCAGTTTCCATTCAACATTTACTTAAGTCAATAACTTAAGTTTATTTTCCATTTAACCAACCCTTTAAAGTTTTATTTCCATCTTTCATTTGATTCTTATTTAATCAAATTCCATCCATTTATTTATTTAATATAAGTGGTTTATTCACTCAATCATTTTGAATTTTAATTTCCATACTCAATTCATCTGGAATTATTTTATTAATAACCAGGCCATTTCCAATTTATTTTCACTTATTTGGATTTCATTCGCAATTCAAACCATCACTATTTTAATCCAATTTCATTAACTCACAATTCAATTTCATTAACTAATTTATTATCAAATTAGTTTCTCCGCTGGTTTAAATTAAATACTTACCTTTTAATTCCAAATATCACTTCACTTAATTATCTTAAGTTCAATTTTTTTATAATTCAAGTTTGGATTTACTTAAAAATTAAGATTACTCATCTTAGTCGTTTCCATTTGATAATTACAATTTCAAATAATAACTCTTAATGGTTCAAAGTAATGGATTCCCATTTATGGCTTACAATTTCATTTCTATTCATAAGTTTTAACTTACTTACTTAAGATCTAGGACTATTCATTTAAGTCCATTTTCATCTTTATAATCAAATTTCAAATTATTACACTTAAGAACTTAAGAATATGAATTTCTTTACACAATTATAAGCATTTTACATTACCTTTATATCCAATTCAATTCAACTTCAACTTACTTACATTTAATTCAATTCCAAATCTCAATTTTATTTAACTTATCTTAAGTTAAATTCAAATATATTTTATTCACCTTCAAGTTCTCTAACTCTTTTATCTACCAACTTATATTACTCATTTAGTTATTTTCATCTCATAATTATAATCCCAGAATTAAACTTTCATTCCCTTCTTATTTCAATCAACTTCATTCTATATTTTATATTGTTGATTCATTTAAATTCCCACATTTATATTTTAAATATAATTCCCAGAATTCAATTGCCCGGTTTTATTTCAAAACCATTTTGAATCCATAAATAACTCATACATATCTGGTATATCACCTCAAATCCCAATTTCCAAAACAATCTGCTTTTACCAAACAATTTTCCCTTTGAATTTCAAAACCAACCCAGTTCACAATCATTTCCAATTTTAAATAGTTTGGTAGCAATTTCTCTTTGGAAACTCGAAAATAGACATCGATGATGCTGCAGTTATCACCGAAGTTATTTTCCAGCGACCGAAAGAGAATTAAATGCTTTTATCTCTTTAAAACATTCAAATATTTTTAAATTCCAAATCTCTCCACATTCAATTCCAATTCAAAAATATTTTCGAAATAATATCACTATTATTTTTCCCAAAACCCTTTGAAAACTATTTTTAAATCCAAAGGAATTTAAACCTTTCCCAAAACTTCAAATTCAAAATCCATTCAATTTTATATCCAAACATTACTCTGAAATTCTATCACATTTTATTTCAAGTTATAAGTCACATTTACAATTTACATTTACAAATTTCATTTGTTTATGAATTTATCTCATTTGATTATAAATCACATTTGTAATTCACATTTGTATATAAAGTTTATTTCAATTTATAAATTTCATTTATAGTCTATATTTCAAATACCATTTTGTTATATAAATTTATTCTTCAACTTAGGTTATAAGTTTCAATTTCTACTCAATAATGAGACTAACTCATTATTGTCATTTTCTAACAACCAAGCATCCAAATATATAACCATAATAATTTTCGAATAATTATTTCTTTTATATACAAAATAATTTGGGCAAAATTATTTCATTCACCCTATTTAAAACAATACTGTGTCGAACCGTTCTATTTAAGTGTTTAGAAACCCCTTCGATACAGTTGTCCAGACTGTGCCGACGAAGGTTCATATGCCACTCAATAAATCAACCAACACAATATAAAACCATTTTATATTCACTAACAAATACGCGCTCATATCTATTAGTACTCTCAAAATTCCCACTAGAGCCAAGGTTATCGCTAGCCTAAGCTCTGATACCACTGTAACGACCCGACTTTCCAGACCCGAAAAATCGAACCATTTTAGTTAAGAAGAAGAGGTAGAAGAAGAAAAATAGAAAACAACATCAGAATCTAACCATCGCAGCGGAATAAAATATAATATATATTAACAGATCTTTACACAAATCAAAACTATATCAGTTTTATATAATATAGCATCAGAGTATACACCACAGAACACATAACATACAACTGGACAATAACCATACCATGTCCTCAATACAACAGAGTACAACAATCAACACAGCGGAATATATATATATAAACAAGTACGGGAGATACGTCTCACCATCCAGCTCATCTCCTGAGCTCCACAGCATCATATCCTGTAACCTATAATACTCGGTCTGACCCGAGCATCATATAAAACAATACCCGAGTCAGTCTGGAATACCAGCGTGAGAAAATCACACTCAATTGATTATTAAATTTTCAAAATCCTTTTGAAAATAAAAGCATCTCGTAAGACCACGCCACAAATAAACATGTCGGGTTTTTACCTTACGATAGCTAAAACACTTTTTATAAAAATCCTCTGATATTATAATAGTGTCTATTCACAAATACTTATTCAAATAGCTGAAATTGTTACATGATTAAATTCCAGCATACTAGGTATACAAACAAAACTCGTACAAGGCACGTAGGGAGAATGGATTTCCAACTAATGACTAGGCACTGGGGTACCACCTGACACAGTATGTGACCTAGATCACAGTACCGAGGAGTACGCCCGCTCCCCTGCAACACAAGGCCGGAATCACCCCTTACTGGATAATTCCAAATAAAATCACCCCACGGTTGGGATCAGCAACCGCAACACTAAGCCGAAGCCTTGCTGCATAACCCCTGATTTTCAGTCATTCCCGGTTGATGAGGTTCGAGGCTAAACGATACCTTTATAGCACATATCCCTTAGAATGCCCATCGTCCACCTGACGACGTCACGAAAGCATTCGTCCATACAAGTCCGTCCCGGGTCCGAATGGAACCGAAGGCACTATTCCTACTACATCCATTTTGGAAATATCCTCAGGATTAGTAGCGACTAGCCCTTGCACTTCACTGCTCCATCTTCGACTTCGAAATCGTTACACGAAACGTACAAACCGGATCGAAGTGGTATTCGAGTCTCTAGACCTAGAATCCCGGTATACGGAAACTCGATCCCGGTCTCTTCGAAACGATCAACGCATTTGGCCAATATTGATAGTCGGTTATTTAACTATCAATTAACATCCACAAGCAACCATTACACAATAAATAATTTCCCACATTATTTATTTGCCTCAGATATCTTCGCAAGATATATTTTCAAATTTTCAAAGCTCATTTGAAAACAATTTCAAAACAATTCCCGCTTACGGAATACATTTCCAAATATTTATTTCCACTGAATCGCCAAGTACAAAATAATTTAGTTTTAAAAATAATTTAAAAGCACTTTACTATAAATATACTTTATAATATTGAAATTTAAAAACTACTTTAATACCTTAACAAAATATATACTTAAGGAATATTTAAAATGAAACCACTTTACAAATATAAGCTAACTTCCTCTTTAAAACATAATACCAAATCACCTTTATATACTTACTACAATAATAGATTTTTGAAAATACTTACTTAGGAAATTAACATTTAGAAATAATCAATTTTCTAAAACATGCCTTTTAAAACATATTAAAACTTTTAACTTATATTTTAAAATTGCCTTGGGAAAACGTACTTGGCTATCCAGAGAAATACACTTCTCATTTCCATCTTTTAAAAATAAATCAACATTTATTTATAAACCAATCCATATCCCTTTTATAAATTCCCACCTTGAATTTATATTTCAAATATCCACTGATATTCCATTTCACTTTATAAACCCAGTTTATATCTCCAAAATCTCATTTCTCTTTAAATTTCAAATCCCAAAATATTTAAATCAATTTATAATTGATTTCCCAATTTATTTTACTTTGAAATAAATTTCTTTACTTAATCCATTTATTTCCAAATTCATTAACTTCCAGATTTTATTTCTCATTATGATTTAAAATCTTTAAATCGAAACACAAGTTTCAGATTTCCTAAATTCCTTCTTTCTTTTAATTACATTTAAACATTGAATTAAAATAAATTATTTATCCCTTTAAATAACATCACATAAGTTTTCTTTAAATTCAATATTTCTCTGTTTATTCAAAATTCCTCTTTTCCATATTTAATTTATTCGAATTCACTAGAATTACTTAACTTAAATTTTATTCTTTATTTCTTTCCAAAAATCCAATTCAATTGCTTTTGATAACTCATTATACTGGGAAATTCAATCCAACCAGATTATCCAATATAAATCATCACAGGATATCAACAATCATATCACAGAATATTTAAACAAAATTAAATATTTTGAGGAATCCAGTTGGATCCCTCCAACCTGTTTCCCTGCATCCACAGACGTTAGCACAATACCAATTCCACTTCGAGGTGGAATATCGCGGTATATGGGTTTATAAAATATCATCCGCTATTATGCGGCGCATAGGGTCTCATCCGCTATATAATGCGGGAATATCAACAACTCCAATATATATACATATGCCAATATGTATATATTGCTATATACTACTATATATAATACAGCACATCAATCAATGCAATCATTTAACCAATTATTTAAATTTTTCCTTTTAAATTTAAATTAAAAATTCAACTGAGTGAGATTAACTCACCTTTGATTTTTGTTTTACATTCCATTCCCAATCCAGCTTGTCTCTTCCCGATTTAGACCTTGTCCAAACATTTATGGTTTTATAAATATTTTGAATGAATTGAACAATTAATTTCTATCTACCTAATTCATTTAACTAAAAATTTGGTTTTAAACTCATAATTTAATTTTACCTAGTTTTTCTTATTATAAATTATTTTTAAGAACCAAAATAGATAAAGAAAATTTGATTAAGCAATTAATCATCAAAATCCATTAATTTAAATAAGCTAGTAAGCCTTAAAATATATTAACTAATTATCCCTAATCAGAAATGAAATTTTAAAATTAAACATCTTTTAAAACTTTAAATTAAAAATCCAAATTACCTTTTACTGTTTAAATATATATATATCTAGCTGACTAATTTAAAATCAACTGTTGCCCTAGTGCAATCTCTGTTTTGAAATAAACCAAATAAAATTTTCTCTTCAGAGATTTAGTTAACTAACTCAGAAAAATTAACGAAAAGAATTTACCTTATCTCGCGAACCCTAACTGCTAATACTCGAACGCCGTCACCAAAACTACGGCGCTGCCCTGCCCGAGTACGAGCCACCACGGCCACGACGAAACCCACCAGAATGAACCCAGTACGCCTCTGCTCGACAATGATCCCACCATCTTCCACTCGAACGACCTAATCCCAGATCGTCTCATCTTCGAACCGCCCTTCAATCGTCGATCGTGATTCGAGACTCGTCGCCAAGACTGTCCATACGAGGTGCTCGAAACCCTCGTGATACCCTCTCGCTCGCGAACCTAATGCTTCCCACGCGAGTACGAATCCCCTGCTCTGCCCAAATCGACGACACGCCCAAAAGATACATCGTCGACCAAGTTCGAACCCAGTTCGAAACACTCCATTTGCCGCCTACATACGTGACTCGGCTACCGGCGTTGCCCCATTGATTGTCGAACATCTACAGGAGCTCGCATCGTATCCCCAAATCGCGAACGATTCCATTTTCGCTTCAAACTGAGATGAAGCAGTGAACTAAAATAAATTGAGGGGAACGAACGATTTTGCTCGGCTATTTCCATTTTGTTTTGTTAAGTAGATTTTTATTGACGAAAAGGGGAACTCGGTCCTGAAGTGATAGAAGAAAGGCAGTAGATTTTTTTTCATTTGCTTCTGAAGGAAGCCTCTGTTCTTAATATTATATATTTTTCTTTTAGTTTAGTTCGAGCATTTTGATAGTTGATTAAACGGCTTAAAATTGGGAAAGTATGTGATTTAATAAAAGGAAGATGGCGTATACTAGAAGCTCGATTAACTAAATTAAATTTCATCAGATTATTACCAATTAAATTTCAGCGTGTTTATATCGTATACTCACATACTAACTCCGATCAGTACGAAATTTGAAATCCGATAATAATTTAATATTACGGACCCAAATGGAACTAGTTTCGTCGAATTCCAAGACTGTGCCTCGGAAGGCTACTTTTAAATCCAATTTAAACAATATATTTTTAAAACTGAACAAAACACTTTGAAAAATCAAATTTAAAAATTCTATCATCTTCAGTATTGATAATATAAATTTTCTGAACCCTTTAAATTATTTTTAACAGGTTCAAAACTCAGGATTTTCTATATTTTACCCTATTTTCGATTGTTTGATTCAATAATTAATCATCCAATAAATACTGTATATTTAAAATTAAAGTAAAAATTTAACTTTTGAATATTTAAAACAAATTAAATATTTCAATTTTAAAGTCCAAAATTATGGGTCGTCACACCAAAGTTGTAGGGATAAAATTGATATTGAAGGTTTGAAAGACTTTAATATTGATGCTCGTGGCGGTATTCGAAAATTTGATAGACTTATCGTGCCAAATATTAGTGATCTTCGTAAAGACATTTTAGAAGATTCTCATCGTTCTAAATTTACCATTCATCCCGGTAGTAGTAAAATGTACGTGGACATGAAGCAACTTTATTATTGGGATGGAATGAAATATGATTTTGTTAACTTTATTAAGCGTTGCATGACTTGCCAACTCGTAAAGGCCGAACATCAAAGGCCCGGTGGGTTATTGCAACCTTTGGACATTCCCGTTTGGAAGTGGGATCAAATTTCCATGGACTTTATTGATGGGCTTCCCCGTTCTCGTTCGGGTCATGACAGTTTATGGGTGATTGTCGATAGACTTACAAAATCCGCCCATTTTATTCCCGTTCGGTCCAATCGGACCATACCTCTTTTGGCCAAACTCTATTTTAAAGAAATTGTTAAATTGCATGGAGTCCCTACTTCTATTGTTAGCGATCGTGATCCATTGTTTACTAGTGGATTTTGGAAAAGTCTTCAAAAAGCTTTGGGAACAAAGCTTAATTTTAGCACCGCTTATTATCCTCAGTCTGATGGACAAACAGAGCGTGTGAATGAAACTCTTAAAGATCTTCTTCTTGCTTGTGTTCTTGATTTCGGTGGAAGTTGGGAAGATCATATTTTGAGTTTTCCTATAATAATAGCTTCCAATCTAGTATTGGTATGGCACCTTTCGAGGCACTCTACGGAAGGCCATGCCGATCTCCTTCGTGTTGGCTTGAAGACGGTGAGTTGGTTTTAGGTCCAGATTTTATTCGTGATGCCACAGAAAAGATTGACCTTATTCGTCATAGGATGAAAGAGGCTCAGAGTAGACAAAAATCCTATGCCGATAATCGATGAAGGAAATTAGAATTTTCTGTGGGAGATTTGGTATTTATTCGTGTTTCACCTATGAAGGGTGTTGTGCGTTTCAGTCGATCGGGAAAGTTAGCACCTCGATATATTGGCCATTTTCCCATCACCGAACGCATTGGTTCCGTGGTGTATCGCCTTGTATTACCGGCTCAATTTTCTGCTATTCATGACATGTCCACATCTCTCAACTATGGAAATTCCTTAGAGATTCCGATTCTATTCTTGAGCCAGGTGTTATTGAAGAAATTAAAGTTTCACCTAATTTGACTTATGAGCAACATCCTATTTGTATCATTGCTTCGAAGGTTAAATGTCTTCGAAATAAAGATGTTCCGCTTGTGAAAGTTCAATGGTCCTCAAATCCTAAGGATTGCTCTTGGGAATCCAGAGAATTCATCGAGCGAACACATCCGGACTTACTCTCTCGTGCTCTTTAAAGGTGAACTTCTCATTTCAAAATTTCTTCTTTTGTGTTGTTATGCCTTAGTATGGTTTTTACTTTTTATCTTCCTCTTAATTATTGCGAGGACGCAATTTCTTTAAGGAGGGGAATCTGTAACAACCCTTATATTTCACGATTATATATTTAAATGTTTTATTTAAATATAACATCGTTAATCGAATTAAAGTCCGAATTGTTACTTTTTGTAAACAGTCGAATTGGGATTTGAGACCACTTCCATTGAGTCAAAAATGGCATTTACAACTTTTTTGAGTATAAACATCGATATGTTTGGAGTTGAGTAGAATTTTGCTATTTTTCTATTTTGGGCTTTGGGTTTGGGTGTCATCCCACTAACCCAACATAATACCCTAACTCCACTCCACTCCTCTTCATTCATTCATAACATTTCCTAACACTCTCAAGCCCTAGAAAGAATGGTGGGAAGAGGAAATTAAAATTCCTAAGCCCTAGTTTCTCTTAGGAATTCAAATTCAAGTGATAAATCAAAGAGAAGCTTAGGTAAGCATCCTCTTCTTCTTCTCCATCTCAATCTCTCTCCAATTTCATAAATTTCCTATAATCTAACTTAGGAAATATTTTCTTATGATTTTAGATTGGAGCTTCTAGAGTTGAAGTTGAAGAGTAGTTGATCTTTTCTTTGTTTTTGAGCTTCTCATTCGTTATTTTTGGGTTTAAAGGTGAGCTCTTTAACTCACGTCTACGTCTATAACTTTCATTGTTGTTAGGTATGAATTCCTAACATCTATTCATGTTCATTTGCTTTTGATTTGAATTGATTTGGTAAATTTTTCAATTTTTGGTTTTTAAGTCCAATTCTATGAAAATCCTACTATGGATGTTTGGACATGATATTTGAGATGTATCGAAGAGCCTATAAGGCTGGGTTGTCGCTTGGCATAAATCCCTAGTCTTCGTTGCTCGTCCGATCGCTCCCTAATCGTTTTGGCCATCATGGCCTAGGCAAAATGTTGCCCAGAAAAGGCAACCAGACGTCTGGTTGTAAGGTCCAGACGTTTGGTTTGGGCAGCAGATAAAAAAACCCGCAGAGAACAGAATCAGACGTCTGGTACACATTGTCAGACGTCTGATACAACTTGCCAGACGTCTGGTACAACCTTTCAGACATTTGGAAGGTTTCTGAAAATTTCCAGAACCTAAATCCAAACGTCTGGATTTTCAACCAGACGTTTGGAACTGTTCATTTTGCCTATTTTGGCTGTTTTTTAAGTGGATTTCCAATTTTAGTCTATTTTTTTCGATCCGGTTAGTTGTTATCACTTATTATCGACTTTGATGACTTCTTTCTTTGGATTTTTGGGAATATCCATTTGATGGATTTGATATCGATTTTTATGGTTTGAATTCACGTCGTTGAATGTGGATTTTTGGTGATAGATTGTTTTTACAATCATTTCTGTGATTTGTCACTTTTAAATACAAAGGTTTCTATACTAGTAGTAAATACTCAAACTCTTTCACAAAAATGATTTCAACGTTATTTTTAATACAAAGCTTGTTTTTAAAACCGTTTTCCAATCTATTAGTATATACAAACCTTTACCTTATTCGTATGAGAAATCTAATTAAACGGCTTAGCAAAACAAGTGGTAAGAAACGCTTGCGTTTACTTTGTCGGTTAATTCTTGGACTTGTTCGATTGAACTCTTTTGACAATTTTCGAGTGGAAATATACAATTTGTTCGTAAATATTTAAATTAAGCCAGTGTTTCTGGGACATGAAGCTAAACTCATTTATTTACTAACTTAGTGTAATTTACACTTATCGATCAATGATGATCCTTTGGTGATTTAGACTAGCGATGTGCGATGTCTCTTTGTCCGCGTGGGGGACTGTACCTCATTCTATAAAGCTTCGGCTCACTTTTATGGGCTAGCGACCCATGGTCTTTGGACCGTTCGTGGAGCAATCGGCTCGATAAGTCGGTGCATGGGGCATATCTTTTTAGGTGCGTCGATGTTCGACTAGGCATGGGGCATTTCTTTTTTGGTGCGTTGATGTTCGACTAGGCATGGGGCGTATCTTTTTAGGTGCATCGATGTTCGACTAGGCATGGGGGGTATCATTTTAGGTGCTTCGATGTTCGACTAGGCATGGGGCGTATCTTTTTAGGTGCGTCGATGTTCGGTTCATGGGATAATGACCCGTTTGTGACACACGTGTTGATGATTTTTCATGCTCCCGTTTGTGATAGGCTTTCCCCTTTTTGAGATTTCTGGATTTCTGGTTGATGATTTCTAGAATTTGTGTTTCGCCGATTTTTGCGATTGGCATTGATATGTTTTGTAAATATTTGTGTTTTGGTGAATAATTTAAAGAATATGACATTCTTTTTAGTGTTTGAGAATATTTGAGATATTGTATGATTTTTGTTGTTATCTGATGTATACTTGTCACAGTATGGCATTATTGTTATCATACGTTTTTTGTCATATCTCTTATCCTATCTCATTTTATATGATATTTATAGCTAGATTGATCCGTTTATTATTTTTCTTCTTAAATAATACTCGGGTCAGACTGAGGTATTTCAGGTGCTTCTACTTGACTTCTTATCAGGGACCATCATCTGATTTTTGGCTAGCTGCTTTAGATTAGTAGTTTTTGCTTTTATACATTCGAGATAGAGACTCTTTGATGTATACTTATTCTTTTGTCTAGCACTTGTACCTATTCTTTTGTGATGTAGTGGATCTTGTATGACCACTACTTTGATGTACATTTCTATGTGTTATATTCATATCTGTTTCCGCCTTTGTGATATGAATATCTGTGACTGAATTGTGTTATGCTTATTTCTATATTTGTTTCCGAAGGCCATATAGCCATTGTGTGGTAGCTTTGAGTTTGTATTTGATATGTCGGATTTCCTCTAGAAATGAAATGCATGTCATACTATATGACATATCCGTACTCGCACAAAGCAATTACACAGATGATCGCTCCTTAACAGCCTTATTCTTCACGCTAGTCGACGGCATTACCTCGTAGTGTCCTTGGCTAGTGTGAGTATAGAGGTGGGGAATCACAACAAACGTCTGTGGTTTCAGGAAATTGCTCTCCTGAAATCTTTGATAGATGGCTGTGATATTGTCACAGACATCTGTGGTCTGTGTGTTAAAAATATATGCCTTGGAATGCCAAAATGTTAATATTTTTATTGAAATTTCAAGAGAACTTTTACAGAGAATAGTATATAAAAAGTACAATATTAGAAAAAATATTTTAGCCAAAATGCTTATCAGAATTTTTGTTTTTGTCAAAGAGGTCGGATTTTTTAATTTGTTTTACATCCCCTGAATTTGGTTCAACCTTTGTGTCGTTGATTAACGGCTTTAGTGGAGACCAACTTGTGCAAGTTGGAGTATCAATCCAGTCCTAGTTTGATGGTTCTGGCTTGCATAAATTTCTTAGAGTAACGTGATACGTTTTTATAGGAGTCTCTTGTAAAGGTGGAGATTTTTGATGTATGCAATGTTTTGTTGGTGAATGACCGCAAATTTCTAGAATGCATTTTTCAAGAAAGTTAAGGTGAGATCCTTGACGTCGTTGTTTATAATACATTTCTCATTGAACACCGATCATTTCTTGTTGATAGTGATATATTTCATCAAATTTGTTGTTAAGAGATGACGATTGTAGATCAATTGACTGTTTGGCTTTCTTTTCTATAGGAGAAAAACCATTGTGATACGTAGGTTATGCAATGATATTTAGAGAGGTTGATCGATTTGATGGAGGTGTGATTTAGTTGGTGATACTTAGGTGTTATTCAATAAAGGTGAGCTATAGTCGATGGTCGTATAATAGAGCCGTGATCGGAAGACATGTTAAATAGAAGTGGTGTAAGTTTTTGAATATAAGAATATATGCACTTAGTTCACAGAAGACTTCTTTAATATAAGAGTTGTTTACTATTTTTAACGGTTTATTTGTTAGGGTGATAAAATTCTCACCATAGAATTTTAGCAGAAGTTGGTTATTTTTTATATGGATAAAAAAGAAATATTTGTAAGCCATTTTACCAAAATTTTGTGTATTTTATTTAAGTTTTATATTTTAATTTACTAATTCATTATAAGAACAAATTCCGAGGTCTCGTCTTAGTTTTATAAAAGTTGATTCGTTTAGTGATTTGGTAAAAATACCCGCAATTTGATTATCGGTTTTCACAAATTCAAGTGATATAATTCCTTTCTCGACATTATCTCTTAAGAAATGGTAACTAGTATCAATATGTTTTGCTCGATAATGATTAATAGGATTTTTTAATAAATTTATAGCACTCCATTATCATAATATATAGGAAAATTTGTTAAATTTTACCGAAATATAGAAGAATTTGTTGCATATAGATAACTTGTGCACATGCTAAAGCCGCTGAGATGTATTCGACTTCACATGTCGAGGGCGAAACACAATTTTGTGTTTTACTAAACCACGAAATTAAAGATTGACCAATAAAATGACATGTTCCGCTTGTTCTTATTCTATCTGTTTTACAACCCCCGAAATCAGCATCTCTATATGACACAAGTTCGAACGAGTTGCCTTTCAGGTAGAAAAGACTGTAATCTTTAATGTTGGTTAAATATCTTAAAATTCGTTTAACCACTCGATGATGCAATACCTTTGTTGTGCTTGAAACCGTGCACATAAACTTACAATCATCATAATATCCGGTCTACTAGCCGTTAAATATAATCGAGATCCTATCATACTTCAATATAATTTTTGATTGAAATCTTTTCCATTTTCATCTTTATCTAAATGTAGATTAGTACTCATTAGAGTCGGTTTACTTGAGGTATTTTTCGTTCCAAAGCGTTTTAATAAATCTCGATAGTATTTTTCTTGATTTATAAAAATTCCATTTTCTAGTTGTCTTATTTGCAAACCCAAAAAATAGTTTAATTCACCCATATGTGACATTTCAAATTTATTTTTCATAATGTTAGAAAATTCGTTGCATAATTTTTGATTAGTTGAACCAAAAATAATGTCATCAACATATATTTGTACGACTAGTATGTCATTATTTTCTCATTTTATAAATAAAGTAGAAGCTTTTTACCAATTTGAAAGCCGAAATTTTAAAAATGAGTTTTTAATCTATCATACCAAGCACAAAGTGCTTGTTTCAATCTGTATAGAGCCTGTTTAAGTTTAAATACAAGATCAGGATATTTTTCATTGATGCATAGTGGAGGTTGTTCAACATAAAACTTTTCTTTTATAAAACCATTTAGAAAAGCACTTTTTACATCCATTTGAAAAGGTTTATAATTATGATGACATGCGAAAGCCGGTAATGTTCGTATTGCTTAGAGACGTACTACTAGAGCAAATGTCTTTTTATAATCAATTCCTTCTTCTTGATTATATCCTTGAGCAACTAATCTTTCTTTTTTTCGAACAATATTTCCATTTTCATCCACTTTATTTTAAAAAATCCATTTAGTTCCAATTACAGATTGATCGTTTGCTCTTGGTACAAGTTCCCATATGTCATTTCGTTCAAATTGATTTCTTCTTGCATTGTAATAATCCAAAAATAATCTTTTGATGCTTCTTTATAATTTTTAGGTTCAAAATTTGATATAAATGCAACATGACTCGTTTGATTCGGCTGTTTTCTTGTTGATACTTTTGTATTTAAATCATCGATGATAATATTAATTAGATGGTCCTTTAATATCTTATATGGTGAAGTTATTACAATATCATTATTATTATCGACATTATTATTATTATTTTCATGTATAGGTATATTATTTTTATTTATAACTTCTTCATCATCATCATTTTTATTATTTGTAAAGTTTTCACCAAATGATACATGTAGACTTTCTTCTATAATGTTTGTTCGTTTATTAAAAATTCTAAATGCTTTACTTCTATCCGAATATCCAACAAAAATTCCTTCATTAGCTTTAAAATTGAATTTTCGTAGATAATCTTTTGTGTTTAAGATAAAACATTTTGATCCAAATACTCGAAAATACGATACTTTATGTTTCTTCTTGAAAAATATTTCATAACATGTGTTCTCAGTCATTGATCTAAGAGTTACACTATTCAATACATAACATGTGGTAGCAACAACTTCAGCCCAAAAACTTTTTGGTAGGTTACTACTATTTAGTAAGGTTTGTGCACATTCTTGTAAAGTTCAATCTTTCCTATCTACAAAACCATTTTGTTGAGGTGTTCATGGAAATGAGAAATTATGACTAATTTCCTTTTTGTTGGAAAAATTTGTAAATAGTTTTTCAAATTCGCCTCTATGATCGCTTCGTATACTTTTAATTTTTAAGTTCATCAAATTTGTAATTCGTTTAGCAAAAATTTTGAACATTTCAAAAGTGTCGCTTATATATTTTAAAAATAATGCCCAAGTATATCTTGAAAAATCATCAACCATTACAAAAACATATTTGTTATGATTTATAGAGTGTACTTGAGTTTGTTCGAATAAATCTAGATGAAGTAATTCGAGAGATTACTTTGTAGAGATTTCCTTTTTAGATTTAAAATAACTTTTATTTAATTTACCACATTGATAGGCATCACATAAGTTTTTAATTTTGTAATTGAACTTAGGTAATCCTCTAATTAATTCATTTTTAGCTAGTTTGTTGATATTCTTGAAATTTATGTGACAAAAACGTTTATGCCATAACCATGGATCATCATGATTTGCGGTTAAGCATAAATTAGTGTTGTTTTCGACATTCATGTTTAAAACATATATGTTACGATTTCTAAATCCTTCAAAAATTAGATTTTTATTTTGGTCAAAGATATTGTATTTGTCTTTCTCAAAATCAATTTTAAATTCTTCATTACATAGTTGACTTATACCTAATAAGTTATGTTTCAAATTCTCTACCAATAAAACATTAGTAATAATAGGAGAATTAGAAGTACCCATATTGATGACTTCTTCAATGCCAATGACAAATCCTTATGAATTATCTTCGAATGTCACAAAGCCACCATCGATATATGTTATATATTGGATAACATATGAGCATTTCCAGTCATGTGCTTAGAGCAATCACTATCAAGTATACATTTCTCTTTAATTTTTATTTTTATTTTAGATACGTGCAAAATAAGAAAAATTTAATTAGTACCCACATTCTTTGTTTAGGGTCCTACGTGTTAGTGGAAGAAGATAGCCATATCCACGAGGATTTGGTTCCTTTAGAAGCGTAATTATTGTTATGTACAACTTTCTTCAAAAATTCATCAATATATTTTTGTCTAATTAGTTTATTATTTGTTTTAGGAATCCATATTTTGACCATACTTGTGTATGAATTTTTAATCTTAGCTTCTAACTTTGGCTTTTCGAATTTGGTGTATAATGTGCTATATTTCTTTGACTTTTGTTTGCCTTTAAATCCCAATCCATTTCTGTTTCCAGATGGTTTAGATATTTTGATCAAATTCTATAAATTTTGTTTTCCATCGTTGAATTTTGTCACATTATTTGTTATTTTATCTAACTTATTTTTAAAATCACAAATTTCAATATTTCTAGAATATAAACTTGCTTGTAATTCTAGCTTTTCTTTCTCAAAATTAACTTTTTCTAACTTATAATTTCTAAATCATTTAATAAATTGTTATTATAAGATAACGGCGTTGCACGTTTTTTTGAGTAATTTCTACTTCTTCTTCTAAGATTGTTTTTTTATCTTTTAATAATCTAATTTCTAATTCTGCTCCAGTTAACTTTCCTATATATTCCTTATTTAATTTTTTGTTTCTCTACACTTATCATCTATTTGATACTAATTTCCATTATTTCATTGTAACAACCTAATATTTTAGCTATAATAATTAATTAACGAATTAATTAAACAATAAAATAAGTTTGTCAAATTTTCAGAATCAAGCTACGGGAGTTGCACCATTGGGTCCATGGCGATTTTCTGATCAATTTCCATATATAACTTGTCAAAATCTGAGTCAGTATGGAGAAGTTATGAGAGAAACAAGAATTCAAAATTTTATAAACTAAAAACGAAAAAAAATATATAAAGGCATGGGTCGACCTATGCCATGGTCAGGTCGACCCCCAAGGAACCTAGGTCGACCCGCCTTTGTTAATGGACATAGAATCGTCCAAGTACGAGTTGAACAACCTATTTTGCAATTTTTGTCAAATCTCGTGCATTCTTAGCTGCATCCGACAGTTTTAGCGAGCCCATGATGTGGTTGCAACAGATTTAATCTTCAAATCCGATGGCTTGAGATCCCTAAGTCACACTATAAATAGAATAGAACCCCTACGCCTAGCTATTTTTACAATTCGGATTTTCTCCCAATTGGTTTTATTGCCTGAGGCTGAACCCTAAATAGAAAAATTTTCTAGGGAGAAGGTGTTTTTAATAAAAATATTATACACCCTAGAAGTGGATCCAGGAAGGCCAAGGATTAGAGCTAAGGATCACAGGTGAGTGTTTCATAATTATTTTAGATTTTTAAGTAATTTAAAATAATAGGGTTCTCAATAGTTGTAGTTTTTCTACAATTTTGAGACAATTTTCATGTAAGTTTATTTACAGTCTATTTTTATGTAAATTTGAGAAGTTCTTTCCAGTCTATTTTATTCAGTTATTTTATTCAGTTATTTGCAATTATTAACAGTCATTCACAGTTATTTACATATGTTTTAAGTTGGAATTTAGCCTATAAATGTTCGTTTCTTTTTATAGAGATTTAATCCATTTTTACGCGAATAAAATTTTTTAAAAGAGAAGAATTCACTAATATGGATTAAAATAGAAAAATACCAAATTTACAGAAATCAGATGTAAAATAAGAAAAACTGAAATAAAATAGAGATGGACTGAAATAGGAAAATTTAAGATATTTGCAAGCATGATTATAACAAGTAGTTATAACTAAAAAGAGAAAAATAGAAGAGTAACAGTTGCAAGAACAATTATAACTTTGGTTATAATTAGAAAGAAGAAATAACAGAAGAAGCTTATTTTAAAACTTAGATCTTGGATTAAGTTAATAAGAAAATACAGCAGAATAATAGAAGAGGCTTATTTTAAAACTTAGATTAAGTTAATAAGCAAATATAGAAGTAGGGCCCGTACCGGCAGCATTCCCTTTTAGATCTAGGACTGATGGTCTCACAATAGTAAGTGAGGCTGGGACACGCTTATGCTGATTAGGGTAAATAAGTGGTCAATAGATAGAGGCCCAAAACTAGGGATTTGGGGAAGGAGCGCAAAACTAGAAGATTGTTTGTTAGGACCAGTACCAGCAGCATTCCCTTTCAGGTCTAGGACTGATGGTCTCATAATAGTTAGGTGAGGCTGAACAACATTCCCTTTTAGGTCTAGGACTGATGGTCTCACAATAGTTAGGTGAGGCTGGGCACACTTATGCTGATTAGGGTTAAATAAAGGGTCAAATAGGGGGCGATAATTAGTGTGTACTGGCGATGACCAAGCGTGCGGCATCGATTAGGGTAAATAATTTGCTACTGCGTCCTAAGCGCTAAAGAGGTATCTTTTACTGTGACCAACATGATTGGTTCGCAGTGGCACAATAGAAATAGATAGGCCGATCAAAGGGTAGAATTAGGATTTCAGCCTAATCAAGTTAGCAGTTGAGATAGCATTAGGGTTTCAGTCTAATCACAGCAGTTTAAGACAAGTGCAAACAATCAAAGCAAACAGTCAACAGAATCAGAAATAGTATTTTATCCAAGTTTTATCTTTTCTGTATTTTCCTTTCAAGCTAGAACTATTGCCTAGTCTATTATCTTTATCTTACTTAGAAATGCTAGTAATTAATTTCACTCACCAGACTTATTGTCTGATCCACTCCTCTATTTCCTCATTTTCCCCCTAATAGGCCAGTAGAGTTAAGGATAGTTGATTCAGGTTGCTTGGAAATTCATTTCCGAAGTTTTCTCATTTCAGATGTATTCTTCTACTTTTCATCCTTTTCATTTGGCTTATGATGGATTGGTACTTATGAGTGGGGTTACTATTATTATTGTTACTTTTGTACTCTTATTATATGAGACTGAGATGTATTTTCATGAGACATGAGAGATTTTGAGTTTTGAGACATGTTATGTTTTATGACTTATTTTGAAATGAGTTTAGTTTTGAATGACAAGTTATTATTTTAAATGTTTCCACTGTTTTTACTTATTTGTCTTGTGAATCTTAGTCTTTGTGATGCTTTAGCTATACCTATAACGCACCACACCCTTTGGTGTGCCTTTTTTGGGTATATTAATGGTGTGGGGTGTTTCATTTGGTATCAGATCCTAAGGTTACAGGATTCCTAAAAACTTGTTTTAAAAGTAAGTATTTTCCAAAGGTAACATATTTTCAAACTATTTTTTAGAAAGAAACTCTTAGAAATAGTTTTCAAGTATAAGAGCTTATAAATATCCCCTCAAAGTCCAGTTCAACCTTCTTTCGATTCTTTCGAGCCTAAAATCTCCTTTTCTTTGCATAAAATGGGGGATGCCTCAAATCTTCCATAGGGTGTCCAAGTCCCTGGTTGGTTCCGTAGATATCTCCAAGCTACAGCACTAGAGGTGCAAGGGCAAGCGCCCAATATACCACCAGCGGGTGGAGATCCCGTTAAACTACTTGCAACAGCCAATTTTTCTAAGCTATGCAAGAACTTCGCTAGTCTATGAGGCAAGATATTTTTTGGCATGGAGGATTTCGTAGAGGCACGAACATGGTTGAGGAATACGGAGCTGATATTTGGGCTGTTAGGATTAGAGGACGGACAGAGAGTTCAGCTTGCATCTTGGCAGCTGAAGGGTGAAGCTTCTCATTGGTGAGAGATCATAGAGATGGAGGGTAGAGACATTGGTTGGTTTGGATTTCGGGAAAGGTGTGAGAGAAATTTCTTGTCGCAAGCCGAGGAAAGCATGCAGTTGGAGAAGTTCATTAGTCTGAAGCATGGGAGTCTTTCGGTGAAAGAGTATATAAATCAATTTAATGAGTTATCGCGGTTCGGGATGGAGCTTGTTAATACACCGCATAAGAAGGCCACCAAGTTTGCTAAGGGTTTGAACCAGCCCCTCCAAGGGTTGGCGTTGACACATGTACCTATGGAAGCAACGTACGAATCACTTATGGAAATGGCTCTCATATCAGATGTTGCTAAGAAAGAAGAGCTTAAGGAGGTTCCTAAATCAGAAAACTCTAAGAAGTAGTGCTGGAAGAATAAGAAGGATAAGAAGAAGAAGAAAGGAGGAGGACCTCAAAAGGGATATATCAAGAAGGGCGAGAAATGTCATAATTGTGGATTGGTTGGGCATTTCACAAAGGACTGTAAGAAGGACACGATGAAGAGGAGGTGTTATAACTGTGGGCAGCCTAGACACCTTAGTAGAGCTTGTCCTCAGAAGACGGGGCAGAGAGCAGGCGCACCTACGGCACAAGTATAGGCTTTGGATGCAGCACCTTCTAGTAGTGGACCGGATCGAGGTAGGAAAGTCTATGTAGAAGGTTTGATCTCTATTTAAGATTTTCCTATTTGGAATCTTTCTGACTCTGGAGCATCACATTCTTTCATTTCTAGTTCCTTGGTTGATTGTTTGCACTTAGATATTTCTCTATTTGTAGACCCTATAGTTGTTTCAAACCCCATAGGAGGATCGCCACATTTATCCATGATTTATAGGGATTTGAAAATTTTTATAATAGGCGTAGAATTTGATTGTGACGCCTATGCACTAGGATTTTCGTGATATGGGATGGTTTTGGGGATGGACTGTTTATCCACTTATGGAGCGATATTGGACTACGAGAGGAGAGTCGTTAGACTAGAGACATGTAGCGCACGGATTCTCGAGGTTTCTAGCGACCCACAAGGGTCAGTCATGTTGAGCTTCCTTTATTCCCTTGATTCATCACTAGGAGAGTTAGATTCAGTTCCAGTTGTTAGAGATTTCCCAGACGTTTTTTGAGGAGGTTAGGGGCTACCCCCCAAGAGAGAGATCGACTTTAGGATCTATCTGAATGACAATGCTAAGCCAGTGGCATTACCCCTGAGACATATGGCTCCTAGGGAGAGGAAGGAGTTAAGTAAGCAGATTAGTGAGCTATTGGAGAAAGGCTTCATCAGACGGAGCATATCTGAGTGGGGAGCGACAGTCGTCTTCGCTACAAAGGCAGATGGTTCCCTTAGACTTTGCGTAGACTATAGAGAGTTGAATAAGCTCACGAAGAAGAATCGTTATCCACTTCCTAGGATAGACGATCTTTTCGATCAGTTGGTTGGCTCTTCAGTATTTTCTCAGCTTGACTTAGCCACTGGATTTCATCAGCTTAGGGTCACTGACGATAGCATCGATAAGACAACATTTAGGACACCTGATGGATTCTTTGACTGGTTGGTTATGTTATTTGGGCTGACCAACACCCCAGCCTATTTTGTAGATTTGATGAGCCGTGTTTTTTCGAGATGTCTTAAATTAGTACGTTGCAGTGTTTGTGGATGACATTCTGATATTTTCCAAGAGTATGGAAGAGCATGCTATTCATCTTGAGGAGGTTCTTCGTACACTTCATGTTCATCAGTTGAAAGCTAAGTTCTCAAAGTGTCACTTTTGGCGTAAGGAGGTGCGTTTCTTGGGGCATGTAATCTCAAGGGAGGGTTTAGTTGTGGATCCTGCTAAGATAGTGGCAGTACAGGATTGGAAGGCCCTCAAGTATGCTACCGAAGTTAGAAGCTTCCTAGGTTTGGATGGTTATTATAGGAAGTTTATCGGAGATTCTGCTAAGATTTCAGCACTTGAGGTTAAGCCTACCCTCGTAGATTAGATTAGCTCAAGGTAGCCGGAGGATTCAGAGCTTGTGGATATTCTGGATAGGATTAGCAGAGGATATGTCTCTAGACATCTCCAACGCTATTCCATAGATAGTAAAGGGTGGCTAAGGAGAGATGGAAGACTTTGTGTCCTCCACACTAGTGTTTTGATAAGACCAGTTCTAGCATAGGCACACCATTCTTAGATGACTATTCATCCGGGTGGTGATAAGATGTATATGGACATGAAGAGGGTCTTTTATTGGAGTGGAAAGAAGAAGGATGTAGCAGAGTCTGTGGCTAAGTGTCTTGTGTGCCAAAGACTTAAGGCGGAGCAGTGGAGGCCTAGCGGATTGCTTCAACCATTGGATGTACCCGAATGGAAGTAGGATAGTGTTTCGATGGATTTCATAAATGGTTTACCTCGATCTAGGAAGGGGAATACTAGTATTTGGGTGATTGTAGATCGTTTAACTAAGAGCGACCACTTCATTCTGGTCAAGAGTAAGAGGATAGCACCTTATTTGGCATCCTTATACGTTCGTGAGGTAGTCCGACTTCATGGAGTTCCCTCTAGCATAGTGAGCGACAGAGACCCTATCTTTACTAGCGAGTTTTGGAGGAGCTTGCAAGAGGCTTTAGGGGCACAACTTAGATTGAGCCCAGCCTATCACCCTCAAACGGATAGCCAAACAGAGGGAGTTAATAGAGTTCTTGAGGATTTGTTGAGAATGTGCATTCTTGATTTTGGAGGGACTTAGGATGGCTACTTTTGAAGCCCTTTATGGAAGACCTTACAAGTCGCCTTTGTGTTGGTTGGAGTCTACAAAAAGATTGCTACTTGGTCTCGACATAGTTAGAGAGACTTCGGAAAAGATTGATTTGATTAGAAGAAGAATGAAGACGGCCCAAGATAGACAGAAGTCTTCAAGGTAGGAGATTTGGTTTTCATTAAGGTTCCGCTAAAAAAGGTAGTGAGGTTTGGATCACGTAGGAAACACGCTCCCAGATTCGTAGGACCGTTCCCCATTGTGGAAAGGGTAGGGAAGATGGCGTATCGGATAAAGCTACAGGAAAGGCTCGCGGGAGTTCATGATGTTTTTCATGTTTCGCAATTGAGAAAGTGCTTACATGATTCAGCAGAGGTAGTGGAACCTAGCCAACTTGAAGAAGTTGAAGCGGATAGAGATGCATCGGTTCGTTGCATTCCTACCAAGATTGTTGCACATGATATCAAGAAGCTTAGGAATAAGGAAGTCCCATTGGTTAAGGTGCGGTGGGGAGATAGTATTGAGGACGCTATGTGGGAGGCTGAGGAGAAAATACGTACCTCTTATCCGCATCTCTTCGAGGGTACGTCTTGAATTTCCTATTTCCATCTTTAGTTTTGAATAGGTTCTTTCCTTTAGTATCCTTTGGGAGGGTAGATCTTAGGATTTAACCTATGGATGATAGGACTGAATGTAAACATGCTACTAGAACATGTTATGTATGTTGGACGCTAGTGGTTGCAAGTGTTTGCTAGTGGATGCTAATGGACGCATATACACACACTAGGCACTATTATCTCTTAGGGATCGGCTTAACTAGGTCACTAAAGCATATGCATATGGATATGTGTGCACTTGCATTTTTATTTCATGGTTGTTATAATGAGTGGTTATCATATGATTGTCGCATTTGGATGATGATTGTAGCATGCATGTAGAACTATCAGTTATCATTAGAAAATTTGCATTCATTTGGATACATGGCATGGACATGATTGCATAAAAAGGAGGTCGACCGAATCAGTAAACCGCCTAATCTTTTGCATTAGTTATGAACATATAATATTGCATATATCATAAATTGCATTAGAAAGCTTAAAGACAATGATGCAATGGATGATGGTTAAATATATGGTTGTAGAATTTGGATGAAAATATTTATTTCATTCTTCTATCCTTGGAGATTTCGGGGACGAAATCTCTTCAGGAGTGGAGAATGTAACAACCCAAAATTTTAGCTATAATAAATAATTAACGAATTAATTAAATAATAAAATAAGTTTGTGAAATTTTCAGAATCGAGCTACGGGAGTTGCACCATTGGGTCCGTGGCGATTTTCTAATCAATTTCAATATATAACTTGTCGAAATCCGAGTCAGTATGGAGAAGTTATGAGAGAAACAAGAATTCAGAATTTTATAAACTAAAAACGAAAAAAATATATTTTAAACGCATGGGTCGACCCATGCCATGGTCAGGTCGACTCTCCTTTGTTAATGGACGTAGAATCGTCCAAGTATGAGCTGAACAACCTATTTTGCAATATTCGTCAAATCTCGTGCGTCCTTAGCTGCATCCAACAGTTCCTAGCGAGCGTATGACGTGGTTGCACCAGATTTAATCTTCAAATCCGACGGCCTGAGATCCCTAAGTCACACTATAAGTAGAACCCTAGGCCTAGCTATTTTTCTCATTCAGATTTTCTTCTAATTAGGTTCATTGCCTGAGGCTGAACCATAAATAGAAAAAATTTCTAGGGAGAAGATCTTTTTAATAAAAATATTCTACACCGTAGAAGTGGATCCAGGAAGGCCAAGGATTAGAGCTAAGGACCACAGGTGAGTGTTTTGTAATTATTTTAGATTTTTAAGTAATTTAAAATAATAGGGTTCTCAATAGTTGTAGTTTTTCTACAATTTTGAGACAATTTTTATGTAAGTTTATTTACAGTCTATTTTTAAGTAAATTTCAGAAGTTCTTTCCAGTCTATTCTATTCAGCTATTTGATTCAGCTATCTGTTTTAAGTTGGAATTTAGCTTGTAAATGTTAGTTTCTTTTTATAGAGATTTAATCCCATTTTACGTGAATAAAAAATTTAAAAAGAGAAGAATTCGCTAATATGGATTAAAATAGAAAAACACCAAATTTACAGAAATTAGATGTAAAATAAGAAAAACTGATATAAAATAGAGATGGACTGAAATAGGTAAATTAAAGATATTTGCAAGCATGATTATAACAAGTAGTTATAACTAAAAAGAGAAAAATTGAAGAGTAACAATTGCAAGAACAATTATAATGTAGGTTATAATTAGAAAGAAGAAATAACAGAAGAGGCTTATTTTAAAACTTAGATCTTGGATTAAGTTAATAAGCAAATATAGCAGAAATAACAGAAGAGGCTTATTTTAAAACATAGATTAAGTTAATAACCAAATATAGAAGTAGGGCCCGTACCGACAGCATTCCCTTTCAGATCTAGGACTGATGGTCTCACAATAGTAGGTGAGGCTAGGACACGCTTATGCTGATTAGGATAAATAAGTGACCAATAGTTAGAGGCTCAAATTTGGGGATTTGGGCAAGGGGCGCAAAACTAAAAGATTATTTGTTAGGACCAGTACCGACAGCATTCCCTTTTAGGTCTAGAACTGATGGTCACACAATAGTTAGGTGAGGCTGGACAGCATTCCATTTCTGGTCTAGGACTAATGGTCTCACAATAGTTAGGTGAGGTTGGGCACGCTTATGCTAATTAGGGTAAATAAAGAGTCAAATAGGGGACGACAGTTAGTGTGTACCGGCGATGACCGAGCGTGCGGCATCGATTAGGTTAAATTATTAGCTACTGCGTCCTAAGCTCTAAAGAGGTGTCTTTTGCTGTGACCAACAGGTTTGGTTCAGAGTGGCACAACAGAGATAAATAAGTCAATCAAAGGGTAGAATAGGATTTCAGCTTAATCAAATTAGCAGTTGAGATAGGATTAGGGTTTCAGCCTAATCACAGCAGTTTAAGATAAGTGCAAACAATCAAACAATCAAAGCAAACAGTCAAACAGAATCAGAAACAGTATTTTATCCGAGTTTTATCTTTTTTGTATTTTCCTTTCAAGCTACAACTATTGCCTAGTCTATTATCTTTATCTTGCATAGAAATGCTAGTAATTATTTTCACTCACCAGACTTATTGTCTGACCCACTCCTCTATTTCCCCCTTTTCCCCTCAATAGGCTAGTAGAGTTGAGGATAGTTGATTCAGGTTGCTTGAAGATTCATTTTCGGAGTTTTCTCATTTCAGATGTATTCTTCTACTTTTCATTTTTTTTCATTTGGCTTATGATGGATTGGTACTTGTGAGAGGGATTACTATTATTATTGTTACTTTTGTACTCTGATTATATGAGACTGAGATGTATTTTCATGAGACATGAGAGATTTTGAGTTTTGAGACATGTTATGTTTTATGACTTATTTTGAAATGAAGTTTAATTTTGAACGATAAGTTAATATTTTAAATTTTCCGTTGTTTTTACTTATTTGTCTTGTGAACCTTAGTCACTGTGATGCTTTAGCTATACCTATAACGCACCATATCATTTGGTGTGCCCTTTTTGGGTATATTAAGGGGTGTGGGGTGTTTCATTCATTATAAGTAAGTTCAGGTCGTACCTCGTAATTGTTAGCCATAAAACACACATTTTCTTGTTCCAGGTCGCTTTCACTATCACTGTCAGATGAAGAAGACAAATCTGAATCGTCCCATGTTACTTGAAAAGCTCTTTTCTTTTTCTTGAATTTCTCAAACTTGCTTTTTCTTGAATTTCTCAAACTTGCTTTTCCTTTTATCATTATTGAGTGGTGGTAGTCCTTCTTCATGTGGCCAAAATTTTCACATTTATAGCATTTAATCGATGTTTGAGTTGAGGAGTTTGATTTGCCACCATTTTGAAATCTGGTCATCTTCTTGAACTTCTTAAATTTGTTGTAGTTTTTGACAATAAAAATAATTTCAATTTCGTCAAGTCTGAATCTTCTTCACTTGCTTGGAATACTATGTTTTTCTTTTCATGATTTTGATCCTTTCTAGCCTGCAAGTTAGTTTCATACGACATCAGATTTCCTATTAGCTCTTCGACTTTGAGTTGAGAAAGATTATTAGCTTCTTCGATGGCTAAAAGTTTTCTTTCCCATTCATTCGTCAAGGAGTTTAAAATTCGTGTGATTATATCAAAATTTGTGAATTTGATTCCAAGTGCCATGAGATCGTGTTGAATAGTTTGAAATCTAGCATACATATCAATAATTGATTCATTTGCTTTCATTTTGAAAGATGAAAATTGGTTCTGTAAAATAGAGATTCTAGTTTGCTTGACTTTATTTGTTCCTTCACGTATGACTTATAAAGTGCATCATATATCATATGCAGTGGTGCAAAGCATGACATGTGAAAACTCATTTTTGTCAAGTGAGCATAATACATTCATAGCTTTGGCATTGTTATATAACGTCGCTTTTTATGCATCAGTCCAAGTGTTAAGGTCGGTGTCAGGTGCTTCATATTTGTTTTGAGTTGCTAGCCATATTTCTAACCTATTTGTTTCAATAAAATTTCTCATACGGGTTGACCAGTAAGCATAACTAGAACCAGTAAATAGTGGAGGACAAGCAGCCGATTGACCTTCGAAATGACCTTGCTCTGATACCAAATGAAAGTCCATATATCTTTTTATGTAATGCAACTAATATATATAAGTGTGATAATGTATATTACTAACTATATTAAGTAGAGAATACTAATTGAATATAAATAAGGTAAATAATTAAAAACGGGCACACCAGAAATTTTATACTAGTTCGGGCCTCCCGTCCTATGTCCAGTCCTGAAGCTCCCATTCGGTATTTCCTTTAAACAAATAACCCTTGCTTCGCCCGGAAGAATAGACTAGTATAAAAGCATATCTCAGACAATCTTTTCTTCCAAATAACACGAATTTTGACTAATAGTACAAATCTTCCTATGATCTCCTTTGAGTATGTGAATGTGAATGTTTTGAGTTGTAGGAGGTGGTTTAACCAAAATGACATTTTGGTTACGATATATTGAGAATATGTAAGTGTTGTATGCATAAATATGTAAGTAGAGAGTAATAAGGAATCAAGAGAGAATCAATTCAATTGATTTGTAAATCTCAATCATTGTAGTATTTATAGGTTTGAAGAGATGCAGATGAGGAGTTGTTTCGGTTAGATAAGGTCTATATAATTTAATGACTGCAACCTTTCGATGAAGAGTTGAGCTCTCTTAATTTAACAGAAGTGTCTATTCAAAATTTTGCAGTTGTTCAAAAGACAGACATCTGTGGGAAAGAAATAGACGCATATGGCTTCAGGGATTAATTTCTCGAGTATTCTCACAGACGTCGTGGCTTTTCCAAAGACGTTTGTGGATGGTGTTTTCAGCTTTTCAATGAATTTCAGTGAATTCGGTGTGTCCATATATACTCAAGAAGACCTTAAAATGTTTTATCTAAGACTCTTAATAGACTAGAATAACCTTACTAATCATAGTATGGTGCATAGGTCTTTGTTGTCTTCGAGTCCCAATATCTTTGAGCATGATGATCTCTTGTAGTATATACATGTAATCTTGAAAAGATGTATAATATATATGATTGTATAATTGTTTTCGTTGAAACCATGGACTGGAGGTTCTAACAGTTCGCTCGGAGTCACAGAATTTGAAGTGCTGGGTTGGTGACAAATGGTGCTTGGAGTCATTTGCATGTTTGCTTGGAGAAAATATTTGTTTCGCTTGAGTCTGATTTCAGGCTAGAATTTCCCAGGTTCGCTTCGAGTCAAATGGGTTATTATCTGAGTTTGACTTTGATTCAGGACTTCTATAATTTTCTTTAAGTCAAATAGGAGATTACCCGGGTTCGACTTCAAGGCAACCTTGAAGTGAGTTTTTCAACAACCAGTTTGATGATTTTTGACAACAACCATTCGTGGTTCGACAATGGGATCTCCATGATGGGATTCGAAGCTGGTCAGTTGGGAGTGATCACAATTTACCATGGAGCTTGGCCTTGTAATCGATCCTGGTTTGTATCATATCTTCTATGTACTCCTGCTTTTGGGAGTACCGTTTGAGTAGCGGTTTCTCATCCATTGCCTGGCACTGTGTTGTGGCATGGGTTTTAGAGCTTCTTTTAGCATTTTGCATGTTAGCATTTTCATCCAACTTGTCTTCCTCAAATTGTTTGTCATCTTCAGAGCTGGGGAGAGGCATCGTTATATCTCCCCGTGGGGTTTTCACCCTTAAGTTCAGGTTTGTAGCAGGTGCTTTTGCAGTAAATGGAGTGTTAATGTTTTCTTTCGTCATGATTCTTGGAGCTCGACCCACAACTTCCTTTTGCTTTTACCTTTTTCTTCTTCCGTTCAAGCCAGAAAACGAAGAATGCTCTTACTCTATAACAGCTACTGCTTCAGGGACCGTTTTGGGAGTAGTTAGTGATTGGAGCGCTAAGAGAGCATCTATCTTTTCCATAAGAGCCTTTCAACTGTTTTCCATTTTCTGGTTAATTTCATCAACCATCTTGTTCTATTTTCCCTTAGTTATAACTTCATGCTATGTGGAGGATCCTGGAACCTGATCTCCAGAGTTAGCTCCTAACAACTGGTTGTTGGGGTTGTTGACTTCAATTTTATGAGGGTTGTTTCTTCTCCAGCAATGGTAGCTCCTATGGATCTTCCAGTTCTCTTTCTTTCTGGTGACATTTATTCTTAATGGAAAATCTTCTAAGCAGAGATTGAGGATCTAACTTCTGAACCTATCTAATCCAAAGTAGATGGCTAGATCTAAGCCTGAGTTGGTTTCTCAGTGAAAGCACCAAAATGTTAACCCAAAAAATGGATCAACACCCTAGATTGAGTGTGAAAGCACCAGCTCTGTTTTTACAGAGCAATAATATAGAAAACAAATGTAAAAAGAGTAGAAATAGTAAAAAGACCAGAAGATTTTTATAGTGGTTTGGGCGTTGTTAGTGAACTCTACGTCCACTTTATAACTTTCTATTAACTGATTACTATTACAAGTTGAATCGGATTACAATATGATTGAATCTTCTAAGTTAGATCAAGTCATAAGTAGAAGAGTTCACTGGAGAATCATAGTGAACCCCTAGATGACTGTTGTGTGGGACGAGGAGAGCAAAGAATAATCTCTGCAGAGTTCCAACAGCCAGTCCAGAAGATCTTCTTAATGTTGCAGATAGGTGAGTATTTATAGGGGAATTCAGTGAGTATTGGGTCAGAAGTCCAAATGCAGAAATGTCCAGTTGTTATGCCAAATCATCATCGAAAATCTCAAATCAATCTAAGTTATTTCTATGGATTGCTGGATATCCATAAGGGATGGATCACTAACTATCCATTGGGGATGGATCGTTAGCGATCTATAAACTTAGCATATTTTCCTACCAGAAGCCTTTACTTAGTTGTAACGACCCGCTATTTTGGACCATTCAAATCGACAATAATCCACACATGTCGGACTTGAATAATTCAAAATACCGAATTGTTAATTTAAATTTGGCAAAACTCAGCATATACAGTAAATAAATCAATCACAGATCACAGACACAGAGTAATACAATAATGCGCAGCGGAATAGATAAAATAGTAGTTCATGAAGCTACTATATAAACATCAGAGTTAAAATAAAATACAACAGAATATCTCAAATGTAGTGAAGTCTCCAGTACGAATAGATGACTTCTCTGAACAAATCAACTAGAAGAGCTGAAAGCTGAGGCGATAACTGGATCTCCAAAGGAAGCTCCAAACTCTAAGGGTGAGTCTCAAATGCTGTATCACTCGGTCTGACCCAAGCGTAAAGCAAAACACAAAACACTCGAGTCAGGATTAACATTCTTATATCAATAAATCCAACTCAAGTGAAATATCAACTGAAATACAAGTAACTTAAAGGATGTTTGGGATAACCATCCTCTAAGGATCTTCAGAACTATCTACGAGGTGGAAATATACACTATAACACCGTGGTCATTCCAAATTAATTTATACTTCAAAACCAAAATATCGTTTCATTTCAAATATATCTATTTTCCAAAATAGTATATATATAGGTTAAATAATTTAAAATCAAAGTATTTAATTTCCTCAAGTTTGGCAAATCGATTCAAATCAACTTCAAATTCCAGATTTCAAATTTATTCAAAGCTCAATTCATCAATTTAATTCAGTTCTAAATATACCATTTAAATTTTCAATATATTTCAAAGCTTTAATACTCAACATTTTCCAAAGTTAGATTTAACAGTTTCATATAGCTCTTGATTTAACTTCATTATTATTTAATCAGGGAATATTCACTTAATAAACTCAATATCATCTAACTAGCCTTACATTTCATTTTTACTAATTATTTTCTTAAATTTATTTAAGCAAGAATTTTTCATTAAATTATTTAAATAAACCCAAGTTATAAATCATATCTTAAATCTCAATTTCAATAAGTTTCAAATTGGTTTAATTAATAAATTATCTTTCCAACCTTAACTTATTCAAATTATTACCAAAATCTATTTTGAAAATATAATTTTTATACTTAAGCATCTCATAAGTATTTAATCCATCCTAATTTAAATTAAATAATTTAAGGCTCAAACATTTATAAAACCATATATTTCTTTCCGAAACCATAGAATTCATTTCAAAATATTTATATATATGGACCAACGGTGTCGGTATATATACATCATATGGTTAAGTGATACAGATATTTATCATTTCAATCCGAAATTTAAATATATACGGGTAGATATCATTTCGACCCGTAATCCCAATTTCAATTCAATTGAAAATCGCTTGGGTTTATCATTTCAACCCATAACGATTTTCTCCTATTCTAAAGTCCGTTCGGGTATGTATCATTTCAACCCATAGTGAATTCTATACTAACAGGGAACTTGCAGAGTGATAACAGATAATATAAAATAAAACAACAGGCATATATCATCAATAAATAACAGATACGGGTGTCAGATGTCACAGGTGAACAGTTATGGATAATAGCATATATATAACAATGTAAATAACTACAGCAGCATATTTCAATTGTCGTTTCAATCGAAATCAAATTTAATAAATAAAAGAACGTTAATCGTGAGTGATTGCTCACCTTTCGAGGCTAGAGGGAATAGACAATGATATGGGTTACAAATCCAAGCATGAATTTTGAAGCAAAGCATAAGGGACTTGAGTTCGACGAATAAGCTGATAACTAGGAAGAGACGAATTCAAATCAGAACTGGATCGACGAAGATAATTGATATAAGTGAACTTATGTAACTATATATAACTATATACATATCCTATATTCAAACCCATATTAAAATTTAAATATATATTTATTTCAAAATACGTTGTTTCAAATTAAAACACGCATAGAAAAATCAAACATATATATATAGTGCAAAATATACTACTGTCATACAAATATACTAGCAGCATAAACAAAGTACCATACTCTTGTGAACCAAACCCATTTTTTTTAAACTTGTATATACTGTATACTGTCATAACTATCTATTTAACTTATATAAAACATACATATATTTTCAAAAATCAATACTATAAACTACTACAACTTACAACATAAAATATATATTATAAACATATATAATATCATATACACAAACAAAACCTGTATATAACTAATGCATAGTAAACAGATTGTATAAACTTACATAAGCATTTACAACTAACATCTAGAAAAGTTGAAACATATTATACTTAAACTATAAACAACTGTTATATAATATGTATGTTAACATATATAAAATATAAATATATACATATGTATACTCACTAACCTCACATAATCCCAACAGGTGATACCCAAACAAGTATAAACTTAAAATTTTGAAATAATATATATGTGAATATAACTTAATATAGTATTATATAACTTACATATATATATATATAATAAAATTTAACTCAATATTATAAAACCCTAATAACTCAGTAACATATATATTACTGTAGATAACTAACAGATTTATATAGAACATATAGATATATATGTATAGCTTAAATAAACAAATATAATATAGATGCCCATACTTACTCATAAAAGAATAATAGAAGGAGGGTTATGCGCACGTCCGCTGAGGTAGAGCAGGCGGCGAAGTTGACTAGCGGAGTGGCGAGAAGCTGGAGATATGGAGGCTCGGTTGCGGCTTGTGTGTGGTGCTACGCCCGGAGGAAGAGGCACGGGGAGGTGAGGTAGGTCGGCTACGCGGTTGCTGGTGGGGCCGAGACAGGCTGTGGTGGCGTCTTGTGGTTAAGGCATGTGGTGATGGGTGGGAAGAGATGTGGGCTGAGAGTGGATCGGGATTTGGAGGATGGTGTCGCACTTTGGGTTGGCTGTTGGTGCTTGCGGGGTTTGGGCTGTGGTCGGCTTTGGTGAAGGATGGTAGGTGAACAGTTGCGTGGAAGGGCGGATCATGGTGCTGGGTTGGCTCGGGAAATGCCAGAGGGTTGCGGCTATGGCCAGAGGGGTTGAGGGCTGACGCGGCCATCGCAGTCGGGCGGAGGGGAAAGGTGAGGTACGGTGGTTGGTTGCTCGGTGCTCGGGTGGTTGGTGCTTAGTTGGAAGGTGGTGGCATTTGTCGGTTTGTTTGCCTAGGGTGATGGATGGTCGGAGGTAGGAGGGTGAGCATGACTGTAGGCAGACGTGTTAGGTGCAAGGGATGATGCGGCTGTGGGTCATGTGGGTGGTGCTGACAATGCAGAGGAGGAGTACTGGCCGAGGAGAGAGGGGTTGGGGTTGAACGGTTCGGCAATGGCTGGTGCCGTTGTTGCACGTGGTGGTGGGAAAGAGGATAGCACGCGATGCTGCTTGTTGCTCGGTTTTGGTGGGGAAGAGGAAGGTGGTTACGGGGTCGAAGGAGAAGATGGTGGCAGATCCGAGGCGATGGAAGCTTATATATATATATACGTATAGATTTTATATAAAAGAGGAGCAGGAAAGTTTTCTTGGGCGAGTGGGTTTCCATGAAACGATGAAAGAACAAGTAGGTTGGAGATGAACAGGCTAAAAGGAGATGGAGAAAAATAGTGAAGAACGAATGCAAAAGAATTTGATAACAACCGAAAGAGAAATGAAATATGTGCACCCAGAAAACATTTGTCTTTTCAGATTTTTGACTTTTGAGTTTCAAAACTGACGAATATAAAAGGACACAGGTTATACATGTGATTAACACAACAAGCTGAACTAGATGGAGGACACAGAATTGCAAATGGATCCAATTTGGCGAATCGTCACATTTTGCATTATGTTGATTCCGTCGCGTACCGGACTCCGAAATACACCGATGAATACATCACGATGATCAGCACGACGAGACTGACAAAAGGAAACAGAAATAACAGTGTCAGGTCCTTCCTATCAAAAGTCCATACGGACCATGATATACGTTTCTATTCCGTACGGAAAAATCCAAACGGAGCTAGAAACGTTCGAATTTCGCGAAACGAATTTCATAGTCTGATTCAGAATGCTCTGAATAAATTTTCTCCTGTTGACATATTTTGGTTTCGGAAAACTTTTAAATTCACTGTTATTTACCGGTTAAATTTGAAATAAAATTACACAATAAAATGAACTTCAATATTATTTGATGAAAATTTACCAGTTGTTATGATTAAATAACCGTATTCCAAATATTAAATCTTATTTCCAAATTCAACTATTTAAAATTTCATAAAAATTCAGTTTAATTACGTTATTGAAACAGTTAAAATTTTCGGGTCGTTACATTAGTGCTACAAGTAGCATGGAAAGTTTGAGGGAGATCCGACCTATCTTTATGGATCGTTAGCTATCCATAGGGGATGGATCGCTAGCTGTTTGTACCAAAATTAGGCACAACACTCTTCGGATGTGTTTGAAGAGATAAAATGAAGAAAAGAAATGTAAAATGAGGCAGATCTAACAAACACACCAATTAGAAGATAATAAGAAATACAGAAACGCGCAAATTTAGAGTGGTTCGGCGTATTGCCTACGTCCATTATGAAATGATTGATGTTTATTTAATTTCACTTGTTGATTACAAGAGATTACAATAGTACAACTGAAGTATAGTAATGATTTCGGCAGAGTATCAGCATAAAGAAGCCAAAAATCCCTTTTTTGAAGGTCTGGGGCCACTATTTATAGGCGTAGGCAGTAAATATCCCGCCTTGATCTCGAAAGACCTCTTCTCTCAGGTGGGTGGGCCCACAAGAGCGAGTTCAGACGATTTCGACTCGATATCAGAGCGATGCAAATGGAATTCATATCGATCAAGAATTGATCCTTTTTGGCTAAAATTGATCTGGTACATTCCTGATGTTGTAGGCATGCTCCCGTGAAAATTTAGTGGCATTTGGACTTGTAGATCTCGAGTTATGATCGAAGCAAGTTTGTGTTTGCAAGACATTGTTGAGTTCGTATCGCTCTGGTTCATATCGCTCTGGTTCATAACGATATTTGAGATCATTTACTCTCGATACCTTTTAGGTGTTGCCTCGTATCGCTTGTGGGTGGTATGTTTCATATCGATCGTTGACCGATCGATACGAATTATGTGAATGATGATCGATACGAGCTGTACATTAGTGGAAGCGATACGAAATGTCACTAGGTGATGGATACGAACTGGAGTAGATGTGATGGATACGAAGTGGTGCCTCTTCAATGGATACAAACTAGAGCTCTCTTGATGTATACGAACCAAAGGTGTTTCACTTGAGACTTGATGGATACGAATTTGCATGGATACGAATTGAGGCTTCCTTCGTGCATCTTGATCGATTAATATCTTGAGCATACGTACTTTGATTGACCTAAAATTTGGAACGTTGGCTCTCATAGCTTTTCTTGTCATGTCTTGTCAAATGTAGCTCAATCCGGACTCGGACAAAATTCGCCAGTATCCATAGTGAACCTGTGTATAACCGAACTTCGGGACGGACTGTCCTTGGTTTCTAGTCAGGTTCTTGGTGTCATGGCCTTGCTAAAAGGCGGGATAACACTAGCTATCCATCCATTAGCATATTTTTGAGTGATCGCAATTTAGTTGTCTTCCTATCTTCTATTTAAGTACCTTATCCAAATACCAAGTCGTTAGGAGTTCGTTTGATCATCCATCTTCATGGGTCATCAGGTCCAGAAGAATCGTCCATGACTCACTCAATACTTAACCAAATCACACGAAACTTCACACATGCAATGTAGATGAGTTGGAGAGCCTCCTCTATGGATCATAGGTCATGGGGTCCACTCCTCATGGTTCGGACCTGATGGATCAAACTAGCCCAATTCGGAGAAGAATCATTCATAACTCACTCAAAACTTAACGGAATCAGATGAAATTTTGCAGGTACTCTCACTAGTGTGTGTGTGGGACCTAAAAAATAAATTTCAAGTTGTAGGGTGCAACATACGTGGATCATTAGCGATCCAACAAACAATCTCCAAATTTTCCAATTTTCTCTTCGAGCCTTTAATCATGTCTTCTAATTGTTCTCCCAAAATTTCAATTCAATCGGACTCTGTATGAGTTCTCTAGGTTCATTTAAAGTTAGCTGCTATTGTTTAAACAGCTTGAATCGGATGAGTCTTCACTTCTCGAGCTAGATTGTTTGGCATGTTATGAAACTTGGCAAGTATTCTTAGAAGAGGTTGTAGATCAACATGCAAGTGGCTTTGACAACTCATGATGCTTCTTTTTGGATCGCTAGTGATCCATGGATGATGGATCGCCAGCAATCTATCTACTTAGTGGATTTTTGGCTTGTTTCTCTTAAGTTCCATTGGCTTGTTCTTACAGATGCCTTGTTCAAGTTTCAAGTCATTCTGGCTTAGTCTGGATGTTCCAAATACTGTTGAATTCTGTTGGGTTAAAAACCCAGTTAACAACAATTTTATCAACATTCAACTTTGACAAATTTAGGGACCGATTTCCAAATTTCTGGATTAGGGTGAAAAAACCGTTCCTATTCCAATTACCTATCTTATAGAATATGTAGGCGATATTCCTTTACATTCGTTTTAAGCCTACAACTCATCAGATCTTATATAGGCATAATAAATATGTAAAATTCAATGTTATAAATAAATCATATAATTTCCCACTCACCTTCCTAGTTTTCCATATCTCCAAATTCGAATTTTTTCATTTAACTTGACTTCTTTTGCTTTCCAAACCAAAAGAATATGTATATAATTATAGATCTAAGAAGAGATTTGAGATTAAAGGGAGTACAGACTTATAATTATGAAATTTACCTTTTTCTACAATATCGATTCCCTCCTTCTCTTCTTCCTTTTTATTTTCTTCCATTCCCCGATTATACATATCAATGTACAATATTTTATAATCTATATAAATAATGCAGAAGGGAAAATGGCAAAGCTCGCTGCCTTGATCAAGAAACATGGGAAGAAAAGTGAAAGGCAGGACCTTTGTTTATAAGCGCTCGAATCAATCGTATCCATTAGATTTAACTAATTAAATCTTAGTCGTTCGATCAAGGTTCAACCCTAGCCGCAACCTTCACAATCGGTTAACTTCCACTATAAGTGGTCGATCGCTAGAGCTTGACCATCCCAAGTAAGGGGCAGACCAGTGGGATCCACATGATTAATATTATTTATTTTCTTTTGTTCCATTCTAATTATTTTCATTCTAGAAATATCTAACGCTGATAACTTCTTCGTTTAAACTTTGATCACAAAACATCAATTATGAAAGTTTCTCAAAAAATCACCACGAACATAATAGTGCAAGTTTCGCGGTCAAAGTCTGATGCCTATTCAACTCTATTTGTGTGCCTTAATTGTTTATTAGCCATCGTTAATTTTACAAGGTGTTACATAAAGCGTTCGTGTTAGCATCTTCATATATCAAGCACAACATCATTATCTTTGCTTTCACTATATTTACCACTACATGAGCATGTATTGGGATATGAAAATGTAAAGACAATTCTTATAATGAAATATTTATTTAGTTGCTTTGTTTGCTTGAATAGATCTCATTTTGTCGCTTGAAAATAATTTTGACGATGATTGCAACTCCATCAGCATTTATTTTTGTCTCTAAATGAGGGATGTAACACTTCAAAAGATAAGAATTGGATTTCACTTGGATAAATGAAATCAACCAAACTCGTGTCCACTACCATCCTTTAGCAAAGTACTTATATGGCTTTAATATTTATATTGTTTAAATATTACGTAAAGACGAGTTCACATCTAGGAATCAAACAATCGCAACTTTAAATTTTTGACGGAAAATAATTGATTGAAATAATTTATAAAAGTTATAAAATATTATTATAGAAAAATTAATATAATGGTTGTATTAATCAATTTATTATTATTATTATTACTAGTTGTTATTGGAAGGCTTAAAATTAATTAATATAGTATATTGATTTCATATATATATTTTAATTATTTTTTGGGCTAATATAATATTTTAATATAATATATATGTCGTGTGTGTATAATTATTTTGGTAGAAAATAATTTAATCTTGTTTTAAATTAGGTAGGCTAAAATACATGTGGGTACGAATTAATTAAATGGGTTCTTTGACTAGATTTCTTGCAAACCTCTGAATTATGATCAATAGTATATTTTAGCAAAAGTAATCCACCAAAACCACAACTAAAGTTTTAAAATGAGGAATGTCTAAGAGTGTTATATCTAATGCAGGTAAAGTAAATGATATAGGGTATAGTGTGGTTCAATCTCAATAATGATCTACATCTACTAAGGTTGGTGATTCTATTACTTCGTATATTGGTTACAAAAGATAATATTATTAGTGAATAGAAGAGCTTTTAGCTAAATAATCATGCTTCTAAAAATATAAAAATTCAATCCCTGTATAAATGCATAGGAATCTCTATTTATAATTGTAGAGATCGTGCTTTGGGAGGCTTAAATCGATGCTGTATGAGCTAGGTTTCCTTATGACCATTGATTATGATATACAACTCAGATGGCGGCAAGCTCGAATGCCAAATGGAAAGAGTGGTTCGGATGAAGGTCAATTGGTAGTTCATAAAATGGTGCATTTTTGTTAGAGATGAGGCATGAAGCCGAGAGTGGTTGATTAACTTTGATGCCCCATTCCAGTGACCAAATTTTTAGAGATTGTAAACACTATACAATAGCCTGGATCAAACAACTCTAAAGGAACAATCTCTCAGATACATTACTTTGAGTCAATATGGATACGTTTAAATATATAAAGCATCTAAAATGATATGTATCTTGTCTTGATACAAGGCAGTATATACGAGTTTAAAAAATTTGTACAGATCACATATGAAGAACATAGTAATTAAAGGCACAACACAACAGATCAAAAGATATATATATATATATATCTATGTATGTATGTATGTATACATACATATCAAAATTTATATATAACTGGATGCCTAATCAAAACATTTCTACAACTTCATCACTAGGCAGACTGTATACAAACTGCCTCAAAAGTAAGATGCCCTAGTACAACCATAGTTAACTATATACCGTAGAACACATACACATAATAACTTAACTCTATGGACTCCAACCGACTCCCTCAATTGTTCTCCATCTAAATAATCCTAACTTTACATCCAATGCCAGTAAAAAGTACACCCCCATGTAGTTCGAGGTCAACAACGACTTTGAACTTATATATTGTGCACCGATCACCATTTATCTCTATATCATATGAAATAAATTCAAAGTGAGAGAAAGAAATCATCCTGAAATAAATCCTTGATCTAACCTGAGGAGATGTCACAAAACAAAACCTCGAGTTAGGCTAGATTTCTAGCTATTAGTATAATCGTGTAATAGAAATAGATAGATGTGTCCTGTCAGGTTTCATGGGGCATAATAGTTACACATGGGGTCACTTACACCAAATAAATTCCTTAATTCCCATTTTCACAAATCAATGATAACACACATGTCACGACACTATTCAATATAACATAACAATTGCAACTCTAATCAAATGGGATATCATATCCTATTCATTTTACTTTTGAGTTGCCTTGTGTTGTATAAATTTAAATCATTATTTAAAATAATCATTTTATGAGGTATAAGATATTTCTATTTAAACTTATGAAAAGGCTTTATCATCTTCTCATATGTAAATCCTAGGAGGATTGCACGTTGATAAATCTAAACTGTGTATTTACCCTCTACATAGATTGATCTTCCCCTGTAAGTCATCAGGTCTTTTCCAACCCTATATGTACAGTCAGTTATGATGTGTGCTTCACACGATTCTTTTGCTATCGTACCCTTCATTATTTAAAGATGCGATAAATCTTACTAGTGATGTAGTCCACTTCATTATTTAAAGATGTCTTAAACAATCTTCATTATCTACAATATCTTTATATATCCTAGCAACATACCATTTGGACATAGTGACAAGGGATAAGGTCATCATGATTCGGGTTGCTACCCTCGAATTAGTCTGCTAGGATGGGTAACAGTAGTTTAGTAGTCAATATTCTATATCGTCCTCAAGAAATGTTAAATTTGTTACTTTCAAAACATTTGGTCTTTAAATATGACATTTATCCTCGAAATGTCTCTTTAGCCCATCGCATAGCATATTTTACTTGTAGTGTTCTTGCATCATTATTTAACTTGCAATTTATAGCAAAAGCAGTTATAAACATGACGTTGAACATTATCACTTGGGCTAAAACAAAGTAGTCAACATGAAATGATGGGATTCAAACCAAAAAAACTTGTATAATATCAAACATATATGCATATGGTCACACAAGTTCATGTTGTTCAAACATAAATGAATTTGGATTATTTAAATCAGATTTATTCTTTTAATCCTAGTTTAAATTTAAGATATACTTAAATAATTCAAATTTAAAATTTTAAAAATAGGAATTTCATCTCAACTTACTTTAAATATGCCTTCACGTACTTTCAAATTAGTATATTTGAATTTCATCAACCTTCCCATCTTTTAAAAAAAATTAGATCTTTTGCATCAAATTTAAATTTAAAATAAAGTCAAATAATTCAAACTTTATCCTTAAAAATATTAATTTTATTCCAAAATAATTCTAACATGCATTTGAGATTTTTCATGAATTTTCATATCTATAATATTTAAAAGTTTAAAACACACATTTTTGAATTCAAATTCAAAATAAGCTAAAATAATTTCAAATTTTCGAGTCTGATATTATGAAGTAGAATATATGTGTCAATATAATTTTTGAAATTTTTTCAAAACTTCAAATCTAGGGTTTGGATTTCTAAAAGAATTTTTGACCTTCGTGTTCATTTTCTAAAATCAGTTTTTTAATATTTAGTAAGGTAAAACCATCACCAAACTTCATGTAATTTCTATAATCTTCTTTCCAGAGTGTTAGTGAAGTATATACAAACTTTAGATCATAATACAAGTGCACAATCAATCAAAGAAAAGAAGAATAAAGTACATATTCACATTTTGGCAAAACTTTGGAAAATAAAAATTGCTTTACAGTGAGTTTTAAACTCCATCAAATCTTAATTCGAGGCTTTGAATCTAAGGTGGAGATGTTTGTGAAGCTTTCATATCATCATTCGAATGCAAAGAATGAAGAATCAAGCTAGAAAGAAGAGAAGTTGAAGAATAAGGAAAAATGTATGCAAACATTGCAAGATTCGGAGTTAAAGAAAAAAGGAAAAATATTTGCAAATACCACCGATCAAAGTCGGTGGTTCAAGAGGTCGACCGTTTGTATCTATGTTCTGGGCAGTAATGTCTAGAACCTTGATCTCCGTCGTCGCTTGAATAGTGGTCTCTAATGATCTTTGAGGTGGTTTAGCCTAGGTTTTCTATGTTAATTCCTACCTTAGCTTATTACTATGATGTTCCAAGTATAAATGCACAAAATGAAAAGGTACCGAGCAAGGTGATGAGGTATACTGGTTATAAAACATAATATAATTGAAAAAAAAGAATATACTCACATTCTGTAGTTGAAATAGTGAAGCAGCTGATGTGGATGAAGAATAAAACAATGCAGCTGCTGAGCTCATTGGGTTTTGGGGAGGAGATGAACAAAGGTAATGAAAATGATGGGTTTATATAGCTGTAGGCAGTGAATACTTTAAGGTTAAGGTAACCGAACAAGTTAAATTATAATGATGAAGGAGAAAAGGATAAAGAATTATGGTCAAATGAAAATTTCTGATTTTTTTTCTAAAATCATTTCCCATAACTACTGTATTATATGACCGCTATTCAATACCTAGTTTAAAAAGAGCATAAGGAATTTTATTCTAAATTTGATTCTATATCTATAACAAAAATTTTCATTAAATTATTACTTTTCAATTTCCAACAATTATAAATAATTTTTTATTTTCAAAATTGTACAATATTATTGATTTTCCTAAAATAAATTTCCATATTGGATTTTAAAAATGGAATACAAATTTCAAATTTGAATTTTAAATTATTATTTTTCAAGTAAATTCCAAAATTGCTTTTATTGAATTAAATTCAATAAAAACACCCAAAATTATTTTTCAATCTCATTTATTAATTATTTTAACTCTATAATTCAATAAAAATTCCCAAAATTATTTTCCAATCTTATTTATTAATTATTTCAACTCTATATCAAATAAAAATAATTTTTATCGGTTAAATCCCATTTAATTTTGAATTCTTTCAATTTAAAAATTCAATAATTTATTAAAAATCCAAATAAAAATCAAAATTATATTTTATTACGATTGGTCAAGTAACCGAATGTTACAAACACCCATCCATATAGAAATTGCAACCTCATAATTTACAAACATCCATGACTTGATGAAATAAATAAATAAATAATACATTCCTAGCAAACTTCAAATAATTCACGATTTGACCTCCTAACTTGTTCCTCAGTTTCCCAAGTGCAGTCTTTAGGATTATCTGACCATTGAACTTTGACTAGTGGAACTTGCTTGTTTGTTAACTCCTATACCTTCGAATCTACTATCCATGATGGCTCGATGGTGAAAGTCAAGTTTGGTTTAATTTATAGCTCCTCTAGTTGTCTTGGTTCTATAACAATATCAGAATCTCACTGACATTTCTTAACTAGGACATGGAACACATTGTGTACTCCAAATAGATACATAAGAAATTCATCTCGATAGGCAAACCTTCCAATGCACTCCATAATCGGGCAAGGCCCAATATATCTCAAAGCTAATTTTCTAGATTTTTTTGAATCTTACTACGCCTTTCATTGGAGATACCTTTATGAATATATGATCTTCAACTAAAAATCAAAATATATTTTTATGCTTGTTAGCATAGCTCTTTTGTCAAGACTGGGCAATCATCATATGACCCTGATAAGCTTGATCTTCTCGGTCATCTCTCGGACCATATCTGCGTCTAATATCAATCTATCTCCAGTTTCTAAACAATGAACTAGAGAACGACATGGTATTCCATATAAAGCATCAAATGTTGGCACGTCGATACAAGATTGAAAGTTGTTATTGTAAGAGATTCGATTATATAAAGATGTTCCTTCCATGAACCTCCAAACTATAAGATGTATATTCTAAGTAAACCTTCTACAACTTGATTTATTTTTTTAGTTTGTCCATCCATCTGAGGATGTTATGTTATGCTCAAATTAAGTTGTATTCCCAAGGCTGATTGAAAGCTCTGTCAGAATTAACTTGTAAACAACGGATCACGATCATATATGATATTCTTCTGAATTCCATGCGATCATACAATATGTTTCAAATAATTTGGATGAAATCTCGGCTGTTTTTTTAATTAACTAGGATGAAACAAGCGCTTTTGGTGACTCTATCGATCGCCCGTATGCTTTCATTCCTACCTTAATCTAGGAAGTCCATCGTTAAAGTTTATAGAAATTTGTTGCCATTTCCACTGTAGAACTTTTAGAGGCAAAAGTAATCCGTTGGACTTTTGATGTTCGTCCGTCACTAGTTGGCATGTGATACATCATTTCATATATTCATCGTTGTCCTTCTTTATGCATTCCCAATAACACATCCTCTTAATATCTCTGTGCAACTTTGTACCTCTGGGATGCATAGAAAATCGAGTGACATTCATTAAGAACTTTCCTTAGATTGCTATATTAGGAACACATAGCCTTTCATTAAATCTCAAACTTCCGTTTGAGTTGATTTTCTAAGATCTTTTGACATATTTCCACTCTTTAATTTATTGATTTGATCTGCCAAGATCGGATCATTTTCTTGATAGCTTGAATTCAATCAAGTACACCAATTAAATGCACGCTTGCTAACATAGCTGTTGTATCTTCCATTCTTCTGAATTAAATATTATAGAAAGATAACACTTCCAACCCTTTCCATTCTACCAACATCATCAATCCAACTGCCTAACGTTTCCTGCCGAGAGCATCTGCTACTTTATTTCCTTAGCCTAGTGCATACTGAATTTCTACGTCATTTGCAGCTAGAAATTCAAGTAATCGATACTATTGCATATTCAAATCTTTCCGTGAGAATAAATATTTTAGCGATTTATGGTCTATACATAATAAAAACCTTTCTCCTAGCAAATAACGTCGCTAAAGCTTCAGACCAAACACTATGGTTCCCAACTCAAGATCATGAGTTGTGTACTTCACATCATGCGGTGTAAGCTATCTAGATGTGTAAGCCTAAAATCCATCTTTCTACATCAACATAGCACCAAGACTTGTCCTATAGGCATCAGTATAAACTACCGGATCTCGTTTCCTTCGGGAACCATCAAAAGTAGAAATTTGAAAGTAAGTCCTTTAATTTTAAATGATCTTCTTCACATTCTTTTCGTCCACATAAACGTATTCCCTTTCTTTGTCATCAATGAGTAAGGAAGTTTTTGGAAAAATATTTGACCTATAGTATCCGGCTAATCCCAAGAAACTATGAATTTCTGTTACTGTCTCTAGATGTTTCCATTTCAAAATTGCTTCGAACTCAGGTGGGACGACTGAAATATCATTTTGAGAAATCAAATGTCCTAAAATTTAACTTCTTTCTAATAAAATTGACACATCGAAAATTTGGCTTTAAGTTGGTTTTCTCTTAAGGTTTATAACACCACTTTCAAATGAATCACATTATGTTCTTCTATTTTCAAGTTGATGAGGATATCATCAATGAAAACAAAAACAAATTTATTCAAAGGACTTTGAATTATTCGATTCATCAGATCGAACTGGAGCATTTTCCAATCCAAATGGCATTACTTGCTACTCATAAGAACCATATCTAATTGGAAATGTGGTATGAGATATACTATCTTCTACCACTCTAAGTTAATGAATGCCTATCGCTAGATCAAGCTGTGAAAATATTTCATCACCACTCAACTGATCAAATAAATCACCTATTCTTGGCAATAGATATTTATTCTTAAACATGAGATCGTTCAGCTTGTTGTAATCTATACAGAGTCAAAAAGATCCATCTGCATTTTCGAAGAATAAACTGATGCACCCCATGAATAATTACTTGGTGTAATGAAATTCTTCCACTCGAATTTTTCTTACTGAGCTCAATTCCTCCATTTACTTAGGGCACATATGGTTAGGTTGCCTACTAGACGGTTGAGCTCTAGGAATTAAATCTATCATGAATTCGACTACTCTTCTAGATCATAGACTCATAATCAACTCAAAAATGTTAGTAAAATTTTTAACTACTAAAATCTGCTAAACCTTGCTTCCTCGAACATCCACTATATTTAAAGAATACCTTGAACCGATATTCAATGCTTATAGTGCTATTACAATTCATTTTGTATGATTGGGATGTTAAAGAGTAATTACTCGCTCAATACATAAAAATCGAGTTTGATAACTCTCGAGCTAATCCATTCCAGCGATAATTCCAAAACTTATAGAATCCATAACGAATAAATCAAATAAAATCCAAACTTGAAGATCGATAACCGTCTATCGCAAGCCTGCTTCCGGAACACAGGCCTACTCGCCTACCGTAGAGTAACATCTATTCTGACAGTCGTCAATTACCTCGACAGATCGCGCGACCCCATCCACTAGTGGCTCATCTACGCATAGCCCCGGTCGCGACACTCTTTTGCCCCGAATGGTAACAGACTGCTGGCCTATGCGACAGAAGGGGCTATGGGCTACAAACCATATACTTCTACCAATATTGTGATGCACATCAAAGGGAATACCATAATACTCATCGAAGGGACCCGTAATACTCATCGAAGGGACATATAATCACGGTGTCGCAGATCTAGGGCGTGACCCTACGATCAAACCATCAGGGTAGATATTGGCCAATATGGTTCACTCCGAAAATAAAAGAAGCTGGACAAAATATGGATGGTCATATAGTACTTATACCCTATCGCTTCACATATCTCTAATAGTAGGTCGACATGTGGCTTTCATAAGTCAATATCTAACAATGCGATAATCCTCACCGAGTATCACATGGACCCATGAGTGTAATCTCTGTTTCAGTGACATTTACCTACAACAAAAAATCAACGTAGAACCAGAAGGATTCAGATTGATTTTCATAATATAATAAAGTAAAATATGTCGAAATTCTTTTGACTGAGAGACTATGGTACATAGTACAAAATCAATTTCTGGTGGCAGCTTGATTAATAAATTAAACATAATGGCGTCACATTCCACCACACTTACTTGAATAATTATTCAATGCTCATAAACTACACTCGATCCATACTAGATATCTCTATAGGACAAGTCCGATGAATAACCGAAAAAGTATTACCGAATGCCCCATCCTAAATGGTGTTACTAATCTGTTTATTCGGATTTCTCATCACACAGAATATAAAACAATCAAAACATAACTTAGAAAAGAGATTATATTTATAGAATATAATAAACTTCTTAAATCAAATTTATATTCTAAGTTCAATGAAAATATTTTAAAATATATTATATGTTGAATAGTTCTTTAACTTTATATATAAAATCCCAAAATATAGATTTAAATACCTAAATTTATTTCCAAATCTTTACTTATATATTTTAAAGCATTTTAAATCACTTAACAATTCAAATTTTCCTTATAAAAGTCTTTCCATAAACTTTCTTTAATTATATATATATATATATATATTACTTTTAAATAAATATATATTTATATAAACTTCAAATTAGATTTCTTTTTATTTCGTAGTATAGATTACCATTCAAAACTTCGCTTTATACACAAATTGTTGATAACTAATATTAATTCACTTAATAACATTTAAAAATCATTTCATTATCTTCCATAATTACAAAATATTATCAGTAAATATATAATTTGCAAAATAGGTTTTATTTATAACAACTAAATTTTTTTCTTCAAAATCTCCTTTTTACATCCAAAACTATTGATAATACTCTTTATAATCAATTAAATGCGCTTTCGAAATCATTTCATATTTGCTAAATAATACATATAATTTCTAAACAATGATTTGAAAGTCATTCTCAGATTCAAAATATTAAAATACATATAAATATAATAACGATTTTTTAAAGGATTTATAATCCAAAGAAAGCAATATTTATAAATTAAATAAGTCTCTAAAATAAGAAAATAAACTAAATTAGGTAAATCTTTAGTAAATTAGTTATAAAATACTTTTAATGTCATTTTTAAACCATTAAATAATTTTTCAAAACTTTTCAAAACATCGATTTAAAATAAGAAAATAAATAAATATCTGAATGTATAAATTATGGAGTAAAAATACTCCACAACATATCAATCAAACATCAGTACAATGAAATTTATCGTTTGGCCCGAATTGAATTACATAGAACTCCGGCCATCCGTATAATATATGCACATATAAAATGAACTACACAAATCGAAATGTAAACGGACAGTGCCTCCTTTGCGTTTCAAACAATTCAATCATTAAATCCAATATCGCACAACCAAACAAATATATATATATATATATATATATTTAAACAAATATATATATATATATATATATATATATTTGTGTGTGTGTGTGTTTGTGTGTGTATAACAAGCATTGAATTTAAATATAGTTGTGAGTGAGAAACACTCACCGAATTGTCAAGTGAAATTATTGACCTCGCTGGCCTTCAATTTTGCTACTGTCTTCTCAAAATTATGAACACCCAAAATTTGCCAAGCCTTGGTCGCCAAACTTCCATACCGCAAGTATCAAAAGCCGCCTTGAACGTTGCTCTGAAGCTCGCACTTCCATCTTACACCAGCATAAACGCCCGCTTCATCCGTGAACGCCCAGTCCCGGTTCTCCTCCCCAATCGCAAATGCCAGTTTGCTGCATTACGTCACCAAGATCGCGTTTGCACCTCACTACCATAACATCCATTCGCCATCTTCATCGCATAGCCTCCTCTTGACCGATGTCTTCATCGCCTATGCCAAGCTCGATTGCCAACGTGCGCGATGTTTTTTTTGTACAGGGTTGCGATTTTTAGATTTTGGATTTTACGGCTAAAATTGATTTTCTCAGGTGTAGAAATGAACACGTTGGTTTATCATTTATATTTTGAGATGAAGTATCGAGAGAATGAAATGTCTAGAGAATGGGAAGAGTCGAGATACTTAGTTTTAGAATTTGGGTCATTTGGGCTTGGGCTAGGCTTCTATAATTAAATGTATATATATTTTTATTACTTAATTTCTTTGTAGAAATTAATTTCTATTTAATACAAATTAAAACTTCAAATAAAATTTATCTTTACAACATTCAATTATTTGCTCATCGCTATAAAATTTCTAGACCTTATTCTGTCATATTTTTCATATTTAAAATTTAAATATCCAATTTTCTCATTTTAAGCCCATTATTGAACGATTTCTAATTTAATCTATTATACAATTCTTAAACAACCCATTTATATTCAAAGCTATTTAACTTCATTACTAATTACCTTGCAATAAAATTCTTATATTAAACTAAATTCAAATTATTCATTTTTCCAAAAATTCATTTTCATTAAATATAATTTTATTATTAATTATCCCTAAAAAACCAGGTTGTTACAAACTCCCTCACATTGCGTTCTCGTAATTTCTTATACAAGACGTCAAACAACTCATATCCTGTCTTTCTTCGTCCCTGCAAACTTCTAACAAACTTAACTAATCGGTCCTTTATGTGGCTTTTTCCCCAACTTATTTTATCATATGCTACTATTTAAATAGATCCAATTAGCGACTTTCTATTTTTCACATACGATAAAAATTGTGTGAAAATTTTCTTAAGTGTCGGATTTTTCGAAAAATTTCAACAGATTCTCTTTTGTACGGAGAGCATTCCAAAAAATCAAAACAAGATATAATCATTAAATAAATATGCATCTCAATACGGGGCATCCCGAAATACGAGGAAATAAGATAATATCATAACATATCAATATACCGTAAAAACATTCTTTTTAATTATTATTTTTAAGCAACTTACTTGTTATTTAGCTTGCAAAAGAAAACCAAAGCCGCTAAGTTCAATTGTACCTATTTTCAACTCACATTCAAATATTAGTCGTATATGTAGAGGAATGAAAAGTATGCACTTATTTAATATAAAACATCTCATTCTTATATAATCCACTTTTGGACTAACTTTCAAAGGTAGAAACAACTAAACCAAGTTATGGTTTCTAAAATTAAATTGTAATATGGTGTGTTATCTTTCCAAAACAACTTTCAAATTACAAAAATATGGATTTCAACTCGAGTTATGGGGAATTTCGTAAGGGGTGCAATTTAGATTTCTCAACTAATACACAGGCCTACCATATAAAATGCAGTTTTTCGCCTAGCAAACATCATAATTTCACAAAACTCTCTAAATAAACGTTGTTATTTATGTTCTAGGCCTTTTGGAGTCGGCAAGATCATCGAAATAAGATTAACCATATAAAAGTTATAAGCAAATTAGTTCAGCTCAGTTTTGTACACTTGCATTTCAAACAGCGACATGCAATAGTTTTGATTCATACATAACCATAGCTAACTTCAAAATTTGGCGAAGTGATTAATATAAAAGTTGTCCTACATTAAAATATCTTTCAAACGGAAAAAAATTCATCAAAATCGGATAATGAAATCAAAAGTTACGACCATATTAGTATAGCACTTTTTAAAACGTAAACTTGCTACATTTTTTTTTTGAGTTAAGTTTTCATATTCCTTGTCAATCACATTAGGCCCCGTTTGGCTTGTCGTTTTTAGTTTTGTGTTTTCGTCTATACAAAAACGGGTCCGTTGTATGTATTGTTGAAAAATAAACCATTTTGAAAAATGAAATTAACATGTAGAATAGAAAACAAGTTTATTTTGTTTTTCGTATTTCGAGAGATAACAAAAGCACGAAGAACAATCCAACTCCTTCGTTATTCGTTGGTCGTCGCAATGTCTAAGAATTATAAATCCTCTTCTCTTATTTTTTGTTATTTCTTAGTGCAATTTGAAAACACAAAACTCAAAATCCAAAATGAAACCAAACGGGCCCTTGACTTTTGAATTAAAGTTTCAGATTATTTTGTGGGATCAAATAACTTGTTTTAGCTGTAATTTAATGAGTTCAATTGACTATATAACAAAATTGTTAGTTTCCCAGGCTTCATTGAATGAGTTCAGATTGTTATGACCGCTATTATTTTCTTTTCTTTTTTATAATTTTTTATTTTTATTTTTAGAGTACAAATTAATATACAGTTTCATGACAGTTTAAATATTTAACGTTCCAACATAAACATGGACTGCAATTTGAGTACACATCTACTAAAAAGGTGAAAACAACACAAGCAGACACCTCGATTTCTAATTCTTTACAAAAGGATGGTACTCTTGCTAACACCACTTCCCAGGCTTCATTAGAATCTCCTTAAAATGATCAAGAAATGGTCATAGACTTCCGTCAGTCTGTTCCCCTTCATTAGGATGGATCCAATAGAGATGATAAAATCAAAAATACTCCAGTTCCATCAAGGATTCAATAATATGTCGTGTTGCATATACCTTGCTATGCCATTATTTCATTTTTCTTGGATTGAACACTTAATATACATTGAACACTTTGACACAATGTTTCAAACTATGGGGCATTGTGAAATTAGGCTTCATTATCCTTTATTGTTAATATATTCACCTGCTTGTTGTTGGTAAAACATTGTGTTTTTTATTATAAAGTATAAACAACTTTACTTTGAATTTCATGATCAGGATTTACTTCTTCTTCTTCTTTTTTCTTTATGTAAATATAATTGTTCTTGCTACAAAATGTAGGCATCCCACAATATTAAAGTTCAAGATCCAATATAGTGTTGACTAACAGTTAAAGCATCATTGACGTTTTAGCTTTCTCCCTTTTGATTTACTTTGACTAAGCATTGTGTTCCAAGAAGGATTTTCGAAACGTCAATGGGCAGGGTGGCTTTAAACTCTAATAAACCTTCATTTTTACTTCTTTTACTGGATCTGGCTCTAAAAATATTATGGCTGTCAGTGTTGATTTTTTTTCTTATTCAATAGATGTGTTTAGATGTTGTTGCATATTTCGATCAGGTTGTTATATTGCCTGAGAATTTTAAATTGAGTGTTATATTCTATTTGTATTTCAATTTGATCCAATTTTGTACCATTTGAACTATTCCTTATGCATGTATAAATTGAAGTTACATTTACTGCAACAAATATGGTGTACTTACTGTATTACAACAAAATCATCATTGAGGCAATGAGATATTTTTTTTCAAAATATATTATTCTTTTCAAATCATTGTGTCGAAATGCCCAGTCTTAGTGTTTAGGAATCCAAATCGATAACGTTGGCTAGACGCATCGACTGGAATTCTTAAAATACTCGATGGACAAACTAACACTAAAAATTAACTACTAATATATTTCCAATCATTTTATAAAAATCAAATTCATATTTATTAAATTATATGCTTGTTTGAATAAAAATATTTATTTTCAAAAATCTATTTATGCACCCAATTCTTCAATCATCTACGACAATAAAATTATCACACAACATCCATAAAATCAAACAAGCATCAATACAATAATGCACACATTTTCAAACTAACAAACAAACGCCTTCAGCGGAAAACTATCTTTCGATTTCCGCTTCACAAATCCGATCACTATTGAATTACTTCAATCGTTTTCAAGCCACGAAGAGGTTTATTCACCATCATTAATATCGACACTACTCGTCGGGCTAACTACTCCATCTTTCACTACCTCCCACGACAATTTCCATTTATATATATATATATATATATATATATATATATAGACACACACACATATAGTAGAAAAAAATAACAAGTATGTCTTCAAATGATTACCCCAGTAATCATCGTATACTCCTACTATCATTTAAGTATAAACATTAATCTACCACACACCCACGGGGACGGGGACTCTTAAGTCTCATCTAAGGTCTAGACTCATGTCTCTTATATATGATATATTGTTTTGAACCTGCTCTGATACCAACTTGTAACCACCTCCACCTCTATACCCATATTATCCAAGAGTATTATTAGGTAATACTGTCAGATAATACGAAGAATAAGACAATACAGAGTACACATGCGAATATTTCCTTGGGCGAACACTGCTACATATTAAAACATTGAATAAATAACACACCTATATGTACATAGTATCGCACAAAGCAATAAACACGTATGCCTCCAGGATAGAACAATACACAATATGTAGTAAATAACAGGTTCACAGAGTCAGTCGCAGCGACAAGATATAATATACATAAAATACACAAGGTATGAAATACATCTCAATTGTCAAATACATACACGAATCAATAAAATACAAAATAATATACATCAAATTTTAATATGTAACCTCCTCTAAGCCCAGAAAATACTGGCTAGTCTCATTGTCCCTATACCTGAAATGTCTCGGACTAGCCTGAGTATTATATAAATAACACACGGGTTAGACTATATCTAAATATATGAGTCAATACATACATAGATATAAAATATACATAATATAAATGTGATGACATACCAACAATAGTATATCATAATAGCAACACACTCAAAACACAACATAAAGATGTCATTACCCATATAAAGCACATCAAATCCGAATTCACATAAAACAACATCGTATGGGTGATTCATCCATATCTTGAAATCACTATCAAATCCAGAAACAAACAATAATGAGATATCCTCAAGTATAATCGGGAAAGAACACCGTACTACCAAAATATCTCTAAATCTCACACTATAAATTATCATCATAGAAAGATGAAACCATCTAGCAAATAGGGCTAATACACAACAATATAATTCGTAGATAATGTGAGATAGCCCATCGAATCATCCAAATGATATCCAATTTCATACAAATCACAAGAATAATCAATCACTATCAATAAATAAGGCTATCTATAAAATACAAACCAAAAGTGTGAATATACGGGGACTAACTACACTTTAGACTCAACTAGCCTCTAGTACAACCAACTCATCATAAGGAACGAGATATATATGACAATCCACTATACACATATACTATGAATCTAACGGGAAACTGACAGCCGCCTACTGTAAGCCTACTCTAGGAACACGGGTATACTTCCCAACTATAGAGTAACCGTATATTCCTATAGTCTTCAAGTTATATGCCAATCTACTACACAAAAATACCATGAACCAGATAGGGAGAGTGACAGCCGCCTACCGCAAGCCTGCTCTAGGAACCCAGGTATACTCGCCTACCGTAGAGTAGCCGTCAATTCCTGCAGTCTTCAGTTACCTCGACGGACATCGTGACCTCATCCACTGGTGGCTCATCTACATGCAGCCCCAGTCACGACCCTGTTTTGCCAAAATGGTAATATACTGGTGGTCTATACGACACACTATAGGCTACAACCCATCTACTACTACCAATACTGTGATGCGCATCAATGGGACATAACATAACACTCATCGAAGGGACCCGTAATACTCATCGAAGGGACACATAATAACGGTGTCATGGATCTGGGGTGCGACCCTATGATCAGGCCGCTAAGGTGGATACTGCCCAATCTGGTTCACTCCCAAAAATAAAGGAAGCTGGACACAATGTGGATGGTCATATTGTATTCATACCTTATCGCTTTGCATATATCTAATAATAGGTCGACACACGGCTCTTATAAGTCAATATTTAAAAATACGATACTCCTCACCGAGTATCACATGGACCCATGAGTGTAATCCCCGTCTCAGCGATATTCACTTACAATGAATAATTAAACAAATAACATAACGACGTATGTCACATTCCACCACATGTTACTCGAATAATTATTCAATGCTCATAAACTACATCGATCCACACTAGATATCTCTATATAACAAGTCTGATGAATAATCAAAAAAGCATTACTGAATACCCCATCCCAAATGGTACTACTAATCCGTTTATTCAGATTTCTCATCACACATAACAGAAAACAATCAAAGCATTCAATTATAAATTTAGAAAAGAGATTATTTCTATAAAATATAATGAACTTCTTAAATCAAATTTTTATTCTAAGTTTAATGAAAATCTTTTTAAATATGTTATCTATTGAATAGTTCTTTAACTTTGTATATAAAATAAAAAAAGATTTAAATACCAAAATTTATTTCTAAATCTTTACTTATATATTTTAAAGCATTTTAAATCACTTAATAAATCAAATTTACCTTATAGAAATCTTTCCATAAACTTTCTTTAATTAAGTATATATTACTTTTAAATATATATATATATAAACTTCAAATTAGATTTCTTTTTATTTCATAGTATAGATTACCATATAAAACTTTACTTTATACACAAATTATTGACAATTAATATTAATTCACTTAATAACATTTAAAAATCATTTCATAATCTTCCATAATTATAAAATATTTTCAATAAATATATAATTTGCAAAATCAGTTTTATTTATACCAACTAATTTTTTTTTCAAAATCTCCTTTTTACATTCAAAACTATTAATAATACTCTTTATAATCAATTAAATGCATTTTAGAAATCATTTCATATTTTCTAAACAATACATAGAATTTTTAAATAATGATTTGAAAGCCATTCTTAGATATAAAATATTACAATATATGTAAATATAATAATGATTTTTTTAAAGGATGTATAATCCAAAGAAAGCAATATTTATTAGTTAAATAAACCTCTAAATTAAGAAAATAAACTAAATTAAATCTTTAGTAAATTAGTTATAGAATACTTTTAATACGATTTTTAAACCCTTGAATAAAATTTTCAAAACTTTTGAAATACATCTATTTAAGATAAGAAAATAAATAAATACTTACAAATAAGTATCTGAATATACAAATAATGGAGTAAAAATACTCCACTACATATCAATCAAACATCAGTATAATGAAATTTATCGTTTGGCCCAAGGTGAATTGCATAGAATTCCGGCCATTTGTATAATATACACACGTATAAAATAAATTACACAAATCGAAATGCAAACTGACAACATCTCCTTTGCATTTTGAACAATTCCAACATATACACGGTTTCATCATCAAATCCAATATTACACAACTAAACAAATATCCCAAAGAATCAATTCAATCAATTGATTCACCCAAACAATTCACAGAATAAACATGATTATATATATATGTTTATATTTATATCTATGCGTGTATATCTATATGTATATGTATATAACAAGCAGTGAATTTAAATATAGTTGTGAGTGAGAAACACTCACTGAATCGTCAAGTGAAATCATTGACGTCGCTGCCCTTCAATTTCGCTATTGTCTTCATCATTTGCTCATTGTCTCCTTAAAATTATGCACACCCAAAATCTGCCAAGCTCTAGTTACCAAACTTTCACACCGTAAGTATCAACAGCCGCCTACAACATTGCTCTGAAGGTTGCACTTCCACCTCACGCCAGCATAAATGCCCGCTTCATTCGCAAACACCCAATCACATTTCTCCTCCCCAATCGCAAATGCCAGTTCATTGCAATACGTCACCAAGATCGTGTTTTCACCTCACTACCACGACATCCAATCGCCATCATCACCGTATAGCCTCCACTTGACCGATGTCTTCATCACCTACGCCTAGCTCGATCGCCAATGTGCGCAATTTTTTTTACAAGGTCGCGATTTTTAGATTTGGGATTTTAAGGCTAAAATTGATTTTCTCATGTGTAGAAATGAATATGTTGGTTTATCGTTTATATTTTGAGTTGAAGTATCGAGAGAAGGAAAAGTCTATATAATAGGAAAAGTCAAGATACTTAGTTTTAGGATTTGGGTCATTTGGCCTTGGACCTGGAGTCTATAAGTGTGTGTGTGTGTGTGTATATATATTACTTAATTTCTTTCTGTAAATTATTTTCTATTTAATACAAATTAAAACTTCAAATAAAATTTATCTTTACAACATTCAATTATTTACTCATCGCTATAAAATTTCTAGAACTTATTCTGTCATATTTTTCATATTTAAAATTTAAACATCCAATATTCTAATTTTAAGCCTGACATTGAACGATTTCCAATTTAATTTATTACACAATTCTTAAAACACCAATTTATTCTCAAATCCTTTTAACTTTATTACTAATTACCTTGTAATAAATTTCTTATATTAAAATGAATTCAAATTATTCATTTTAAATTCCATAAATTCATTTTGATTAAATATATATTTATTATTAATTATCCCTAAAAAACCAAGTTGTTACAGAAGTGGTAAGAATAAAAACATCTAATTCTAACTTCTTAGCTTTTCCTATTGACACGAGAGAATGAGAAGCACTAGTGTCGAATAGAATTTTAATAGGAAAATCATGCCAGAACATAGTATCTTCTAAGACCGAGGCTTATTCTTCTTAAGATGGCACTGAACTAGGTTCTTTGGTAGTAAACATTTTGCCTTGGTTTTGTTTCTAGGGCTTCCTGTACTGTTTCGCAAAATGTCCAACTTTATTAATGTTATAACACTTCTTTCCTTGGTCTAGCATCCTATTTCTACACTCGTCCGCCTAATGAATATTCTTCTTGCAATAATGACATTCAACCTGAGATCAATCAGGTTGCTTCCTCTCATCTGACTGTTGGTTCTGCTATAGAAATGGTCTTTGATTCTTTCTTCCATTCTTCTTATGATAAAATAGTCTTTTTCTTTGTCCAAATTGTTGAGTAGATGGGCCACTGGAAGATAAATCAGGATTATAAACCATTTCATATCTTAGAGCAATATCCATAATTTCTTCAAATGGATAGCGAAGCTGAGTTAATAATCCGTCTCTTAGGTCAGCATTGAGTCGAAGAATGAATTTCTCATTCTTTTCTTTTAGATTGCTAATCAATGCAGGTCCATATTTCGAGAGTGCATTAAACTCATTAGCATACTTGGTCATAGATAAGCTTTTCTGAGTTAAATCAATAAATTTCCAAAGCAAAGCTGCCTATTCTGCTTTAGGTAGAAAATAAGCTTTGAAAAGATCTTTAAATTCTTGTCGGGTGATGTCTTCTTCTAGTATCATTACAATTATGGCTTCGTACCAATCTATGGCACTAGCTTGTAATTGCCGGGATGCTAATCTCCTTTTATCTTGATCAGGTATATCTAAATCCCCAAAAATTCTTTCACATGTCCTTAATTAGGCATGTACTCCTATTATGCCTTCATTTCCCAAAAATGGTTTACCTCCAAGAATTGTATAGTCATCGTAAAGTTTGGTAAACTCCAACCTGGGATTTGATTGTTGTTTCTGAGTTTGCCCGTGTCTTGGGCATGTTTCATTATTTCAACCCATTGATATATCTTTAAAAGCACATTGGAGTTGCTAAACTGATCGTTATATGACTCAACTGTCAAACTTGTCCTTAATCTACCTGGTTTTACAATTTTCTAGTATACAACATTTATCACCGCATTAGATAAATTTTACATAACATAAAAATTACACTAACAATTACGTATGTGATACAAATACATATTTAAATGTTGTCCCAGTATTCTTTCTTTGGAATACTTATTGAAACTCGTATATCACATACACGAGTTATTCCCAGTTAAGCTCAAGTTATACTGACTAGGTAACAACCTAATTCTGACTCTTCTACAGTCAAATTGTTTTAATTACCGATTTATACAAACTCTTTATAAACTTTGCTCTGATGCTATGATGTGACACACCGTTCCAGTAAATAGATTCCCAAAGAGTGTAAACATTGTCCGATAGCCTGCATCAAAGGACCTTTGAGGAGCAATCTGTTTATACACTACTTTGGGTTAACACAGATACGTTTGAATATATGAACACATTTGAAATGATACGTATCTCGTCTCGACGCTAGGTAGTATACATGAGTTTAAAGAATTTGTACCTACCACACATCAGGAACGTAGTAAATAAAGGTTTTATAAATAAAACAATGGATCAAATGATACACACACACATATACATACCAAAATTTATATACAACTAGATGCCTAATCAAAACACAACATATCTACAACATCATCACTAGGTAGACTATATACAAACTGCCTCAAAACCAATATGCCCTAGTGCAACCACAGTCAGCTATATATAACAGAACACATACGCAGACTAACACAACTCTATGAACTCCAAATGAGTATCTCGGTTGTTCGGTCCTAATAAACCTAATTGTGCCTTTGATGCCGGTAGAAAGTACACCTATGTAGCTCTAAGTCAACGATGACTCTAAAATTATATACATTGTGCCAATCGCAATCTATCTTTATATTATATGAAATAACTTCAAAGCAAGTGAAAGAAATCATCCTGAAACAAATCCTTAGTTTGACCCGAGGAGTTGCCATAAAACAAAACCTCAAGTTAGGATAGACTTCTAGTTGTGAGTATAATCATGCAATAGAAATAGAAGAATGCATCTTGTCGGGTTTCATGGGGCATAAAAGTTACACACAGCGTCCCTCACACTAAAAAAATTCCCTAGTCCTCATTTTCACAAATCAGTGATAACACACATGCCACAACATTGTTCAGTACGCAAGTATAACATACACAGTTACAACTCTAATCAACAAGGACATCATACCCTATTCATTTTACTCATGAGTTACCTTATGTTGTAAAAATTCAAATCATTATTCAAAACATTCATTTTACAAGGTATACAACATTTTGACTTATACTTATGAGAAAGTTATATCATTTCTCATTTGTGAAACCTGGGAGGATTTCATGTTGATAAATCTCGTCTGTGAATTTACCTACTACATTAATGAATCTTCTCCAGCAAGGTCTTTTCCAACCGTATACTTTCAGTCAGTTGTGATGTGCACTTCGCATGACCTTTGTTGTCGTACCCTTCAGGTATCTGGAGACATGATAAATATTACTAGTGCAGAAATCCAATTCATCGTATCTCCATTTGGTGGCACTACTTCTCTTTGTTTGCACTACATCTCCGTAAACCTTCATTATCTTTAATAGCTTTATACGTCCTGGCAACAAATCATTCGGACACAGTGACAAGGGACACGGTCGTCACAATTTGTGTTGTGACCTTGGAATCCGTCTGCTAGAATGGATACTAGCAGTTTAGTGGTTAATATCATATGTTATTATCAATAATGTTAAATTACTTACTTTCAAAATATTTGGTCTTTTAATACGACACTTATTCCTGAAATATTGCTTTATCCCATCAGATAACCCATTTGATATTTTGTGTTTGTGCATCATGGTTTAACATGCAATTTATAACATTATTTATACTAAAAGCAATTATAAACATGATATTGAATAATAACACTTAGGTTAAAACAAAGTAATCAGCTTGAAATGATGGAATTCAACCTAAATAAACTCGTATAATATCAAACACACAAGCATATGATCACATAAGTTCGTATTATTCAAAGAAATGTGAATTTAAATTATTTAAATACGATTTATTCTTTGAATCTAGTTTAAATTCGAGACATAATTGAATAATTCAAATTTAAAATTTTAAAATAGGAATTTCATTTCAAATTATGTCAAATATATATTTAGGAATTTTCAAAAGTATATATTTGACTTTTATCAACTTTTCCCATCTTTTAAAAATATATAAGTCCTTTACTTCAAATTTATATTCAAAATAAAGATAAATAATTCAAATTTAGTCCTTAAATATAAAAAATTATTCTAAAATAATTCGAACATGCATTTGGGTATTTTTCAAATCAATAAACTTGGATTTTCTCCAAAATTTTCATAATTAAAATATTTAAAAGTTGAAAAACACCTTGAATTTAGATTCAAAATAAGCTAAAATAGTTTGAAAATTTTAGTTTTAATGACTAAGGGGATAAGGATAAAGATATGTGGTCAAATGAAAATGTTTCGATTTATTTTATTTTCATTTAAATCATTTCGAACCCTTAACCACTTAAATATCCGATTGTCATTCAACATCTGATTAAAAATCCACTTAAGGCATTTTAATACAAATTTTATTCTATATTTATAATAAAATTTCTTTTGTTAAAATATTAATTTTCAATTTTCAATAATAATAAAATAAAATTCTATTTCTAATTTTTTTCTCAAAATTTTACAAATATTATTTATTTTCCTAAAATACTGTTCCGAATAGCTTTTAGATTTCAAAAATGTAATTCAAATTTCAAATTTGAATTTTAAATTATTATTTTTCAAATAAATTCCAAAATTGCTGTTATTGAATTAAATTCAACAAAAATTCCCAAACTTGTTTTCTGACCTCATTTATTAATGATTTTAACTCTATATAAAATAAAATTATTTTTCATGGTTTAAATCTCATTTATTTTGTATTCTTTCAATTTAAAATTTTAACAATTCATTTATTTTTTAAAACTCCAAATAAAAATCCAAATTATATTTTATTATGATTGATTAAGTAATAAAAATGTTACATTAATAGTGAAGCTTTTTCTTGGTTGCTAACAAAGTACGAACATTGGTTGCTACGTATTGACACTTTTATTAGATGACTAGTGTCGTTTTATGTCATTCTTATCGGCAAAGAAATAAGGAGTCTTCTCTACTTTATGTAGGGATGACCTTGAAATTTTATCACAAGCCTACCGACTCGGCTAGGAAGGTGACAGAGAAGGAAAGATGTGAGAGGTAAGGTTCTCTTGCTACCACCTAGTTGTCTAATTGTGGGACGAGGGGTTGTTGTTTATGAGGATTTAAGCTCTTTATTGATAGTGGTGATTCCACAGACAAAGACCGGATTCAAGGGTGGCGAGGTGACCAGGTCATTAAGCATTGTAATGTTAAAAGTGGGTGGACAACTTGGGTTGGAGATGTCGTTGGTCAGGACACTTCATGTGGGCTTATATTGTTGGGCTTTGAAGTGATGGGCCTATTTAGCTTTTTGCAAGAAAATGGAGCAATATTTTCCCTCATGTGCACTTCTACAGCTAGAGGCAAACTTTCCTTATTCCTAATGTAACACCCCGATATTTTATGGGAAATATAATTAAAAAGAAATTAAAAGCGCATTTGGCGCAGTGATAAAGGTGCATGTTGACTTTCTTAGTGACCATGGATCAAGTCCCGTTGTCGTCCAAAATCTGGAGCGATGTTTTTTTTCGCTGGTTCGTTTCCAACGATTTTCCTATGTATTTCAGCGTTATTTCTGACATATGGTGGTTTCCCATTCGCTTCAGTGATGTAATAGGATGAGATGGCTAAATTTTATTAGTTGAGTGATGTATATGGGCTAGAATGGATAACCATTAAGTGTATGAAAATACCAGATTTATTCTAAAATAATCTAATGGATTATATTCACTCAAACAATCTATAAATAAACCATCTAACCTAAACCTAATCTCTTATACAACCGTCGCCATAATTCTACAGTATAAATAGTGTGTATTATTCTTCCTCCTTTTCTTACTAAATAAACAAATCTCTACCAATTAAAAATCTATATATATTCAAGCAATTTGGGGAATTTAGAAGAATCAAAGGGAGAAAGATTAAAGCAAAGCTTTTTCAAATTTATACAAGCTTAAGTGCCAGGTGAGTGAGAATTAATATGAAATAAAAAAATAAAATAGTTCAATTTCAGTTCTTTTCTAGTACGTTAATATGAATTAATTTCTGTTATTAATTGAGAATAGATGTAAATTATTGCAACTTCTTCTTCCTCTTCCACTTCTCAAATCTAATTCATGTTTGGTTTAAAATATGGGACATATAAATTGTCTATTCACATTTTATGGCATAAATAAGATTGAAATTTATGTAAATTAGTGTATCTTCTTCTTCTTCCACTTCTCAATTCTAATTCATGTTTGGGTTAAAATTTGGAACAAACAAATTGTTATTCACGTTTCATGGCGTAAATAAGATTGGTTTAATTAAATTGAATTAGAATTGTTATTCAATTTCTACTGGTAGAACATGTTAGTTGAATAAATTCAAAATATGTTACTTGAATAAAATTATGGTTTTGATTGATATAATTACATAATTTTGAATATGCTTTTGGAACAAAATTAGGAAGTCTAATTGGCATAATTGTTCGTTTCATGTGTGGCCTAAAATGTAAAAGTGGAATTTTATGTAATTAAATGGTTTGTGGCTATTGGATAAAAATATTGTACAGATTAAATTTCTAAAAGGAGAACATAAATTAGGGTGGAAAAAAGGAAAAATTGTAAATTAAATGGACCCTAAAGGCTAGTGTAAATCTGTAACAAAATGGTATAAAAATTACAGACAAACAATATGGACTGAACGGACGTGAAATTGAAATACCATTTATGTAAGAAAAAGAGAAATTGTGAAATAACCAAATCGGATGTAAAAATGGCCTAAAGCAGATTAATGGAAATAAACAGTATTTAAATTGTAACGGTAAAATTAATTAATCTGGAAGCGATTTCGTAGGCAGACCTTGTAAAGGTCTGGATATGTGTTTCATGCAGTTAAGATTAAAATATAGTTTTGGTTGTACGTACTAGGAGCGGGGAAGTAGGTTCGCAAGGATGTTTGTTACCTTTCATAGGTTGCTAGTACGTAGGATAGATAACACCCGCAATCGTAGGCTTCTTCTGGCAGATTGACGCGGACGGAACATGACAAGTGTGCTCCGATGTAGGCTTCTTTAGGCAGATCGTTGGAGGATTTTGCGCAGCCGACCCAACTGCGAGCGCTCTTTCGGAGGACCGACACTTTGGATTGGGGCAAGTCCACATTGGTGACCAAGGAGACAGGAGGATAGAATTCCAGTTTAGCGGAGCCTGAGCGCAACTCGGGGTCCTGCAAGGTTGTTTGAGTCGGCACTGGTCAAACGTAAGAGGCATTTAATCACAGTGCATAGGTGAAGAGCATGACTTTCATGCTGTAGCACGTGGATAGGTAAGGACAACATGTCTGACAGGCCGATTGACGTTTAGTATTACTGCATGGTTGACTTCCCTAGAGTGACCATTGACTTTGGCTTCTTAGGAACTATATGTAAGAAGGATTCACTGCATTATATTATTCACCTTCTGCGATATCCGGGGAGGACCTGGAATTAAACTATTTTATTCTTTCTGCTTCATTTTATTTCTCATTCACTAGACTTTATGTCTGACCCATTCCTATTTTTCCTATTTTTCCCAAATCACAGGAGGGCAAGTCTAGGTTGCAGTTCTTTGCAGCTTGGAGGGTCATTGGAGCAGTTGTTATCTTCAGCTTTTGTTTCTTTTGTTTCATGTACTTCGTTTCTCTTTTCTATACTTTACTCTATATATAGGGACCTATATTGTGAACTTCGTTATGTTTTATGTTTTGATGGAGACTACTTGGTACATTTGGTTTCAAAAATAAATTTGGGATAATGTTGTTTTTAATGAAGCAGTTTTTCTATTAATTTATAATTAGTGAAAGTTTTCTTCCGCTGTAATATTTTAATAATTTTATACTGTTGCCTTAGTCTCTGTGCTATGTTATGGATTTTTATTTCACCCAACCACCCGTGCTTCTAGTCATGTCTGATTTTCGGGGTGCCTAGAGGTGTGGGGTGTCACAGTTGGTATTAGAGCTAAGGTTTCGGTAATCCTAAATATATTTTAAAAATATAAAGTTTTTCAAATAATTTTTAAAGGATGTTCCAAATAATACTTTTAAAAGTATAAGTATATATTTTGGAAAGAAAAGAAATTTTAGAAATGGGTCCCTCATATCTCTTCTTCCTTATCTATTGAACTATTTGTAGAGTACCTAATCCCATCTTTTTAATATCCACGGATAGAAATGTCTGAACCGCAAGATATCCCCGAAGTTCCAACATGGTTCAGACGTTATTTGCAGGCTGCTGCACGAGCAGAGCCACCAGCTAGGGTTGCTGCTCCGAAGGAAGGGGCTCCAGCCCGTCCGCCAGGCATTCCTGATTTTCCCAAGTTATACAAGGACTACACCGGCTTAGGAGGCAAGCTGTTTCATGGCACCGAGTCATATAATGAGGCGAGAGCTTGGATCCATAGTTGTGAGTGGATATTTGGACTTATGGGATTGGAGGATTTGGCTCGGAGGTAGTTTGCTTCATGGCAGTTACAGGGAGAGGCTTTTTCTTGGTGGGAGATTGTGGAGGCTGAGGCTGAGGCTGATAATTTGACTTGGGCGGATTTTCGTATTAGGTTCGAGAGGAATATCTTATCGCAGGCTGAAGAGGGAGTGCAGCTAGAGAAATTCATACAGCTCAAGTAAGGGGATATGATAGTTAAGGAATATGTTAATCAATTCAATAAGCTTGCCAGATTTGTATTAGACCTAATCAATACTCCTCACAAGAAGGCACTGAAGTTCGCTAAGGGTTTGAGTCAGCCACTGCAGAGTTTGGCGGTGAGTCACATTCCGATGGGAGCCACTTTTGAATGGATTGGTAGAGATGGCTTTACTTGCTGATACTGAGAAGAAAGGAGATGTGGTGCAGAAGAGTGATGGGAAGAATCAGTGGAAAGGAAAGAGGAGAGGAGAGGAGGAGGAGGGTCAGGCGTAAAAAGGAAAGTTCTAAGGAAGGACTGGAAGTGCAATACTTATGGGAAACCAGGTCATCTTTCTAAGGATTTTAGAGGGGCAGGAGAGCGACCGAGACTGAGGTTCTATCTTTGTGTTCAAGTGGGGCATATGAAAAAGGACTGTCCGTTGAAGCCCAAGGACAATTTACAGACACCTTCACAACCTGCTCAGACTTATGCCTTAGAGGCAGCTCCTTCCTCTAGTACTCGTCTGGTTGTGGACAAGGGAAAGAAGGTGATCATCGAAGGTGTGTTATCTATTTCTGATTTTCCTATTCGTACCCTATTTGATTCGGGAGCTTCGCACTCATTTATATCTACTACTTTGGTAGTGAGTCTTGGTTTTGATGCTTGCTTAGTGACCGACCCGGTAGTAGTATCAAATCCCGTAGGAGGATCGGCCTATTTGTCCATGTTATGTAGGGATTTGAAATTGTTTGTTTTAGGGGTTAAGTTTGACTGTAGTGCCTTTGTATTGGGCTTTTCTGGGTTCGGGTTGATTCTTGGTAAGGATTGGCTATCCATGTATGGTGCTGTTCTTGATTGCGATAAGAGGGTAGTGAGGTTAGGCACTGGTAGTGGACGTACCTTGGAGGTATCTTGTGATCCTAGAGGATCAGTCATGTTGAGCTATATTTATTCTCTTGACTTATTGCCCGATAGTTTGAGTTCGGTGCTGTTGTTAGAGACTTTCCAGAAGTGTTCGAGGAGGTTGTTGGTCTTCTACCTCGAAGAGAGATCAAGTTCAAGATTTAATTTGTCGATAATGCCTAACTGGTTGCTTTACTAGTAAGGCATATGGCTCCTAAGGAACGTCGTGAGTTGAGCAAGCAGATTGGAGAGCTTTTGGAGAAGGGCTTCATTCGTAGGAGTATTTCTGAGTGGGGCGCACCCGTCATCTTTGCCACTAAGGCAGATGGCCCACTACACCATACAACCAATTTTGCCACACCCAAAGGCGGAAAAATTGCCACGGTCTTAAGCCGTGGCAATTTTACCACGATTTGGAGCTGTGGTAAAACAATTTAGCATGGTTTTCGACCGTGGCAATTTTGGAATGGCCTTAGACCATTCCAAATTTACCAAAAAAAATTCACCCCCTTCCTTTTTCACCTCTCACACAATCGATACACCCAGAACCCCCCTCCTTAATCGCGCGTACGTAAGAAAATATTTTCCACACGTACGTAAGAAATTCCATCCCGCACGCGCCCTAACTCTCGTCCATTTTCACCCAAATCCTCATCTACGTTCCTTGAATCGCCCAGAAACATAATCGCTCCTTAGATTGCGTAAATCAATTTCTCAATCAAATCGTTGTTCTCCATTTCGAGGTATTCATACGAAAGTAATTTTTTCCTTTAATTAGTATGGTTTGATTCAAAGTTCTTTGATTTAGATTTATCTTACAGAATTTATTCATACCCGTTTATAATTTTTTCCATTTAGAATTTATCTTACAGAAAGTAAATCAGAATTTGTTTAGGAAGAAGAATACTTTCAAGAGTAAAGGAAGAATATTTTCTAAAGTAAAGTTATTCCACCAAATTGATGATTGTGTGTGGGTACATTTACATGTGTATATCTGTACTTATCATGAATTGGAGTTTTCATTATCTAGATTTGGGACTGCAAAGAGGGCTGCTGAGCTTAAGTTGTGCTTGGAGGAGGCTGCTAATTTCGATACTCTTGCTGTTGTTTTCGATAGGTATAAAAATTCGTACTTCTTTCTTATGCTAATTTTCGATAGGTTAATTGCTTAAAAGCCAAAAGGCTGCTGATTTTTCATCCAAAAAGTTGAAATTAGAAAAATAGTGCTATGTGTGTTGCTTTATCAAATAGGTATGAAAAAGGCAACTGAAAAGTGTGAGAAAATTAGCGTTGTGTGTGTTGCCCCCATTTTTCATTTTTTGAACGCTGTCAAAATAGAACTCATCTCAAAATGATGACATATTGTTAGAACCAGAGACTAACTTAACTCTACTAATATTTGTACATTCGAATTTTGGTCTAAGGTAACTCTTTTAACTCTTTTAATGTGTCTTATAAGTATCTGTTAGAAATTAACCTTAATTCATATCAGTGTAAAGAGTAATTAAGAAATTTATAAATATGTTGGTATACAATAATATGCATTGTAAAAGCAGAAAGCTATGGAAGTTGAGTAATGATAAGATGTGAGTGAAATGCTAAAATGCGAGTGAAGGTTAAATGACAAATAAGCAATTTATGTAGAATTTATGTCTGACGGTAGGGGTTTACAGCTCTTCATTTTTGAACAATTTAGGCTTCATTTGGTATGTCATTTTTTGATTTGTGTTTTCGTCTAAAAAAGTATTCACGATGCATGTATTATTTGAAAACAATTAATTTGAAAAATTAAGATTGAATATAAAATAGAAAATAAATTTATTTTGTTTTTTGTGTTTTGAGAACTAACGAAAGAATGAAAAACAATTCTTCCTCTTTGTTGTCCCTCCATCCTCTCAGTCGTCTCTCCATCATCGTTGTAATGACTTGAAATTTTTTAACATGTTTTCAGTTGTCCTCATATTTTTATGAATATTAAAAAAAAGACAAAATTCAAAATAAAACCAACTGGTCCTTTAATTTTTCATTTCAATATGCTATGTGTTTCATAAATAAGTACTAACTAAATGATGTACAAAAATAATTTTACCTAAATATTCTTTAATAACATCTTTCAAAACTACATTTTTAAAGGCTATAAGAAATTAAAATGTACCCTTTACCTTGAGATATTTATCAAGACATCTCATTTTGTCATTGATTCTTTTTTTCATAACTTGTCTTTAGATGATGACTTTCACTCTCGATATTTTTCCCTGCTTTTGTAGACTACTGTTGATACCTTTAAATATTGAAGAAAGCAGTGTAGATATAAAGATGGTTTTCAGGGGTTGTTCCCACCATTATTATTCTCACTACCAGCTGCCACTATTATTATCACTAGTGACACACACAAAAACTGGGTCTGAGTGGTCCAAATTCATACTGTGCCCCTCACCTGACTTGCCCCTAAAGTGATTACATATATGGCTGTTTACTTGTCAGATACAAATCATTTCGTTCATTATTATCTTTTGTTTTGAATTATTCAATTGAATATGCATGTAGTTTTTCATACTATGGTAGCACAAGCTATTAATTATGAGAAGGGACAAAAACATTTTCCTTTTTCTCTATATTTTATCACTTTCTCTCCTTTTTTTTAGTTTCTTTTAGAGTGGACATCGATTTTTACTAAGGAGTGTTTTTCCAATACATGGACAGCGACATCGATAATATCAGCGTGATCGGTGAACTATTGTGAGAATTACAACATCACTGATTATTTTCTTTTTTATATCTACGTTAAATGCAAGTGATTATTTTCTCCATTATATACTTCTTACATGATTATTTTCTTTGATGTCTATTTTAAAACTTATTCTTTGGTTTTAATTAAAACGTAACGCATCTAATAAAATCTGTGAGTGCATATCTAAAGTAATGTGAAGTAGGTTGGTGAATGTGAAGTAGGTTGGTGATTGAGAAGGTGGTCAGGTCGGGGTAGTTGGATGGACTGAAGCAAAAATATATTGTATGTGAATGTGTGGTATGTTGTATTGATGGAAGGAGGAATGTGGTATGATCAGTGGTTTCGACAAAGCAGATGTTTTGCGGTATGATGGAACTGTTGCAATGGATGTATGGGTGGTTTTGATGTGTTGTATATATGTGTGCAATAGAGAAGATGTATATGAAGTGGTTCAAGGTAGGGGCAGTTGTAGTTATGGACGAAGTGGTATTGCTGTTATGGTGCAATGGAGTTGTTGGCAGTAGAGGTAAGGCAGAGAATGGTTGTGAGGTGATCAGTCAGTAGTGTGAAGTAGTGGTTTGATTGGCAGTAGCGGTGATAGTGGCTGATATGCAATTGTATTTGGGGACAGAGGTTGAATATGCAGGCAGGCAAAGAAGTGTGACAGGTTTGTGAAGTGCATAGTTTTTGGAATGTACAGTTGCAAGAGATGGTGATTTGGTAATTACGGTGCGGGTTCGAGGTGAATTTGCAGTACTGTGAATTTTTTGTTTTTGTTTTTGGGATTGTTGGAGATGGTTAGTTATGGGTTTGCTGAGCAGTTTGGAGTGTGTTGTGTGAGTGATCGGAAGAGGTGATGTCGAACTGTAATGGCAATGACAGTGGGATATGACTTGGTTGTTGATGGTTAAACGGTGATGTGATGGGACCGTGTTGACTGGCAGTGCCATGGGAGGTTGTAGCTGGAAGGAAGGTTGGTGGCAGTTTTGAAATGCAGGTTGACAGAAGTGTTGTTGTGAAGCTATGGTGGTGTGTGAAGGTGTATGATGACTGCATTGATGTAGTCTTGTGGAACAGAGGTGGTGATTTAACTTTGTACGGTGATGTTGTATGTGGTGGAGTTTCTGATGTCGAAATGGCTGTGTGGGCGATGAGCAGGACAAAAGCTTGTATTGGCAGTGGATATTGGGTTGTATGTTACCCGTTAAAGATGTGCAAGTATGTTTGAAAGGCAGCAAGCAGATGGGTCGTTGCACAGTGCAGTTTTGATAGTTTTTATAAATACAAATGAAAGTATATTTTTTTTGTAAATATAAATGTAATTCAAGTAGGATTAAACTTTAGTAACATCTGATATATTGAACTATAGTATTATATGAATTGTCACCTATTGGAGAAATTTACAGTAACATCTGCTCAACACTAACATAATTTCTGTTTATTTTCCATTGTTGACTTTCTGCATATTTTCTGTTTATTTTACAGCTAGGGATTTTGCTTAGGAAGAGATGCATCTGAAATATCTTTAATTTGCGTATGCAAGTGGGCTACTGAGTTCAATTTGTTGCCATCACTTATATATTAGATTCTACAGTTAGCTTGGAGTTGTCATTGCTTCACTAAGAGCTGCAGTCGTTATACTATGATGAAGTATATGCTTTGACGAATTCAGGAATCATTTCTTTCTTGTTGTTTAGTGTTTACATGAACAATAGATGTTGTTTACTTGTTTTTCTATGAACTGATGGTTTCACTATGAAGTTGTATTATGAACTGAAAATTGTAAGTTTGTAATCAATCACTTGTAGTAGTTGTATTATAAATTGGGTTTGTCATCTATTACTGGTTTTGTATTCACGTTATTTATTCCATGTACTATAAATATTTTGAAACTGCAGGTAAAATGTCTGTGTATCATGAAACTGCATTTAGGAATGAGTTTGAGCTGTGGTTTGTCATCTATTACTGGTTTTGTATTCACGTTATTTATTCGTGTACTATATATATTTTGCCACGGTTAAAGGCCGTGGCAAAATATTAATTTCCCACGGCCCGGAGCCGTGGCAAACTGAACTTTTGCCACGGCTTAGGGCCGTGGCAAAATATTAATTTGCCACAGCCCAGAGCCGTGGAAAAATATTTGCCACTGCCAATTTTGCCACGGCTATAAACTGTGGCTAAACTGATTTGCCACGGTTCTGAGCCATGGCAAAATCGCTTTTCTGGTGTAGTGGCCCTCTCAGACTTTGCATGGATTATAGGGAGCTTAATAAGTTGACGAAGAAGAATCGTTATCCTCTTCCCCGTATAGACGATCACTTCAACCATCTAGTAAGAGCCAAGGTATTTTCGCAGCTCGATTTGGCCACGGGATTTCATCAATTGCCTATGGTGGAGGATAGCATCGAGAAGACTGCGTTTATGACTCCGGATGGGTTATTTGAGTTGTTATTCATGCCATTTGGGCTAACCAATGCTATGAAATTTTTTGTGGACTTGATGAGTCGAGTATTTCATGAATCATTGAATAAGTTTGTGGTGGTGTTCGTCGATGACATTTTGATTTATTCGCGAAGCAAGGAGGAGCATACTGTCCACTTGGAAGAAGTGCTTAGGATCCTATGAGCACATAATTTGAAGGAGAAGTTCTCCAAGTGCCACTTTTGGAGGGACGAGGTTCGCTTTTTGGGACACTTCATTTCGGAGGATGGACTTGCAGTAGATCTGGCGAATGTGGCAGCAGTACAGGATTGGAAGACCCCTAAGAATGCCACGGACATAAGGAGTTTCCTTGGTCTTGCGGGCTATTATAGGAGTTTCATTAAGGACTTCGCTAGGATCTCAGCTCCACTTACCTGCCTTACCAAGAAGAACTCTGCTTTTGTTTGGGATGCCAAGTGTGAGGATGTCTTTAGTAAATTGAAGGAAGCTTTGACTACCGTGCCCATATTGGTATTACCGGATGGAACCAAGCCTTTCTCAGTTTATACAGATTCTTGTTGTACGAGGCCAAAGGCGGTACTGATGCAAGTGGGTAGGGTAGTGTGCTATGCGAGTAGACAGTTGAAAACGCATGAGAAAAACTACCCGACGCATGATCTTGAGTTGGCAGCTATAGTTTTTGCTCTCAAGTCTTCGAGGCACTATCTCTTAGGAGAAAGATTTGAGCTTTTCATGGATCATAAGTCTTTGAAGTATCCATTCTCTCCAAAAGACGAGACAGCAAAGATGGATGGAGTTTTAGCCTCTTATGACTTTATGATTTCCTATACCCTTGGCAAGGGTAATGTAGTGGTAGATGCGTTGAGTAGACGCAAAGTGGTTTTAAGTCCTCTATTTTTGGAATGGAAGCATTTGGAGTACATTGCTACCTTTGATTTTAGACCTCCATCGGATTTAGCTCCGGGATTGTTAGCATCCCTCGACGTCCAGCTTACTTTGATGGAGCAGATTGGAGCAAGGTAAGGTAAGGATGAAGAGTTAAAGGACATTTTAGATAAGCTTGGTAGAGGAGAGTCATCACAACATCTTAGGTGTTATACCGTGGACACTAAGGGATGGCTTAGAAGGGATGGTAGACTTTGTGTTCCCCGTAGTGAGGATTTAGTAGATGCGGTGTTGGCTGAGTCACATCATTCTAGGATGATAGTACACCTCGGTGGTGATAAGATGTATCGGGATATGAAGAGGGTATTCTATTGGACCGGAATGAAGAAGAGGGTGGCGGAGTATGTATCGAAGTGCATCACTTGCCAAAAGGTAAAGGCGGGACAGAAGAAGCCCGGAGGACTGTTGCAGCCATTGGATATTCCATTATGGAAATGGGAGAGCGTCTCTATGGACTTCGTGGATGGATTACCAAGGTCACGGAGAGGGAACATGAGCATTTGGGTCATTGTGGATAGACTGACGAAGCGCGCTCATTTTATACCCCTTAAGAGTAATAGGACGGCGGTTTCTTTGGCGACTCTTTATGTAAGGGAGATAGTTAGGCTTCATGGAGTTCCCGCCAGCATTGTGAGCAATAGAGATCCATTATTCACCAAGGAGTTTTGGAGGAGTCTTCAGCAAGCCTTGGGAACAGAATTGAATCTGAGCACGACATATCACCCTCAGACAGATGGACAAACTGAGAGGGTAAATAGGGTTTTGGAAGATTTGCTCAAATTGTGCATCATTGACTTCGGAGGCTCTTGGGAAGACCACCTACCTTTGGTGGAATTCGCGTATAATAATAGTTATCAAGCAAACATTGGGATGGCACCGTTCGAGGTCCTTTATGGCAGATCATGTAGATCACCAACCTGTTGGGGGGATACCACCGATAGGATCTTGCTTGGACCAGACTTGGTGAGGGAAACATCTGAGAAGGTGGATTTGATTCGCAAGAGGTTGAAGACTGCACAAGATAGACAAAAGTCATATGCCGACATAAGACGTTCAGATTTGGAGTTTAAGGTTGGAGATATAGTTTTTGTCAAGGTTTCTCCCTTGAGAAACGTTAAGAGATTTGGCTCAGTGGGAAAGTTGGCACCGAGATTTGTAAGACCCTTCCCTATTACGGCATGGCCTGGAAAAGTGGAATACATAGTTGATCTTCCAGATAAGTTGGCAGGAGTTCATGATGTTTTTCATGTTTCGCATCCAAGGAAGTGTCTACATGAATCCGCAGTAGTAGTAGAACCTGATCAGCTAAGGGAAGTGGAGGTAGAGCACGAATCACTTGTGTGTCGTACACCCACCCGTATATTGGAACACAGCGTCAAGAGATTATGCAACAAGGAAGTTCGTCTAGTGAAGGTTCAGTGGGGAGATGACCCCAAGGAGTGCACATGGGAATCTGACGATCTTATCCTTTTCTATTTGAAGGTACACTTCAAATATCCTATCTTTGATCCTTGATCTTTCCTTAGTTAAGGCCTTTTCGATAATCTTTAGGTGAAACCTATGGATGGTACCTTGGTTGTAAACATGTCATAAGTGCATTTTATTTTTGATGGATGAAAATGTTTGCAAGTGGATGCCAATGTTTCCAAATGGATGCATTGCATGCACTAGATAGATATTTATTAGGATAATCGGCCAACTAGGTACACACACCTGCATATGCGTGCCTATTATCTATTGCATTTGCACATGGTTGTGTGTGTGTGTATATAAATGGATGTTGCATATGGATGGTGCATTTGGGTGAATGATTGAAACATACATATACAATTATTAATTATACTAGGGTAATTGCATACATTTGGTTGCATGGCATAAGCATACATGCATTACAGGAGGTCAACAGAATCAGCAGACCGACTACCTTTTCACATTAGGTAAGTTCATATGCATTTCACTTTGCATAAATCATAAATTGCATTAGTTAAAAATAAGGACAATGGTAGAAATGGATGATGGTTGAGTAGGTGGATGTAGTTCTTCGATGCTGGTTGTTAATTACGTTCTTCCATCTTTGGAGATTTCAGGGATGAAATCCTTTAAGGGGGGAGAATGTGACACCCCGATATTTTATGGGAAATATAATTAAAAGAAATTAAAAGCGCATTTGGCGCAGTGGTAAAGGCGCATGTTGACTTCCTTAGTGACCAGGGATTAAGTCCCATTGTCGCCCAAAATATGGAGCGATGTTTTTTTAGCTGGTTCGTTTTCAGCGATTTTCCTACGTATTTTAGCATTATTTCTAACATGTGGCGGCTTCCCATTCGCTCCAATGATGTAATAGGATGAGATGGCTAAATTTTATTTGTTGAGTGATGTATATGGGCTAGAATGGATAACCATTAAGTGTATGAAAATACCAGATTTATTCTAAAATAATCTAATGGATTATATTCACTCAAACAATCTATAAATAAACCATCTAACCTAAACCTAATCTCTTATTCAGCCGTCACCATAATTCTACAGTAAAATTAGTGTGTATTATTCTTCCTCCTTTTCTTTACTAAATAAACAAATCTCTACCAAATAAAATTATCTATGTATATTCAAGAATTTGGGGAATTTAGAAGAATCAAAGAGAGAAAGATTAAAGCAAAGCTTTTTCAAATTTATACAAGCTCAAGTGCTAGGTGAGTGGGAATTAATATGAAATAGAAAAATAAAGTAGTTCACTTTCAGTTCTTTTCTGGCACATTAATATGATTTAATTTCTGTTATTAATTGAGAATAGATGTAAATTATTGTAACTTCTTCTTCTTCCACTTCTCAAATCTAATTCATGTTTGGTTTAAAATATGGGACATATAAATTGTTTATTCACGTTTTATGGCATAAATAAGATTGAAATTTATGTAAATTATTGTATCTTCTTCTTCCACTTCTCAATTCTAATTCATGTTTTGGTTGAAATTTGGAACAAACAAATTGTTATTCACGTTTCATGGCGTAAATAAGGTTGATTTAATTAAATTGAATTAGAATTGTTATTCAATTTCTAATGGTAGAACAGGTTAGTTGAATAAATTCAGAATATGTTACCTGAATAAAATTATGGTTTTGATTGATATAAGTACATAATTTTGAACATGGTTTTGGAACAAAATTGAGAAGTCTAATTGGCATAATTGTTTGTTTCATGTGTGGCCTAAAAATGTAGAAGTGGAATTTTATGTAATTAAATGGTTCGTGGCTATTGGATAAAATTTTTGTATAGATTAAATCTCTAAAAGCAGAACTAAATTAGGGTGGAAAAAAAAGAAAAAAAATGTAAATTAAATGGACCCTAAAGGCTAGTGTAAATTTGTAACAAAATGGTATAAAAATTACAAACAAACCATATGGACTGAACGGACGTGAAATTGGAATACCATTTATGTAAGAAAAAGGGAAATTGTGAAATAACCAAATTAGATGTAAAAATGGCCTAAAGCAGATTAATGGAAATAAACAGTATGTAAACTGTAACGGTAAAATTAATTAATCTGGAAGCGATTTGGTAGGCAGACCTTGTAAAGGTCTGGATAGGTGTTTCATGCAGTTAAGACCAAAATATAGTTTTGGCTGTACGTACTAGGAGCGGGCAAGTAGGTTCGCAAGGATGTTTGTTACCTTTCATAGGTTGCTAGTACATAGGATAGATAGCACCCACAAGCGTAGGCTTCTTCAGGCAGATCGACGCGGACAAAACATGACAAGTGTGCTCCAATGTAGTCTTCTTTAGGCAGATCGTTGGAGGATTTTTCGCAACCGACCCAGCTGCAGGCATTCATTCGAAGGACCGACACTTTGGATAGGGGCAAGTCCACGTTGGTGACCGAGGAGATAGGAGGATAGGAGTCCAGTTTGGCGGAGCCTGAGCACAACTTCGGGGTCCTATAAGGTTGTTTGAGTTGGCGTCGGTCAGACGTAAGAGGCATTTAGTCACAGTGCATGGGTAAAGAGCATGAATTTCACGTTGTAGCACGTGGATAGGAAAGGACAGCAAGTGACCATGGACTTTGGCTTCTTAGGAACCATATCTAAGAAGGATTCACTGCATTATATTATTCACCCTCTGCGATATCCGAGGAAGACCTGGAATTAAGCTATTTTAAACATTCTGCTTCATTTTATTTCTCATTCACCAGACTCTATGTCTGTCCCATTCCTAGTTTTCCTATTTTCCCCAAATCATAGGAGGGCAGGTCTAGGTTGTAGTTCTTTGCAGCTTGGAGGGTCACTAGAACAGTTGTTATCTTCAGCTTTTGTTTCTTTTGTTTCATGTACTTCTTTTCTCTTTTCTGTACATTACTCTATATATGGGGACCTATATTATGAACTTTGTATTGTTTTATGTTTTGGTGGAGACTACTTGGTACTTTTGGTTTCAGAAATAAATTTGGGATAATGTTGTTTTTAATGAAGCAGTTTTGCTATTAATTTATAATCAGTGAAAGTTTTCTTCCGCTGTAATATTTTAATCATTTTATACTATTGCCTTAGTCTCTGTGCTGTGTTATGGACATTTATTTCACCCGACCACCCGTGCTCCTAGTCATGTTCGATTTTCGGGGTGCCTAGAGGTGCGGGGTGTCACACCTAATTAATGCAAATGACACTTGTTGCATGTGTATTGGTTGTGATATTTCATTACTCAAGATAGTTTTAGAAACGTTGCATTTGATGTAACGACATGGTTAGGATTTGACGGTTGAGATTATTCTTGGGCCTTTCATCTAACTGTTCAGATTTGAGACCCAAATCTATAAACAAAAGATGCTTCCTTCTTCTCTACTTTACCGAACATTTGCAAACTTGATATTTAATCAAAATGTTTGAGTTTTCTTCTTTCAATCTTCAGTAGCTTCTCATAACTTCTTTAACAACTTATCATCGGTAAGTGCTCCTTGTCATCTTCGCTTTCTCTGTTTAATTTATTTATCATGCTTCTATTTACATGAAAATGAATTTCTTCATGTTCTTTTCGATTCCTTCTTTATGACCATAATGACTCCTAAGTTCGTAGGTCAATGTAATAAGAACGTTTATCGATCGGCTTTGATCGGTTTATATTGATTGGTCGATTTTGAACCATTTCGGTTGTGCTCAAAAAGGAAATTCAATGAATTTTAAATAATTGAACTACCCCTTTCCTTTTGGAAGAAGACACTAGGTTGGTCTTTGGGTCATGTAAGTCTGTAACAAAATGCCCATGCATAAATAGATGGTTCATGCAACCCAATTAGGTAGTAGGTTATACAAGAATATTTAAGAATGGTGGTTGACCTTTGCTTGCGGGGCACCTCGTTAGGGCATGCTGAAATCCAAGTCGCACACTCACCCATGACGGAGTATTCTTTTGTACGAGTCTAGTGTTTCTCCATAGGTTTTTCCATAGCGGTTTAGTAACTAGGTTGCTTTTGTATGTGTTTTGTGTCGATGACCAAAGGAAAGAAAGTAGTCGTAGAGGGTGCCTTTGGTAGTGGTTCCCAATTTGAGTGCTCTTCATCTAGAGTGTAGGAGGATAAGGATAGATTGGATGAGATGCTAGCTAGGCATGAGGTTGTTCGAGTCACTAGGTTGTACTCGCTTCCAAGGTATAGGTTGAACATACCTCCTTTGGGATATTTTGCTTAGGTGATACTATAGGCGAAGTGCAGAAAGTACCTTCCCTTACAATGCCATTTCATCTGATTCCTCAGTATGCCCCATATGGATCTTGTCCATGTAATACTCCAAACACTTTATAATAATTTAGAAGCTATTTCATTCGATTTATTTAATAGGGGCCAAATGTTCATTTTACAAACATTGAAATTTAAGGAAGAAAGTTGCACCATTGCAAAGAGCAGGTTATTATAACAAGTTTTGGCTATAAACTTGTTTGAGTCAGAGACTTTATGGAGGAGATAAAAGGGATACGAGTTTCGAGTTTGTTATAATTTAAATGTGTTTGACTCTTTATTTGAATTTTGAATTATTGATGGTTGTTTTCCCTCCTTTACAAACACGACCCAAATTCAAACTGTATGTCCTTTTTCATTTCATTTTTCTTCCCCGATAATTCTTTTCCCTCTTCCTTTTCAATCTTCAAAAGACTATATCTTAGTAGGTTCGATGGCTTTGGGTGATCTTTACATCGAAACGATTAAAGGAGCGAGGACTACGACTAAATAATGCATCCAACATGAAATGAGGAGAATTATAGGCGTAGATATCTGGACAACAGAGGACTCTTCATCAAAACTTGTTTTTGGCCTTCAAATTGGTGAGTGGAATCCTTCTGTTTATTGATAATGCGAATATGATAGTATGATTTCGTTAAGTCAGAATCGTAGATAATTTCAAACTTTCACTGATTAATTCACATAAAGTTAATAGCTAGGAAATGAATGTATAAAAATGATGAAATGAGAAGTGAAATTGATTTATAATTTAGATTTGATATAATGAAATTATAGAACCCTTAAATGATGTTAAATAAATTAAAGAATATTTATCATATAATCAAACTATATAAGTTAGAATTTGAATTACAGAAGAAATGGTAACATAAGAATAAAAATAGAACAAATTAAAACATCAAAACGGCAGGACAAGGCATCATCGTTGTACTGGTGGCTCACAATAGGTGTACCAATCTTTGACCAGTCAATTGCTAGTAGATCCACCGTTGATCGATGGGGGTCAGTTGGGCTAGGTTGAACTTGGACCCAACAAGACTAATTTGAATGGATGGTACTTTACGAAATCAAGACTTTGTGCAACTCTTCAGGCTACTACTGCCAAGGTAGCTATGCGGTACAACTTCGACATCATGAGGTATATAGATATTGGGAAATGTGTGCACGCTCGATATATGTGAATTGGATGTATGATTAGGCTACTAGATGTTTGGACATTTGGTGCAAAGTAGTGGATCTATTTGATGTAGTTATTGATGTTCGATTATCGTATTAATTACATATTAGTGGTGGCTCTTATGACTTTCCATGGCGTTGCATGTCACATATATCAAGTATATAGGCTATGATAGAATGGAGATGTTTATATGTATGCTTATTCGACCTTCGGTGCAACATACCTTCCATCATGCGATTTGGTTGAATGAGTAGTGAGCATAGAACATGCTTTGTTATGTCATCTATATATTGCGTTGTTGGGTGTAACATGACATTAAATGGAGTAGTCAACTCCGTTAAGTGTCGATATTACTCCTTAAGTGCAAATTAGGCGGGATAAGGTATGTTTACACATGTTATACAATATTGATGCTTTATCATTACTTCTCTAGTATATGTGAGATAGGCTTAATTCACTCACTCGGACATATGTCTGACCCTCTCCACATTTTTTTGTATATGTCATCGATATGTTAATTGATTATGGAGTCGAGTTAGTATAGGTGAGGTCGAAGGTGAAGACTACAGAGGCATTACTTATGTATATATTGTGCATATTATCATTTAGCATCTAGTGTGATATTATAGTGCGTGTTAGTGTGGATTGGGTTGATTATACATATATGACTATATTGTTGGATTGTTTGCTATTTTATATTATATATTATTCCCTTCTACTGTGAGATCTGAAAGATATAGTTAGAATCTATTTTGTTTGTTCTCATCATTACCTAACATTCTATCTTTTTTGGCTTTCCTGGTTTGAACATCTTTTTGGGCGTTAAATCAGAGGGTCAAAAATGATGGATTGTTACATTTGATATCAAAATAAAAACTCATCCTAATTTTAGGAGTAGGACATATTGGGGAAGCATATTAGTGTTTAAATATATTATATGTGTATATACACATAGTTTATTATTTCAATTGTGCCAACTATCTATTAGGAAGTTGTTAATGGATCTCAATTACAAATAGACAGGAATGAGTAATTCAACGAAGACATAATTTAGAACAAAGACTAATTCTGGCGTGGTCGAAGCTCAAAATGAAAATGACACTAGAGTCGATAATATGGATATTCCATAGAGAACATTCCCGTTTAGTTCTTCCGAGATCTTCATGCAATAAGCCAAACTGGTGTAAATTCCATAGTAGCCATACCTACTACCTAAGGAGTGTTTCCTTTCCAACCACCATCGACTATGATCTCCCTAAAGCTGTGTAGGGACTTCCCTAGTTTGGGTGGGAAACTCTAAGTTGGAACTGGAACTTATTCAGTAATGTTGGCCTGGCTGAGCACTTTGATAAAATATTTAATTTTTTAGGTTTAAGTGATTTTACCCAAAAACATCTAGCTTCCTATCACCTACAAGGAGAAGTAGTGAATTAATAGGAAATTGTTAACTCAGAGGTTGATGATGAAGTTGTAATTCCTACCTAAGAGGATTTTTGAGAGTAAGGTCTTCTCTACGACTGAAAGAGATTGTTGTTGGAGAAGTTCATTCATCTAAAGTAGAGGAGTTGTCGGTTGGAAAATATGTAAATCAACTTGATGAGCTTGTGAGATTTTAATTTGATTTTATGGTGCACCAGATAAGGAGGTGATGAAGTTCGCAAAAGAGTTAAGTTTCCCACTTAAGGGATCAGTAGTAAACCAAATTCCCTATAACACATTTAAAGGTTTAGTAGAAGAAGTTTTGTTAAAGTCAGTCATTGGATATATGGCTAAGATTTTGCCAAAGAAAGAAGTAGGCCAACCTAGGGAACATAAAAACAAAAAGTCTCAAGGAAGACGAGAAAGGATGAGATGTAACTGATGTCGGAACAAAGGACGTGTAGCAAAAGACTATTTGGTCGACTTTTCACAAATTAAGTGTTACAACCATAACCAACTGGTCCATATGAAGCCGGAATGCCTAGCTTTACCTAAGGAAGGTCAAATAGTCAAAGCCTATGTGCTAGAAAAGACCCAAGTGCAAGTATGCCAACAACCGCTACTTAGGAAAAGGGGAAGCATATCCTGATACAAGATGAGTTACCTATTTTAGGTATGGAGTGTTATGGTTAATATTTTAGACTGAAAATCTCACATAGTGCATGAATTTATATGATGTTGAATCTGTTTAGAGGATCATCATCCATCTATGATTCTCCATGATTTGAAATTTGTTCTGTGGTGTCGAGTCCTTTAGTGACACATGTGTATCAAATTCTTGGTTATATATTGATTTTGGAATTGATTGGATGACTCATAATGGAATGATTTTGTATGGAGATATGAGTACGATTTGGATAAGGAGTAGTGGACTGGGCACAATCCTGTTGTATGTCATGATCCCGATAGTTCAATACTAATAAGTTATTATACATCCTATAGCATAAAATCCCATATGCCTTCGTCGAAGATTCCGATCTTCCTCCTAAAATAAATAAACTCACTAAGCCTGTTGACATGCCACTTAGGCATATAACTTTAGAAGAGATTTGAGAGTTGGATTAAAAAGTTTCTGAGTTGGTGAAAGAGAGAAATGTTTTTATTTTGAGGAAAGTAAGTGTTAATCCAAAAAATGGATCAACACCCTGGTTTGAGTGTGTAAGCACTAGCCCTATTCATCAAGGCAAATAAAATAGATAAAGCAATTATAGATCATAGAAAAACTAAAGAAACAAAATTTTTTTTATAGTGGTTTGGCTATTAATGAAGCCTACGTCCACTTTATAACTTTCTATTAACTGACTATTGTTACAAGTGGAATCAGATTACAATATATTTGAATCTCCTAAGTTAGCTCAAGTGACAAGTGCAAGAGTTCACTAGAGAAACACAGTGAACCCTTAGATGACTATTATGTGGGAGGAGAAGAGTGAAGAATAATTTATGCCCCCAACAGCCAGTCCAAAAGATCCCCTTTATGTTGTAGATAGTTGAGTATTTATAGGGATTGGAGAGCTATTGGGCTAGACCGCTTTACCAGAAGCCTATACTTGATGGTACGAAGACGCTCCAAAAAATTCACAGTGAACTGATCTAACCTGATGAGGCATGGATCGCTAGTGATCAATGTAGTTAAAGTGTTTTTGGGTCATTTCACTTGGATCACGCTCCTTGCCTTATGTAGATGCTCTCCATGTAATTTCATAACGAGTTGCCTTGTTTTGATGGTGATTCATATACAGGTTGTATTGAATTATGACTGGAATCAGATGAATGCTCACTTCTCGAACTAACTTGCTTGGAATATCATGAAACTTGGCAGACATCCCTAAAAAAGATATTGGTTCATGATGCAAGAAGTTTGGAGGATCCATGAGCAATCCTTATGGTCTCTAGCAATCCATAGGTGATGGATCGCTAGCGATTCATCGTCTTAGCCTATTTTTGCATCTTTCCTCTTGGGTCTTAGCTTCTTCTTCTGGTCCTTTTGGTTTATTCTTGAGTTGTTTTGACTTGACGTGGATGTTCTAGTTCCCATTGAATTCTGTTGGTTTAAAAACTCGGTCAATGTTTGCCTCCCAGAGTATGCCTTCTTTGGAAACAAGGTGTGCTCTGGAAGTAATTGCTTTTGAGTTCCCATTTCGTAAAGTTTAATTGATCGTGTTGAGGCTATCATGCGAATTTGGCTTTTGCTATTCAGCCGTCTGTTGAGTCTTCAATGTGAACTGTCGTTGCTCGTAACGTTAAATCAATTTCAATCCTACAACTTTCCAAATGCTTGCAAACAACACTTAGATCATACTTGGCAAGTTCGGAGAAAATCGATTGCAACTCGACGGATCGCTAATGATCCATAGTCTATGGATCACTAGCGATCCAAGGACTTAGCACATTTTTTCCATTCAATCTCCTACTTAGTTTTGTTCGGGCCGACCTTTTATAATTTCAAGCTTTCCCTTGCGAACCGAGCTAATCTCTCAATGACCCAAGCCAAACGCGACCAAACCTTAAGCTCGCTCACACCATCACCATCGTCGATCTCCACTGCTTAAGCTTCCTACTATTGACCTCACTCGACTTCAACGTCACCTTGAGCCAACCCCTAATGCCTAAAACGTCGCTCACCTGAATCTCTACTGAGCTTGCCCACTTTGTATTGCCAACAACTTGAAATTGACCACATTTTCCTTCTAACTTAAGGTTGGTGATGTGAATTTTGGCGTAGTATTAGTGATTGGTGATGAAGCTATGTTGGTGACAGATGTAGTGGAAAATTCGAGTTGATTGTGAATTTGTGAAAGTAGATAGTAATTCGGATCTTGAATTCTTCAAGGAATGAAGCCAGGTTTTTGCCCTAGTGCTTGACATGGTTTGCTATCTTCATCCATAGAGTCAGAATTAACTTGCACGAAGTTTACACCGTTGATCCTGGCACGGCGTGTTGTGGATTGATTTTGGTTTTTTGGGAGGTGATAATAGCTTAAGGTAGCATCTTGTATGCAGCTCATGCTGTTATCACTTTCTAAAGAATTGAAATCAACTTATGCTGAGAATTCTCTACTTGATTCAGACCCATTGATCAATAGTTGCTCACTTTGGATTGGTCCAGTCATTGCACAGTCGGTGTACTTGAAATAGGAAGAGCTTTCCGTGTCGCTTCGGACAATAGATCCGTTATCGATCGTTGATCGGTAACGGGTAAGTGTAGGAGGAATAATTTTAATGAATGATACAAAAAGCTTTTTCCTTTCTTCGTTGCTTGTGAACTATCTAACACAGGATAGAGTGTTCATAGTGTTCAGGATCCCGAGCCCATCCCACATAGATAACACACTTCAGTTGCCCCAGTCAACGCTTGAAATTCGATGAGTTGGCATAAATCAATATTTTTTCGGAATTCAAGTGTTAAGCGTAGGGGGACTTCTAGTTACAAATAGAATTACCTGACTGCGTTAGATATAAGTTTTGTTATATAAAATGAAACACCCGTCATCCCTTCGTAGATCCAGCGGACGAAGTTTGGCACTCTGAAAAGCCGAATCGACATTAGTTATGCCTTCACAAACGGTTTTAGCAGCGCCTACTTCTTCGGCACCACTGGCTGAATACGGTCAATTGGTTCCAATTGGTCTGGTTTTAGATCGAACTCCTCCGAATTTTAGAGTTTTACTCAACCCTCTGGAGAGAGCTTCCACCGTAATTTCTTCTAAAGTTCTGCACAAAATTTGTTTACAGCATGGCATTTCGGATGACGACATACGCCTTCCATTGAAAAACGAGTTTGCACACATGCCACCTTCGGGGTACACCGCCTGCCATCGGTACATGTGCTTGAATTGAGCAGTGCCCCCTTTCAATCATTTCTTGAGAGAGACTCTTCTGTATTTGGGAATGGCTCCATTTCAGATTCACCCCAATGACTACGCGATTTTGACTTATCTTCACATTTTGTTTATGTGGACATTCAATCATGCCCCAAAACTTTGATGAGCTGAGCTATTTCCTATCTTTCAAGAAGAGAGACAAATGTCTATCTCTTGTGATCATCGAGGCTAAAAGAAATCGCAATATTATGCTACAGCTTCAAAGTAATTTGTCCTAGTTCAAGACCCAATATTTTTCATTAGGTATCTTGAGGGAATTAATCGCCTTTGGACGACAGAGGGTAAGTATTCTCTTGTACTCGTTAAGAATTAATACTATGATGGAGGATATTTTATAGACTGAATACTCCTTGCAGTTATTTCGAGCCAAGTAATGATCCATCACTTGATCCCATCTTCCATACTCTAAAGGCCATAGACGCTAGAGGGAGATCAGTTAAGTCTTTGCTAAAGGATGAGAATTTGCTTCGGTACTGGTTGTTGCATCATGGGAGATCTACCATCGCCTTTGAAGTTCCATCTCCTTCCCATTCGAGGATTCGAACACGCTCCACTTCTTCATCGCATGACTCTGAAGAGGGCGGTCTACAAGAAGGAGAAGGTCCATCCGGTGGATCAACTGAAAAAATTCATGAAGGAAAAGGCATTATGACCTGAACCAGTTGCCCGATTAGGAGCCCTCGATCCCGGAGGAGGGGGAAGAGGATTTCAAGCAGCGTAAGGGCAAGGCTGTAGTAATCACAGGAAAGGAGGAGTGTGAAATTAATAATAGTAGTAGATATGATTCCGCCTTTAATGTTGAGGAAATTGATGCAAACTCCAATGAAGGAAACTTCGAATCATGTGATGAAACTCCGAAAATGAGTCCTATTCTCTCGGATTCTCTTCCTCAAGAGATTATTGCTAAAGATGCTCCCCAAGCACCCGAACGACTTCATTGTTCTCTGACTAAGGAAACCGATATCAACTTCAGGCACTTGAGCAACGTTTATATGGACATTGATGAACTCATGGGAGATGATTTCAAGTTCGAGGGATTGTCTTCTCACCCCGGTCATACTGTGTCGAGAATTGTCCTGACTCCCACTACAGTCGCTTCCCGATATAGTTTTTGAAGTCCTCTTAGGCCGCCTATGACACATTACACACTTCTTTAGGATCAAGTACACTTACATATACATTATTTGAGTTCATTTTCTCTCGCTAAAGTTCTTTATTTTTTATCAGGTAGCATGGGAGGTCGTGGACTTTATAAGGTCCTTGAATAATTTACGGACACACAACGCGGGTCGAAACAGACTTCAAGCTGCCACTAGCCCTGAGAAAACGATGAAAAACGGAGAAGGAGGAAAGATTGGGAAGTCGAAGTTTGTCGTCGGGATGACAGGGACTGAAGCAGAGTTTATAGGAGTGGTTATGAGAAAAGGAAAATTCCCGACGATCGGGAAGAGCCATCCAAGAAATCGAAGGTAGATCGTGGTTCTCATCCTTCCGAGCACCAAGCATTTGCCCCGGCTCCAGTCTCTATTGGAATTGAAGATTCGACTTTCACTGTTCAAGTCCCTCCATAAACCCAGGTTCCGTCAACTCACATAGTGCCTGCTTTTGATTCTCACGCCCCCGTAGGAGGTCAGCTTATATTCTCCCGTCTGGTCCCCCTAAGTTTAAAGCCACGCTCCCAGGATGGTTTCTGAAGGGAGTTAAATTCAATCGTGACCTACGTCTGATCTGTAAGGATTCTTATATGCCGTATCTCTAGGCGATTCAGAGCAATTTGGATCAAGGTGAAGGATGAGAGAAATTATGTAAGTAACCGGCAGACACAAACCGTAACAAATACTAAGAGATCCTTTTCTTTGAGTTAGAAAAGGATGATTACGACAGGATGTTGATGGAATGTGACACCAAAATTGATCAAGTGACAAAGGGGAGGGATGTTGCCATTCGCGAGAGTAAGAGCAACGTTAGTTTGCTGAAGGAATTGAAAGAGGTCCACACAAAATTTGAGATCATGTCCAGAGATGAAATCAAGAAGGACCATGCTAATGTGGTTAAGTTGAAAAAGGAGCTTGAAATTTGAGATGAGATCATCGAAGCTCAGAAGAGAACAATTGTTGGTCATGACGAAGCCGTCGAAGTTCATAATAAGACAATTGCTGATTATGCGAGAATGGTGGAATCCCGTGACAAGACCATTTCTGGTCAGGCTCAAATGATAGCTTCGATTCAGGAAAGAGTCGTGCAGCTTAACGTTGAAAAGACCCAAGTTGAAGTTGATAAGGCCGTTGTGACGGCGGACTACTTGGAGCAGCAGGATACCTTCAAAAGGAAAATGGAAAAGATGGATGACACCATCTTGAATTTCTACGTCAACTCCCTACTGCATCAAGGCCGCCTCAACTATCCGGGCTCCAAATTCCTGCGTACTCTTGCTGTGGTTTGAGAAGAAGTACTGGCCCATTCTAAGAAAACGGGGATGTATACAACAGCAAGAGTTGGACGACGCCTATCTCAATGAAGAGCCGAAGAGGGCTTTGGTAGAGGGCCGAGAGATTAGTCTGATTGATAGGGAGTGGGATGTCGCCGATGCTACTGTAACTGTAACTACTAAAGCGCTATTAGAGCCTTTTAGTTCCAGGCTTGGTGATTCATCAAAGCAGCCTCATGATCAGTCAGGAATTATTCTAGGTTCAGCCGGTACTGTTGTGTTGTCCGCCCTTTCAGCAGCTGTCTCCGAAGCCTTAGGTTGTCCTGGAACTTCACCAAAGATCGTGCAACCATCCAAAGAAGGAGATGGTGGGGAGTAGAGTTTGAAATTCTCGGCCACACTTTTGACGTTGGTAACCTTCTTATTTCTCCCGAGTTTGAGAAATTGTAGCTCACGCCGCAAGAACAAGACGAATTGAATGCTTTCATTTTTGATCTTATATGTCCATCTTCTTTTCCTACCGAACTACTAGTTTCTTCGGTCCCGGGGGCCTGCTGCTACTTCGACTGCTTCAACGCTTGTTTCTGTAGCTGCTTCGATCACCACGCTTGTGTCTGGCACAACAATATCTGGGAAGCTATCACATGCTCCCAACAATCTTCTACCTCCGTTCACGTACCTACATCTCACGGGAAGCCACCGATAGAACATTTCACTTGGTCTACATCAAATAAAGAATAGGAGGAAAAAGGTAAAGAGGTAGGTAATGAATCAGATGATGAAGAAACTGAAGGTGACGAACAAAACTCAAATGGCGGAAGTCAAGGTGATGAGTAAAAATGCCTTTTTATTTCCTATTTCTAATTTTCTATGACGTTGTTAAACTTTGCTTTCAGACATTTTTGTCTTTAAGTTCTTGTGGTATTGTGTAAGTGTTTAAAACTCCATGTTTACTATGTGTATGTCATGTTGTACTATTATTCTCGAATGATGTGACTGTTCTGTTTCTATGTTATGCGCTAAGTCTTAGTTTTATATATATATGTATGTTCATGTGCCATATTACTCGTACTTTTACTATCCTATACCTTGAGTACTCTCTTTTTTGTCAATGACAAAGTGGGAGAAAAACATAAATTGTTTATAGGAAATATAGCATAGATTCAGGGGGAGAATACAATATCAAAGTTGCAAGCATATTACTCAAGGGAGAGATATTTTAACAAATCTTGTCAAAGATTCACTCGTAGCAAAAGAAGTTGTCATCATCAAAAGGGGGGAGAATGTTGGATCATAAGGTTTTGAATGTTGACAAGAGACGAAAGTTCACGAATCTACGACTATGACAAATCCGGACTCATCGGCTCAAATATGGCTCATATTGATATTGATGTTAACTAGAGTCAATAAGTATATAGAGTCTTGTAACAACCCTGATTTTTTAGTGTTGTTACTTTAAATTTAATAAAGATTTAAACTTGTAATTTTAATGAGAAATTGGATTTCTCATTTATTGAAGTAGATTTGAACATTAAGTGTTTTATTTAAATAATAATTGGAAAAGCAAAATATGGAATTCATTGATGTTAAGTTATTGTTTTAAGACTTGTTAAATAACGTGTTATAATTTTCTTATGGTGTAATTTTATTTAATAAGAAAATGTGGACTTTTAAAGTTAAAATTTGTTTATTTGTTGAGTTGTCGTATTATAGAAAATGCAAAATTCCATGTTTTCAGTGAGGAAAATATAGGTTTATAAATTATTAAAAATTATGTTTTATTAATTAATCTTGAAGATCAGGCGATGAACTTAATTTTAGTATATTAACTTGAATTTTTCTATGTTGAATTGAATTAGTTATTAGTGTTTTAATAAGATAGAAAATGAGAAAATGTGTAAATATTTTATTGTTCTAATTAAATAATGGGTTTGGGCTTAGGATGATTTCAGCCCACTTAAGAATAAGTGGATTTCTTTCTTTTGCATTTAGACAATGAACATCACGTTCATTTTATTTCTCTTACAGTAAACAGAACCTTTTCTTCATCTTATTTTCTAAAACCTAGTTCTCTCAAAATCAAAGTTTTAAAATCCAATAAATTCCAGAAAATTAAGAGAAAATCAAAAGTAAGTTCTCTTAACTCTAATTTATTATTTAGACAAGTTGATTTTCTGTATCTGGTAGGTTTTGATTGTTATTGTTCTTCCTTTGTTTTGAGACAAATTGTTAGGTTTTTTTTGAAATTGAATGCAAGATTGATAAGAATGGTTGTAACAAGCTAAGGAAGAAAGGTGAGTAATCTCACAACTATTTCTATTTTAATCTTAGATGTATAAATACAAGTTTATGGCTTGCATATATGGATGTGATTATTTATGCACTTGTTGTTGTGCTTATTTTGACTTTGATGAATGTTAGAAATGAGAATATAACTAAACCATAACGCATGAGGTCTAAAAGAAAGATTTATTATGTTAGTGAAAATGTGAAATATACAAATCGATGGCTGAAAATTTCTTAGGGAAATCGCTGTAGTAAAACATCGATATCTTGATGTAAAATTATTTTAATTTGTTCAATCTTTTTGTGCTAGAAAGATATTACAATAAGCTACAACTTTTCTTTTGATTATTTTTCGAAATACTAAATTGAAATGGGTCTAAATTAAGTTTGAAACAGAGGTTATAGCACAGCCATATCAAATTTCAGTGTTGTTACCTGGTAGTAAAATAGCTATAACTTTTTATATATAAACCCAAATTGATCAAACCTTTTTGCGCTGGAAATATGAGACTTTAAGGAACAATTTTTGTGTTTTAAGTTTTTGAAATTCTCAAGTTTATGTGGTCTAAACTGAGTTAGAATCAGATAGTGTTGCTCTGTCTTTTGTATTTGGTGTGTTAAAATTCGAAATTAAAATAGCAATAACTTTTTACCCTTAAATCCAAATTGACCAAACCTTTTTGTGCTAGAAATTTGAGACTCTAAGGAACAACTTTTGTGTTTTAAGTTTTTGAAAATTCCGAGGTTTAATGGGTCTAAATTGCACTTCAAAATTGAAAATCAGAATTTAGTTGTTTAGTGAAAAAGTGTTTTGTTGTTTGTTCGGAGATTTTAGTGCTTGGTTTTGTTGGCTTCTAGTTAATTTTCAAGTGTAATTCCTGAGTTTAAATTCATTAAGTCTATGGATTTAATTTATATTGAGTTTTGGTATGATATTTATATATGTATGGGTTTAATATATATATATATATATATATATATATATAAAGTTAGTGTATTGAAATAATATGGATTCCAACTAGTTTTCCAAACAATATTACTCCTTTTATAAATGATTTTTACAAAGTTTTATATGAATATTAGGTATTACTAATAGAATGGTTTTATCACAATAAATGGACTTATTTAATATGGGATTTGGGAACAGAAACTTAAGTTGTTTTATATAAATGTAGTATATTCTAGTAATTAAATAATAGAGATGATTTTATGGATTTGAAATTTTGGTTTTTGGGAAATACTAGTGTAAGAGATTTTTTTTAACTAATTAATTATAATACTAATTTGGTTTTGGAAAAGGAGGATTTAAGAATAAATGAATACTTTATAAGTAGCTTTTGGAATATGGTGTATAACCTTATATCCATATGGAATTTAAGGAATCAATGTTATTTTGGAATATGAAAATTCTTGTTTTGTAAAATAAATACTTTTGGAACAATTTGGAAGAATGGAAAATTTTAATAAGTGACAAATTAAATAAATGTTTTGAGAACCTTAATTCTATAATTTGAGGAGTACTAATAATCGACTTAGTGTCATCGATTGGTTTAAATCCTTTCGAATTACTCTTCGTCGAATATGGTATAACTCATTGAATAGAATATTTGAGTGGAATTTACTAGCCTATTAACGAATACTCGAATTTCACCGGGTAGTATGGGATGCCTTGGTTAAATTCTTGTGATCGTATTTGGGAAAGTATTTAACACTTTAGAGTTGTATTCTCTTCTGGTGTGCGACAAGTGGTTGCTAGATCCTTAAGAGAATATGGTTCGGGTTTTCCAGTGGTATCTGTAATAAGTGATATTTACTAGCTTTTAGTTTCACCATATGGTATGGGATGTATTGGTTAAATTCTAGTGATTACTGAAGGTGATAGTATATGGCACTTTAGAGTTTACTCTCTTTTGGTGTGCGGCAAGTGGCTGCTAGATCCTTAATAAGTTTATTCCTAGATTTCTTTTCAAACATAATAATTTAATATTATTAAACAAATGTGGAATTATCGAGTCATGGTTTCTACGATCACCTTGATCGGTATGGACTATCCTTGAGATCATTCTGTGATTCTATGTTCTCGGTCTGAGTATGATCCTTGGTATCGGATCGGTTCGAGTGATACCAATTTGTTTATTTGTTTGCCACGGGTTTTGAGTACAATCATTGCGATTGTTTTGGACGATCATTACGATCGGTTTGGATTAAGATCTCTTGGATTATGGATATTTGGATTTTGTGGTTGTTCTGTGTTCGTGAAATAAGTATATATATATATATATATATATATATATTCTTGTGTCTTGTGATAGTGAAATAAACATATATTCTTATGTCATGTGTTCGTGAAATAAATATATGTTCTTGTGTCTGGTGATGGATGTTAAGTTAATTCTATTATTTTGTGTTTAGTGACTAGTTCGTGTTTGTGACGAAAACTTATAACCCTGTACTGAGTTAATCATTGATAGTTGTGTGCTAGGAGATACTATGTTTTGTTCTGTGAATTCAATCCTGAACATCTGTATTTACTTATATGTTATTTGTTCTTGCGCTATATCTTGTTCTCACCCTATTGGATATTTAAAGATAGTCTGACCCGGGTGTTATTTTGCTTGGGTCAGGCCGAGACTTTTCAAGTACATGACAGGTTGGCTTTTGAATGGTTGTGCTAGCAAGGAGATAAACATTTGGACATTTAGTTTATCCGATTTAGGAATTTGGACCTTGTATATTAAATGTATAATTGAGATTAGAAAATTGTTAAATTTGTATAACAATCGAGTATAGTATTTCATTTTGTAAACTAAATAATCAGTATATGTATATTGTTCCACGGTGATCTGTGACTATTATTTATATGATGTATTGTTCTAATTCTGACAAATCGGTGTGTCTTTTACTTTGTATTAATATTGTACACGTCAAATTCAGTTCAGATATTAAGTGAAAAGGTATAAATGATGTGTCAATATTAGTATAAGGATATATTCACATTCGATCGTCCTTAACAAGCCGTATTCTCCGGATTAGCAGACGACATTACTTGTAATGTTCTTTGCTAAACTGGGCATCGCGGTGGGGTCGTTACAAGTCTAGTATAGATAATTGTTAAAATCTATCCTCAAGGTTCATCACTCACAAATTCGTTTACAAAACTAGCATTCGTTTTATAAAATTTCATACACATACAAAATACTTTCACTGTACTAAAACAACAGCATCAGTCGACTGACCTATATAAGACAGTCGACTAAGGCTATGTACAAAATTTTAACATATACAATAAACAGTCGACTGAACTGCCTAGGTCATTCGATTGACATTGTACAATTTTTTGTGCACGTTAAACAGTCAGTCGACTGCCCAAGCAAGTTCAGTCGACTGAATCTGCAACTGTCATTTTTCTCCAACAGACACTTCTTTTGATCAAAGGGCTCCTTCTTCTTGAAAGGTCATAACTCCTACATTATAATGGATGTCGACTTCCAGAAATCATATCTCATCACACACTATATATGCACTTAAGATTAATAGATCCAATCACCTAATTTTCTATTCTTTTTTATCTATAGCACTTAGCATTCTTGAGTTCAATATCTACAAGCTTTCATACAATCATTGCTTACATATTCATTTCCATATTCTTCAAGCAATATTGAACTTCCTATTCTTCATACACACACAAATACACACATCTACTTTGAGGATAAGATTATAGGAAGGGTGTACTACAAGTGACAAATTCGTGTTATTCAGAACACACAAAATCAAGTTAAATCCAGTTTGTAAGAAAGTCCTGTTCGGTTGCTCAGGCGGTCAAGTCCTACTCTGTTGCTCAGGCGGTCAAAGTCCTGTTCGGTTGCTTAGGCAGTGTAATACCTGTTCCTTCGAGTTAAGTGAGGGTTGCTAGCTATAATTCCAGAAGGAGTCTGGGACTGGACATAGAATGGGAGTTCGAACCAGTATAAAAATCTCTGGTGTCATTTTACTGCTATTATTATTTTACAGTTATTTTCCGCACTAGTTATTTATTATACTCCATATTACACGACCCTATAACACAGTCACTTTCATTTGGTACCAGAGCAAGGCCATCATATAACCGTAACATAGTTATCTGATATTGTTTTAATATGGAAAACAACACCAGCACTGTTGCTAACACAACCTTTTTAGAAGGTCAATCTACTACACGACCACCTCTATTTAATGGAATGAACTATAACTATTGGGCTGCTAGAATGAGAATTTATACACAAGCAAGTAGTTATGATACCTAGAACATTATGCAATCTGAATATACTATTCCTACTACTGAATATTCAACATGGTCTAACACACAAAAATTAGATGCTACTGCAAATGCTAAAGTTATGAATCTGTTATATTGTGCATTAGAAAAAAATGAATTTAATAGAATAAGCATGTGTAAAACTGCTCATGAAATTTGGCGTACACTTAAAATCACATATGAAGGTACTAACAAAGTAAAACAGAGTAAAATTTCTATTCTCAAAAATCAGTTCCAAAATTTTAAAATGAAGCAAGTTGAGACTATAAATGAAATGTACTCTAGATTTCAAGGTATATATCATTCTTTGATATCATTAGAAGAAACTTATACAGATTTTGATATTGTTTCAAAAATCCTCAACTCGCTAACGAATGAGTGGGAACGAAAAGTCTTAGCAATCGAAGAAGCTAACGACATTTCGACCAGAAAACTGGAGGAGTTGATAGGAAATCTAATGTCCTATGAAGTTAATCTCTAGGCAAAACAAGTACAGGTTCAAGATAAGAAGAATATAGCATTCCAGGCAGAAAAAGATGAATCAGATTCAGACGAAGAAGATATGTCGTTCATTGCTAAAGATTTAAAAAACTTTTTGAAATTTAAAAAGAGTAACAAATTTAGAAATAATAAGAATAACTTCAACAACAATAACAACACCAAAAAACCATCATCATCTGCTCTAGAATGTTATGAATGTCACAAGAAAGGCCACATAAAGAAAGACTGTCCTGAGAGAAAGAAAGACAAACATAAGCACAAAAAGGAAAAATTCAAGAAGAAAGCTTTCTCTGTCACGTGGGACGATCCAGAATCATCTTCATCATCACATAGTAACTCGGACAGTGATTCAGAACAAGCCAACATTTGCTTTATGGCTACAAAAGACGAGGTAAGTTATCTAACTTTAGATGACTTTTTAGAAATCAATTCAGAATTACTTGATAAATTAAAAGGCAAAAACAGAAAGTACAAAGAAACTCTTGAAAAATTGAATAGAACTAAAATTGAAGTAGAAATGCTAAGAGATGAAAAGAAATTTTTAGAAGAACTTCAAGTTACTCAAGAATCTTGTTCTAATATGACATCTCAACTTTCTTTGCTAAGTCAAGAGATAGAAACTCAAAAAGAAAAGAATGATGCTTTATAAATTAAGAATCATGACCTTAAAGCAAATGTCAAAATTCTAGAGTTAGATAATTATAGCCTTAAAACAAAGTTAGAAGACATTACTAAAAATGTCTCTAATTTTAATAAAGGAAGAGAAAATCTTTCCAAAATATAGAAAATTCTCAAACTGTTTCTAATAAAAGAGGACTGGGATATAAGCATTCTTCTAAAATTATACCTAAGAAAAAGAATTCTTCATATAAAAAAATTAATAAAGTTGAAAAAACTAGTTCAACAATTTCAAACTTTACTAAAACAATCAAAATTTGGGTTCCTAAAACAAATAATTCTTTAATTAAAAATAAATATATAAAATCTTTTATAAAAACTGTTCATAAAAACAAAGATTTTATTTTCAAAAGGAATACTGAACCCTCTTGGGTTTGGCTTCCTAAGACCTAACTCTTAGGACCCAAAATTAATGGTGGGTACCAATGGTAATTCTTTATTTTGTAGGTACCACCCAAAAAGAGAGAAAAATGGATACTAGACAGTGGTTGCTCAAAACACATGACAGGAACACAAGGACATGCTAACGAAAATTATCTACTCAGATGGAGGATCTGTCACATTTGGAGATAATTCCAAAGGATATGTCATCGACAAAGGCGATGTGAGCAATAACGGTATATCTAATTTACCTCTTATTATTGATGTTTTATTAGTTAAAAATTTAAAACACAATTTACTTAGTATCAGCCAATTGTGTGACAAAGGATTTAATATTTCATTTTCTGAAAATAAGTGTAGCATTTTTGATTAAAAAAAAAATCTTATTTTTGAAGGTTTTAGAGATAAAAGTATTTATGTTTTGAATATGAATATAAATTACAATACAAATATGTGTTTAATAACCAAAGAAAATGATCCTTGGTTATGCCACAAAAGATTTTGTCATATTAATTTCAAATCTATAAATAAATTATCTAAAAATGATTTAGTTAAAGGTTTACCAAAAATGAATTTAAAGTAAACAATATTTGTGATGCTTGTCAATTAGAAAAATTATCAAAATCATCCTTTAAATCAAAGAAAAATATTTCTACTACACAACCACTAGAACTATTGCATTTGGATCTCTTTGGTCCAACTCAAGTTCAATCTATAAACCATAATAAATATGTGTTTGTTATAGTAGATGATTTCTCAAGATATACTTGGACTATTTTTTTGAAAAATAAAACTGATACCTTTGAAAATTTCAATATCTTTGCAAAAAGAATTCAAAATCTCAAAAATTTAAAAATTAAAAATAATAGAAGTGATCATGGAGGTGAATTTGAAAATGAAGCTTTTGAACATTTTTGTAATAAAAAGGGAATTTACCATAATTTTTCTTTTTCTAGAACACCACAACAAAATGGAGTTGTAGAAAGGAAAAATAGAACATTACAAGAATGTGCAAGAACTTTATTAAATGGAAGCACATTACCAAAACATTTCTGGGCAGAAGCTGTAGCAACTGCTTGCTATGTTCTAAATCGTATTTCCATTCGACCTTTAACAAAACATACTTCATATGAAATTTTTCATCAAAGAAAACCAAATATTTCTTATTTTAAAACTTTTGGTTCAAAATGTTTTATTTTAAACACAAAAGATCAGCTTGGAAAATTCGATCCAAAATCTGATGAAGGAATCTTCGTAGGATATTCGGAACGAAGCAAAGCTTATCGAATCTTCAATAAAAGAACAAAATCAACCGAAGAAACTCTTCATGTTTCATTCGATTAAAATTTCAAACTTAATAAAAACCTTAAGGATGATGAAATAATACCTAACACAATCACAAAAACATTTTCTCAAAATAGTTTTGAAGAAGATGAAAACATTATTTATAATTTTGAAGAAGATGAAAACATTATTCATAATGAAAATGAATTAAGATCTCCTCCTAGGATTTTACGAGATCACCCAGTAGAAAATGTCATAGGAGAAATTGATTCACATGTTAGAACTAGAAATCAACTCAATCAAATGGGCCATGTAGCATTTCTTTCAAATATTGAACTTAAAAATGTAAAAGAAGCCTCTACTAATGATTATTGGATTATAGCTATGCAAGAAGAGCTAAACCAATTCGAATGAAACGAAGTTTGGGAACTAGTTCCTAGTCCAAGTGATCAACCGGTCATTGGTACTAAATTGGTCTTCAAAAATAAAGCAGATGAACATGGTAATATAACTAGGAATAAAGCTAGATTAGTTGCACACGGATATAATCAAGAAGAAGGAATTGACTATGAAGAAACATTTACTCTAGTTGCACGACTTGAAGCAATACGAATCTTATTGGCTTTTGCATGTTTTCATAATTTCAAGCTTTATCAAATGGATGTTAAAAGTGCTTTTTTAAATGGTTGTATAAAAGAGAATGTTTATGTTGAACAACCTCCTCTATTCACACATGAAAAATTTCCTGACCACGTCTATATACTTAAGAAAGCCTTATATGGTCTAAAACAAGCACCCCGTGCTTGGTATGAATGTCTTAAGAGCTATCTAATAGACTCTGATTTTGAAATTGGGAAGGTTGATCAAACACTTTTTATTAAAACAACTAAAAACGATAGTTTAATTATTCAAATTTATGTAGATGATATTATTTTTGGTTCTACAAATGATGAATTATGTCAGGAATTTTCTACAATAATGACCAAAGAATTTGAAATGTCACGTATGAAAGAATTATCTTATTTTCTCGGTTTACAAATTAAACAATTAGAAAATGGTATTTTTATTAATCAAGAAAAATGTTGTAATAATCTAATTAAACGCTTCGGTATGGAAAATATTTCTGCCAAACTAACTCCAATGAGTACAAAAATACATCTCGATAGAGATGAAGATGGTAAAAGTGTCGAACAAAAATTATATCGAAGCATAATTGGATCATTACTTTATCTTACTGCTAATAGACCTGACATAATGATGAGTGTTTGTTTATGTGCTCGATTTCAAGCAAATCCTAAAGAATCACATATGCGAGCAGTGAAACGAATATTGCGTTATCTAAGAAAAACCAAAGATTTTGGACTCTTCTACCTGAAAGAATGTCCTTTTGAGTTAGTTTCATTTAGCGACACTGAATTTGGAGGATGTTGGACGGATCGTAAGAGTACAAGCAGGACTTGTCACTTCATTTGACGATCCTTAGTCTCCTGGTTTAGCAAGAAACAAAATTGTGTTTCACTTTCGACTTGTGAAGTAGAATATATTTCTGCTGCTTTAGCATGTGCTCAAGTTATTTACATGCAACAAACACTTAAAGGTTTTGGTATGAACTTATCTAAATCTACTATTTACTGTGATAATACAAGTGCTATAAACTTATCAAAAAGTCCTGTCAATCATTCATGAACTAAACATATCGACATACGTCATCATTTTCTTTATGATAATATTGAAAAGGATTTGGTCAGATTGGAATTTGTATCCTCTGAAAATCAACTGGCTGATATATTTACCAAACCTTTGAATGAAAATACTTTTATTAAGCTTAGAAGAGAATTAGGAATTCTGTCTTTAAAAGATTTATAATTTCTATTTTTACAAAAGTTATACTTTTTAATACAGTTCAATTCATTCACTTTAAAGTCTGTCATTTTGATATTTACTTTATAATATCCTATCTGTTTACTAAAAATAGATTTAGTTAATTTTTATTCTTCATATTCTACGGTTCTCCTTCTTATTTACTCTAATCCATTCATTCTTAGAAAATTAAAGGCTTATATTTAAAATAGTTGAAATCCACTCTTTGTTTTGTCTATTTTTACAAATCTTTCTCTTATAAAAGGCTGTCTTTTTCATTATCTTATCACCATATTTACAAAAAAAATGACAAAAGTTCTATTTTTTAATCGATATGTCTTCAGAAAACAACACTATCTCATCCTAACTTTCTTATATCTCCATTAGCTTAGAATCGGCGAATCTTCCATCACCAACTCCTATATACGAACCCGTTCCTGTTGTTCCACCGTCTAACGTTCACACTGGTTATAACCTTCTCGTCAAAAGAGCTAAACGTTCTCTATTTTTTGGCTCGCCATCTACCAAAGAAAAGATAGACGACATCCATCACTATCAATGGGAGACTCTCGAGTTACAACGAGAACTATACTACGAGCAGAAGGTGAATGCAAAGTGGTTAAGCTTCCTTGAACAAGTGGCTCTTAAATTATGTGGTTTTTCTTCACACAACACGGTTCATCAACCAACGACTCCTTCACGTTGTAATCTGTGGGAACCATCACCTCGACATCCACCAGTTTCTCCGAATTCTAGGGAACGTGGACAAGGCTAGTCACCATTACGACCTCTGCAAGAGAGTATGAAAGTGGAACCGGAAGACTACCATACTCCTTCCTCTTCCTCAAAATCTACTTAATTTGTGTTCTTATATTTTTTTGTACTACTATATTTTTATTTTGTTTAACATAATATATTTCTTGTTTTAAACTTTGTTATAAACTTAAACTTCTACGCTCTAAACAAAACTTGTTTCATTTTGACTAGAGAACCGTCTACCAAAAAATTCCTCAATTTCAGTCGAATAAACCAGGGAACTCAGTCGACTGAAATAGCATTCCACTATAATTTCAACCCTGAAGTCAGTCGACTGACACATTCAGACAGTCGACTGAATTGGCAGAATTAACTTGCAAATCTTTCAGGATAGGGTCAGTTGACTAAAGTCCTATACTCAGTCGACTGGCCATTAAATTTTTCAACAATTTGGCCTCTGCATCCAGTCAACTGAATTCTTTTTTTTGAACGTAAAAAACTCGGTCTGAGTTCAGTCGACTGAACATCTGTATTCAGTCGACTGGCTCCTTTACATTTGATTTTTGTATACCAAATCAGTCGACTACCTATGTATATTCAGTCGACTGATACTGGGTACCCGGCTTTTGCCCTCTTCCAGCCTCTTTAAATATACTATTTACTTTTACCAAATTCACTTTTTACCTTAAATTTTTTTAACCTTCTGCAATTAAAACTTTTCTCCAGTTTAAATTCTCTCATCTATTTGTGCATACTATTTAATTCACAAACACGCACTTCATCACCAAAACCCTAATTCTTCAAATGGCCCCTAAATGACCTAGACATTCTCAAGCTATAACAAGTTCTTCGGATTCACAAATAAGAGCATGGCTACATAATGACAAGGCGGTGAAACGCTTTGAAAAGATGCAAAGCTTTAGGATTTTTGAAGGTTCTTTTATCAAATTCCCTGATTTTTCTTCATATGTCATTCAAGACTTGGCTCGCCATAGCGGATTGGAGCATCTCACTGATTTTGCGGCGAATAATAACAATATTGATCATCTTCTTGTTAAACTTTTCTACGCTAATGTTATCCCACCTTTTGGTCAAGGCCGGAATATCAACAAATTGGCAAGAAATGATGGATATCAGGATTAAAGTTCGATTGGAAACAAGGCTGCAATGGATGACGTCAAAATTTGATCGGGCTCCGATCGGAACGAAATCGATTGGGGATGTTGATCAATGCTAGAGAAGGCTACATTTCAAATTTCAGGTTAATCCGAGTTCGTGTGATCAAGATATGATCGATGCAAATTGGAGGAAGTGGCCTCATCTTCGTATCCATCATCACACCTCGGTTCGAATCCATGGACTTCACACCAACGTCTTCGTATCCATCGGCAAGAGCTATGTTCGAATCCATCGCCTCCGCATCAATCAGAATGGCAGAGACCTCACACACATCTGGTTCGTATCCATCAAATTGAGTTCCTTCGAATCCGTGAAGCTACTCCCCTTCGTATCCCTCAGGTGGAAGTCCTTCGAATCCATCCAACAACCCTGCTTTGAATCCATCCAGTTGTAGTGCTTCGATTCTACCCTGTGGAGACAACTTCGAATCGATCAATACTTTCTTTGATCGATTCGAACGAACATCCATTCGATCGATTCGAAGAAGCATGGCTTCGAATCCATTACCTCGAAACCAAGTCATAACAGCTAAAAACATGGATTCGACCCGGTCATCTCGGAGACAAAGTCGGATCGATATGAAGGAGGCGCTCCATGTCATCACAGAAGCGCATGCTTGGATCGATTCGAAGCAATCGATTCGAAAGTAATCGATTCGAACGGAGCACTGCAACCAGAAAAGCGACCTTGAATCGATCATAACTCGAGATCTACGAGTCCAAATGCTACGAAATTTTCACAGTAGCTTAAGCACATATTGAAGAATGTTCACACCAAATTTCAGCTCGATCGGACAATTTCTTGATCGATTCGAACATAGCTTCGAATCGATCCCAAAGTGGGCCCGGACTTCCAGAAAGCGGGCGTGTGGGCCCCCTCACGTGCCAGAACTGGTCTCCCTTCAATTTAGGCGAAATATCAGCCTCCTACACCTATAAATAGAGCCCCAGATCATCAGAAAAGGGGATCGGAATTCAGAAGCGCCCAGACTCTACCGGATTCAATTCTACACTTCATCATCGCTGTTAAACTTGAATTTCTTCATTGTAATCGCTGTAATCAACTGTAGTCAGCAAGGATAATCAATAAAATATAAAACTTTGGAGTGGACGTAGGCCAGAGATAGCCAAACCACTATAAATCTCGTGTTTCTGTTCATTATTTCTGGATTGCTGTTTGTTGCTTGCTTAGATCTGATATTTGTGTTTGAATATTGCTGATTTGTATTCATACACTGGTGCTTTCACAACACTTGGGGTTTGTGACCATTTTTGGCGCAAACACTTTGGTGCTTTCACTGAGAACGACTAGCACCCGCTACATCGGATTAAAGTTCAGATTTGGAAAGCGTGAAGAGTTGAGATTTGAAAGACAATGACTCGACAAACAAGACAGAGAGCTGAGAGAAGTCACCAAGGAGGAAGTGAAGAGGCATCCTCTAGAGCTGGGGAAGGACAAGCTTCGATTTACATTACCAGAGACGAAATGGAAGCTATGGCAAATTCGTTGCATGAGAGGTTGTTGAAGAGTCAACAGGAAATGATGCAAACTTTCTTCGAACAGATGAGAGCTGCAGGGATGCAAAACTTAGGACCAGCCACAGCGGCTGTTAATGTGGAACAAGAAGCCGGGGTTATGGAACCTAATGAAGGACAGAATACAGAACCGGAAGGAAATCAACAAGGGCTTGGGGGCAGGCCCACAGGATCCAATACAGGAGGACCTTTGGAAGGAGTTCAACAGGCTAGGGCCAACGTTGCTGCTAATGAGCCACATGAGGAATATGTGCCAGAGTTCCCTCAGGTGCATGGGGGGCAACCCCCGACAGACAACGCTGGGTTAGCGGAAATCATTAGGAAGACTATGCGTGGAGGCTTGACCAATAGAGATTTGGAAGGAGTGAACAGGAGTCCGTTCGCTCGGGAAATCAGGATAGCTCAGAATCCACCTAAGTTCAAGTTACCTAGCGTGGAAGTATATAATGGCAAGGCTGACCCAACTGATCACTTGATGAGATACACTAGACACATGGAAGTGCTGGGGGCATCGGAGGAAGTGATGGCCAGATGTTTCCCGTTGTATTTAACAGATCTAGCTGCAATGTGGTTTAGGCAGTTAGGAGAAGGATCTATCAGGACTTGGAGGGAGTTGGTGGATAGGTTTTTGGGACAGTTTCGGGTTCACATTAAAAGACCTAAGAACGTGATGACGTTAACATCGGTAAAGCAAAGGACGGATGAGTCGCTTAGAGCTTTTCTAACTCGATTCAATGCGGCGGTAGCTTCGATGGATCGGCCGGATCCATCGATGGTTTTGATGGTGGCGGTATCGGGAGTTAGAGAGGATTCAGAGTTTAAGGTATCCTTAATACGAGACCCACCACTGGATCTCGGAGAATTCTTTCATGAGGCTGAGAGGTTCCTCCGACAAGAGGATGCATGTGCAGATTTAAAGTTGAAGGAAGTGAATGTAACCGAGGGTGGAGGACCATCCAACGGAAACTCGGATAAAGACAAAGGAAAAAGGAAGCTGGACGACGATTCAGGAAAAGCCAGGAAGCGATGGAGGGATCCAAAGTTTTCCACATACACAGGATTAAACGAGACACTAGAGCGGATATACATGGAAACCCGGAATCGCCTTCCTTACCGGAGGCCGGCTAGGAGAGAACCCTCTGAACGAGAGAGGGCATCAGGAAAGCACTGTCTCTTCCACGATTTGGACGGGCATGATACCAACAGCTGCAGGCACCTAAAGGACATAATCGAGGAGCATGCGAGGAATGGACAATTGAGGCAGTATGTTGAGGCTCGGAATGCGGCGGTAGAGCAGGAGCAACCGCCGCCCACCTCAAGCCAGGTTGGCATGAGGCCTAGGAATGGTGGTCGATTGGTTATCAATTGATCAGGATAATATGAAATAAGTAACAAACCGTTGGCAAGCAACCGAGTCATTTACACATGTATGGGGATGGAGATAGCCCCTAGGCATCTGAATGATGATAAACTGCGAAGCCATGGTTTGCGAAATCTGTCTCTTATTTTTGGATTGGACACTTGTTTTTCTAGTTTGGTTTTTGGAGTTTGGATCGAACTCCTTACTTTGCTCGTTTCTCTGGTCTTGGCATTCATTCGGATGATTGTTCTCCGTTTTGGATGATGATTTTTATTTTTGGTATGGATTTCTGGTTTTCCGATTTGATTTGGATTTTTGATTGGATTTTGATTGGATTCTTTTTGGTTTTCGATAAACGGTCGTCAGGTGTGGATTACGCCTGGCAAGGGGTGACTCTTTTTGCCCGAACGTGGTAAATTGACTCATTCAGGTCGTCGAGTATGGACTATGCTCGGCAAGGGTCCGGAGTGACCAAGATTCGGCCTAGGACTTAGGCCCCCTATTATCGATTATTGTTTCAGGTCGTTGAGTATGGACTATGCTCAGCAAGGGTCCGGAGTGACCAGGATTCGGCTTAGGACTTAAGCCATGGCATTACTTACGTCCAGGGACACTGGACCACGATCGTCAGGTGTGGATTGCGCTTGGCAAGAACCCGGAGAGGTTAGCTCAACGTCCAGGGACACTGGACCACGATCGTCAGGTGTGGATTGTGCTTGGCAAGAACCCGAAGAGGTTAGCTCAACGTCCAGGGACACTGGACCACGATCGTCAGGTGTGGATTGCGCTTGGCAAGAACCCGGAGAGGTTAGCTCAAGGTCCAGGGACACTGGACCACGATCGTCAAGTGTGGATTGCACTTGGCAAGAACCCGGAGAGGTTAGCTCAGCGTCCAGGGACACTGGACCATGGTCATCAGGTGTGGATTGCGCTTGGCAAGAGCCCAGAGAGGTTACGGATTTGGATATCGACCCGGAGAGGTCTTGGATTCGGTTGTTGGATAAAGATGGACTAATAACTCAGTCTTCGAGTTTGGATGGGCATGGAATTGGCTATGAACTTTGGATATCGGATTCCGAAACTATTCAAAACACGCCTTATTATCATAAGGCATATTTTGGGGGGCAAATGTTATCCCACCTTTTGGTCAAGGCCGGAATATCAACAAATTGGCAAGAAATGATGGATATCAGGATTGGAGTTCGATTGGAAACAAGGCTGCAATGGATGACGTCAAAATTTGACCGGGCTCCGATCGGAACGAAATCGATTGGGGATGTTGATCAATGCTAGAGAAGGCTACATTTCAAATTTCAGGTTAATCCGAGTTCGTGTGATCAAGATATGATCGATGCAAATTGGAGGAAGTGGCCTCATCTTCGTATCCATCATCACGCCTCGGTTCGAATCCATGGACTTCACACCAACGTCTTCGTATCCATCGGCAAGAGCTATGTTCAAATCCATCGCCTCCGCATCAATCAGAATGGCAGAGACCTCACACACATCCGGTTCGTATCCATCAAATTTAGTTCCTTCGAATCCGTGAAGCTACTCCACTTCGTATCCCTCAGGTGGAAGTCCTTCGAATCCATCCAGCAACCCTGCTTCGAATCCATCCAGTTGTAGTGCTTCGAATCTACCCTATGGAGACAACTTCGAATCGATCAATACTTTCTTTGATCGATTCGAACGAACATCCATTCGATCGATTCAAAGAAGCATGGCTTCGAATCCATTACCTCGAAACCAAGTCATAACAGCTAAAAACATGGATTCGACCCGGTCATCTCGGAGACAAAGTCAGATCGATACGAAGGAGGCGCTCCACGTCATCACAGAAGCGCATGCTTGGATCGATTCGAAGCAATCGATTCGAAAGTAATCGATTCGAACGGAGCACTGCAACCAGAAAAGCGACCTTGAATCGATCATAACTCGAGATCTACGAGTCCAAATCCTACGAAATTTTCACAGTAGCTTAAGCATATGTTGAAGAATGTTCACACCAAATTTCAGCTCGATCGGACAATTTCTTGATCGATTCGAACATAGCTTCGAATCGATCCCAAAGTGGGCCCGGACTTCCAGAAAGAGGGCGTGTGGGCCCCCTCACGTGCCAGAACTGGTCTCCCTTCAATTTAGGCGAAATATCAGCCTCCTACACATATAAATAGAGCCCCAGATCATTCAGAAAAGGGGACCGGAATTCAGAAGCACCCAGACTCTACCGGATTCAATTCTACACTTCATCATCGCTGTTAAACTTGAATTTCTTCATTGTAATCGCTGTAATCAACTGTAGTCAGCAAGGATAATCAATAAAAGATAAAACTTTTGAGTGGACGTAGGCCGGAGATAGCCAAACCAATATAAATCTCGTGTTTCTGTTCATTATTTCTGGATTGCTGTTTGTTGCATGCTTAGATTTGATATTTGTGTTTGAATATTGCTGATTTGTATTCATACACTGGTGCTTTCACAACACTTGGGGTTTGTGACCATTTTTGGCGCAAACAGCTAACTTAAATCTAGACCACCACACAATTACAAATCTGGATGACTGCTTTTGGACGGTGGTATGTGGTAAAAAGATTTTTCTTCCACTACAACGACTTGCACAGATTCTACAATGTCCAGATGAGGGTGATGAGTTAGCTGAAATTGCCATAAATATGGATACTCGTGATCTTGTTAGTCATTTGTTTCTCTCGGATGACTTGACGGAGTTAAAAGCGGTAACACTAAGACCAAAAGCTCGCATTATGCATAGAGTGCTTACCCACACCATCTATCCCCACACCGAAAACTATGAGAAAGTTTACCGGTGAGATTTCCAATCCTTATATGCCATTTGGGGAAATAGACAAGTTAACTGGGCTAAGGTCATTCTAGATGAGTTCCAAACTTTTAACCAAGGTCGAATGAGGATGATCTACTATGGCGCTTACATCTTGCGCATTCTCAAGCATTTTGAGGTTCCTTTTGTTGATTCCGAATGTTCGACCATAGGTTCCTTGAATACTAAAACTCTTAGTCTCATGAGCCTACCAAAGCATTACCTTGACCACACCATAATTACTTATGAACATTGGCTTAAAAACCAAGCCGCGGGTCAAGCTCAACCATCCTCCCAACAAGCTCATCAACAAACTCCACATTTGCAAGCCTCTTCTTCATCCCAACCTCCTCGACCTACTCGAGAAGTCTACGAGATTCAAGAAATAGACCCTCAAGCTTGGCCCCATGAAGCTGTGACTACCATTGCTCGTAATCAAAGACTTCTCGATAATCGTCTATCTTGGGTTGAATCGACTGTTTCGAGAGTCGATAAAAATGTCACCAAAGTCAATAAGAAGCTTAATCATATTAAGTCCTTTCTCAACAATATTTAGGAAGCTATCCCATGCTCCCAACAATCTTCTACCCCCATTCACGTACCTACATCTCACGGGAAGCCACCGATAGAACATTTCACTTGGTCTACATCAAACGAAGAACATGAGGAAGAAGGTGAAGAGGTAGGTAACGAATCGGATGATGAAGAAACTGAAGGTGATGAACAAAGCTCAAATGGCGGAAGTCAAGGTGATGAGAAAAAATGTCTTTTTATTTCCTATTTCTAATTTTCTATGATGTTGTTAAACTTTGCTTTCATACAATTTTGTCTTTAAGTTCTTATGGTATTGTGTAAGTGTTTAAAACTCTATTTTTACTATGTGTATGTCATGTTGTACTATTATTCTCGAATGATGTGACTGTTCTGTTTCTATGTTATGGCTAAGTCTTAGTTTTATATATATGTATGTTCATGTGCCATATTACTCGTACTTTTACTATCCTATACCTTGAGTACTCTCCTTTTTGTCGATGACAAAGGGGGAGAAAAACATAAATTGTTTACAGGAAATATAACATAGATTCAGGGGGAGAATATAATATCAAAGTTGCAAGCATATTACTCAGGGGGAGAGATATTTTAACAAATCTTGTCAAAGATTCACTCGTAGCAAAAGGAGTTGTCATCATCAAAAAGGGGGAGAATGTTAGATCATAAGGTTTTGAATGCTGATAAGAGACGAAAGTTCACGAATCTACGACTACGACAAATATGGACTCATCGACTCAAATATGGCTCGTATTGATATTGATGTTAACTAGAGTCAATAAGTATATAGAGTCTAGTATAGAGAATTGTTAAAATCTATCCTCAAGGTTCATCACTCACAAATTCATTTACAAAACTAGCATTCGTTTTATAAAATTTCATACACACATACAAAATACTTTCACTGCACTAAAACAATAGCATCGGTCGATTGACCCATATAAGGCAGTCGACTGAGGCTGTGTACAAAATTTTAACATATACAGTAAACAGTCGACTGAACTGCCTAGGTCAGTCGACTAACATTGTACAATTTTTTGTGCACGTTTAACAGTCAGTCGACTGCCCAAGCAAGTTCATTCGACTGAATCTGCAACTGTCATTTTTCTCCAATAGACACTTCTTTTGATCAAAGGGCTCCTTCTTCCTAGAAGGTCACAACTCCTACATTCTAATGGATGTCGACTTCCAGAAATCATATCTCATCACACACTATATGTGCACTCAAGATTCATAGATCCAATCACCTAATTTTCTATTCTTTTTTATCTATAGCACATAGCATTCTTGAGTTCAATATCTACAAGCTTTCATACAATCATTGCTTACATATTCGTTTCCATATTCTTTGTTATCCCGCCTTTTGGCAAGGCCGTGATACCAAGGGCTTAACTAGAAAACGGTGGCATATCGTCTCGGAAGTCGGTTACACGTAAGGATCGCTACGGATATCGATGAAATTTGTTCAAGTCCGGATCGGGCTACAATTGATAAGGCACGTCAAGCAAAGCCGTGGGAACCAACGATCCAAGTTTCAAGTCAATCCGAGTTCGTACGCTCAAGATATCGCCGATGGAAAATGGAAGAAACAACCTTGTATTCGAATCGGTTAAGGTCGACTCGATCGTCTTCGAATCCATCCCCTTTGGTCTGCTTCGAATCCATCGTTTACGCTTACATTCGAATCCATCCCTTTGGTCTGCTTCGAATCCATCGTTTACGCTTACCTTCGAATCCATCCCTTTGGTCTGCTTCGAATCCATCGTTTACGCTTACATTCGAATCGAGGAGACACAGCTTCGCTTCGAATCGATTGGTACATGACCCCGCTTCGAATCGATGAGACACAGCTTGCCCTCGAACCCACCATCTTCGAATCCAAGCCGTAGATTCGACCCAGTCAATCAGGAATGGAAACCGGATCGATTCGAAGAAAGCGCACCACGTCATTATCTTCACCAACAGGAAGATCGATTCGAACGAATCGATTAGAGCACATCGATTCGAACGACTCCAGAATACGAAAAACACCAACTTGAATCGATCATAACTCAAGTTCTACAAGTCCAAATCCCATGAAATTTTCACAGAAGCTCAAATACATGATGAAGGATGTACACACCAAATTTCAACTCGATTGGACGATTTCTTGATCGATTCGAACCAAGGGTCGAATCGATCCCAAAGCGGGCCCGGATCTCCAGATTTCGGCCATGTGGGCCCCCTGACGTACCAGAACTGGTCTCCCCACATTTTAGGCGAAATCCCAGCCTCCAACACCTATAAATAGACCCCCTGGTCATTCAGAAAAGGGGTCGGAGAATTCTAAGTATTGAAGAGCGCCCAGATTCTGCCAGATTCACTCCAGAACATCGCCGCTGCTTTAGACCGACACTTAGCATTTGAATTCGGTTGTATTACATTATCAACTACTGTAATCTTCAAGTAATCGAGCAATAAAATCATCAAACTTCATAGTGGACGTAGGCGAAACGCCGAACCACTCTAAATCGCTTGTCTTTGCAATTTATTTTCTGTTATTTGGAGTTTTTGTTAGATAATCCACAGTTTTAATTTTCGTTCTTCACTTTTATCTCTTCAAAAACTTCCGAAGGGTGTTGTGCCCATTTTTGGTACAAACACTTTGGTGCTTTCACTGAGAGCAAACCAGCTTTTTTCTCCTGCTCCTTGGATCTACCATCGATACCGGATTGCACAAATCCAAGAGGAAGATCCAGATCGTCGATTCACAGTCCTTCCATTCTACTCAGATTTGCACAAAATCTAGGAAAAGGATTCATCGTTCACAATGGTTAGCACGAGAACCACTTCTGCAGCTCCGGGACAAGAAGGTAGGGATGGACAAAATCCTGCTCAACAGCAACCACCCAATCAAGACAACACTGCCCACTCAGATCCGTCTGGGGCAGTCACTAGACAAGAATTTCAGATGTTACTCCAAGAATTGACTCAGAGTCGGCAACAGTTAGCCGAACAGCTGCGAGCCAATATTGAGTTGACAAATCAACTGAATCGCCAGGGCCGTAGGAGGTCCAGGAGGGATGATGTTTCCCGCTCACCCACTGAAAGTTCTGCTTCATCCGACTATCATCGTAGATCTACCCGTCCCCGATTAGACGGAGATTATGCTCAAACTACGGGATATCAGCCCGCCCTGACTGTCGGGCAATTGAGGGTAGGACCATCAACCAGCTTCCAGGCTGGGCCATCAGCACGGGGTGGCCGCACTTCACAATATACTACGGACAATCATGTCACAGCTGCAACAGCGGAAACAAGGGTCGATGCCCGATATCTTCCAGATTCGGGTAATCAACAGCAAGGACGTACTTCTGAACCATACGTCCAGGAAGACGCTGAGCCAAGGAGGCGAAACTTGGACCGTCGACAGCGCCCGGTCCAAGCTCGCATTGTGGAACCCGACCACACCTTAGCTCAGCAGGCTCAGAATGTAGCAATGCCGGACATCCCGACTATGATACGTCAAATGATCCGTGAAAGCCAAGGACTTACCAATGACGATTGGGGGATTTCTCGAAGCCATACTCCTTTCACGGACGAAATACTATACGCTGAACCTCCTCGGCGATTCAGAATGCCAACTCTCCCTATGTACGAAGGAAGTTCTGATCCCAACCAGCACATACTGAAATACGAATGGTCAATGAGCGCCGCAAGGGCCGATGATGCAGTGAAATGCCGCAGCTTCCCCATTTCACTGGGAGGAATTGCAACAATGTGGTTTACCAGACTACCTCCAAGATCTGTCTCGTCATTCGACCAGTTGGCTAAGAAATTTGTTGAACAATTCCGTATGCATGTTGCCAGACCCAAAGATGTTAACACCCTGTCCAATGTTACCCAGGCTCGTGGGGAAACATTAAGGCGTTACTTGGAGAGGTTCCATGCGGCATGCGTGGAAATTAGTAATCCCAATGACAACTCAATTTTAATGGCATTGACAAAGGGAATTGATCCCGATTCTGAATTTGGAAACTGGTTAGCCGGAAAACCCCCCGCATCGTTGGACCGTTTCTACTCCAAAGCTGCTCAATTCTTACGGCAAGAGGACGCGAAACAGTCTAGGAAGCAGGACGATGCAAAACCCGGAAGTGAGGGAATACAAAACAATGTCGCGGTTAAACAGTCCGGTGACAATTCCGGAAAAGTCCAGTTAAACATACAGAACAAACAAGCTCAGCCAAGAGGTGGCAATGGTCAGAATAAGAAGAGAGACCCGAATCCGGGTCCACGGCGAAGGGCTCCGATGTTTGAAAGTTATACACCGTTAAACACATCACTGGAGAATGTGTATCTGCAAACTTGCAACACAGAACAGTATAAGAAACCCGCTCCGAAGCGGTCGTCAGAAAGGCAGATTCAGACGGGAAAGTTTTGTAGGTTTCATGAGAGTTATGGCCACAATACTAATGACTGTCGCCATTTGCAAGATCTCATAGAAAAGTTGATTAGGGAGAGGAAGTTAGATCAATTCGTGCGGGCGCCGCAGTCTGGTGGTGCGGGCCCATCGAATCCAAACCGCGCGCAAGATCAGGAAAGACAAGAGGAACCCGCTCATACGGGTGGGAGGCTAGTTATCAATACCATAAGTGGTGGTCCTCATCCAGCAGACAGGAGCTGGAGGGAAATGGAGTCGTATGCTAGCTCTATCAGGCATGCGAGCTTCGAATGCTGCAGTAATTGCGAGGATGGAGCCCCGGCTAAGCAACAAAAAACGATGTCTGACGATATCATATTCAGAAGCAGAGATGCTGACAAAATCGAAGCTCCAACGATTGATCCACTGGTCATATCTGCCCAGGTCGGTCCTGCTTGGATGAAGAGGATCCTGGTTGACAGTGGAAGTTCTGTAAACATTCTGTTCAAGCGAGCTTACGATTTAATGAAGATGGAGGCAAAAGACCTAAAACCCTGCCAATCCCGGGTTCATGGCTTCAACGGCAGTGCAACGATACCTACTGGGATAGTGGAACTACCAGTGGAACTGGGGATCGGAGAGCGCAGGAGAGTCCGACTACTGCAATTTGTTGTTCTTGACATTGCTTCGCCGTACAATGCATTCCTGGGTCGACCAGCTCTCGCTGAATTCAGGGCAGCCATTGCCCCGTGGTGCTTGACTTTAAAATTCCCAACCGATCATGGTATAGGAATCGTTCAAGGAGATCAGGCAGCAGGAAGAGCCTGTTATGTTGCTGAATTGCGAGAAGCACAGAAGAAAGAGAAAGGAAAGGGCGTAGAGGAATCTCTCTGCGTCCGTTTTTCTGATAATTGACAGCTAACGCCTGGGCCCCGGCCCGGGCACCACTACCAATTCCTTAGAGATCTTGACCCTAGAGATAGCGAAGATAAAGATGAAGTAGAAGAGAATCAAGCGTCTCCAGCCGAACTGACTGTGGACGTCCCGGTCAGTGAGGATGACGACTCGAAAGTACTGAAAGTTGGATCTCAACTGGGAAAACAGATACAACAGGAATTGGTTGAATTCCTTCAGGCGAATCTTGATGTCTTTGCCTGGACGCACTCCGACATGTGCGGAATCTCACCGAACATTGCAAGTCATTCTTTAAATATTGATCCACGACATGTTCCGGTCAAGCAAAAGAGGCGTGGTATGGATCCAGAGAGATCTGCCGCCCTTAAAGAAGAAATTGACAAATTACATTCGAATGGTTTCATCCGAGATGCTCTATACCCAGAATGGGTGTCAAATCCGGTAATGGTTCGGAAACCGAACGGGAAATGGAGAACTTGTGTCGATTACTCTGATTTAAACAAAGCCTGTCCAAAAGATAGTTTTCCACTTCCCCGAATTGACCAACTCGTTGACTCAACTGCAGGTCATGAATTGTTATCCTTTATGGATGCTTATTCAGGTTATAATCAGATACCCATGCATCTACCCGATCAAGAACATACTAGTTTCGTAACCGATCTGGGACTCTACTGCTACAGAGTCATGCCCTTTGGTTTAAAGAATGCCGGAGCAACTTACCAACGCTTGGTTAATCGAATGTTCGCTGATCAGATCGGAAAGACCATGGAAGTCTATGTGGATGACATGTTAGTTAAGTCCCGATTTTCCACAGATCACGTCAAGGATTTAAATTCAATGTTCTGTATCTTGCGTGAATATGGAATGAAGCTTAACCCGCTAAAATGCCACTTCGGCGTCGCATCCGGAAAATTTCTAGGGTTCATTGTTAACGCTCGTGGGATAGAGGCAAACCCCGAGAAGATCTGGGCAATAAGGAATTTGCAAACTCCAAAGACCATCAAGCAAGTCCAGAGTCTCAACGGGAAGGTAGCAGCGCTAAGCAGGTTCATCTCGAAATCCACTGATAAGTGTATTCCTTTCTTTGATCTAATCCGGAAGGGGAAACGAAACTTTGAATGGACCACGGAATGTGAGGGCGCATTCCGATCGCTGGTTCAACACCTCTCTACGCCACCGATTTTGTCGAAACCAATTGACCACGAACAGTTATACCTTTATCTGGCGGTATCCGAGCATGCGATCAGTGCTGCTTTGGTCCGGGAAGAAGATCGAGTGCAAAAACCGGTCTATTACGTCAGTAAACGACTGACCGGAGCTGAGAGAAATTACCCCAGGTTGGAAAAACTGGCTTACTGCTTGGTCATTGCCTCGAGAAAGCTTCGTCCTTATTTCCAAGCACATCCGCTTACTGTGTATACCGATCAGCCGTTACGACAGGTCCTCACGCGGCCTGAGACGTCTGGAAGGTTGCTCAAGTGGAATATTGAACTGAGCCAATTTGACATTACTTATGCTCCGCGGAGAGCCATTCAAGGGCAAGTCTTAGCTGACTTCATAGCTGAATTTACTGTTCCTGACGAATTACCTGAAACCAGCGAGTCTCCTGAATATGTATGGAAACTTTATACAGATGGCGCATCAAACGATCGATGTTCGGGCGCTGGAGTTGTATTAGAAACCCCCGAAGGTCGATCCATATGCTATGCTCTGAAGTTCGATTTTCACGCAACCAACAACGAGGCCGAGTATGAAGCCCTGTTGGCAGGGTTAAAGCTTGCCAGAGATCTGAAAATTATCGCTATAGAAGTTTATTGTGATTCGCAGTTGGTTGTGTGTCAAGTACGAGGAGAATATCAAGCGAGAGATCGAAGGTTAGCTGCTTATCTAGCCCGAGTTCAGGAAGCACTGGATCAATTTGATTATTATGCTATTTACTATATACCACGAGATCGCAATCAAAAGGCCGATTCATTGGCGAAATTGGCCAGCACAGGTGAAGCACAGCAAATGGGACTCGTCCCGGTCGAAACTTCGCCTTCCCCGAGCATCGATCAAATCAAAACAACTGATGTGTTAGAGACTTTTCCCAGCAGAGAATCATGGATGACTCCATATCGAAATTATATCGAGAATGGAATATTACCTGAACACCGAAATGAGAAAAGGCAAATTCTACGAAAAGCTTCGCGGTTTATCATTCAGGACGGGATCATGTATAGGAAAGGTTATTCTGTTCCACTCCTCCGGTGTATCGCTCACGACGAAGTCAAACGAGTGTTACATGATGTACACGAGGGAGAATGTGGCGATCACACCGGTGGACAAGCGCTTGCTAAGAAGATACTCAGATATGGATACTACTGGCCGACCGTGAATCGAGATGCTGCCAATTACGCCAGGAAGTGCGACAAGTGCCAAAAACACGCTCGAATTCCAAGAGCCCCGCCTACCGAGTTAACTCAAATGGTAAGTCCCTGGCCGTTCGCTATGTGGGGTATCGATATCATTGGCGCTTTGCCTCTGGCAAAAGGTGGTGCGAAGTATGCCATCGTTGCAGTTGATTACTTCACGAAATGGGCTGAAGCCGAAGCTCTCGCAACGATTACGTCAAAGAAAGTGATAAACTTTGTGGTCCGCAATATCATTTGCCGATTTGGACTCCCGCACACCATCATCACCGATAACGGGACCCAATTCGAAAGTTCAGAGTTCAAGAGTTTCTGCCAACGATTTCATATTCATAAAAAGTTCTCTGCAGTCGCACATCCACAAGCAAATGGTCAGGTCGAAGCTGTTAACAAAGTTATCAAATCCATCTTGAAGAAACGACTGGAAAAGGCTGGGGGCAAATGGGTCGATGAACTTCCTATGGCGTTATGGGCTTATCGAACAACTCACAAGACCGCAACTGGACACACCCCATTTTCCTTATCCTATGGCTCGGAGGCCGTCATTCCAGTGGAGACAGAAGTATTTTCTCACCGCGTAACTTATTACGATCCGAAAACAAATGCTATATTACTCGCGGAGTCTTTGGATCTGTTGGACGAGAAACGAGAAGAAGCTGATTTAAGAGCGGCCGCTTACCGAAGTCGGGTCGCCCGATTATATAACACCAAAGTTCGCCCCCGAACCTTTGATCTTGGTGATCTGGTCCTCAAGAGAGTATACCCGGTTCCTTCACACATGAAACCAAATTGGGAAGGACCGTACGTGATTACGCAACGACTTGGAGATGGCACATTCAAACTATCAACCATGGACGGTCTAGTTTTGCCAAGAGCCTGGAACAGCGAGAGTCTCCGCCGCTATTACATATGACAGGCTTTATTCATTTCATTATGTTTTTTATTCAGCAATTTACTTTTGCATTTCGAAATTAGAATTTGTAATAAGGCAACTGATTTGCCATATTTTCTTATTTCAGCAATAAAATGCCATCTCTTCGAGCCAGAGCTGTGATTCATTAAATACAATGTACAACATCACGATGCACGAAGAGCTAAGTTCCATCACACAGTGGAATTTATTCAAGTAGGGAGTGGCTGTGAAGCAATCAACCACTCGCTAAATGAAACCCGAGCTCGGGGGCAAGCCATCACGTCAGGCCACGAAAATGGGTTGATACACGACAACCCTTCATTTAACTCCGTACTCCCAGAGTGCGAGGCGGAGTATAAACATTTTATCAAACTCCGTACTCCCAGAGTGCGAGGCGGAGTATAAACATTTTACTAAACTCCGTGCTCCCAGAGCGCGAGGCGGAGTATGAACTCTCATTTAACTCCGTACTCCCAGAGTGCGAGGCGGAGTATAAACATTTTTCCTAAACCCCAGAGTACTCCGAGAGCGCGAGCTGGGTACAAGCTTTATACTTAACTCCGTGCTCCCAGAGTGCGAGGCGGAGTATAAACATTCATCTAACTCCGTGCTCCCAGAGTGTGAGGCGGAGTATAAACATTCATCTAACTCCGTGCTCCCAGAGTGCGAGGCGGAGTATAAACATTCATCTAACTCCGTGCTCCCAGAGTGCGAGGCGGAGTATAAACATTCATCTAACTCCGTACTCCCAGAGTGCGAGACGGAGTATAAACATTCATCTAACTCCGTACTCCCAGAGTGCGAGACGGAGTATAAACATTCATCTAACTCCGTACTCTCAGAGTGCGAGACGGAGTATAAACATTCATCTAACTCCGTACTCCCAGAGTATGAGGCGGAGTATAAACATTCTCCTAAAAACTCCAGCTTCCGAGAGCGCGAACTGGAGTATAAACATTAACGAACTCCAGCTTCCGAGAACGCGAACTGGAGTTTAAGCATTAACGAACTCCAACTTCCGAGGACGCGAACTGGAGTATAAACATTAATTAACTCCGTGCTTCCAGTACACAAGGCAGAGTATAAACATACGTCAACTCCACACTTCTCCCCAGTACAGGGGGCAGAACCATAACACATAACAAGTTGAAGACAGAAAGAGAATAGACTTTCATTTCCATTATCAACAAAAAGAATCTGATTACAAAGTGTTTATGAAAAATTCTGCTAGTGGGAGCCGAATCCACATCTATACACGGCTATAGAAAAATCGACAAAATGCTACCCTACGCAACAAAGATTTAGGAAAAGAAGTTCATTCTTTCTTCTTCCTTATCTTCTTCTTTGGAGTGGCTCCACCTGATCCGCTGCCCGACTTCTTCCTCAATCGCTTGCTCTTTTCAGGCTTGCCCTCCGGCAGCGATATGATATCGACATCTTCCTCAGAGCTGGAGGCGACGGAAGTTCTTCTAGGAGGACGAGCCGGGGGCATAGGAGTAGTAGCAGGAGGAGGGACAGGAGCGGTCTCAATCAACACAGTACCACCCGGCGAAATCACCATTAACGGGGCGGGCCCGGGTGGACTAGAACCAACATTCCCTGCTGTCATCTCGGCAGCAATCTCAGCTAAAACGTCGTCCTCACGAGATGCTTGGGCCGCATCAGATGTGCCAATGGCTGGCATAGATAAACTAGCGGCCGGAGCAGCCTCATTCACAACATCGGACGGGTTGGCAGAGGGATCGATGGGTTCATTGAGAAGCTCCTCAATCATCTGAGCGCTGAAAGAAAACATATTAGCATCTCCCTCCTCGCCAATCAAAGTAGAAGTCGTGATGGCTTCAGAAAAAACTACCCCTTGTGTTTGCTGAGAAACTGATAAGGCAAGGGGCGCAGAAACTATAGCTTCGGTCACTGAAATACGACAAAACGAAGGTTGTTAGCCAAGTATGTTGCTTAAGGTTCTTCACAACAAAACTACGAGAAGCGTTCAAATACCTTCCTTAGTCTGGACCGAAACATGGGTGGAATCATCAGCGGAAGATAATAACGGTTGGTCAGGATTATATGCAGGAACGGATTGGGGGTCTACCGCACCAGTAGTCTCGGGCAATGTTGAGATTACGGCTCCAACATTTGCCTCGTGATGCGCGGTCCCCGAACCTTCGCCTGTCTCTGATGATTGGACGCCGAGTCTTTCTTTCGCCATAGAAATTACCACCTCATGAAGGATCTTCCTCTCATCCTCAGTAAGCAGGCGCATCTCCAGTTCAAAGTCGTCAAGTGCTCCATCTGGATGCGCCGCTCTCTTCTCATTCACCAGCCGGGTCCAAGCATTATACAAGATCATGGAGTCATCTCCCAGCCACGCTAGATTTCTGTGTTCCAGCACATTAGCGTTATACGTGACTAAGAGATCGTCAAACTCAGCATCTAGCCTGGACCTCTCCTCCAAGATTTTTTCCTGAATCTCCGCTTCCACAGACTTAGCCTTGACCGCCGCCGCAGCAAGTTCTGCTCTGAGGGATACTGCTTGGTCGCAAGCCTCTTGAGCAGTAGCATTCGCATCGTCCTTCTCCTTCACCATTTCAGCGAATTTGGCCTTGAGCTCGTTCAGCTCTTTAACGGCTAAGTCTCGCTCAGCTGCAACGGTGGTATTGCGATGGCCCATCTCTTCCACTGTGGCACAGTGTTCTTGCTGCATCCTCGCTAGTTTGGCCACGACACCCTCGTGTTTCTTAAGTGTATCAAGCTCTGACTTTCGGGACGTTTCCACTTCGGACTGAAGAACTTGAATGATACGTTTCTGCTTCGCAAGGTCAACATCACGTTCGGCAATGATTTTCGCCCTGTCAAAAGCTACTCTAGAAGCCTTCACGGCTGCCTTATACCACTCCTTGTACTGAGCGTAGAAGTCGTGGATGTAGTTATGAGCAGTGGTCTCAGCCTCTGGTGGAATTCTTTTGAAGTTAGGCGGGAAGATGTAGCCGTCCATGCAAATCTCCGGGTAGTCGTTTTTCATTTGGGCGAGCTTGGCAGCTCCCTCGCTTGTCAGCTCGGCCGGAGCCTGTTCAATTATAGCAGCTGCCGTTGGTTCCACTCTAGGCCGTTGAGCGTCAGGCCGAGAAGATTGAGAAGGTAACTGTTGCTGATGAGATGGCCCTGGGAGGTCTACTGGAGCCCTGGGAGGCGGAGGAGAGCGAGATCGGGGTCGGTGTTGGTATCCCCGATCTCTGTCGGAGTAATCATAGCCAGAACGGTTACGCGAGTAATCTCTGTCTCTATCGTAACGTTCTTGACTCGAGTAGCCTCGCCCATGGTCCCTATCCGTCTCTCTCCTACGGGAGTCATAAAATGGAGAAGATTGACGCACGTTCCGAAGTCTATCTAGAGTGGAGCCGCGTCCTGACATCTCACCTGCGATAAGAAAGAATTACGGATTAAAATCCCGTAAAGCAATGTTTACTATGCAGAAGTCATGAAGTGCCGTGAAAGTGTGTGTAAATGTGTAAACCCCCAAACCGACCGGAAGTGTTGACCGCACTTAAAGGAAAGGGCTCGTTCATATTTAAGACATCTTGTAATTCCTCCAACCCAGGATTATGAGAGATTGATATATAATCTGGGATAGGGATATCGTCAAGCCCTTTGAGAGAATCTCTCGAATGAGAAGGGGCGGCCTCAGAAATCATAACTCCGGAAGCGGGAAGGAACACATCTACAGATTTTCCCCCTTTTGACTTAAGTTTTTTGGAAACGGCGGCCTTGCCTTTCCGTTTTTCTCCCGATTCCTCCAAGTTTCCCGAAAGGTCAGCCATCGGCTCTGAGTCCGTCTGAGTTCTTTCTTCATCACTCGCCTCGATTATTCTGATCCCGAGTGACCTCTTCGCTTTTCTCTTCTTGGGTTTCTTCTTATTTTCCTTCTTGGAGACGGACTTTGAAAATCCCTCAACAACTATGCTTTGATTAATGTCAATCAGACCCAAAACTCTTAAGTTGTAGTCATTCAGCACCGAGTCAATGTGCCTCAGCTCGCTTGGGACTTCTTGAAGACTCCGGACAGTACTCTTGAAACGCCCTCCATCGGGCCTAGAGATAATAGCTGTAAAAGGAATGAAATGTCAATTTTAACACCGAAGAGTTATTGGTCACAGAAACAGGTTAAGGCGCTTACGTCTAGACAACCATCGCCTAGCGAAACCCGGAGGACATCGAACGTAGAACCATTCGTTTTTAAAATAGCTCAGGCGCGTCCAAGCTCCAACTACAACTTGGCAATTTCTGACTGCCTCCAAGAATGTAAACGACGGGCTATCACCCCTGCTCTTGAAGTTAAATATATGTCTGATCTCGAAGGGCCTCGGCGGGCGGAAAAGACAGTCCATAAATATTACGAAGACACTATTCAGCAGCGCGTGCCCGTTGGGATGAAGTTGTGAAGGAGCGATCCCTAAATATGATAGCATCCTTCGGATATATTGATTGAAGGGAGGAAGAGTTCCGGCCGCGCAAGCATGACGGTAGAATGCTGTATATCCTTCAGGCGGATTGTGCGGTCTATCGGTGGCGCTGGGCAATAGGACATCACCAAGAGATATGTTATGCTTTAGGCATATTCGTCCCAATAAGGATTCAGAAATGTTGGATTGAACCGAGTCGACAGGGTCTTCAATAAATATCGCCTCCGGCAATTCATCTGGAGCCGGATCGATTACGTCGGCAGGGATGTCAGGAATCTCAAGCACAGGAGGAGTCGAGCTCTGCACCTCTTGTTGTTGGGAGCTCGAAGATTCCATAATTAGCTAACTCATCAGAAAGCAACGTTAAGTTCATAACCAGCCCGTACATGCCCCAGTATAGTGTGTGTGTGAACGTGTCGTGCAGTACAGATGATATGCATCACTTAGGCAAATTCAACAGAATAAAACAAGATGTTCGTACAACATATCTTGGGAATTTGAGAACGAAAATGACCGTCATCGCTGACCGTCACTTCCACAACATCCGAACACTACGAACCAACCTCGTGTACAAGTCAATTATATTGGTGGTTAAGTCACAGTTCCGTCAACGAGCTTCAAAAAGGAGGTCAAATCTTTCGGTCAAGTTCGACTATGCAAGGCCGAAGCTCGTCGGAGTCAAGTATGCTAAGAGTTCATTATGTTTGTCAAAGTTCAACTCGAGATTGGTCGCGGCTCAGATGTTGGAACAAATCAGAAGAACAAGTGTTAGGACGTTCGAATCGATCGATTCGAATCGACATAAGTCGAATCGATGCTGTTCGAATCCATACGCCTTGAGTCCATTAAGGTCGACTCGGTAAACGCCTTAAGAAGAGAGAGCGCTTCGAATCCATAAGCTCCGCGTAGCTTCGAATCGATCAGCAGTCGATTCCTTCGAATCGATCAGGATGACATCAGCTGGGCGTCGAATTGATCAAGTCGAAGTAACGACGCTCCTCCATTTTAGCACTCAAGATCGATTCGACGCGAACGAACTCGTTCCTCAGATTCATCGAGTCGACCCACTCTCGACTGCACAGTTCCTCATAATTTTCGAAAGGTGTCGAGATTAGTAATGACGTTTCCAGTTTTATCTTTCATTGTTCGAATCGATCCCTTGGTTACCTGGTTGAATTCGATTACAGATGAAAACTTGAAGGAGTTTGGTCAACTCGTGCAAAGCGCAGAACCTTGAAAGATCGATTCGAAGAAAGGGCTCTCGAAACAGTGAAAAGTAAAAAGTAAAAAAATGAAAGTGAAAAGAGATCTCGATATATATAGGGGACTGCGAGACGTTTCGCATCCCGGTCAGATGCAACCGGAGAAAATGGCTTCAGCCCATCGATTCGAACGAGTATCTTCGAGTCGATCACTAATAAGCCTCTATCGATTCGAAACAGGCAAAATGGTTTCATCGATTCGAACTCAGGGGTACGCAGGTTACAAATCTTCTTCGAATCCATCCCTCCGAATCCATCCATACAATATCAAAGCGAAGCTTCATCGATTCGAGGCGCAACGTCAGAAGAGCCAGGGAGAACGTTCGACTCCGTCGATTCGAACAGCCGAGTTCGAATCCCTCAATGGCAAATCCACCAACTCAGACAAATTCAAATCCACGCAATATCGATTCGGAGAATCATCGATTCGAAGTGCCCACTTTGAAACCCTCAACTTGAAGTGGATCAAAAAACATAGCTTCGCATCCGTTAAATACCACTGGTCAAATGGACGAACCGTTCCAATGTGAAAAATTGCTTGTCTACTCTTACACCGATTCAGGAGAGGATCAGTACGAGAGGGTGATCATAGACAATGATAAAAGCAGTGTTTTAACTCAAATCTCAAATCGATCCAGGAGAGGACCGACGCAGATTTCGATAGTAAACCAAACTGACAACGACTTGCGATCACGCAACGTTAATCAAAGCCAAGATAATACACGTATGCACGTATTTCTGACTAATGTTTGATCTTTATCATTTACAGGGATCGAATGTTCATCTCGTCATGACTCAAAAAACTGACAGCCAGTTACTACTGTACGACGGTCGATTACAGCAATACAGAATGCAACTTTCGGTAAAGCATGTCATAGCTGTCCAGTGAGAGACTACAACTTTTCAAAGCACGTCATGTTTACACAAGACGTACTTTGGGGGGCAAATGTTATCCCGCCTTTTGGCAAGGCCGTGATACCAAGGGCTTAACTAGAAAACGGTGGCATATCGTCTCGGAAGTCGGTTACACGTAAGGATCGCTACGGATATCGATGAAATTTGTTCAAGTCCGGATCGGGCTACAATTGATAAGGCACGTCAAGCAAAGCCGTGGGAACCAACGATCCAAGTTTCAAGTCAATCCGAGTTCGTACGCTCAAGATATCGCCGATGGAAAATGGAAGAAACAACCTTGTATTCGAATCGGTTAAGGTCGACTCGATCGTCTTCGAATCCATCCCCTTTGGTCTGCTTCGAATCCATCGTTTACGCTTACATTCGAATCCATCCCTTTGGTCTGCTTCGAATCCATCGTTTACGCTTACCTTCGAATCCATCCCTTTGGTCTGCTTCGAATCCATCGTTTACGCTTACATTCGAATCGAGGAGACACAGCTTCGCTTCGAATCGATTGGTACATGACCCCGCTTCGAATCGATGAGACACAGCTTGCCCTCGAACCCACCATCTTCGAATCCAAGCCGTAGATTCGACCCAGTCAATCAGGAATGGAAACCGGATCGATTCGAAGAAAGCGCACCACGTCATTATCTTCACCAACAGGAAGATCGATTCGAACGAATCGATTAGAGCACATCGATTCGAACGACTCCAGAATACGAAAAACACCAACTTGAATCGATCATAACTCAAGTTCTACAAGTCCAAATCCCATGAAATTTTCACAGAAGCTCAAATACATGATGAAGGATGTACACACCAAATTTCAACTCGATTGGACGATTTCTTGATCGATTCGAACCAAGGGTCGAATCGATCCCAAAGCGGGCCCGGATCTCCAGATTTCGGCCATGTGGGCCCCCTGACGTACCAGAACTGGTCTCCCCACATTTTAGGCGAAATCCCAGCCTCCAACACCTATAAATAGACCCCCTGGTCATTCAGAAAAGGGGTCGGAGAATTCTAAGTATTGAAGAGCGCCCAGATTCTGCCAGATTCACTCCAGAACATCGCCGCTGCTTTAGACCGACACTTAGCATTTGAATTCGGTTGTATTACATTATCAACTACTGTAATCTTCAAGTAATCGAGCAATAAAATCATCAAACTTCATAGTGGACGTAGGCGAAACGCCGAACCACTCTAAATCGCTTGTCTTTGCAATTTATTTTCTGTTATTTGGAGTTTTTGTTAGATAATCCACAGTTTTAATTTTCGTTCTTCACTTTTATCTCTTCAAAAACTTCCGAAGGGTGTTGTGCCCATTTTTGGTACAAACACTCTTCAAGCAATATTGAACTTCCTATTCTTCATACACACACAAATACACACATCTACTTTGAGGATAAGATTATAGGAAGGGTGTACTACAAGTGACAAACCCGTGTTATTCAAAACACACAATATTAAGTTAAATCCAGTTTGTAAGAAAGTCATGTTCGGTTGCTCAGGCGGTCAAGTCATGTTCTGTTGCTCAGGCAGTCAAAGTCCTGTTCGGTTGCTTAAACGGTGTAATACCTGTTCCTCCGGGTTAAGTGAGGGTTGCTAGCTATAATTCCAAAAGGAGTCTGGGACTGGACGTAGAATGGGGGTTCGAACCAGTATAAAAATCTCTCATGTCATTTTACTGCTACTATTATTTTACAGTTATTTTCCGCACTAGTTATTTATTATACTCCATTTTACACGATCCTATAACACAATCACTTTTAGTATCCATGAAGATTGCTGCATTGCATGGCCTAGACGACCCTTCCATATCTCTAGAGGGTGATTTAGCAGCAGTTGACACTCAAGAGTAGACAGACCAAGCTAGCCAGCTAAGTAAAACTGAACAGCAGATGGTGGTAGTTAATAGGGGAAAGATTGAGAAGAGAAAGTCTTCGAGAAGCTCCCGCAAGTACCGGAAGTGCAAGACCAAGGGGGAGTCTTCCGAGGGGGTCGAAGAACAAGGAGGAGACATGGGCACGGAGGCGATAATTGATATCTCTGACAGTGATACAACTCCTGGTGGAGATGCTGAGAGGAAGAAGAAACTTCCGACCAAAGGCGGGAAGGGAAGTGGTTGCAAGAAACACCAACAGGCTCGAGTGACAGTGGAGCCGGATATTGGAACATTCTAATTTGTTTGACATGTATTTTGTACAAGTGTAGAGTCTGCACTTATTACTTTTATTGTTGTAGCATTTGTACTTTTCTTTTTTTTGGCCGATATTGTGTGGGTACGACCCTCACATTTTGATTTCGTATAGAAAATGTTATAAGGAATGAAAAGATTAATGTTTCTACTATCATCTCTACTATGTTCTTCCTTATTTATCACGTACTTATCTTGCTTTTATACTAGTTATGTATGCACATGGCATGATTGCTTGTTCTGGAATTTCTATACTTCACATTGTCGTGCCATGTTTCATTGTATATGATGCCTTTATTTCCGTAATTTCACGCATTATGTATGCATTTTTTAGCTTTATAACTAGATCCGTTGTGATTGCCAAAATTCTTTGTTTGGAGAAATGGGCCTGTGGAGTAGTTTTCCTTTCAACTAAATGTTGGAATGTGTGCCTCCTACTTTACAAGGTTGTTCTCTTTGAACACTTGACAAATGATCGGTTGATCCGAGCGATTCCTCAGATGTCTATAATCGAATCTACTTTGTAGTTGCTATTTTAGGAACTTTCGACTGGAGCATCTCGATTCCAGATATTTTGTCGATCAATGATCGGAATTCTTTGCCGATTTCTAATCCTATAATAGACGAGTTTCCCAATGTTGTCAGGACAATAACGGTACTTACAAGATCTTAATGGTTTGCTGATGGTGTCGGAGCAACATCAAGTAGTGCTTGTAATGAATGCGTGGCTTTTAAGAGTGCGCGGCTTACGAAATGCACGACCCCTTGAGAGTGCGTAGCTTACGAAATGCACGGCTTTTAAGAGCGTGCGTGGCTTATGAAGTGCACAGCATTTTGAGAGCGCGTGGCTTAGGAAATGCACGACTTAAGTAATTATATTTGCTTAAGTGTGATCCACAACCCACGAAATGGTGCACGGCTTACAAAATGCACGGGTTTGATTTGGGCCTTCCCAGTGTTGCCGTAGCAACATCGGTTCTTAGAAGGCAGGGATTGTGTTCCATCGATCCAACGGTCTGAGTCGATTACTTCCGTCGACTCGGCGGGTAGATGGGGCATACATGAGCATGATTCCACTATCTGAAGCAGCGATTGGAAGGTTTTGAGTCAATTTGACCCCATCGACTCAACAGATTACTTTTGTGAACACAGTCTTAATGGTTCAAAAGGCAAAGCAATTTTATTAATAATAGTTGAGCAAGTTCTGCCTATTTACAATGCCTCCAGTATTCCGGGATGGCTTATTTATGGGAAATAGGAAATACATAAGATAGTCTTAGATAAAGTAACGACGCAACAATTCGCTGTTCCAAGCTCGGGGAATTTGGGTTCCATCAATTGTTGTTAGCTTGAATGCGCCATCTGTTATCCATAAAATATTCTCAAGAATAAAAGTATGAAAGAAGAGGCAAAAGAATTGATGGAGATCAGAAGGCATTAGGGTGGTCTATCTTAACATAAGATAAAGCTTTCAACAAGAACATGATAGCGCCAGCAAAACCTTTCGAAGAGACTAAAAGGACGCTTTAATAATATTTCGGATAAGCAAAGAGCTTTCGACAGGGTCGAGAGCTACCTTTCTAAGGCAATAGATAGCATACTTTCTGCACATGTGCCAAACCATTCGAACCGATTGGTTTCGTCTCCATTTACATTCATCAGAAGAATATTCAGCAAAAGCAGCCCTTTCGAAAGCATATATTAGCCTTTCGAATTGGTTAGAACAATCCTCACCTATAAAGGAAAGATTATACATCCATTAACACCAAAGAATATGGTTCCGCGCTAGCCAAGGAGGATGCTTTCAGAGGGAACCTTTCGCAGCAAAGCTTTTAAGATGTTTCGACTCATTCGAAGCCCTAAGAGAATACGTTTCGATAGCATCGAAGGCCAACACCATTCCAACTAACACGGCGCACTAGCATCTAAGTGAAGAGCACATCTATACACCTTTCGATGGAGTCAAAAGTGATCAACCGATCTACCTTCCGATGAAGTTGAAAGACATCAAGCGAAACCTTTTGACAAAGTTAAGGGCAATCAAGCAACATACCTTCCGATGAAGTCGAATGGAACAGAGCAAGACAGAAAGAAGCTCAATCTTCGGCACAGTAGAAGGGCGGTCAAACAACCCTTTCGACTAGGTCAGAAGCTATAAATCAAGAGGGGCGTGTGAAAGAAAGAAAGCAAAGCTTCCGACCATGTCGAAAGCATGGGGTCGAAAGGTGCCAACCTGCACCTATAAATAAGACCCTAGGGGTCAGTTTTAAGGGATTCGATTTCATTCACTTCCTACTTGTATTTTCTAAAAGCTTGTAAAACCTAATTTCCAAATCAAATTGGGGATTTGGTCAATTTGTACAGTTGAGTTCAATAAAAGCGAGATTATACTAATCTTGACTACATAGTAATTCTGAGTTCCTTATTTAACAGAGATATGTCAGCCAACTATCAAACTAGTCGAAAGGAGCCCCTTCGATTGGGTCGAAACCCCTAGTTCACACAATTCTTAAGGGTTTTAGCTCGAATCCACAAAATAACAGGTGCCTACCCCTTCGACTAAATTGAAACCCTTCCTGCTTAACTATTTCCGGAAACCATTAAGTCCCCAACTCAGGCCATCTTGTTAGTGTCGAAAGGTGGTTGCGACAGGGTCATAATTCAACCAATTCGAAAGGATTTTCTAAAAGAGGAATTAGCCTTTCGACTATATTGAAAGATATTAAAGAGGTGTTTTCAACCATCACCTGTCCGAGAGGAGGTTTCAAAGGAATCACTTTCTCTTCAAACTTCAAGTTGAGGTGTTGAAAAGTTTTCTTGTTAACACCATCCCCTAGCTTCTTGCCGATCACATAGGGTCCTCCCCAGTTTGGTCCGAATGTTATTGGTACAGGGTAGACCCATTTGAGGATAAGGTCTCCCACTTTGAAAGTATGGTTACGGACTTTGGAATTGAAATATCGTGCGAACCTTTTCGAGTGAGAAGCAGTCCTTAACTCGGCTTTTTCCCTCTTCTCATCGACCATATCGAGCGACTCGAGTAGGAGCTGCTCGTTTTGCGTTTGCATGAAATTTTGCCTTTGATAAGAGGGAACTTCTAGCTCGACTGGGGTCATTGCTTCTGAACCATATGCCAGGGTGAAAGAGGAGTGTCTGGTTATAGATTTGTGCGTTGTCCTGTAAGCCCATAGCGCGAGTGGAAGTTCATCAACCCAATTTCCTTTAGCTTTAGTTAGCCGCTTTTTAATGGTGGACTTGATGATCTTGTTCACTGCTTCCACTTGCCCGTTTGCCTATGGATGTGCAATAGCGGAAAAGCTTTTCTCGATTCGGAAGCGTTTGCAGAAGTCTTTGAACTCAGCACTTTCGATCTGAGTCCCGTTATCTGTGTTGATTTTTTGTAGCACTCTAAACCTGTAAATAATGTTTTTAGTGATAAAATTAATAACATTCTTTATGGTAATAGTGGCCAGCGGTTCTGCTTGGCCCATTTGGTGAAATAGTCAATAGCAACGATAACATATTTGGCTCCTCCTTTGGCCATTGGTAATAGATCAATCAGATCGATTCCCCAAATCACGAATGACCACAGGCTGATCATTTGTGTCAGCTCTATCAAACGAGTTCTTTTGCTCTTGCCAAATCTTTGGCACTAGTCGCACCATCTGGCATAATCTGTTGCATCACGGTTTACTATTGGCCAAAAATACTCATAATAGAGAACTTTCTTTGCAAGGTTTTGCCCTCCAGTGTGATCTCTGCAGTCACCTTCATGAACTTTCCTGAGGATTCTTCGGGCTTTGTCTTTGGTCACACACCTGAGCAAGGTGGTAGAGAACCGCCTTTGGTAGAGCATCCCATCATGTACTACAAACTGTGGTGCCTTTTGAAGAAGCTTTTTTCGTTGATTCTTGTCTGCGAGGAGTGTTCCTCTGAGCAGGTAGTCCTTGATCGGTGTCATCTACATTTCTGGTTCTTTGGTTGTTTTGAAAATCCGATCGATATCCATCTCGCTTATTCTTGGAGAGGTCAAAGTTTCAACTAGGACTAGCCCCAATGACTGAGCTTATCCGAAACTAGCCAGTTTGGCTAGATAGTCCTCCTTCGTGTTTTGTTCCCACGGGATATGAGTTATGGTGTAATGTTCGATGTCATTCAGCAGTTCCTACACTTTAGATAGATACGGGGCGAGGTTCTCTCTCCGATCTTAGTATTCACCTTTCACTTAGTAGACGACTAGCTGAGAGTCGCTATAAATGCATACGGACTTTATCTCGAGTTCCTTCACAACTTTCAGCTCGGCTATCAATGCTTTGTATTCCACTTTGTTATTTATTGCGGGGAATTCCAAGTGCAAGGCATAGCAAACGAATCATCCTTCGTGAGTTTTGAGCACTACTCCTGCCCTCGAGCAGAAGTTGTTAGATGCACCTTCGACGAACAACTTCCAACATGTCTCCACCTCCGGAGTAATTTCTTCTTCGTTATCATGTATCGTAAACTCGGTAATGAAGTCTGCCATCGCATGCCCGTTGATCGCCCTTTGAGGATGGTATGTGATTTTGTACCGACTTAATTCAATGTTCCATTATATAAGCCGTCCAAAGGTTTCGGGATGGTATAACACCTACTTCAAGGGTTGATCTGTTAGTACTTTGGTCGGGTATGCCTGGAAGTACGGTCGTAACTTCCTAGATGCGATCAAGAGGCAATATGCTAGTTTTTCCAATTTCGGATAGTTCTTCTCAGCTCCAATGAATCGTTTGCTGATGTAATATATAGTTCGCTGGATCTTATCTTCTTCTTGTATAAGCGTAGCACTTAATGCATGAGGCGAGACTGCTAAGTAGATGTACAAGTCTTCTCCGTCTATCGGCTTGGATAGGATTGGTGAGGCTTCCATATGTCACAGCAGCTCTTTGAAGGCGGTCTGACAAGCCTGATTCCATTCGAAGTTATTCTTTCCCTTCTTTAGTGCATCAAGAATGGTATACATTTGTCAGTTGCCTTTGAGATTAACCGGCTTAGTGCTGCAACCTTTTCATTCAAGCTTTGTAACTCTTTCTTGTTCCTTGGGGCCTCAACTTCCCATAAAGCAGTAATTTGTTCGAGATTTTCATCGATGCCTCTGGCGCTTACAATGAATCCTAAGAACTTTCCAGAGGCTACTCCAAAGTGACATTTAAGTGGATTGAGTTTCATTCTATATTATAGAGTATTTCAAACATTTCGGCGAGATTGTCCAAGAGATTTGCAACTATGCGCGATTTAACCAACATATCGTCTACATAATCTTCCATAGCCTTCCTGATTTGATATTTGAACATGGCGTTCACTAGTTGTTGGTAGGTTGCCCCAACATTCTTTAAGCCGAATGTCATCACTTTGTACCAATATAATCCCAAATTAGTAATGAAACAGGTGTTTTCCTGGTTAGGTTCATGCATCATGATCTGATTATACCCTGAGTAAGCATCCATAAGTGATAGCAGTTCAAATCCAGTTGTCCCGTCCATAAGCTGATCGATTCTAGGTAGAGGAAAGCTGTCTTTTGGGCAAGCTTTGTTTAGGTCCGAGTAGTCAATACTAGTTTTCCATTTCCCATTGGACTTCTTAACGAAGACCGGGTTAGATACTCATTCGGGATAGGTTTCATCACAGATAAACCATTCGCCATCAGTTTATCCACTTCTTCTCTTAGCGCTTTGGACCGTTCGTATCCTAGGCTGTATCTCTTTTGCTTCAATGGTGTATACTTGGGATCAATGTTAAGTGCATGGCATGCAATCTTCGACGAAACCCCGCACATATCGGAATGTGTCCAAGCGAATACGTCTAGGTTGGTGTGAAGAAATTTGATGAATTTCAGTCGCATCTTGTTTCCAAGATGTGATCCAATTTTCAGGACCCGTGTTGGGTATTCTATATCGACCCATGTTGGGTATTCCATATTGACCAATGTTGGGTATTCCATATAGACTAAGGCAGACACCGTCAATTCTACCGGCACTACCCGATCCTCCCCTGAACTCTTCTTTCTAGGGTCCAAAGCCTTGTTGAATCGGCTATGGTCTTCAAGTCAGGGGCGGCTCTATAGTTGCTATTTGGTTGGTTCACGAATGTGGAGAGTTCTCTCCACATTCTTCCCGTTTCCTTTTCTTCTAGACTCGTGTAGTTCTGCGATGTAGCATTCTCTAGCGGCATTTTGGTCGTCTTTGATCACCCCAACTCCATTCTCTGTTGCAAATTTCAAGGTTAGACACCACTGAGCTAAAACAATCCTGAAAACTGCCAAAGTAGGCCATCCCAAGAAACATTGTAGGCAAATATTCTTTCTACAATCACAAAGGTCTGGGTGAGGATGACTCTTTGGTCGCCTTCCCCGAGTTCTACGGGTAAATCAATTGTTTTGACTAGTTGCTTAGGTTCACCAGTGAATCCATGGATCTTTGTTCGGCAAGCAGATACGTCCTTTATACCTATCTTCATTTGATCAAACGAGTATTTGAACATGATATTCACAGAGCTTCCACTGTCCACCAATACTCTCGGACCAAGATTGGTCCGATTCCTACCGTTATGACCATGGGGTCAAGGGTCGGAGCTTCTATTCCTTTAGTGTTTCGACTTTGGAATACTATATCATCATTCAAGGTTCTCTACTGCTTTGTAGGAGTTCCATCTTTGATTGCAAAGCATGAATCTTTCGGAGCGTGTCTTAGTGAGCTTGCATATCACTCCATCTCTAGCCAACTCTTTTGTGTGGGATGAGGTCCTTCGGATATTGTTCCGATGAAGAGTCTCTGGTCAGCCCATCTGGATCCCACTTCGCTGGTTCCAGCTTAGTTTCCTCAGTCTCTTGGAGCTTGGGGTGCTATAGGCTGGTCAGAATTTTTTGGTTTCCTCACATACTGCTGAAGCTTGTTTTCCCGAATCAATTCTTCAATCAGGTTCTTCAAGCGACGGCACTCATTCGTGTTGTGACCATGTGTTTCATGGAAGGGCAGTACTTTCCGGAATACTTTTGCTGTTTAGTCGCTTCCTTTTTAGGCAGCTTCTTGTACTCCTCTATCCCTTATGTCGCAAGGTAGATGTCCTCTAGAGTATCATTGTGTGGGGGTGTAGTCTTCAGGCCTTAAGCCTTTAAGTCACTTGTCACTTCCGCTTTGCTTGTTGGAATCATGGTTCTTCCTTTTTTGATTCCCATCCTTCTTTGCGTTTCCTATAGCGGTCTTGGAGGTATTTGCGTCTTGGTTCACCGCCATACCATTCTACCTAACGTTGGTTGGTTGAAGGTTAGTAGGTTTTCCTTCTAGCTCCTCTGCCTCTTCCAATCTCAATTACTAGCACGACCTTTCGATTAAAGCACTTCCTGGTGGTAGCTTGTTTCATTTTTTTCCATTTTCTGAATTCAGTGTCGGGATGGATGTCGCGGACCAGGGCCATGAAAACCATATCTTCATTTGGGTTACTTACTTCGGTGATCGCGGTGTTAAACCGACTCATGAAGGATTTCAAAGATTCATTTCGTCCTTGGAATAGGCTTGATAAGGACGTCATGTCTTTTGGTTGTGTCGTGTGAAGCCTAAATTGATCAAGGAACCATGTTGCTAGTTCACCGAAAGTGGAGATGGATTTAGGTGGGAGCTTAGTGAACCACATGGAAGAAATTCCTTTCAGAAAGATTGGAAAACATCTACATCGAACAGCATTTGAAGCATTCACTCCATCCATATACCAACTGTACTTGTACAAGTGAGGTTACAGGTCTCTAGTTCCATCATAGGATGGAATAGTCGGCATAGTGACGTTTTAGGATATCGTTCATTCAGAATATCATCAGCGAAGGGAGTCCTGCTTGGAGCGGATCCTCATTCATCATCTCTCCTATTCTTACTTTCATCCATTAGGCACTTGATCATGTCCACGATATATGCCTCTGATGTCCGGTAGTATGCGGGTTGGCTATTAGTGACTACACCAAGTGTTTGATCTTGCAAACGATCTTGGTAAGTAGGCTGAATCCTAGGCTCTCCTGTCTTCAGGAGAGCCACTCCTTCGGAGTTCCGTTGGCCTGTGATTGGTCGGGTAGAGGCAGTTTGGACCTCTTTGCCGGTATTGAGTGCGTTATTATTTTCTTTCAACTCGTCGTCGTCAAGTTGTTCACCATTTTCAGAGTCGGAGAGATCCACTGCTATATCTTCCCATGGGGTTTTCATCCCCAGATTTAAGTTCATGGCGGGTTGCTTTGTAGTTAGTGGAGTACTTGCATTTCCTTTTTTGGTGATTCCTGCAGCTCCACCTACTACTCCTTTTTACTGCTGCTTTCCGTTTCTCCTGTCTAGGTCATAAATGGAAGAGTTTTCCTACTTCGTGGCAGCCACGGGCTTTGGCATGGTTCTCGGAGTAGTAAGTGATTACAAGGTCAGAAGGGCATTTAATTTTTCCATAAGAGCTTTTTGGCTGTTCTCTATCTTTTGACTGATTCCATCAACCATCTTGTTTAACTCACCTCTAGTGACAACTTCATGCTGGATAGAAGAACTCGGCACCTGATATTCTGTGTTGGCGCCAGAATTTTCTTTGACTAATGGGTTGTTGGCGCTGTTGACTTCAACTTGCTAAGGATTGATTTCCTCTCCATCTATTACAACTCCTATGGATCTTCCGAAAGCAGTTCTCTTTCTTCCTAGTGCCATTGATTCTCAATAGCAAATCTTCTAAGCAAAGATTGAGGATCTAACTTCTGAACCTGTCTAATCCAAAGTAAATAGCTGGATCTGAGCCCAAGTTGGGTTCTCAGTGAAATCACTAGAATGTTAACCCAAAAAATGGATTAACACCCTGGATTGAGTGTGAAAGCACCGGCCTTGTTCATCAAGGCAAATAAAATAGAAAAAGCAATTGTAGATCGTAGAAAAAGTAAAGAAACAAGAAGATTTTTATAGTGGTTCGGCTGTTAATGAAGCTTACATCCACTTTATAACTTTCTATTAACTGACTACTGTTACAAGTGGAATCAGATTACAATATGATTGAATCTCCTAAGTTAGATCAAGTCACAAGTGTAAGAGTTCACTAGAGAATCACATTGAACCCTTAGATGACTACTGTGTAGGAGGAGAATAGTGATGAATAATTTCTGCCGAGTTCCAACAGCCAGTCTAAAAGATTCCACTTATGTTGCAGATAGGTGAGTGTTTATAGGGATTGGTGAGCTATTGGGCTAGGTCGCTTTACTAGAAGCCTATACTTGATGGTACGAAGACGCTCCAAAAAATTCATTGCGAACCGATCTAACCTGATGGATCGCTAGCGATCCATGTACTTAAAGTGTTTTTGGATCGTTTCACTTAGATCGTGCTCCTTGCCTTATGTAGATGCTTTCCATATAATTTCATAACGAGTTGCCTTGTCTTGATGCTGATCATATACAGGTTGTATTAAACTATGACTGGAATTAGATGAATACTCATTTCTCGAACTAGCTTGCTTGGAATATCATGAAACTTGACAGACATCCCTATAAAATATTTTGGTTCATGATGCAAGAAGTTTGGAGGATCCATGATCAATCCTTATGGATCGCTAGCTGTAACATCCCGTTTCTGGAGGCCAAAAGCTAAGCGATATGGATGCTGTAGTCATCCATAGTATTAACTTTTGGTGACGAAATACGGTAATGTTAATGGTATCCATAATATCAGAAGCACTTGAATATGAAAAAAATTATAGATTTCTAAAAACAATAATTTCAGTGATTACATTTCTAACAATATCATATTCAAGTTACAAAAATCCCCAAACATAATCCCAGGCAATGATCAAATATAAATTACAACAATATGCTAAGAGCGACATATGAAGATGCACCTTTGGATGATCAAAGCAATATAGACATATCTGTCTTAATACATGGCGGAAACAATTTTAAAATAGAATTCCTAATTTAGCTATCCGTCAGCCACCTGCTCGTCTTCGGATGCTTTATTCGGCAAAATCAGCTAAAACCTAAAAACCTAATCCCGCAGCCTACTCAAATCAATTTTGAGCAACTGAGAGTTTAAGAGGAAACAAAAAATTCGAGTCGGACATAAAGCCTGCTATGAATAACTTTTGTTACATCTCTGTTTACTGATATATAGTAAGACCATGCCGCTTAGCAGAATGGGTTTCCCCTCACTGATCTTCAAAACATATATTTTGCAAATCCTTTCCTACAACCAAACTGGTTAATCAACTGATTATAATAATAATATATAGAAATATCCATTATGCTAAAACAGGAAATAAATAGACTAACTGTCTAAATCCGAGCTATCTGCTCTTTACTGGACTAACTGTCATAAAATCTGATTATACCAAAATAGCAATAATCTTTATGCTAAATAATGGGCTATCTGCCCAAAACAGGTAAAAAGGGTGGATTAACTGTCCTTAAGTAGTAGCAAGATCCGTTATGCGAATAAATGAACTAACTGTTCATATCTGGGCTAACTACCGCTTTTTGGACTAATTGTCCTCTGGGATGACTGCCCTCAAAATAGACTAACTGTCCGAATTTAAATGAGCTAACTGTCCGAATTTTCTTTTGGGTTAACTACCCTTAAAATTTTCTTTGAAAACCTTTGCAAAATGATTTAGTCCATTAAATCATATATATATACAAGGAAAATATATCTTTAGCTTTACTCTAAGCTATTTTGCTATGTTATATATACTTTACTCAAAATAATATTGATGATGTTCAATAAGGATTATCTATCCTTTTAAAATAAGTTAAAGTCCTTTATAACTTAAAACACTTAGGCTATCTGCCTAGTTATTATATTCGAAACCTTTGTTTAAAACCTTTAAACAACTTTTAGAAAACATTGAAGGTAACTCCTTCAAAACCATTAGTAAAACCTTTCGAAAGCATTGAAGGTGACCTCTTCATAACCTTTAATAAAACCTTTCAAATCATTGAAGGTAACTCCTTCAAAATCATTAATAAAAGCCTTTTCTCTAAAAGCTCTAAAATATATGACATCCGCCTTTAAATTCACTAAACCTTTAGCCTTCCAAAAACATTGAAAAACCATACCTTTGGACTTTGTCGAATGGTCTCACCTTTCGACCTTGTCGAAAGGTTTCTTTTCGACCTAGTCGAAAGCCTAGGGAACCACCCCTATAAATCATTCATAAACCTTTCGAAAGCATTAAAACTTAAAACCTTTCGAAGACATTGGGTTCAATTTAAAATAAGTGGAAACCTTTTGAAACCATTCGAAAACAATGAAGTGTTGGTGTTGGAACCAACCTTTTGAAATCAATGAAGAGGTGGCAAATTTTAGAAAACAAAAGATTACCTTCGACTCCATCTGGGTCGAAAGGTTTCGAAGCGGCAACTATGCTTTCAACCTTGTCGAAAGCTATACCTTTCGACTTTGTCGAAAGGTTTTAACTAAAATAAGAAAGCAAACCAATCAAAACCTTTTTCTTTTAAACCATTTGACAATGTCAAAAGTTCTTTGTCGAAAGCTAGCAGGCGTATTTTCTTTAAAACCAAGACAAAGTTTCATCTCCTTCGAAAGCTCTTACCTTTCATCCCTAAACCTTTCGACTCCTTCCAATTCACTACGTACCAGTTGCCTGATACCATGTGCACTGGTTATTTTACTTAGTCGAAAGGTTTGATATCTTTCGACTTTGACGGAAGGTTTTGAATGGAGGTGGAGTTTCTTGCCGAAAGAGTTGAAATAGTGGAAAAACTGTTTATTCGTACTTTAAAATAATTCTTTTGTACCCAACCTGTCTTATTTGTCTAAATCTGATTGGTTGCCAGAATTTTATATTCACAAGTGCTGCCAACTTTCCTTATTTGGAAATTTAAATAATTTTGAAAAAGCCCCTTTCTCCTTTATAATTATATGAAACATTTAAGTCCCACACTTTAAAATTTTTATATAACTATTAAATTATCTTAGAAAAATCTAGAAAAATTCCAAAAAATCAATTAATATGTTCTTTTCAACATATAAAATTTTTGGATCCAAACAAACAATTATTTTCCCGTAAATAATTTTATAATCCAAAATAACATTTTCTTCCTTAGAAAATTCATAATAATTCCACAAAAATTTAGAAAAATCTGAAAATTGAAGCCCATCTATAAAATAACTTTTTAGATCATCATAAAAATTCGCAAGCCTAATGGATGTCATTTAATAGGGTATTCATTTCAAAACATGTCATAAAATCTATATGAACATTAATAAATCGTCAACAAGTATATATAATCTTTATATCATTCAAAAACATGGGAAACCTTTGCAAAATATTTGTGTTTAATCTTAAAACCAAAACCAATATAAATTTAGAGATGTAAACATTATTCACCTTTGCTTTAGAGATTAAGGAGCTTGAGATTTGAATGAGTTTGCTTTGAATTTGCTTATCCTTTAGCTTTTCTTTATTTTCCTCTTCTTCTTTCCTTGTTAATAGTGGTCGGCCTTGCTTTTAAATTTTTAAAATGAGAATGAACATGTATAGTGATATACGGCGTAAGGAAGGTGATATAGGAATGGACTCTTTCCCATAATACCCCCCTCTAATTCATTTTAAACACTTTTTAATTCATTAGTTTAAAAGGCACGAGTACCTTAAATAAATTAAATCTCAATCCCCTAATCAACACATTATTTTATTTAGTTTATCTAACTAAATCTCCTAAATAATGTTATCAAAAATCTAGAGTGTTAGAGACTCCCCTCCTTAATGAATTTCGTCCTCGAAATTACAATAAGGCCCACAAAAAAAAGAAGGTAAAACATACCATCAAATAAGTCAGGATAAGTATCTCTAATCCTACTCTTAACCTCCCAAGTACAGTCTCTGTCATCGTCACTCCATTGGACATTGACTAATCTGACTGTCTTGGTTCTAAGCCTCTTCTCATCTATTGCAACAATGAGAACTAGCTACCTCACTGTGGTCAAGTCCGGTTCTACCACTAAATCATCTAGCACTGTCGGTGCAATAGCAGTCTCCGGGTCTCTAACACATTTTCTGAGATGAGAAATATAAAAAACATCGTGGACACCTGCCAAACTGCTTGGTAACTCAAGTCTATATGCGAGTTTTCCGATCCTCTCAAGAATAGTAAAAGGTCCAAAAAACCTAGGAGATAACTTCCCCGATTTCCCAAATCTAAGCACACCCTTCATCGGTGATACTTTGACGAAAACCTGGTCCCCAATTGAGAACTCCAAATCTTTCTGTCTCTTATCTGCATAAATTTTCTGCCTAGACCCAGCCTCCTTCATTCTAGCCCAAATGACCTTAATCTTTTCTGTAGCCTCTCTAACTAGATCTAGACCAAGAATCAACCTATCTCCGATCTCCAATCAACAAACAGGAGATTTTCATGGCCTTCCATACAAAGCTTCAAACGGTGCCATCCCAATACTAGTCTGATAACTATTTTATACGAAAACTTGACTAGGTGCAGATGGTCCTCTCATGATCCCCCGATATCAAGAACACAAGCTCTTAACAAATCTTCCAAGATCTTGTTAACTCTTTCCTTTTTTCCACCTATCTGCGGATGGTAAGCGGTACTCATCTTAAGCTTGGTTCCCAAAACTTCCTGCATACTCTTCTAAAACTTGCTAGTGAACAAGGAACCTCTGCCACTAACTATATTGCTCGGAACTCCATGCAGTCTAACCACGTTCTTCAGGCACAATCTCGCTAAAGTAGGTGTCGTCCTGGTTGACCTAACTGGAATGAAATGGGCACTCTTGGTCAATCTGTCCACCATGACCCATATACTTTCATTACCCCTGTTCAACCTTTGCAACCCACCAATGAAGTCCATAGAAATAGAATCCCACTTCCATACTGGAATATCTAACGGCTGAAGCAAACCACTTGGTTTCTGATGTTCGGCCTTTGCCTGCTGGCAATTCAAGCACTGCCTTACACACAAACCAATATCCCGCTTCGTTCCATCCCAGAAGAAACTCCTCTTCATATCCTAATACATCTTGGTACCTCCAGGATGTATAGTGAACTTCGAATGATGGCATTCATCTAAGACTTCATTCCTTATGTTTCCTACACTCAGAACACATAATCTTCCTTTCTTTCACAACCACCCATTCTAGTCAAGACTGAAATCTTTCAAGTCATCGCTCTTGGTTCTTCCTTTAGCTTTCTGATCCGTTCAGCTAACACTGGATCTTCCATCTGCTTAGAAGCAATTCGTTCGATCATCACTGGTCGAACTTCCAAACAAGACAATACAACTGTATTCCCACTAGACCCAGCCTCGGATCTCCACTACACCCTGCAATCTGCTAATGCTTCTAAATATTTCCACTCAGCCATCAATACTAACACTGCATTCTGAAACTTCCAGCTAAGTTCATCTGCAACCTTGTTGCCTTTCCCTGTTGTGTACTCAATTCTTAAATCATAAGTGGTTATGAACTCTAACCATCTCTGATGTCTCATGTTCAGCTCCTTCGGAGAGAACAAATACTTCAGCGACTTATGATATGTATACAGATCAAACCTTTCTCCCAAAAGGTAATGTCTCCACACCTTCAAAGCAAAAATCACTGCAGCTAATTCCAAATCATGCATTGGATATCTGACCTCATGTGGTCTAAGCTGTCTAGAAGCATATGCAATCACTTTACATCTCTGCATTATCATAGCTCCTAATCCTGTTCCACACGCATCGGTATAAACTACCAAATCCTGATTCCCCTCTGGAACAACCAAAATAGGTGCATGGGTTAATAAGTGTTTCAAACTCTGGAATGCCTCCCCACACTTATCGGTCCATACAAACTTCACATCCTTCCTTGTCAGCATGGTCATCGGTGCTGCTATCCACGAGAAATCCTTAAGGAATCTCCGATAATAACCAGCCAACCCAAGAAAACTCTTAATCTTGGTAACTGTCTCGGGTCTCTTCCAACTATTCACGGCCTTGATCTTAGTCGGATCTACTGATAACCCTTCCTTTGAGACTACATGACCAAGAAACTTCACCCCCTTCTTCCAGAAGTGACACTTCAAAAACTTCGCTTTCAGCTGATGCTGCCTTAGCATCTCAAGCACCACTCTAAGATGAACTTCATGCTCTCTTTCATCCTTAGAGTAAATCAAGAAAACATCTATGAAAACTAGCACGAACCTATAAAAGTGCTCTCGGAAAATCCGGTTCATCAAAACCACAAAGAAAGCTGGAGCATTCGTCAGTCCGAACGGCATAACTAGCGATTCGTACTACCCATATATGGTCCTGAACACTATTAAAGGTACAGAATCCTCTGCTACCCTGAGCTGATGGAAACCTGTTGCCAAATCCAACTGGGAAAATACCTTTGCTCCACTTAGCTGGAAGAATAAATCGTCAATCCTGGGCAATGGATATCGATTCTTTATCGTCCTCTCATTCAACTTACGATAATCGATACATAGCCTCAACGATCCGTCCGACTTCTTAGCAAACACTACCGCTGCACCCCACGATGAAATGATCGGCCTAATAAAAATCCTACCTTCTAAATTAACCAACTGCACCTTCAACTCCCTCATCTCTGAAGGGGTTATCCTGCTTGGCGGCCTACTCATTGGTTCTGCTCCCGGAACCAAATCTATCCGAAAATCAATGGCTCGCTTTGGTGGCAACCCAACTATAGGCTTAAACACATCTGCGAATTCTCTAACCATGAAAACTCGGCTCAACTCATCATCTGAATCTAAAGCACCTAACATGGCAAATTCTACACCGCCAAAACCTCCTACGGTGAAAAAAATCCGGTCGCTACAATTCGGGTGCCTAAGAGATATCTTTATATCCTGGCAAAATATCCTAGCATCGTACTCACTTAACCAATCCATCCCAAGGATAATCCTGAACCCCACAAAATCAAACACATGCAAACTGCACACAAAAGTATGACCTAACAGGTCAAACTCAAACTGGTCACACCTCAACCCTAGAGTTGCATACCCTCCTATTGGATTTGCAACCCTTAAGGAAGTAACGAAATATGTGGTTCAAGGTTAAGCTTATCAATCAAACATCTAGATATAAAAGAATGCGATGCACCAGTATCAAATAAAATGCTAACAGACATACCATGAATCTAAAGTGTTCCTCCAAGAATTGCCTTTCCCTTCTCCTGGGCTGTAGGCTTAGAAGCAGCAGGTTCCAATGCATACACCTTGCCCTTACCATCTCTAATGGGCTCCTTGCATTGGTTCTTATAATGGCCTATCTGGTCACAGTTGTAGCACCTGACATTCTTCCCCTTAGCTACATCCTTGGCCTTCCCTGAGCGACACACATTAGCAAAGCGCCCTTTTTTGTCGCATTTATAGCAGACAACCTCAGACTTTGCTTTCTTGGCTACCCCACCCTTTTAAGCACCTTTCTTAGGAAAGAACTTCCTCTTCTGGCCCTACCCAACCTGGACCCCTTTTGCCTTGCTCGTCTTCAGAGACTTAAGGACTTCTTCTTGCCTCAAAGCCATCTCTACAACAATATCAGAAGGATCTCTATGATGAGATAAAGTAACACTAGCCAAATACAGCTTCAATCCCCTGATAAACTTCTCATTCCGCTTCAACACTGTATCCACTAAAGCATACCCATACCGGACCAACTCTTTAAACTTCCTAGCATACTCAACAACATACATCTCACCCTACACCAGCTCAGCAAACTGCCTAATCAAAGTTGACTGTGTCATCACAGACATAAACTTCTCCTGGGATCTCCTCTTGAAATCCTCCCAAGTAACTATCTCCTCATCAACTGTCGCTGTCACACTGTTCCACCAAAACAGTGCGACGACCTGAAGCTGCTTGGGCGCCAACCTCCTCTTCTTCTCATCATTGAGCCCTAGATCCGCAAAAATCCTTTCGCAGTGCAATAACCAGTTCTCAACTTCAATGGCATCCTTCATTCCCACAAACGGCTTCCCTCATAACTTCACATAATCACCGCTCATCTTCGAAAAATGATTAACTACCGGAACTTCTAGAACCTCTACTCCTGCAGCATTTCCTCCTAACACTCCGACTGTAACTCCTGCCTGCATCATATTCCAGAAAAACTGATACATGGCTTCCATTTCGACCTACGGGACTTCTGCACCAACATTCTTTGCATGTGCCTGACCTTGGTTAACTCTGCTTCTTCAACCGTCCATATATGTATTCAAACCTCATGAGATACAGAAAGATAACCTAATCAAAGATAGGTGAATGGAGATAAAGCGCATACTATAGCGTTAACCCAACCCTAAATCTTAGTCTAATTTCTTTGGATATTTGTTTTCAAAACCAATTGTTAGTTAAATATTGCATAAACCTATGCTCTGATACCAAGTTATAACATCCCTTACCTGGAGGTCAAAAGCTAAGCTCTATGGATGCTGCAGTCATCTACAGTATTAACTTCTAGTGACGAAATATGGTAATGTTAATGGTAACCATAATATCAGAAGCACTTGAATATGAACAAAATCATAGATTTATAAAAACAATAATTTCAGTGATTACATTTCAAACAATATCATATTCAAGTTACAAAAATCCCCAAACATAATCCCAAGCAATGATCAAATATAAATCACAACAATACGCCAAGAGCGACATATGAAGATGCCCCCTTGGATGATCAAAGCAATATAGACATATCTGTCTTAATACACAGTGGAAACAATTTTAAAACATAATTCCTAATTTAGCTATCCATCAGCCACCTGCTCGTCTTCAGATGCTTTATTCGGCAAAATCAGCTAAAACCTAAAAACCTAAACCCTCAGCCTATTTCAATCAATTTTGAGCACCCGAGAGTTTAAGAGGAAACAAAAACTTTGAGTCGGACAGAAAGCCTGGTATGAATAACTTTTGTTACATCTCTGTTTACTGATATATAGCAAGACCACGCCGCTTAGCGGAACGGGTTTTCCTTCACGGGTACCTCTTTTCAAAACATATATTTTGCAAATACTTTCCTACAACCAAACTAGTTAATTAACTGATTATAATAATAATAATAATATATAGAAATATCCATTATGCTAAAACAGGAAATAAATAGACTAACCATCTAAATCTGAGCTATCTACTCTTTACTGGACTAACTATCCTAAAATCTGATTATACCCAAATAGCAATATTATTTATGCTAGATAATGGGCTATCTGCCCAAAATAGGTAAAAAGGGTGGACTAACTATCCTTAAGAAGTAGCAAGGTCCGTTATGCTAATAAATGAACTAACTATTCATATCTGGGCTAACTGCCGCTTTCTGGACTAACTGGCCTCTGGGATAACTACCCTCAAAATGGACTAACTATTCGAATTTAAATGAGCTAACTGCCCGAATTTTCTTTTGGGTTAAATACCCTTCAAATTTTCCTTGAAAACCTTTTCAAAATGATTTAGTCCGTCAAATCGTATATATATACAAGGAAAATATATCTTTAGCTTTACTCTAAGCTATTTTGCCATGTTATATATATTTTACTCAAAATAATATTAATGATGTTCAATAAGGATTATCTATACTTTTAAAATAAGTTAAAGTCCTTTAGAATTTAAAATACTTAGGCTATCTGCCTAGTTATTATATTCGAAACCTTTGTTTAATACCTTTAAACAACCTTTTGAAAACATTGAAGGTAACTCCTTCAAAACCATTAATAAAACCATTCGAAAGCATTGATGGTGACCCCTTCATAACCTTTAATAAAACCTTTCAAAATCATTGAAGGTAACTCCTTCAAAATTGTTAATGAAAGCCTTTTCTCTAAAAGCTCTAAAACATATGACAACCGTCTTTAAATCCTTTAAACCTTTAGCCTTCCGTAAACATTGAAAAACCATACCTTTCGACCTTGTCGAAAGGTCTCGCCTTTTGACCTTGTCGAAAGGTTTCTTTTCGACCTAGTCGAAAGCCTGGGGAACCACCCCTATAAATCATTGATAAACCTTTCGAAAGCATTAAAACATAAAACTGTTCGAAGACATTGGGTTCAATTTAAAATAAGTGGAAACCTTTCAAAACCGTTCGGAAACAATGAAATGTTGGTGTTGGAACCAACCCTTCGAAATCAATGGAGAGGCGGCAAATTTTAGAAAACAAAAGACTACCTTCGACTCCATCTGGGTCGAAAGGTTTGGAAGCGGGAACTATGCTTTCAACCCCGTCGAAAGCTATACCTTTCGACTTTGTTGAAAGGTTTCAATTAAAACAAGAAAGAAAACCAATCGAAACCTTTTTCTTTTAAACCATTTGACAATGTCGAAAGCTCTTTGTCGAAAGCTAGCAGGCGTATTTTCTTTAAAACCAAAACAAAGTTTCATCTCCTTTGAAAGCTCTTACCTTTCGTCCCTAAACCTTTCGACTCCTTCCAATTCGCTACGTACCGGTCACCTGATACCATGTGCATTGGTTATTTGACCTAGTCGAAAGATTTGATACCTTTCGACATTGTCGGAAGGTTTGGAATGGAGGTGGAGTTTCTTGCCGAAAGAGTTGAAATAGTAGAAAAACTGTTTATTTGTACTTTAAAATAGTTCTTTTGTACCCAACCTGCCTTATTTGTCTAAATTTGATTGGTTGCCAGAATTTTATATTCAAAAATGCTGCCAACTTTCCTTATATGGAAATTTAAATAATTTTGAAAAATCCCCTTTCTCCTTTATAATTATATAAAACATTTAAGTCCGATACCTTAAATAATTTTATATAACTATTAAATTACCTTAGAAAAATCAGGAAAAATTCCAAAAAATCAATTAATATGTTCTTTCAACATATAAAATTGTTGGATCCAAACAAATAATTATTTTCTCGTAAATAATTTTATAATCCAAATTACAATTTTCTTCCTTAGAAAATTCATAATAATTCCACAAAAATTTAGAAAAATCTGAAAATTGAAGCCCATCTCTAAAATAACTTTTTAGATCATCATAAAAATTCGTAAGGCTAACGGATGTCATTTAATAAGGTTTTCATCTCAAAACAAGTATTTATATGAACATTCGTATGAACATTCATAAATCATCAACAAGTATATATAATCTTTATATCATTTAAAAACATGTCAAACCTTTGCAAAATATTCGGGTTTAATCTTGTAACCAAAACCAATATAAATTTAGAGATGTAAACATTATTCACCTTTGCTTTAGAGATTGAGAAGTTTGAGATTTGAATGAGTTTGATTTGAATTTGCTTATCCTTTAGCTTTTCTTTATTTTCCTCTTCTTTTTTCCTTGTTAATGGTGGCCGGCCTTGCTTTTAAATTTTTAAAATGAGAATGAACGTGTGTAGTGATACATGGCCTAAGGAAGGTGATATAGGAATGGCCTCTTTCCCATAATACCCCTCCTCTAATTCATTTTAAACACTTTTTAATTCATTAGTTTAAAAAGCATGGGTACCTTAAATAAATTTAATCTCAATCCCCTAATCAACATATTATTTTATTTAGTTTATCTAACTAAATCTCCTAAATAATGTTATCAAAAATCTGGAGTATTACACTAGCGATCCATCGCCTTAGCCTATTTTTGCATCTTTCCTCTTGGGTCTTTCTTAGCTTCTTCTTCTGGTTCTTTTGGTTGATTCTTGAGTTGTTTTGACTTGATGTGGATGTTTTAGTTCTCGTTGATAAAAACCCAAATAACAGTAAGTCCAAATTATTTTATTGAATGTCATAGAGAAGAGACGTTAATCGAACATGAAAATATATAGGTTAAGATTCATATAAAGGAGGTGAAAGAACCGGGTAGGTTTACAGCAGGTGAAATGGGTAGATTTTAAAAAAGATTCACCATTTGGATCATAGTACGCATATGAAGTCTAGTGGATTTCACTAGGTCCAATCTAGTTATTAAATAAAATCGTATTTCGTTAAAGAATGCTCTATATTTGTTAATTAATAACATCAATCAAATTAACAAAATGTTTTATTTTAAACGTATTATGCACACCTTGATGATGTAACAACATAACATAATGAAATATAAACATGTGTATACATATATACGTACATATATTGGGATTTACATCTATTATATATACGTATATGTTATACTTACACATACATATGACAATTTCATATGGATATCAAGAATATAAATGCCTAAGAGTGTGTGTATCTATATATATATATATCTGTGTGTGTGTTTGAATATACTATGTGTATATGGTTTGTATACATATATTTATAGTACAATATATATAGTTTAGACACATATATACATATATGTGATATTTTGTTCCCACTTTTATATATTTAATATATATATATATAATAACAAAAACAAATATATACAATAAAATTACATAATTTCCAAATAATAAAATGCTTGATTGGAAGTGAAGATGGGAATAAATTTTCACATTAAATCAAGATCTAGTCAAATCAGAATTAAAAGGAAATAGAATAAGGTGTTATTTTAAATTTCCTCTTTTACAAATATTAATTAATAATAAATTCAATACCATAGTGAAAATTCCATGCTTAATGTCAACAAAATATCAAATCTTTAAAACTATGGATCCAAAAATATACATTTAACATGTAAACAAAATTGTAAAATGGTGTTGTCATAATTTGATATATATATATATATAGCTTTTACAACGCCATTAATTTTGACCCACAATATATATACATATACACATATGTATAGTATTTAATATTTAATTTCAAAACATACATTTGACTAAACAACAAATATGAATTTATTAACTAAAACAAATTAACATAACCAAAGGATTTGACTTGATGTTAGTTTACGATCTTTAAAACATGGAATTGAAGCATATGAATACATATATATACAAGCATAATTCAATTAATTAAATATTAAACCCAGGTTTATATGTATTGGGAGTGTTTTCGCCTACTACCGGACCGAATACCTCCCAGATGCTACTGGACGAGACATAGCCACACTAACTACAAGGCTATCCCTGCCGAACCAACTGCAAAGCATCCTTGCCGAATCAACCTCCACCGAACCAGGGTGCTACCGAACCAATCTCCACCGGATCAACCTACGACCAAACCAACCTCCACCGAACCAGCCTATGCCGGACCAACTCCCCACCGGTCCAAACCTATCCACCGAATGAAGTCTCCACCGAACGAAGCAACACATCTCACCACCAGACCACTCATCTCACCACCGAACCAAAGGAAACCGGACCAGATCCACCAGGCCATATTACGTCAGCCCAGGCCCGCCGGCTGCTATATACCTCCAAGACCCCTACCCCCAGCCTCACTCTATAATAGAGGGGCAGGGGTACAGCAATGGAGGACAAGTTTGAGAGCTCAAGCACGGAGAGAACTTTCAAACAACTTTCTTTTACTTGTATCAAAGCTTTGTACTTGTAATCACAACAAGAGAAGAGAAATAACATATAAAGTGGACGTAGGCACATTCTGGCTGAACCACTATAAATCTATGTGTCTTTTTACAGTTTAGCCCTCGCTTTTCATATATTTGCATAAATCTCCAAAATCACTAAGAACAACATAAGATCTACTAAATCATACGCCTTTGAGGTGTTTGTCCATTTTTTGTGCAAACATTTTTGGTGCTTTCACTGAGAGCTAGAAGCTCGAAGCTTCAGCTTCATCCACTTAACAAGTTTTCCTAACAGCATCGTCCGCCACTTGGAAAACATGCCTCCCAAACAGAGAAAAGATGTTAACAAAGGAAAAAACATCGCATCCAGCAGTCTTCCAGATCCAGCTGTCACGAATCAAGTAAATCGTCCTCCTCCAGCAGCAGTAACAAATGAAGGACGGGCTAATCCGACCATTCCTGCCACAGAACAGCCCGCAGCAATTACTAGGGCAGATCTAGACAGGGTTGTGGCTGAAGTAACTAAACGCTTCACATCCCAGCAAGAAGCTTTGGTGGACCATCTCATGTCACGCTTAAGGGATGCTGAAGATTCCAACCGCAACACTGAATCATGGGGCGAGTCCCAATCTGGAGGATCTCAGAGACAACAAAGATCTTCCTTCTTCGAAGGAGCTAACGGCAGAAGTAGCCATGGTAGGAGCCGAGACCAAGCACAGCCCAAAGTTAGGCCTATGGAAACGTTTCGTACCGAACCCAACGGGGGAGGTACCGGGCGAAGGTCAACTGTAGCTGAGCCTGTCATGCTGCCTAACCATGGAAACGCCAGTGAACGGGGCCGAGCTAGAGTCCAGCCCGAAGTTGGACCCAAGGAAGTGCTTAGATCAGAACCCAGCAGGGGAAGATCAAGGCAAGGGCCAACTGTAGCTGACCCTAGCATGCTCCCAAAAGATCAAAGGCAGCCGCTGGAAAATATGAGGAATGACACACGATACCATCCCTACAGGTCATCTGGACGGAATCAATCCTACAGAACAGAACCAAACTCGTTTCTATCTGCTCCAAATTCTGATGAAAGGATGGCACACTTATTCAGAGAGTGCGTCCAACGGGAGCAAAGAGATCGAGGGATAGGCGCTAGGGTGACCAGCCCTTTCGCCCACAATATTGAAGTTGCTATCACCCCCCGAGAATGGAAGATGCCAACAATGGAACCTTACAAGGGAACCTCCGACCCCATCGTACACTTACAAAGATACACACAGCACATGCTCATGAGTGGAGCAACAGAAGGAGTACTATGCAAATGCTTTCCACTATTCTTAGCAGATCTCGCTACCTCCTGGTTCTGTCATTTACCCTAAGGATCCATCAGCTCGTGGGAAATGTTGAAAGAAAGGTTTATCAGTCAGTTTCGCATTCATATGGAACAACCTAAGGACGCTTATTCCTTATCCAGCATCAAACAGAAACCCGGAGAAAAACTGCAGCAATACTTGACCCGATTCAATGCCGCAGCGGCCGCAGTTCAAGATGCCGACGAGAAGCTTATCCTAATGGCCCTCTGTAGCGGTGTGCATCCGGATACTAAATTTGCTAGAAGGTTGACGAAAGAAAAACCAGCTACTTTACCCAATTTCTTCCATGAAGCCGGAAAATATATGAGACTCGAGGATGCTGCCATTGAGGGGCAGTCAGGACAGCAAAATAAGGCAACTCACAGCAACGCCCCCGCTGTGGCAAGGGATGTTCGAAGAAATGATTCCAGAGACAATGCTGGGGGCAAGAAGGGAGAAAAGCGCCTATATCGGCTAGGACCGAGATTCAACACTTACACTCCTTTGAACGAGACTGTCGAAAATATCTTCCTTGCCACCCAAGGCGAAGTTAGATACAAACACCCACCATACAAGAAGGAATCAGATAACGCGCAGAAGTCTGGAAAGTTCTGCCGCTTCCACGAATCTCATGGGCACGATACCAATGAATGCCATCATCTCCGGGACTTGATTGAGGAACACATCAGAAGGAAGAAACTAGAATGCTATGTAAAAGGTCAGGACAGGACTCCAGCTCCTGCCAATGAGAACCCAAGGCTACCCTCACCGGAGATCGGCAGAGGAAACCGCAACACTAGCGGCTCTAGTCAAGAGAAGATAGTGGTCCATACCATCTCGGGAGGACCGCACATCGCAGACAGGAGTTGGAAAGAGATGGAAAGATATGGAAAGTCGCTCAGAGACAATAAAGACTGTGTCAATTCGGTTATAGAAGAGCGCCACCCGAGACGGAAAGAAAGTGATGACATCACATTCGGTAAGCGTGACCTAGAAGGAAGGCAATACCCTCACATGGATCCCATGGTTATCTCTGCCCGGCTCGATCCCGCCGAAGTTTACCGAATCCTAGTAGACACTGGAAGCTCAGTGAATATCCTGTTCAAACATGCATTCGAAAAAATGAAACTATCAATGAAGGATGTATCTCCCTGCGATAAGCCACTACACGGATTCACCGGAGATGCGAAGATGCCCCTCGGGCAACTGGACCTCTTTGTTGAAATTGGAAGTCATCCCCGCTTCATTGTACGGAAACAGACGTTTATGCTAATAGAAAACCACTCGGCCTACAACGCCTTCTTAGGAAGGCCAGCCTTGTCTGACTTCCAAATTGTCCTAGCCCCATGGTGCCTAAAAATGAAATTTCCAACGGACAATGGAGTAGGGGAAGTAGAAGGAGACCAGGACGTTGCTCGAGACTGCTATGTGATTGAACTTCGCAACAACCACAGGAAGGATAAAGGGAAGGGTGTAGAGGTTGCCCTCTGCACGAAAAGTCTAGAAGCATAGCAACTAAAGAAAGCCCCTCCTCTTCGATATACCAGCGACCCTTTCAATGAATTAGACCCTAGGGACAAAGAGGAGGAGGCCACCGCCGAGCCTGCAGAGGCTATGGAGTTTGTATCCGTAGACAAGCACGACTCGAGTAGACTATTGAAAATTGGGTCCCAACTAAAAGCAGAGTTGAAGGAACAACTCATCGATTTTCCCCGCCACAACTTGGATGTATTCGCATGGTCACACGCTGACATGACCGGAATCTCCCCCGACGTAGCATGCCACGTACTAAACATTGATCCTACCAAGGCGCCCGTAAAACAAAGAAAGAGAAGTATGGGGGCAGAGCGATCAGCAGCCCTCGATGAAGAGGTAAAGAATCTACTCGCCAATGACTTCATACGAGAAGCCATCTACCCGGAATGGATCGCTAACCCGGTGCTGGTAAAGAAGGCTAATGGGAAGTGGCGAACATGCATCGACTTCTCCAACCTAAACGACGCCTGCCCAAAGGATTGCTTACCACTTCCCCGGATCGTCCAACTTGTGGACAGCACAACCGGGCACGAGCTCCTATCTTTTATGGACGCATACTCAGGAGCCACCTACCAGCGCCTCGTCAACAAGATGTTTGCAGGACTAATAGGGAAAACTATGGAAGTATACGTGGATGACATGCTGGTAAAATCAAGGAAAGCCGACGATCACGTAAGCCATCTAGGCGGGATGTTTCAAGTACTTCGCCAGTATGGAATGAAGTTGAATCCCCTAAAATGCTCCTTCGGAGTATCATCAGGAAAGTTCTTGGGATTCATCGTCCATGCCATAGGGATTGAAGCAAACCCTGAACAAGTCCGAGCGCCAAGGGATGTCAAGATACCTTCCACTCGAAAGGTAATGCAAAGCCTGAATGGAAAAGTGGTCGCCCTAATTCGATTCATCTCCAAAGCAACGGACAAGTGCGTCCCCTTTTTCGAAGCTCTAAAGAAAGACAAAGGAAAGTTCGAATGGACTGACGAATGCTTAACCGCTTTCCTTAACCTAATCGAACACCTCCAGAAACCACCAGTACTCTCGACTCCAAGCGAAGGCGAAGAGTTGTACCTATACCTTGCCATGTCATCTCACGCCCTAAGCGCTGCCTTGGTAAGGGAAGACAACCGCACGCGGCGACCAGTTTACTTCGTCAGTAAGAGGTTTACGGGGGCAGAAGTCAGATATCCTAAACTTGAGAAGCTAGCATATTGTTTACTAATCACATCACGGAAACCGCGTCACTACTTCCAGTCCCATTCCATCAAAGTTCTGACCGATCAACCACTGAGGCAGGTACTCCATCGTCCCGACACTTCTGGGCGACTACTTAAATGGTGCATTGAACTAAGTCAGTACGATATCACCTATCACCCTTGCACCGCCATCAAGGGACAAGCCATGGCTGATTTCATCGCAGAGTTCACTACCAACGAAGATAAGGAGCAATTGGAAATAACAGAAGACATCAAGTGGAATCTCTTTATGGATGGTGCATCAAACGAACAAGGCTCGGGGGCAGGTGTGGTAATAATCGCTCCCAGGGGAAATAAGCTGCACTATGCTATAAGGTTGGAATTCGCTGCCACCAACAACGATGCAGAGTATGAAGCAGTGATAGCTGGATTAGAACTTGCCATAGAAATCGGAGCCAATTCTTTGTGTCTTCATAGCGATTCTCAACTTATTGTTAATCAAATACTAGGAGAATTCCAAGCTCGAGAAGAACGGCTCATAGCATATTTAAAGAAGACCAAGTTACTTCTCAGCCGATTGGACCACTACTTAGTCAAACACATCCTTCGGGAAGAGAACCAAGAGGCCGACGAATTGGCAAAGCAAGCAAGTGTGAGAGACAGCGCCATATTCGGAGCAGTAACCATCTCAAAGCAACTGAGCCCAAGTTTTGATCAAGTGAATCTGATAGCTGCAACCGAAGAAGCAACTTGGATGACTCCCATCCGAGACTACCTACAAAGCGGCACACTACCCAACGGGCGTAACGAAGTCAAGAAAATCTTGAGGAAAGCATCCCGCTACACAATACAAGAAGACATCCTCTATCGGCGCGGATTCTCTAACCCATTATTAAGGTGTGTCGCTGGGAGGGAAGCCAAGGAAATCTTATCCAACGTTCATCAGGGAAGCTGTGGAGATCACACCGGAGGGCAAACATTAGCGAAAAAGATACTCCAATATGGATATTTCTGGCCCACCTTAAGCAAGGACGCCTTAGATTTCGTCAAAAAGTGTGACAGATGCTAGAAGTTTGCTAAGATTCCGCGACTACCAACAACTGAGATTACTCAAATGGCCAGCCCTTGGCCCTTCGCAATATGGGGAATTGACTTAATCGGCGAGCTACCAATGGGCCGAGGCGGGGCCAAATATGCTATAGTGGCAGTCGACTATTTCACCAAATGGGTGGAAGCAGAACCTCTGAATAAAGTATCTTCAGCAAAAGTTATTAACTTCTTGATCAAAAATGTTTTGTGCAGGTACGGAGTCCCATTCAAAATCATATCAGACAATGGACTTCAGTTTGACAGCAAGGAATTCGCCAACTGGTGCCGAGAGCACGGAATTCACAAAAGCTTCTCATCCGTAGCGTATCCCCAAGCAAACGGACAAGTCGAAGCCATCAAAAAAATTCTGAAAACTCTAATAAAAAAGAAGCTCGAAAAGTCAAAGGGCGCTTGGGTGGATGAACTCCCTACAGCACTGTGGGCCTATCACACATCTTTCAGAACATCAACGGGGCATACTCCTTTCTCTTTGGTATACGGATCAGAGGCTATGCTCCCAGTTGAAACCATCGTGCCTTCCCGCCGTAGGATTCACTATAACCCAGAAGAGAACGAAGAACTCCTTCACATGTCTTTGGATCTAGTTGAGGAGAGAAGAAATGATGCAATCCTTAAAGCAGCAGCCCACAAGCAGAAAGTGGCAGCACAATACAACTCCAAAGTCAAGCATCGTACCTTACAAGAAGGGGATCTTGTCCTCAAGCGAATCTTCCCTCGTCCCGGAGCACTAGACCCAATCTGGGATGGACCATATGTAATTCATAAAGATCTCCACAATGGAGCTTATATTTTGTCAACAGTGGACGGAGAGGTGTTCCAGAGGGCATGGAACATCCAACACCTCCGTCGATACTTTTCTTAACTTGCACTGCCCATATGAAGTGAATTAACAAAGAGAATCAGTGGACGTAGGCATTTTCGTGCCGAACCACTTTAAAAAAACTTGTCTCTTTTTAACTTGTTCCTTCATATATTGGCTGCTTGTTAACTTTATCCTTTTCTGTTGAACAAAATCCTATGCAAATAGCATTTTCATTCAAGGCGCTCCACAGCGCGACTTCTCCTGGACAAGACCTAACAGGTACTATACGAATCTATGCCCTCGCCAATGAGACACTTTTGCTCCGGCATCCCTCTGCTGCGGGTTAACTCATTGCTCGCGACGGCCCTCAAAGCCAACTGTAATGAGCCGATTATAAGCCACCGAGAAGGCCGACTATAGCCGAGGCAGCTCATTACGGCGTTCGGCTCGTCGGCAACTGTGAACCGATTATAAACCCCAACATATGGTGTGGCCAGCCAGGGGTAGTTCACAGTTGACGATCGGCACCCACGCTAGCCGGCCACAGTAAATCGAATAATACCCACGATTACAGGCCATAATGGCCCGGGTAGTTACTGTGCGCGATCTCGGCTCCGATGTGTCTTAAGTGCGGCTGTGGTAAGAAAGAATTAACTCCCCGCGGAGGCGTAAGATGGGTGACAAATGTCTCCAAGACCTACAGCTAGGGAAAGTGACTACAAAGCCCGTTTGCCATGAACTTAAGCACATCGAAGGCCTTCCGTGATTGGAAGTTTTACTATTTCACATATTTCAATTCTATTTAAAGAACTTTTCTCCTATCCTCTATAACCATCCCTGAAGTACAGGACAAAGGATAGAAGATACTCACCAGCGGGAGTGGGAATTCACGGTTGGATAGTAGGACATTCAACTGAGCTCCATCCTCGGTCATACAAAAATATTCAAAACTGCCATCTACAATTAGAACATGAAAGGCGGTATTTTCTTCTTTTATACAAATTCCTGACTATAATTTATTCATACATCACACTAGCATTATAAGGCATGAAATTATGCTTTAAGCAAGAACTTGGCATTAAACACAACTGAATTACAAGCATATGCATAGCTATATTTCTCATACAACATGTGAAAATAACAAAAGCATTCAAAAAAACGACGGAATCAGCTTAAGTTAAAAAATTACACGTCAAGAATAGTGTTGTTTATTACAAGTAGCATAATTACAACCTAAGTTACGTTATTGTTTTGAGACTAACGTATACAACAATGTCAAGTCCACCAAAAGATATCCAGGTCCAATCAAGGAGCCAGCCGCGTCGGAGTTTTATCCTTGCCCTGTTGCCCACCTGTCCGGTCAAAGAAAGAATTCATTAGTGATAAGCAACCAAGTTAACGGAAAGACTAGAAAGGAAGACTTACCAGCACCTGCTTCTTGACCATCCTGATCATCATCCTCTACTTGTACACCTGCCTCCCCCGGCAACAGCATGCGCGCTCTATCAATCCCAAAGGAGCGGGAGATAACATCAAGCTGCTCGCCTTTGAGAAAGCTTGGGAAACAGTCGGGAGGTGAGTTCAGAAGCTCCTGAGGGCCGTACCCATCCACTAGTGACCTCGGGGTAGGCCCATGACGTCCCGGTTCTGACTGAGCTGGGGCCACTGCGGAAGGATCATCTCTATCCCGGGATTTCCTCTTTTCTGATCGGGTTTCAACTTTAAAAGACATTTATCTGCAAACACAAAGAAGTGCGTCGTTAGAATAAAGGAGGTAAACAAGCAAGTGTGTGCAGTCTGGAATTTCACTCATAATTCAAGTCATAAAAGTGCATTCGATAGTTCAAGGCCGAAAGGTCATTCGGTGTTCGAACTCCCCTATCTCGTTTGGCATATCCAACAAGGGACCCATTCGGCACTCGAATTCATTCGGTTGTCCAAGGCCGAAAGGTCATTCGGTATTCGAACCATCAATCTCATTCGGCAATCATACTCCTCATGGTCATTCGGCATTTCAAGCACGAAGTTCATTCGGCAAAGAATGTCTCACCTAGTTCGGCAATCAGAAACCGGTTCGGCACTATGATCGATTCGGCAGTCAATAATTTGGTTCGGCTATTTCAAAAGGTAAGGGACAACGAAAGCCTCAAGCCCATACTTATAGGCAAGCACCAAATAGCCGGACCGGATAATTCGGCATTCAAAACCGGATGAGGGCGTCTAGATAAACAAAGCGCGCCATACGCAAGCATATGCCCCACTTTGGGGGGCAAATGTTGGGAGTGTTTTCGCCTACTACCGGACCGAATACCTCCCAGATGCTACCGGACGAGACATGGCCACACTAACTACAAGGCTATCCCTGCCGAACCAACTGCAAAGCATCCCTGCCGAATCAACCTCCACCGAACCAGGGTGCTACCGAACCAATCTCCACCGGATCAACCTACGACCAAACCAACCTCCACCGAACCAGCCTATGCCGGACCAACTCCCCACCGGTCCAAACCTATCCACCGAATGAAGTCTCCACCGAACGAAGCAACACATCTCACCACCGGACCACTCATCTCACCACCGAACCAAAGGAAACCGGACCAGATCCACCAGGCCAGATTACGTCAGCCCAGGCCCGCCAGCTGCTATATACCTCCAAGACCCCTACCCCCAGCCTCACTCTATAAATAGAGGGGCAGGGGTACAACAATGGAGGACAAGTTTGAGAGCTCAAGCACGGAGAGAACTTTCAAACAACTTTCTTTTACTTGTATCAAAGCTTTGTACTTGTAATCACAACAAGAGAAGAGAAATAACATATAAAGTGGACGTAGGCACATTCTGGCTGAACCACTATAAATCTGTGTGTCTTTTTACAGTTTAGCCCTCGCTTTTCATATATTTGCATAAATCTCCAAAATCACTAAGAACAACATAAGATCTACTAAATCATACGACTTTGAGGTGTTTGTCCATTTTTTGTGCAAACAATATGTGAATTACATTGTGACAAAATAAATAAAATTTGGTTATGGTAAATAAGGTCTATATTAATCAATAATCTCAAATCAAACAAATAATATCGGTATAGAAAATAAATCAAACATATTTTGATTTTAAATTAATTGATTAGTTTAATTGTAATAACAAAATATATTTTGTAGTAGATCTAATCTGTATCAATAACGATTTCACATCCAACAACAATATCAATACATGAACAAAACATACATAAGATATATTTTAAATAACAATACACAAGAGGTTTAAAATAGATTCGTTAAGTGTTTAATATACACATATGTTAGTTAAATCGGGTTAAAAATTATGAATGAGTGTATAAAAAGAAAACAAACCTATAAAGGGTTAGTAGGAATAGTGCCTTCGGTTCCGTTCGAACCCGGGACGGACTTGTATGGATGAATGCTTTCAGAACATTGTCAGGTGGACGGTGGGCATTCTAAGGGATGTGTTCTAAAAAGGTAATGCTTAGCCTCGAGCCCCATCAACCGGGAATGACTGAAAATAAGGGGTTGTAACGACCCTGGATTTTAAATAAATTTAAATTGATAATTAAATTTATTTTTCAATAAAATTTGTGAAATAAATCGATAAATTGATTGCGAGTTTCCCCGAGTTCAAATAAATTCTGTATAAATCATTTAAAATTAAAATATTGTATATATATGTATATATACGAATATATATGTATTTGAGCATATATGAGTAAATATGAATTTATATATACATATATTGAATTTGAGTTTAAATCTAAAAAAATGGTTTAATAATAATAATTTGAGTTTATAAAAATATATTTTTAGAATTCAAATAAGTGTTGATGTTAAACAAACATTTCAAATAAATTTATAGTTATATAAACTATGAAATAAACATATAAAAATTTCTAGAAATAAATATTTAAGTTAAAATAGAAGTAAATATACAAAGTGAAATAAAACACAAACGAAATGTACTTGCAAATTAAATAATAAATATATATATATACACTTATAAAAAGAAGAACATATTAAGTATAGCATTTCATTCATATTATAAAGCAAATAAAAAGAAAGGAAACAAAACAAATTACATATGTAAACATGAAACCTGGCAAAAGCAAATATATATACACTTGAAAACAAATAAACATAAATATTGGTAAGCTTGCAAAAGAAGGCAATGTTAATATCTTTAGCCACCAAAACATTATCATATCAGATGAAGTCAACAAGTATTGCAAATGAAGACATAAAGTACTTGGCAATTAATGCCATTATCCCTAGTACAACACAAAATTATCACCAGCCTCCAAAGAAATGAAATATCTCTGACCAAATCAAATATCACTAGTACTAAATATAATACTCTGTAACTTCATTTCCACATATCAAACTTTTCATTCCAATTTCGTTCTTGAAGCTGAGAAAACTTAAAGTAGTTATCATTCAAACTTTAACAAAAACTTCAATTAAAACATCAATACGAATTAATGAAAACCAAAGAATTAAGTGAAGATTTCAACTTTGCAAATTTAAAAGACTTCAACTTCAATCTAAAAGGGCCTCTGGAACTAAGATGTGGAAGGTGAGAAAACTCTTAACCCTTTATTTATATATAAATCTTGATCTGCCTATGATAAATGCTTGATTGTGTGATAATGAAATGTTTGGATATGAATGCAATGTTTGAATATGAAATGTCTGTGTAAGAGTTTATATCACTCTGTTAAACTCTATAGGTTCTCTATTTTAAAACAAATAATATGAGAGTAAACGCTTAAAAATCTGAAGCATTATGAGTTGTTTGAGATGATGTTTGAAAATAAATTGTGAAGAATTGAAATGCATGCAAATATGTAGATCTTTATATGCAGAGAAGAATGTGCATGTTTGAATTACAGGCACATTTGCCTTTATTTGTTCCCAGGTTTCTAAAACCTGTACAAATTCCAATTTCTCTTCCTTTGATCCTTATTTGGCTTTAGGATCTAAAAAACTTTGTTTGTTTAGCTATGTTTTAAGGTTCAAAAATAAATTTAAGTAGATTTAAATTAAGTTTTCTCTAGAAATTTGAAGAATACAGGCAAACCCAAAATAATGTAAAAATTCAACCATTCTGTTTTCTGATTTAAATTGTATTATCAAAAACGTTTTTGGGAATAATGATTTTTAAAGCTAAGATCAGAATTTTTAAACATATATCCACCGAGAAATTGTGAATTGAATGTTATGGGGTTTTGGGGAAGATTCAAGTGATGGGGATTATGATAAATCTCGAAATCGTGTTTGGAGCTTGGTGGATGATCTGGGATCATCAGAAAATTACTGATAGAATTTATAAATCATTATGGTGATCGGAAATTGTTGATCTAGGGTTTAAACCCACTCTTGAACAAGGTTGAGAAACCTACTTGCTGCAGCTTCATCGTTGCACCGGAGCTGATCGCACCGGTGGCGATCGAAGCATCGAAGACAGGCGCAACTTCGGTTGAGGTCGCGTGGCCTCTGGTGGCCTGAGGTGGCAAGATGATAGGGTTTTCCTGTGACGAATGTTTGTTCCAGTTTGGGTTCAGTGTCGAAGTTTCGTTCCCATCGATGATTTGCATTTCTGGGTGTTTGGTTGGTTTGGAAGGGTTGCCACTGACGTGTTGACGGTCGGAGCTTCGACAGGAGGTGACTGCTTCAACTGTGCATGTGCACGAGGCCGAAGTTGTATCAGTACAGATGTTTTTGGGGAAGACGAAGTTATTCTCGGGTCGAACTCGAAGCATTTCGCGAATTTACTCGGGGAAGAAAAGAAATGGCTCGGGTTGGTTTCGAATGCGTACGCGAGTGATTTTAAACAGTTTTAGATTTTAAAACAAATCAAAGTTTAAAAAGGGAAAGAGAGAAGAGGAAAGGGATGTCTCGGTTCTAGCTCGTGGAAATCATGGTTTGTCTCAGGTTTTTGATATAAACCTGTTTTGAAAATTTAAATAATAAAAAACAAGTTTTTGAAGCTAAAATGAATTCTTGAAGAAGTTTTCTCAAACAAGTTTCAAACTTGAATTTTAATTTCAAAGATGATTTGAAAATAATTTGATGTGGTTTTGAAATAGATTTTAAATTAAATTTCTGATAGTTTTTCAAATGTAATTAATTGATGTGGTTAAATGGACAATCAAGTAATGATTTAGTTTTAAATCTTGCGTAATTAAAGATTGTTGATTATTTAATAATAAAAGGTTAATTGATTGATTAAAGGTAATTAATTGTTTAAATGTGATTACTTAATTAAAAGTAATTAATTAATGATTAAAGCTGATTAATCAAGTGATTAATTAAGAATAATAAATTTAATGGTAATTAACTTAAAGGTTAATCAAATTAATGTGATTAATTAAAAATAATTAATTAAATGGTAATTAATTAAGGGTTAATAAATTAATGTAATTAATTAATGATAATTAATTAAGGGATAATTTAATAATTAAAGGTTAATTATTAAATGATTAAAGGTTAATTGATTTATTAATTAAAGATGATTAATTAATAATTTAAGGTTAACTAATAAATGATTAAAGAATAATTAATCAAAATTGTTTGTAATTAAATTAATATTAATTAACCAGGATTAGTATTTTATTCATAAGTAATTAATCTGATTTACATTAATCAGATGATTTAATTGACCTTACTTATGGATGTTTGGATTCTATTTGATGTTGAATTATTTGATATCCCTGATATTGATGCTTTATGATATATCCTAATTTGTGTTGTGATCTGTAATTTATTTATCTGGAATGAATGTAATTAATTATCTGTGATGTAATTCATTCATTTTATTAATCTATGATCTGTGTATGGAAGATAAGCGTTATAGTCTATACCGCTTATCAACTATATTTCTGTATTTTGACCTGTGATGATTGAATGTTGTTGTACTATTGTGTGTGAAACCCTTGGACCACACTTTTACACACAAATATGGATTTCACGTGGAAATCGGTTAAGTCACAGATGATTTAAATTTAAAGTTTTTGAAATTGAAATTTTAATTTCTATTGATTTTGGAAATGGATTTGGGTTAAATGCTAAAGCTTTCGAAAAGGAGTTTTTAAGATAAAGGTTATTTTGAATAACTTGGTAAAGTTTTTCAATTTAAATAATTTGAATTTGAATTCGAAATTTTGAATTGAATTCCATGTTTGGAAATTATGCTTTAAGAGTGTTATACAAGTTATAAATGTGTTTATATGAATTTAAACCATTTTAAATGTATTATTTTGAGAAATTGAATTTAACCCATGTTATACTTGAAAGGCTTTAACTTGAGCAAATGTAATCGGATTTTCCTGAAATGAAAACTCTTGTTTTCCAAATGATAATAGCTTTCAAATAAAGAAGCGGTTTCCTAGTTATGATTTAAATCGCATGTGAAATATAAATTATCTTGAAAGTTATGAATGGAGTTTTGATAAAGACATGAATGGGCAATTCACTTTTGAAAAGGAATTGTTTTGAAAGCTATGAATTAAATCTTTGATTTAAAGATTTAATGAGTTAATCAAATTGAAATGGGAATTGATTTGGAAAATCTATCTTTGTGAATCTGGGTGAACTTTGTGAATTGAATCTTTTTATTTAAAAAGATTGAAATGGTAATTTGTTTAAACCATTTAAAAGAAAAGTTTTGGGTAATAAGTTGTGACTTAACTGAAATCCCAATATCCATATGTTTTAAAATATTACGCTCATTATTCAGTTTAGCCGGGAGAGGACTTTGTGTCATATAACCCATTCCGAATAATGATACGTCAAATATGGATTGCATTTGAAGACCGGTGGTGAAGACCGGATATTTTCGAAAACGAAAGGACAACTCGTCGAATGTCTCTACATCGGCTGATTTCCGATATAGAGATTTTATCACCCTTTGTGATGGGAAGTCCGGATGTGATTAGAAATTATCTGGATTTGCAAGGGCTTCTTCGGAAGTGCCTTCGGTTCTGTTCGAACCCGGAACAAACTTGTATGGTTGTATGTCTGACACTACACTTTGAGATATAAAGCTGATTTCTTTCAAATACATTTCTATTTGGTGGCGGAGATTTATTCTCTTATCTTAACACCCTTCTCTGAGACGTACGAGCTCAGAGGTTATGTAGTTAAAGGTTATCAGCGATATATTCCCAATTTGGTAGTGTGGCATGCTAAGTGTTGCTGTGTGTTGTGATCATTTGTTGATCATTTGTGATCAAAGCATGGCTTTGTGAAAAAGCGTAGCTTTGTGGACGAGAACTCATCGAGCCTCACAGACCGGAAATGGTCGAAACAGGAAAGATGCGGCAAGGTTTCAGGGGTAGCTCCCCTAGGGTATGACTATTCCTTCTGGTAAACGGTGGTATCATGGTATGGAGCCCAGATATTTACCTATGTGGTGGCTCCAATCTCATTTTCTGTGTGGTTGTTGTTGTGTGATCGAGGGCCCTCGGATAAAGGTCCTAAAGGACCGGGGGTGGCATATCTCAGGTTTACTACCCGGGAAGGGGGTAACCGACCTTGTGTTGGCAGAGAGCAGGTTGTACCTCGGGGCGTCCCTCCAGAGGCGTTCCCATATGGCATAGGAAGTTCCTTAGCCTGACCATTTGTTGGAAATCTAATTCCCAATACGAATCTTGTACGATTTTAGTTGTAGAACCTGCCATTTTCTTATGGTGGTATGAATGGATTTTTGATAAATACATTGAATGGGTAATTCACTTTTGAAAAGGAATTGTTTTGAAAGCTATGAATTAAATCTTTGATTTAAAGATTTAATGAGTTAATCAAATTGAAATGGGAATTGATTTTGAAAATCTATCTTTGTGAATCTGGGTGAACTTTGTGAATTGAATCTTTTTATTTAAAAATATTGAAATGGTAATTTGTTTAAACCATTTGAAAGAAAAGTTTTGGGTAATAAGTTGTGACTTAACTGAAATCCCAATATCCATATGTTTTAAAATATTACGCTCATTATTCGGTTTAGCCGGGAGAGGACTTTGTGTCATATAACCCATTTCGAATAATGATACGTCGAATATGGATTGCATTTGAAGACCGGTGGTGAAGACCGGATATTTTCAAAAATGAAAGGACAACTCGTCGAATGTCTCTGCATCGGCTGATCTCCGATATAGAGATTTTATCACCCTTTGTGATAGGAAGTTCGAACGTGATTAGAAATTATCAGGATTTGCAAGGGCTTCTTCGGAAGTGCCTTCGGTTCTGTTCGAACCCGGAACAGACTTGTATGGTTGTATGTTTGACACTACACTTTGAGATATAAAGCTGATTTCTTTCAAATACATTTCTATTTGGTAGCGGAGATTAATTCTCTTAGCTTAACACCCTTCTCTGAGACGTACGAGCTCAGAGGTTATATAGTTGAAGGTTATCAGGGATATATTCCCAATTTGGTAGTGTGGCATGCTAAGTGTTGCTGATCATTTGTTGATCATTTGTGATCAAAGCATGGCTTTTTGAAAAAGCGTAGCTTTGTGGACGAGACCTTATCGAGCCTCACAGACCGGAAATGGTCGAAACAGGAAAGATGCGGCAAGGTTTCAGGGGTAGCTCCCCTAGGGTATGACCTTTCCTTTTGGAAAAAGGTGGTATCATGGTATGGAGCCCAGATATTTACCTATGTGGTGGCTCCAATCTCATTTTCTGTGTGGTTGTTGCTGTGTGATCGAGGGCCCTCGGATAAAGGTCCTAAAGGACCGGGGGTGGCATATCTCAGGTTTACTACTTGGGAAGGGGGTAACCGGCCTTGTGTTGGCAGAGAGCAGGTTGTCTCTCGGGGCGTCCCTCCAGAGGCGTTCCCATGTGGCATAGGAAGTTCCTTAGCCTAACCATTTGTTGGAAATCCAATTCCCAATACGAATATTGTACGGTTTTAGTTGTAGAACCTGCCATTTACTTATGGTGGTCACCACTGTTTAGATGGTAGCTATAGTAGGCATACAATAATGGTTGTATGTTAGCTAAGATTAATATTATACTTTCGAGATGGTTTTCTACACTATGCACTAACAATAATAATAATCCAATGATTTTGCGTAGTAAGCATGTTTGACTATCATAAGGAGAAATCTCCTCCAATTCTGCGTTTGCATTGTGTGTGTGGTAGGAGGCCTTATGGTAGTTTCATTTTCCAAAAGCATTGTGGATTTCAATGTTTAAAATTCTTTTGTTGTTTAGCTCAAAGATAAACTGCTTTTGTTTGCTCATACCAGTCCCATGAATGACCTGGAGTTTATTGTTCCCTTCCTAAACTCTGGGTGCCCACAATTTCCACACAGGAAGTCTAGAGTTGGGTTTTTCAGATAATCAAGTTTAGTGGATTATCTGGAGCTAGTTCACTTCATCGGAGTTGATGACTGCACCTGTTCATCTTGGTGCATCGTGATGGTGGTTTGAGCTTGATGTTGGAGTTGTTGGAGTCATTCTCTTTTGTAGATCATTTGGAGCGATCTCTTCCATTATTGTTATTTCCGCTGTAGCATTGTATCATATCTCTGATATTGTTGTATCATATTGATATCGGTGTTGTATATCATTCTGGATATTGTATTCATTAGAGTTGTATATGATATCATTGATTTCTTTATTCGGCTGTGTTGTTATACTTACTGTGTTATAAGCTCTAGGAAGCCAAATTCGGCGTTTGAATCCACAGCATTCGAGCACAAGTGAAGTACGGGTGCCGATTTTCGAAGGCCGAGTTTTTGGACTCTTACAGGGGTTATGCATCAAGGCTATGTGGGAAGCGCCCATTAGGGTGAGGTCATCCCTGTCTAGATGTCCCTTTTTATTTCAGATGTGTGGCGGTTGGTCGCGCCAACCGTGGGGTGATCTTACTCGGAATTACCCTTAGGTAGTTCCGGACTTGTGTTGCAAGGGATCGAGCGTGATCCTCGGTACGCTGATCTAGACCAGTTACTGTGACAGGTGGTACCCCAGTGCCTAGTCATTAGTTGGAAATCCATTCTCCCTACGTGCCTTTTTCAGTTTTTATTTGTATTACCCACTTTGTGGCTAGTATGCTGGAATTTAATCATGTAACAATTTAAGCTATTTGAATAAGTATTTGTATATTGACACTATTATAATATCAGACGGATTTGATAAAAAGTGTTTTGGCTATCATAAGGTAAAAACCCGACATGTTTATTTGTGGCGTGGTCTTACGAGTTGCTTTTAATTTCAAAGGGTTTGGAAAACTTTAATAATCCAATTGAGTGTGTTTTCTCACGCTGGTTTTCCAGACTGACTCGGGTGTTATTTTATTATAATGCTCGGGTCAGACCGAGTATTATAGATTACAGGAAAGGATATTGAGGAGCTCAGGAGACGAGCTAGATGGCGAGACGTATCACACGTATATGATGTATATTCCGCTGTGTTGTGTATGTTGTGTATTCTATATGTGGGACAAGTGATTATAATTGTCCTGAGTTGTGATTGTGTTGTTAATTTGCGTTGTACTCTGATGATGTAATGTATAAACAAATAAAATCCTTTTGTTTAAAAGTTTAGTCGTTTATCTATTATATATTGTTCGCTGCATTTGTGAGATTCTGATGTTGTTTCTATTTTCTTCTCCTATCTCCTTCTTCTTTTAATCCTGATGGTTTGATTTTTCGTGCATAGAAAAATTGGATTGTCACAGTTGGTATCAGAGCGTAGGCTGGCGATAACCTTGGCTCTGGTGGGATTACTCATTGAAATAGAGACTGTAGTACTCTAGAAATGAGTTGAGTGTATTAATAGATATGAGCGCGTATTTGTTAGTGAATATAAAATGGTTTTATATTGTGTTGATTGATTTATTGAGTGGCATATGAACCTTTGTCGGCACAGTCTGGACAACTGTATCGAAGGGGTTTCGAAACACTTGAATAGAACAATTCGACACAATATTGTTTTAAAGGCGGGTGAATGAAATAATTTTACCCAAAATATATTTTGATATAAAAGAAATATTTTCTTAAATTTTTATATAACTTGGATGTTTGGATGATAATATTCTAAACAAATAAGATTATAAAATAAAAATAAAATTTTTTTAAGGCTTGTAAAATCAAATGAAAATTTGTATGAGCATAAATTATACAAATGAATAATAGTTAAAATTTGATTTAATCAAATTGGTAAATTTAAAATCCTGGAGATTTTGGAAGTGTTTTTCGAAGTGTTTTGAAGATAAATAATAGCATTATTTTGGGGGGTATTTCTGAAAAGAAATTGTTTCAAATAATTTTGGGAAGGGATATAGCATTGAGCTCACTTCAGTCGCTGGAAAATAACTTCGGTGATGACTGCAGCATCATCGATGTACATTTTCGAGTTTCTAAGTGACGGATTGTTGCCAAATTGATTTGTTCAAAAAATTAGTTTTGTTTTTGAAATTTCAAAGAAATTTTGTCGGGAATAAAGCCAGGATTGGTTTAAAAATCTGAGAAGTGTGATTTTGAGATATTGGTGATTTCGAAATGATTTGAAACAATAGCCGGGTGTTTAAAAATCCCGAAATCCTTATTTAAATAATTTAGAAAGATCATCAGGAGATAAGTTATAAACTTATAATTGGTGAATGATTTCGATTGAATGGGAAAGTAAGAATTTAGTTGAAATAGAATTGAAATGAAAAGAGAATTGTATGATGCTAGATTTAACTGGAGTTAAGTTAAATAAAATTGAATTGAAATAAAAAAAATCAATGAGTTATAAATAATGTGGAATGGAATGAAATTCTTACTGAAATAAATAAAGGTAAGATAAGGATTGGATTGGGATAGATAAATTGAAATAGCTCACAAAAGTTAAAATGCATGAATGAAATGATGCTTGGGCTATAAATGAAGATCTCGAGTTTAAAAATAAAATATGATTGTGATTGATTGTAAATGGGTGGAAGTATGGATATAAATAAGTGTGTGACTTATAAAATTTAAAAGTGGAATAAATAAGTCCAGAATAAAATTGTTTTGTATTTTTGGAAATGAAATAGAAATCCAAACTTGAATTGCAAAATAGAATTGAATTCAAGTAAGATAATGAAGTGATTTTTGAAGATAAAAATCAAATATTGAATTAAAAGTGGGAAATAAACTAAATTTGGAATAAATTACTTAATGAAATATGGAAATGGAACTCGAAATTGTTAATTTAAAGTTGAATTGTGAATAAATAATAGATTTTGGAAATGAAGCTTGAGTTATAAATAGAAATTCAACTTGGAATTGTAAGTGAAATAAATATAAATTGAAGTTGTATGCAATTGGATTAAAATAAAAATGATTTGAAATGAAAATAAATCCAATTCGAGTATGAATAAATTAAATATGGCTTTGGATATTATTTTAATGAATGTGAATCAAAATTTAAAATGGATTAAGTGAATGGCTAATTGAATTTAACGGGATTTGATTAAATGACAGTCAAATTAAGATGAGAATGAACTTAAGTTATGAAATGGGAGTGAATTGAAGAAAATTGACTTAAGTTTAAAGTAAATAGAAGCATGGGCTTATATAAATTTGGAAATGGTTATTAATATATAAGCATGGATGATGTCGAGCATAATAAAGTGGTTTTGAACAAAACCAATGTGAAACGGGATGGAATGCAACTATATGGTTTGTAAATAAGTTAGATTGGAATGGAATTTATATAAATTAAGTTGGAAACTATTCGAATTGAATGGAATGGTATGTGATTTGGTTGCAAACAATTTAAAACTAGTGTCGAAACCTTGAATATATGCTTATGAATGTATACCACATGCATTACTTATGAAATCTATGTGTTAGCTATTTGAGTATAAGTGAAATGCTAGTAAATTGCATATATTTGTCACTTACATATTTAAATTGAGTAAGTACAGGTTCAGGGAAGCCGTTTGCTGGATTGGGTCATGTAAAATGCTTAAATAATAAGCCGCTTGCTTAAAAATGCTAAATAGAGGTACGCCTACGCAATAATAATAGGAAATATGAACTGTTTTTGTTTTTCCGACCGTGTGGGTCGATGTATATATATTTATATCTCTTGTAAAATTGCAAAAGCTCCTCCGTACAAAGGAGATTCTGCCAAAATTTTCCGAAAATTTTAGGAGTTAGAAATTTTTTGAATTTTTTTGGAATTCACTAACAACAAATGATTTAAAATTTGGTAAGCAAATGAAGTGAAAATTTGATCGTGGAATCAATTTGGATTATGTTAAGTAAAGTGGAATTGAGAAATTTATTTTGAGTGGACTTAAAGAGCAAAGTCCTAAGAAATTAAATTTATGGGAAATTGAAATAAATTAGTAAATGGAGCTAATTTAAAGTAATGATATGGATCAGATATGAATGAAGGATAGTTGATAAAATTCAATATTCGTAGTTCGAAGATAAATTGAATTCAAATAGAATTGAAACTGAAGTATTGGAATTCATTTTGAATTGGGTCAAGTAAAGTTGAAGAATTAATTCAAAATGGACTAGGATAATAAAAGTTTGGAAATAAAAATGGATGAGATAATGTGAATAGAATTCAATATTTAAAATGATAGGGACATTAAATTCAAATGAATTTGAAAATGAAAATTTGAATGAAAGTATAGATAAACCAAGGTGGTGTAGTGAAAATAGTTATAAGGGTATACAAAGTGCCTGTATTGAACTTAAGAAATGAATGGAGAAAGTTCTTAAGTAAATTTGGTATTGGAAGCATACTAAGTTAAAAATTGGATGAAAATCAAATTGGAATGCTGTGATTGGATATTATTGCAGAGTAGTATACAGGTAATTTAAAAACAAGAGAAATTGGGATTTTGATTGTAGAAGATAAAAAAAATTCTCAACAAAAAGGTATGTATTTAAATTTCTGTATGAAATTTGATTGGGTTTTTGATCTAGCCACTTGGTATTTTGTTTTCTTTTGAAATTGGGGGCTCGTAGAGGCATTTTGTAGTTGTACCGAGCTAGCCGCGCAAAGGAGACGCTGGCGAAATTTTTCGAAAATTTAAGGAGTTAGAAAATTTTGAGAAAGTTTTGATTATTCAAAATTCGGTTTCAAATTTAAATTTGAATTGATAAGTAAATAATATTGTTCGGAACTAATGGATAAGCTGGAAAGTTAGAAAGAGGGTTAGTGTGACTTTGATAAAAAGATTTGTTTTGGCAAGTTGTTGAAACTGGTTGGTTTTGGGAAATAGTTGACGGGTATTGGACCATTCTTCCTAACTAGTAATTTCGGGGACGAAATACTTTTAAGGGAGGAGGAATGTGACGACCCGGAATTTTTGAGCATTTGAAATTGGGATATTAAATTGATTTTAAATATTTAAATGTTAACTTCTAACATGAATTTCAAATGCCACTATTTATTGAGTGATTTAATTGTTTAATTAAATAATTGGAAATTGGGTAAATGGTTGAATCTGAAATTTTAAGCTTGTTAAAAATATTTTAAAGGCTTAGAAAATTTACATTGATAATACTGAAGATAGTAAAAGTGTTAAACTTGAATTTGGAAGTGTTTTGTTAAGTTTTGAAAATATATCGTTTAAATTGAATTTAAAAATAGCCTTCCGAGGTACAGTCTCGGAATTCGACGAAAACAGTTCCATTGGATCCATAATATTGTATTATTATCGGATTTCAATTTTCGTGGCGATTGGAGTTGTTGTGTGAGCGTACGATATATAAACGCACTGAAATTTATATCGATAATTTAATATAATAACTCGATCCAAAATGTTATCTTCTCCACACGATCGAATCAGGACTCGAAACCTTTTCCATTGCGTTCGGAATAGTGGTATAACATTATAAACGCCTAGCGGCATGCCTCGATAAGAGTTTGAAATTTTAAGTTGCATTTATCGGGACGATTTAAATTTGAGTATATATATATATATATATATATATATATATATATATATATATATATATTTATACTCTAGTCAACATCAGCTGATAGTGTAATTTGTGTCGGTTGCTTCGCCTCATTTGTGTAGGTTGTCCACAAAACAGATCAGTTGCTTCGCCTCATTTGTGTCGGTTGTCCATAAAACCGACACAAATAGTGTAATTTGTGTCGGTTGTTTATTAACAACCGAAACTATTGACTTATGGGGTAAGTAGAAAATGTTAAAAATGTAATTTGCATCTGTTGTTCTTAAGAAACTGACAAAATTGAAGGGAAGCAATAGATTTACTCGTGTCGGTTGTTTGAACAACCGACACGATTAAATACAATAGCATCGGTTGTCAAAAAACCGACACCATGGGCACACAACTTTCCCCCCAAATCCATTTCAGCCGCCCCATCTTTTCCCGCGAACCCTAAATTTTAGAGGGAAAATTTGCGTCTATCGTTGCTGTCTTCATCCGATCTTTAGTTCCCACAGTGTCCCAAATTTTAATTACCTAGCCCTAAATTCCAATATTCCTTCGCTCCATTCGCTCTTAGATATCCGCAGGTACAATTGAACCAGTTCGTTTTTCTGATAAAACCAAATGTAGAAAATTTATTCCCTTGTTCTGATTTCTAAACCCAAAATTTTACAAATTGATAATTTAAGCAGAGGTGATTGTTAAAGGGAAATAGCTCTACAAACGATGACAAGCTCTGGAAACAAGATTAAGAACGCCAAATTGGTAATTTTCGTTCTATTATATTGAATATGTTTTGATTGCTTATAATCTGTTGAAAGGTCTTATATGATTTCACCTGTGAATAATAATTTGATTAACAGGTCCTTTTGGGAGATGTTGGGACAGGAAAATCAAGCATAGTATTGCGGTTTGTAAAAGGTCAATTCGTTGAATTTCAGGTTGGTGTTTGCGGGAATGATAATTTTGTTTGTAATTATTTGTTCAATTACTTGGGTTTCTGTCATCAGTTACTGTATATGCATATTACAGGAATCAACTATTGGAGCTGCGTTTTTTTCACAAACATTAGCAGCAAATGATGGAACTGTAAAGTTCGAGATATGGGATACAGCGGGGCAGGAGAGGTATCATAGCTTGGCTCCTATGTATTGTAGGGGAGCAGCTGCAGCTATTATTGTTTATGATATTACAAATCCGGTTAGTTGAGTTCATTTTATTTTGCATTTTTACTGCAAATATTTGAAATATTTGTATTCATTTTGAACATATCAGTATACGATCACCATTCAACATTTAGAATACCTTTTCCCCCTATTTTGTTGTACATATTTGTGATTTTTAGCGAGAAACAAAGTAATATTTGTACTCCCAGATCATGGACTGCGATCATGGATCTGGACTACGATTGTTATTGCTTAAGTTGCTTAGGATTTCATTAAGAAAACCAAATTTTGGCAGCTGCTGTATTTTTGGATCTGGATTGCGATCATGGAGTTACTTCATATTCAAATTCAATATACAGAAAATTATCACAACGATTTACGTAATGCTTATAGCATTCTACTTTTATTTGAGTGTTTGAAACTGAAACCAAAATAACTTTATTTTATATTTCTTGAGTCAACTTCGATACACCTAAACCATTTGGTATTTTAGAAAGCATCTGTTACGAAAGTTCATAATTTATTTGATTGTGTAATTGGTGGGGAAAACCATTGCAAATAGCTATCATGATATAAATATAGCAAAAACATTCACAAAGAACCATGGATTAACTGTCATAGGCATATGAACAAATTTTAGAAAAGGATTTCTTGATTTAAGGCAACCACATTAATCCAAAATCAATTACACAAACCATTAACCCATTTACCTCAGTAGCTAAGCATTACCCTCCATCAGTACCCTCAATATTAACTCCTGATATTCCCATTTATCTCTACTTTCAACATTGTGCATTTACTTCATAAAACAGCATAACTCAGTTGCAATTGCTCATCATTAAAGAATGCTACTGATGAAGAACAAAACAAATCATTTTTAGAAGAATTTTACTTGAGGGTACTGCCGAATAAGTTCTGAAAGCGTGAGCCGAGCTGTCCCTCGCCAAAGAGCCTTTGAAACGGAGGGCCCTGTGTTTAGTGCATAAATCCTTATTAAACAAGTGTACGACCAACCAATCTTAATTAAGTTGGTTAAAATAAATAAATTACTTGTATATAAGCTTGCTATCCTTTTACTTGGTCATATTCTCTTAACTAGCTTACCTCTTGTTCGAGAACGTACCCTAAGTCATTAGCATGGCCATTTTTGAAAATATACATCACTATATAGTTTGTGCACTAGGTCCTTTAATCTGTTAACAGGTGCAGAAAACTGGCTTTTAGTTGTTTGGGAAATTTTAAAATAACTTTTCCATTGAGATATGTGGTACAATTGGTTTGTAGAGTATGAAATTTAAAAGATTTTTACTGCTTATCCCAACCATAAACACTGATACATTGCTTCTCTTGTTGCCAATTCGTTGATATATCGCAAGTGTACTATTTTCTAAATTAACCTATGTTAAAGATACGTATTAACAATATTTACTTCCAAAATATGTGGGACCTTATGAAAAAGGTCTTGTAGCGATAAGTATATGTATGTACTCTCTCTGCTGTTGCTTGCACTTCTCTTTTACTGACAATTCTTTGTAATGGTATATGAGAAGAAGTAAACGAACTGTATTTATCATCCTTTATCCAACAATACTACTGTACGGTTACATTAATATGGAAAAAATTAAAGATGAATGGTTGGTGTATAAAACAGGCTACCACGTACCTCAATTCATTGTCAACCAAAACTAAGTTCCAAGCAAGAGTCAATTTTAAATCAGAATATGAAAACCACCTATACACGGCAAGTACTTAAATGCCAAAAAATAAAATGATCACTGGAACACTGCACGATAAAAGTGATGTTTGTGCACAAGTCAGATATGTATGGAACATTTCCCTTTATAAATATGTATGGAACAAAGACACTGTGCTCATGTTTGTGCACAAGTCAGATAAAATTGTTAAATTAACAAGCACTGGAAATGGAAAGCAAGCAAGAACATAAGAGTGATTGGGAAAGAAAGTAGAGTTGGAGAATGGTGCGTTTGACTTACGGATTTAATATTTATGTTAAAATCCATGTGGTCCTCCTTTTATTTGACAGCAAGGTACAAGTAGGACTGTCGGATGTTAAATTATAGAATTCATGTTTCACGTTTGCTTAGATTTCTATAGCTTCTACTTATCTCAAGAAAAGAAAAAGAAAAAGAAAAAGAAAAAAGGTTGAAATGGTGGCCCACGTGGCCGTGTGCGTCTATTCGATAGCCTGGTCTCCTGCTCTGATGGTTGATTGGAGAGGGAGGAAACCACCGGGTCTGAAATCCTCCTATCTCCATATGTTCAGTGGCCGGACAAACCGAAATAGGGATATTTGGGACCAGACTATCTCACTGTCGGTTGCTAGCATCCATCTACATTAACTACGTAGCTGATAGGCATTTTATGGTTGACGAAAAACTGTCATCATGTTTATAATTTTGTGCAATCGTACACGCCAAGGAATTCATTTAAAATGCAAGCAATAATATCAATCAATAATTTCATATTTGCATGTTCAAATAAATAAATTACTTGCATCGACATATTATGGGCTTTATATAATTAATTTTTGGTTCAGACTGAATTGAATTGAATGTATCATTTGGGCTGACAACAAAGTACAAACTTTTAGTAATGTCCATGTAAAAACGCAATATAACAAAGATATGTAGGCCATTTATTAGGTCTATTTATTTTTTGAGTTATAAGGCCCATAACCAAAGCACCATTTCTGTTATTTACCATTAAATTTCCTATGGCTCTATTATTATAGACTGTTGGTTGTTAGGGTTCATTTGATCTAGTGACACAAACTGTACTTCGATCTTGCTAAAGAGGCGTAAAAGATAAGTTCTCAACTGATCGTTGTTGGTTATTTAAAAAAAATGTTGGTGAATATCACTCTCTTGCTTTTTTTAAAGAGCAAATCTCTACAGCTTTAACAAACAATTATAATGTTCCAACTGTTCGGCTCTTATATTAATTGTAAAAAGTTTAATCACCAACACAATCTCTTTTTTTAACATCTACTTAAAATACTCTGATATGTAACAAAGGTGAAATAAAAAAGATTGTTTTGTTTTTCTAAACTTAGACTCTATATATATACACGTGCACAAAAAATTAGACTGAAGTGTTCTTAGTACACGGTAATAAATTTTAAGAGTAATACTTCAAAATAAATAGTTTTAGGAACAAAAAATAAAAGAAATTACAATTTTTCTTAAAGAAAACAATAAATAGCAAAAGATAAAAGAAATCATCATTTGAAAAACAGTTGATACTCAACACTTACGTTAAAAAATGCTTTTGAAATTTAATGGCAACACTCTCTCTCTTACTTTCTAGATCTAAATTGAAAATCCTAATCGAAGCACAGGTAGTTCCTAATATGCCACCAAGTTCCTTCACGTTAGCATCGCGACCCAATGTACGCTGCTGCAGCACCATATGGCGCTTATCCCATGTATGGAAACCAGCAACAAGTGAGCTAGAAAACTATATATAAATAAAATAGGATATTGTAATAATCGAGCCTAATGGATCGGATATTACTACTACTTATTATTAGTTATAGTGGAGTGATAAGAAAACAAGAATTCTTGTAACAGAGGAGAGAGTGTGATTAAAGTTCAATATAGGCAGTTGGACGATGAGTTAGCTTAGTCTGACTGTGTACAAATAAAACTCCCTAGTACGCAGAATAAGTAAGTCTGAATGAACGTGTCGAAATTGCTTTAACTATTCTATTTATCAACTCATAATTGGTCAAGAGGAACTTTGCTTCTGCCCACCAGTGCCACTAGTTACGCATGTTGGTTCATAGTTCAGGTATGCATGTATAATTAATTATTTTAACATAACAAGTTTTATGAATAATATATTTTTAATCATTTTAAACATACCAGGTAAAGGTGTATGAAATATTTCCTTCAAAGTACTAGACATCGATGATGACGTGCCTGGCTGGCTGTTTCCAAACGCTAGCAATTGGAATAATGTTATGTCGCCATGAAGATGCATGGAAATTGAACTGGGATCTTCAACTGCTGACGATTTTATACACTGTATGTATCTCTGCTTTTTTTTCAAGTAATTCTTTTATAAATAACACAAGATATATAAACTGTTATTGGGATTCCATATACTTGCTTCTCTTATCGTAACTTTTCTTTATAATTTCAGGGCGTGGTCAACACTGGTGCAACATTTTGTTTGGTATCTTGGGCAGTTTCAAAGAAAGGTCCAACTTACCCATCCATGTTTAACTCTCTTTCTGTTGTGTTTACTACTTTTTTAGAATCTGTTTTCATAGGTCAAGATATCACAACTGGAAGTTTATTAGGCATGTTTATGATTATTGGAGGACTATATGCCTTCCTGTGGGGTAAGGGTAAAGAACTGAAAGTGCAAAATATGAAAGTTGGAGATATGTCCACTGTTTCAGAATCGGTGGTTGTGGTTCTTGATTCTAACAGCGAAGCTACAAATATAAGATCCACAGACTCCAGAATGTTGATGGGCAACAAAGATAATATTAAGACTTGAATTCTGGATTCAAATTTAATTAACTTAGGATATGTTTTACTGAATTTTATTAACATGATTTAAACCTATGTACATTTATAGCCAGAATGAAGGGATTATGTTATGACTGAACCATTTGGCTCACCCGGTACAAAATGGGTTAGTGGCAACGTATTAGCACACCCTATCATCGATGAAATCGCAAAAGAATTAGGCAAAACTGCAGCTCAAGTTTGTCTACGCTGGGGTATTCAAATGGGATACAGCGTGCTTCCTAAAAGTACAAATGAAGAAAGGATCAAGGCCAACCTTGATATCTTTGATTGGTCCATTCCTGACCAACTTGTTGTTAAGTTTTTTGAAATTGAACAAGCAAGTATTTCTATTTTTGCTACCATTTACTATAAACTAGTATTGCTTTAATTTCATTTCTTCTCAACTAGTATTGAACAACCACTATTAACAGACTGCTGCCAGTGAAATGGAGAGTGCGATTTAAGAAATGGAAAGTCAAGGCGTCCAATCATATATTCTTGATCTTCGAAATAACCCTGTCAGTATGATATTATATTAACATATCATATACTTGGGGAGAATTATCATAAACTAACATGACACATGCATGATGCATGTATGATATATTTACAGGGAGGTCTAGTGAAAGCTGGACTGGATGTTGCACAAATATGGTTAGATGGGGAAGAAACTTTGGTAAATGCAATTGATAGAGAAGGAAACATGTTACCCATCACCATGGAAAATGGTCACGCTTTAACCCATGATCCACTTGTTGTTCTTGTAAGTCGTTGCTTGATCTTATTTATAGTTAATCCAGATTAGTGTTGATGCTTATGGTTCAACCTGTGTTTGAATTACACACTCAGATTCTTTTATGCAGAGCATTCCTGATTTAATTATTGTCATTTGTATAACAATTCTCTTAATTGCAGGACTTTGTACGAGACGGTTCTTATAACCAACAAGAGATAGACGAGGTTCGAGAGAATTTAGCTAGGTATATAATGTATAATTGGATGTAGTTGTTTTTTGTTGTGTACGCTGATCTTTTGTAACGTACGTTGGTATTTTGTTATGTACGTTATGTTTGTGATAGATTATATTCTATTTTGTTCTGTAAACAAGAATTATGTTGATGGATAATATAATTATATTTTTTGTTCAATCAGTTCATAGTAACGTTCGTTTATAAAAAAATAAATTTCAATTTCATACTGTTTTTATAATCTTAAATGGTAATAATATTTTTTTTTGCTTCAGATATAACTTGTGTCGGTTGTTACTTCAAAGGGAACCGATACAACTGCATATCAATTGTGTCGGTTGAAAAACAAACATAACCGACACAAATATCAATCATTTGTGTCGGTCGTCAATAAGGAACCGACACAAAACAAGCAACAGTTGTGTCGGTTTTTCTTAAAGGACCGACACAATAAACGGCGGTTTGCTTCACTATACAAGCTGATTTGTGTCGGTCCTATTAGAAAGACCGACACAACTGTTCATAGTTTTGTGTCGGTTCTCTATTACCAACCGACACAAATAATTGATATTTGTGTCGGTTGTACAACCGACACAACAAAAAAATGTCTTTTGTGTCGTCTTCATTTGAGTCGGTTGTAAAACCGACACAACAGGGGTTACACAACCGACACAAATGACCAGTTTTGTACTAGTGGATTGTGTTGTTAATTTGCGTTGTACTCTGATGATGTAATGTATAAACAGATGAAATCCTTTTGTTTAAAAGTTTAGTCGTTTATCTATTATATATTGTTCGCTGCGTTTGTGAGATTCTGATGTTGTTTCTATTTTCTTCTCCTATCTCCTTCTTCTTTTAATCCTGATGGTTTGATTTTTCGTGCATAGAAAAATCGGATTGTCACAGTTGGTATCAGAGCTTAGGCTGGCGATAACCTTGGCTCTGGTGGGATTACTCATTGAAATAGAGACTGTAGTACTCTAGAAATGAGTTGAGTGTATTAATAGATATGAGCGCGTATTTGTTAGTGAATATAAAATGGTTTTATATTGTGTTGATTGATTTATTGAGTGGCATATGAACCTTTATCGGCACAGTATGGACAACTGTATCGAAGGGGTTTCGAAACACTTGAATAGAACAATTCGACACAATATTGTTTTAAAGGCGGGTGAATGAAATAATTTTACTCAAAATATATTTTGATATAAAAGAAATATTTTCTTAAATTGTTATATAACTTGGATGTTTGGATGATAATATTCTAAACAAATAAGATTATAAAATAAAAATAAAAAAAATTTAAGGCTTGTAAAATCAAATGAAAATTTGTATGAGCATAAATTATACAAATGAATAATAGTTAAAATTTGATTTAATCAAATTGGTAAATTTAAAATCCTGGAGATTTTGGAATTGTTTTTCGAAGTGTTTTGAAGATAAATAATAGCATTATTTTGGGGGGTATTTCTGAAAAGAAATTGTTTCAAATAATTTTGGGAAGGGATATAGCATTGAGCTCACTTCAGTCGCTGGAAAATAACTTCGGTGATGACTGCAGCATCATCGATGTACATTTTCGAGTTTCTAAGTGACGGATTGCTGCCAAATTTATTTGTTCAGAAAAATTAGTTTTGTTTTTGAAATTTCAAAGAAAATTTGTCGGGAATAAAGCCAGGATTGGTTTAAAAATCTGAGAAGTGTGATTTTGAGATATTGGTGATTTCGAAATGATTTGAAACAATAGCCGGGTGTTTAAATATCCCGAAATCCTTATTTAAATAATTTAGAAAGATCATCAGGAGATAAGTTATAAACTTATAATTGGTGAATGATTTCGATTGAATGGGAAAGTAAGAATTTAGTTGAAATAGAATTGAAATGAAAAGAGAATTGTATGATGCTAGATTTAACTGGAGTTAAGTTAAATAAAATTGAATTGAAATAAAAAAAATCAATGAGTTATAAATAATGTGGAATGGAATGAAATTCTTACTGAAATAAATAAAGGTAAGATAAGGATTGGATTGGGATAGATAAATTGAAATAGCTCACAAAAGTTAAAATGCATGAATGAAATGATGCTTGGGCTATAAATGAAGATCTCGAGTTTAAAAATAAAATATGATTGTGATTGATTGTAAATGGGTGGAAGTATGGATATAAATAAGTGTGTGACTTATAAAATTTAAAAGTGGAATAAATAAGTCCAGAATAAAATTGTTTTGTATTTTTGGAAATGAAATAGAAATCCAAACTTGAATTGCAAAATAGAATTGAATTCAAGTAAGATAATGAAGTGATTTTTGAAGATAAAAATCAAATATTGAATTAAAAGTGGGAAATAAACTAAATTTGGAATAAATTAGTTAATGAAATATAGAAATGGAACTCGAAATTGTTAATTTAAAGTTGAATTGTGAATAAATAATAGAGTTTGGAAATGAAGCTTGAGTTATAAATAGAAATTCAACTTGGAATTGTAAGTGAAGTAAATATAAATTGAAGTTGTATGGAATTGGATTAAAATAAAAATGATTTGAGATGAAAATAAATCCAATTCGAGTATGAATAAATTAAATATGGCTTTGGATATTATTTTAATGAATGTGAATCAAAATTTAAAATGGATTAAGTGAATGGCTAATTGAATTTAACGGGATTTGATTAAATGACAGTCAAATTAAGATGAGAATGAACTTAAGTTATGAAATGGGAGTGAATTGAAGAAAATTGACTTAAGTTTAAAGTAAATAGAAGCATGGGCTTATATAAATTTGGAAATGGTTATTAATATATAAGCATGGATGATGTCGAGCATAATAAAGTGGTTTTGAACAAAACCAATGTGAAACGGGATGGAATGCAACTATATGGTTTGTAAATAAGTTAGATTGGAATGGAATTTATATAAATTAAGTTGGAAACTATTCGAATTGAATGGAATGGTATGTGATTTTGGTTGCAAACAATTTAAAACTAGTGTCGAAACCTTGCATATATGCTTATGAATGTATACCACATGCATTACTTATGAAATCTATGTGTTAGCTATTTGAGTATAAGTGAAATGCTAGTAAATTGCATATATTTGTCACTTACATATTTAAATTGAGTAAGTACAGGTTCAGGGAAGCCGTTTGCTGGATTGGGTCATGCAAAATGCTTAAATAATAAGCCGCTTGCTTAAAAATGCTAAATAGAGGTACGCCTACGCAATAAAAATAGGAAATATGAACTGTTTTTGTTTTTCCGACCGTGTGGGTCGATGTATATATATTTATATCTCTTGTAAAATTGCAAAAGCTCCTCCGTACAAAGGAGATTCTGCCAAAATTTTCCGAAAATTTTAGGAGTTTGAAATTTTTTGAATTTTTTTGGAATTCACTAACAACAAATGATTTAAAATTTGGTAAGCAAATGAAGTGAAAATTTGATCGTGGAATCAATTTGGATTATGTTAAGTAAAGTGGAATTGAGAAATTTAGTTTGAGTGGACTTAAAGAGCAAAGTCCTAAGAAATTAAATTATGGGAAATTAAAATAAATTAGTAAATGGAGCTAATTTAAAGTAATGATATGGATCAGATATGAATGAAGGATAGTTGATAAAATTCAATATTCGGAGTTCAAAGATAAATTGAATTCAAATAGAATTGAAACTGAAGTATTGGAATTCATTTTGAATTGGGTCAAGTAAAGTTGAAGAATTAATTCAAAATGGACTAGGATAATAAAAGTTTGGAAATAAAAATGGATGAGATAATGTGAATAGAATTCAATATTTAAAATGATAGGGACATTAAATTCAAATGAATTTGAAAATGAAAATTTGAATGAAAGTATAGATAAACCAAGGTGGTGAAGTGAAAATAGTTATAAGGGTATACAAAGTGCCTATATTGAGCTTAAGAAATGAATGGAGAAAGTTCTTAAGTAAATTTGGTATTGGAAGCATACTAAGTTAAAAATTGGATGAAAATCAAATTGGAATGCTGTGATTGGATATTATTGCAGAGTAGTATACATGCAATTTAAAAACAAGAGAAATTGGGATTTTGATTGTAGAAGATAAAAAAAATCTCAACAAAAAGGTATGTATTTAAATTTCTGTATGAAATTTGATTGGGTTTTTGATCTAGCCACTTGGTATTTTGTTTTCTTTTGAAATTGGGGGCTCGTAGAGGCATTTTGTAGTTGTACTGAGCTAGCCGCGCAAAGGAGACGCTGGTGAAATTTTTCGAAAATTTAAGGAGTTAGAAAATTTTGAGAAAGTTTTGATTATTCAAAATTCGGTTTGAAATTTAAATTTGAATTGATAAGTAAATAATATTGTTCGGAACTAATGGATAAGCTGGAAAGTTAGAAAGAGGGTTAGTGTGACTTTGATAAAAAGATTTGTTTTGGCAAGTTGTTGAAACTGGTTGGTTTTGGGAAATAGTTGACGGGTATTGGACCATTCTTCCTAACTAGTAATTTCGGGGACGAAATACTTTTAAGGGGGGAGGAATGTGACGACCCGGAATTTTTGAGCATTTGAAATTGGGATATTAAATTGATTTTAAATATTTAAATGTTAATTTCTAACATGAATTTCAAATGCCACTATTTATTGAGTGATTTAATTGTTTAATTAAATAATTGGAAATTGGGTATATGGTTGAATCTGAAATTTTAAGCTTGTTAAAAATATTTTAAAGGCTTAGAAAATTTACATTGATAATACTGAAGATAGTAAAAGTGTTAAACTTGAATTTGGAAGTGTTTTGTTAAGTTTTGAAAATATATCGTTTAAATTGAATTTAAAAATAGCCTTCCGAGGCACAGTCTCGGAATTCGACGAAAACAGTTCCATTGGATCCATAATATTGTATTATTATCTGATTTCAATTTTCGTGGCGATTGGAGTTGTTGTGTGAGCGTACGATATATAAACGCGCTGAAATTTATATCGATAATTTAATATAATAACTCGATCCAAAATGCTATCTTCTCCACACGATCGAATCAGGACTCAAAACGTTTCCCATTGCGTTCGGAATAGTGGTATAACATTATAAACGCCTAGCGTCATGCCTCGATAAGAGTTTGAAATTTCAAGTTGCATTTATCGGGACGATTTAAATTTGAATATATATATATATATATATATATTTATTTATTTATACTCTAGTCAACATCAGCTGAAATTTTATTCACATCTACATCTTTTCTTTCTTTTCTCCAGCAACCCTATACGCTAATATTTTCAACGCATAAATCAAATCATTGTCGCTCGTCTTCCCCAACACGCCATTTTCTCAGCTATAACTCGCGTACCCTTCTCCTTTCCTTTTAAAACCAAACCAGAGCGAAATCACTCAAGAAAATTCACGAATAGCGGAGTGGAATCTTATTAACGTGAGCCTCCCTTTCTATTATAACTAGTTCCATTCGCAATTTCAAATCTAATTCATTCGTATGAGAAAAAAATGCAACTGCTTCGAATTTTAATGGCCGAACAATAGTAAGCCTCGAGCCCTATCCCTTCTCCCCAAAATCAAAGCCTCATTCCCTCCATTTTCCCCCTTTATTTATTCATGAAATCAACTCACGAAATAAAGTTTGAAGCCACATCAAAATCGTGTGGCTAAGGGGAAGGCGTAAGACCGGGCGGTGGCGAGCGCAGCCAAAGTTCGAGCAGTTGAGGGTTTTGCGAAGAGGGGAATTTTGTTTTGGATTCATGACCGGGTGGTGACGTCGCGAGTCGTGGTGGGGGAAATGAAGCTGCAATTGGAGCCGATGTGGGAGGTGTACTTGCGTGCACATGTAGGTGCAGTGGCATGAGAGGCAGAGCGGGGTCGCGTCATCGCGTTCGAATGCGTGTGAACTCGACGAGTTTCCTGTTCATAGGTGGAGGCAGTGAGGTATCATTGTTTCCTTTTTAATTAAATTAAATAAATAGATGTTCGTATACACAGAAGAGAAAACAAAAATATTTGCAGTAAGATATATGCAGATTTTAAAATTTCTATATATATACAGAAATAAACAGAAAAATTTATATAAGATTTTGGGAAAATATATATATATATATAAGGGTTTATATAGAAAATTAGATCTTTAGACATATATAGATTATTTTTGTTTGTAGTTTGAAAAGAATGAAGAAAAGTAAAATACAGTTTACTGGGTTATGTTAAAAATAATTTATTAGGGTGGTTAATTTATTTAACAAACCTATCTAATTATTTAAGTTACTAAAAAAAATTTGTAAGGTAAATTAGTTTAAATTAAAGTTATTAAAATGGTAATTAATTGTTCAATTTATTCGAATATTAATAAAAATCATCTAATATTTATACAAGGTCCAAAAAAATTGTGAAAACAAGCTAGAATGGAAATGGATTGCAAAATAAAAGCAAAGGTGAGTTAATCTCACTCATCTGGGTTTAATTTAAATTTAAATGATTAAATTTAAATATTTGGTTGAATGATTGAATTGATTGGGTATGATATATATTATATAGTAGTATATATATTAGAGTGATTGATTTTCCGCATTATATAGCAGATGAGACCCTATGCGCCGCATAATAGCGGATGATATTATATTAATCCCATATACCGCGATATTCCACCTCAAAGTGGAATTGGTATTATTATATTGTGCTAACATCTGTGGATGCAGGGAAACAGGTTGGAGGGATCCAACTGGATTCCTCAAAATTTATTTAGAATGTTTAATATTCTCTGTTATGATTATTTGTTATCCTATGATGAATCATATTGATGATTGGAATGTTGGATGCAACGGGTTGATTAAATATATTTGGGTATACTGGGTTACCAAAAATATTTAATGAATTTTTGAAAAGGAAATATAAGAGAAGATTTTTTTAAGTAAAATAATTAAAGAGCATCTAGATAAATTTAAGAATGAATTGGGAAGGAATAAAAGTGATGATAAATTTTTAGTAAATAAATTCCGAGTATGGAAAGGGGATTTTGAAATACCGGGAAATAATGAATTTTAATACTCAAGCATTATTATTTTAAGGAAATAAAGAATTTATTTTAAAATTCAAGGGTTAAATTTATTTAAAAAGGGATAAGAAAGGAATTTGGGAAATCTGAATTGGTATTCTCAGTTAAAAGAGACTTTTAAAATCATAATAAAGAAATGAAATTTAAAGTTGATGGATTTTGAAATAAGTGGAGTAAGTGGGGAAATTTATTTAAAAGTGAAGTAAATTGGAAATCAATTTGGGAATTGATTTAAGTGTTTTAAACCGGGATTTTTTAAAGAGTAGTGAGACTTTGGATTTATAAACTGGGTTTATAAAGGTGAAGGAATACATCAATAGATATTTGGAGGAATAAATTCACGGTGGAAATTTATTGAAGGAATGGGTAAATTGGTTTAAAAATAAATGGTGATTTATTTTTAAAGATGTGAAAGCGAAGCGTATTTCCCTGGATAGCCAACTACGTTTCAAAGCAAATTTTTAAATATAAGTTAAAAGTTTTAATGTTGTTTTTTAAAAAAGCATGTTTTAGAAATTTATTATTTCTAAATGTTAAATTCTAAAGAAAGTATTTTTCAAATCTATTATAGTAGTAAATATTAAAAGTGACTTGGTATTTGTTTTAAAGGATAAAAATTTAGTTTTATATTTTATTAAGAAGCTTTATTGTAAATATTCTTAAAGTATATTTTCGCCTGAGTATTGAAGTAGTTTTCAATTTAAATGTTAAAATATATTTTATAATAAAGTGTTTTAAAATTATTTTAAATCTAAAGTAGTTGCACTTGGTGTTTTCAGTGGAAATAAATATTTGGGAATTTATTCCATGAGAAGAGTGTGGTTTGAAAGCTGTTTTCAAAAAGGTTTGAAAGTGGAAATATATCTTGCGAATATATTTGTGAGGTAAATAAATAATTTGGAAAATTATTTATTGTTTGATGGATGCTTGTGAATATTAATTGATAGTTAAATAACCGACTATCAATATTGGCCAATGCGCTGATCGTTTCGGAGAGACCGGGATCGGGATTTATTTTCCAAAAACCACTTCGATTCGGTTTGTATGTTTTCGTGGAAAAACGAGTTTGGAATCGAAGATGGAGCAGTGAAGTGCAAGGGCTAGTCGCTACTAATCCTGAGGATGATTCCAAAATGGATGTAGTAGGAATAGTGCCTTCGGTTCCGTTCGAACCCGGGACGGACTTGTATGGATGAATGCTTTCGGAACATCGTTAGGTGGACGGTGGGCATTCTAAGGGATGTGTTCTAAAAAGGTAACGCTTAGCCTCGAGCCTCATCAATCGGGAATGACTGAAAATCAAGGGTTATGCAGCAAGGCTATGTGGGTAGCGTCCATTAGGGTGAGGTCATCCCTGTCTAGATGTCCCTTTTTATTTCGGCTGTGTGGCGGTTGGTCGCGCCAACCGTGGGGTGATCTTACTCGGAATTACCCTTAGGTAGTTCTGGTCTTATGTTGCAGGGGATCGGGCGTGATCCTCGGTACGCTGATCTAGACCAGGTACTGTGACAGGTGGTACCCCAGTGCCTAGTCATTAGTTGGAAATCCATTCTCTCTACGTGCCTTTTTCGGTTTTTTTTTGTATTACCCACTTTGTAGCTAGTATGCTGGAATTTAATCATGTAACAATTTCAGCTATTTGAATAAGTATTTGTATATTGACACTATTATAATATTAGATGGATTTGATAAAAAGTGTTTTGGCTATCGTAAGGTAAAAACCTGACATGTTTATTTGTGGCGTGGTCTTACGAGATGCTTTTGATTTCAAAGGGTTTGGAAAACTTTAATAATCCAATTGAGTGTGTTTTCTCACGCTGGTTTTCCAGACTGACTCGGGTGTTATTTTATTATAATGCTCAGGTCAGACCGAGTATTATAGATTACAGGAAAGGATATTAAGGAGCTCAGGAGACGAGCTGGATGGCGAGACGTATCACACGTATATGATGTATATTTCGCTGTGTTGTGTATGTTGTGTATTCTGTATGTGGGACAAGTGATTATAACTGTCCTAAGTTATGATTGTGTTGTTAATTTGCGTTGTACTTTGATGATGTAATGCATAAACAGATAAAATCCTTTTGTTTAAAAGTTTAGTCGTTTATCTATTATATATTGTTCGCTGCGTTTGTGAGATTCTGATGTTGTTTCTATTTTCTTCTCCTATCTCCTTCTTCTTTTAATCCTGATGGTTCGATTTTTCGTGCATGGAAAAATTGGATTGTCACAGTATCGATATCCTTTCTCGAAAAATATTGACCATGAATATTTAAAGTAATATGGTTATTTTATATTGTGATAATTTTTTCATGATTACAATTCTTTGTAATTATTATCACATACCATATCATTTAAGCATTTTCAATTTTAATACACTGATACTAATTACTTAATTAATATATAACAATATAACAAGTATAAAATAATTAAACACCTTTGAGTTCGAATGAGATTTTATTGTAGAGTTATTGGTTACAATAAATTGCTAAATCACCCCTAAGGCTTACCTTAACTCTCTTAATCTTCCACTTGCACTTGGAGTCAATTACGGAACCTCAATCCCATCTTTTCGATCAGTTTTCTAAGAACTAATCAAGCCAGTCCCTTCGTAAATGGATATGTTATATCGTCTTGATTATCTACTCCATCAATCAACCCTCTTTGACGTTGATAGACTTCCTTTATCATGTAGTACATTTTAGAGTAGTTTTTCCACTTCTAGTGAGATTTAAGTTCTTTCACATCCATTATCATGACATTATTTCATAAAACAAAGTTATGTGATTCTCAACATTTGGAATCACCCCAAGCTCAACGATAAATTTATGCATAATACGCACACACATACAAATAAATTTGTGAATTATACACACACACACACATAAAACAAAATTATAGGATTCTCAACAGTTGGAATCACCCTTAGCTCAGCGATAAATTTGTGCATTATACATATACATACATACTACATACTACATACATATATAACTGTGTGTGTATAGACACACACATACAAATAAATTTGTGTAGTATATGTGTGTGTGTAGACATATATGGCGGACAAGGCTGCAACACCAGAGGCAGTTACAACTGATTCCCCTCCTTCGAAGCCAACCGATCAGCCATAATCAAGCACTCTACGTCCATCTTCATGGCAACATACATGGGTAGAGACAATTAAGGGATCGACGGTTCCTAAGGAGTAGTTGAAGAGTTCAGATTTGCAATTTATTGCACCTATTCAATCTAGCGATAAATCGGTATTTCAAATTTCAGCAGAGAATCATTCGACTGTAGAGAGTAAGTGGAAAAACAAGTTGATTGCTTAGGGAGTCATCCTCTATACTCTCAGTTTTCTCGATTTATATCTAGCGTGTGGAAGCCTGAAGAAAAGGTAGACATATTTTATAAGCAAAATGGATTCATAATTTTATGTTTTGATAATTAGGAGGATTGTATGAGAATTATTCATAATGGTCCTTACACTTTTAACTCATGTATCATTATGTTGAAACAATGGAGAATTAGGATGAAACTAACCACGGACTACTTTACATCTATCCAAATATGGATAAAATTACATAATCTAAGTTAGGAACTATGGAATAAAGATGCCATAAGCCGTATTTCCAGTACGCTAGGAAAACCAATAAAGATGGATAATAATACGGTTAAGGAAATAAGATTGCATTTTGCATGTGTTGTAGTAGAAATTGATATTTTCAATATTCGAATTTAGTACAAGGTGTTTTAACTGAAGGTGAAATAATAAGTATTGAAATCTCATATGAGTACAAACCTAAGCCGTGCGAAAACTACAAGGTGTTCGGTTATAGTACAAGGAATTGTGGGGTGTATATTCAGCAAAAGTGGAAACCTAAAGCACAAACAATAAAGGAAGATTTTGTCCATAACACATAGTCCACTGATGGTCACACCAGATCTCATACACGTATGGATGAATTACATTCAGATGTTAATGCCAAAAAATAATCTACTGCAACAAAGGATATGTTACATAAGGATAAAGAAAAGGTTGGAACTTTCAATAAGTACTCTGTGTTGTCCACATCCAATGAAGAAGATTGTACAGTAACCCAGTGACAAGATCAGCCATCCAACTTCCAGCCAGACTCTAGTACCGATCCATCTACAACCGAGAACCCTACGCATAAGGACAAACATCAGGGCTGTTCCAATTCTAACTTAAGAAGTGTGCATACAACTGATCCAGCCATAGATAAAATAGTTGATATCGATAAACACTTTGATAATGTAGTTGCACAAGACACATACATCCAAGTAGACCTTCCTGAAACTACCGATGACCTACTGGATGATCAAAAAACCTTTAAAGAAAAGAAAGCACATCATATTGAAGAAACGGAGAAAAAAGAAAAACTAAAAAAGAATGTCCTCCACATGCTCTAGACTAATATGAAATATAAGCAAAAGCACGAGAAATAAAAAAAAACCTATTAGCTCCGCCTAAAATATCTATAAGGTACACAAGTAAGGTTAAATGAATGTATTATCTTGGAATGTTAGTGGATTGAATACCGAGAATGAAATGTTATCAGTATTCAAACTCCTGATGTCTTATAGGCTATCCATCATAGCCTTATTGGAGACAAAATTGAATAATGTGAGTATTCAGAGACTCGTGAATAGATTTACTACCAATTGGTCCTACTTTTTATTACCGGCCTTTCAGCCCGCCTGTATACAAACTAATTGGACAAGTTAGACTCGACTATCATCAAGGCCAGTAGCCGAGAGTGATGATCATGGGGTCCAAAGATCAAGCACAGATGACAATATTAAGCAGCGATAAAGAAAAATCAAGAAATGGACTCTGCAGAACATTCTAAGTATGCAATAACTCCTTCCCTAGGCAAAGGATCGAGTATGATCCATCACCTACACAATGGATGGGATCGTATCAGCTTAGCCGTTCAACTCAACGGGAAACGATCGATATCTCAAAATCCAGAAGCCAACTTTGCAAACAACTTTGGGAACATAAAGCTAGCATAAAGGGGGACCCACTAGAGGGATCACAACTGGTCATATGGCCGTTAAGAGGGATCGGGGCCGATCCGTATTCCTTGGGATTTGGGCCAGGAGATCGCTCAAGTGACCTAATCCAGATCTGGAGATTTTGCCATCGAAATTTCAGGAAGATATTCCATCGTCTTCACCTATAAATACAGGCTACAAGGTTCATTTTAGAGATCTTTTACGTTGTTGTTATCTTTGTACTTCATTGTATTCATGGATTCCGATCTGATCCTATTACACTCAAAATTCAATGTCATTAATAAAGCAATTTTTCCAAAGTGGACGTCGGCTTTCAACGTCGAATCATTATAAATCCCTACGTTCATGTTTTTGCTTATTTTCTGTTATTTAATTGCTCGTTTCCTATATATTTATTTAGATTTCTTCATTTATTTATCTACAAAACACTATTGGGCGTTTGTGACCAATTTTTCCGCAAATATTTTGGTGCTTTCACTGAGAAGCGAATTCTCAGCTTGATTGGATCTCATCATCTACTTGTGGATTCTCATATTCGTGAGTTAGATCCAGCTTTCTACCAATATGTTTCCGTTTCAACTCAGATTTGAAGAGAAGATCTACAAGTAAACTACCCAATTCAATGCCTGCTATGGAAGCGTGGGAGAAACCTGACTCAAAACTCAAGAGTAGAAAATTCCTCATCTTCATCACATCACTTCATTTTCCCAACTAGCTTTCACGCCAATGATTGCGGATGTCACATAGACTTTCAGATCGATCATCAGCGTATCGGAGGGTAATATTGACAATTCAAATTCATATTCTGGTGATCGAGTACCCAGAGTTAGGCATCAACCAACCTCTATAGACCATGATTAGACCTTTGGAGTATCATCAAGACGAGCGTGATTCAACCGCTCATCAGCTACCATATGCCCCTAACTTTAAGGCAAGAACCCGAAAGGAAAGTGGGTGTGACTCGGCCACCCACTTCCTATTCTATGCTTCCATTATGACAGAACATTTATGCCCTGCTCAAAACCCGACAAGGTCAAACTTCGATACAAAGTGGACATGACTGACCATCCACTCATCAACCTCCGCACTTGACTTGGAGTGGATATGACCCGACCATCCACTCCCCACCTCCTACTTGAAGTTTGTCGAAATACCTATGCCTCTCCTGAAACTAAGTGAGATCAGGTTTTTACTAGAAGTGGATGTGACATGACCGTCCATACATCGACTCCTGCCTTAAACACTAGGGATAGTTTGGGAGCTCGACTAAAAGTAGGCGTGACTGACTGTCTACTCATCGACCACTGCCCTTGACATGAGGACACAACTGGAGCTTGAGGTGGATGTAACTTGACCGTCCATCCAACAACTCTCTACCTCAACTTTCCGGGAAGAGTACGAAGCAAATTGGATGAGACCTGACCATCCAACCCAAGCAGGATGTGATCTGACCATCCATCGCTTAATCACCAAGTGGACGTGAATCGACCGTCTACTCACCAACCTTTGTCCTCGACACTGGGGCAGAATTCCTTTCCATGAATAAACATAGTTTGACTGTCCAACGACCAACTCTAGTCCTCAAAGTGGTGTAAAAATACCAAAATGGACATGGTTCGATCGTCCATTAATACCTCTAGTTTCCAAAGCGTGAGTTTGAGTATAAACACCAAATGGGTGTGACTGACCGCCTGTCAAAAATCTCTGGTCTCCGGTCTGTGGAAAAGAGTATAGGTAGAAAATGGACATTATTCGTCCATTCATTCATTAAATCTCCCCTATAAACCGACAGGCCGAGTATAAAACATAGAATGGATGTGACTCGACCATTCGCTAATCAACTTCTTCCCTTGATTCGATGGGAAGAAATCCAAGTTAGAGTAAACGTGATATGACCGACGACTCTTCGACTTTCACCCCTGGCTTGAGGGCAGAAGAAATGACTAATGAAAATGTGGTTCGACCATTTTCCGAAATAACTCCAGTTCCCAAAGTGTGGACTAGAGTATAAACATTAAACGAGTGTGATTAACCGTCCATCGACTAACTCTGATCCCTGGAGTGTGGATAAGAGTAGAGACAAATGAGTGAATGCGATTCGATCAATCATTCGCCAACTTAGACCTGAATTCGACAGGAAAAGTATAAACTCAACAGAGATGGAATTCAACCATCAATGAACTAACTCTGCTAACCTAAGACTAGGGACAGGAGTACAAAACCAATTGGAATGACATATGAAATTATGGGTCGCTGAATATATCATACCATCGGATCAATATGCAATATCGTGCAAACTTTCTATATCGTGCCACTGGATCGATGGTTAATATCGATCCGCACGAACCACAAATGGATGTGACCCAGAAGTCCATCGAATAACTCTGGTCACCCGAGCATGGATAGGAGAATAAACCATGAATGAGTGTGACTTGACCATTCATTCTCTATCATCCTCCTTTGATCCGTAAGGAGGAGTATGAAACTAGATGAGCATGACTCGAGCGCTCCATAGCTAATTCTATCTCTTAGTCCAATAGAAGAACATTAATCACAATAGACGTGACTGACCATCTAGCTTCAAATGAATGTGACCCAACCGTTCATTCGCTAGCTCTGACCATGATTTGATTAGAAGAGTAGTTCTAAACGAATGTGACTTTACCTTTCGCACATTGATCCTTGCCCTTAGTTCGACAAAGGGAGCATCGGTCATAGATTGGATGTGAATTAACCATCCATACTTTGGTCCTTGCTTAGAGTATATCAATATCTACGTCAAAAGTGTATGTGATTGACCGTCCAGTACTCTAGTCATACCCGAAATCCGATGGGACATTGAAGTCTTCCCCTGGGAAGTAAAACCCAAAATACAATCCAGAATAGGAGCGACTCATCCTTCCATCAACTAACTCGATCCCACGATTCGATAGGAAAGATTGTAAAACCTAAACAGATGTGACACGCCTGTCCACTTATCGACACTAACCCTTGACTTGGGAGGCATGAGTGAGAATCAAGATGAATGTGAACTGATCATTCATCGATCAACTATAAATCTTCGAAGCTTAGGTGGGGTATAAACACGACTAGGACGAGACTTGACCATCCATGCAGTACATTTATCAACCCAAGACAGATGGTAGAACCGAGGGTAGAAGTGTGATCATCCAAAAACTGACTAGGAACCAATACTGTAACTCATACCTAGTGTTTACAACGACTTGAGGCTATGACCGAAAGGATGCGTAGAGATAGAATCATCGGATCGATGCCCAGGCTCATGGGCGATTGACTATCATTCCAACCTGAATGGGAGAAGAAAATCGTGAGTACATTGAATGGAAAGCATGTTACTTAAATACACAAGCAGATTCAAACTCAAAGAAAGAGCCAGCTATGCAGCTGCGTGGAACACGAGGCTGAACCCTACTTGACATTTGATTTGACATGCTTTTATGCCTGATCTTCAGCCATCATAGATATTCGCTCAAAGCATCTAGAACCCATCACTATTGGAATCATCAAACTTATGACGAGATCCAGAAGTTCAACCAGAGCGACCGTAATCACATGCCGTCCTAACCGGCTTTCATGCCATTGACTATTTGTTAGAGAAATGCTCGAACATGGGGATCGACATCAAATCCAACTACCGTTCTTCGTGCCTACATACACCACCAAAGTGTTGAAGTTACAAGAATTGCCTAGGAAAGGGGCTAATACTGATCCCATTGCCTAGGCGACTTTACAAACCCAATACAGACGTCCCCTATGCTAAGTACAGTTTAGTGTGGTGATGTGCAGTGTAATACAGTTCAATACTATATGACAGTTATGGAGAAACCGTGGAGTTTGAGCGGAGTGACAGTCATCATTGACAGTGCAACCGGATTTCAGTCGTTGTTTACACGAAATAGTTACATTAATATTCAAGTTTATTCAAGGCACGTGTTACAGTCCGTACAAGTACAAATATGCTAATCTACTCAAGTCCGAAGTGGTAAACATCTGATTCAAGGACATATGCTAGTTCAAGTTTGCAAGTCATATATGGCATGCCCCATTGTTCAATTTCGAGTTCACGTGGTCTGATATGTTCATGTCTAGCCAAAAACTGCTTAATTCCCACTAATACAAGGGATCAGAACCATCCCATTGCTTGGGAAAATCCACTTAAGCATTTTTTAGCTCAGAACATAAGGTCAATATCAAGCAACAACACTGCAGTCAGTTCTATAAAGATATAGACCCTAGAGATGAAGAGGAGGAGCTCAAAGAATCTAAGGCTGCACTCACTGAGCTAATGATCGACATTACGGTCAGCCATGACGACCCATCACGGGTCTTGAAGATTGGATCATAGCTCAGTGCAACGATGATGAAGGAATTAGCTGGCTTTCTCCAAGCGAATCTTGATGTGTTCACTTGGATCTATTCTGACATGTATGGGATCTCGCCGACTATCACGAGCCATGCATTGAATATCGATCCAAGGCATGTCCCAGTGAAACAAAAAGGACACGACATGGATCTGGAGATATCTAGTGCACTTAAAAAGGAGGTGGATAAACCAAAAAACAATGGGTTTGTCTGTGATGCCCTATACCCGAAATGTGTATCCAATCCAGTTCTGGTAAGAGAAGCTAATAGAAAGTGGCGGACATGCGTCGACTACTTAGACCTAAACAAGGCATGCTCGAAAGATATTTTTCCACTTCCAAGTATTGACCAGTTGGTAGACTCAACCGCTGCATATAAACTACTTTCAATTATGGATGTGTACTCTGGATACAACCAGATCCTGATGCACGTCCCCGACCAGGAGCACACCAGCTTCATCATCGATCCAGGGCCATATTGTTATGTTATGATGCCATTAGGACTAAAGAACACTGAATCTACTTACCAGAGACTGGTCAACCGGGTGTTCAAAGAATAGATCGGGCGATCGATGGAAGTATATGTGGATGATGTGCTCGTGAAGTCACGGTAGTCAAACGTCCACATCATTGACTTGGCGGAGATATTCAATGTTCTCCGAAAATAAGGAATAAAACTCAATCCCTTGAAATCTCTTTCGGCATTGCGTCAGGGAAATTTTTGGGTTTCATCGTTAAATCTCACAGAATCGAGGCAAATCCCAAGAAGATTCAAGCGATTCGAAACATCCAAGCGCCAAAGACGATTATGCAGGTACAGAGCCCAACAAGAAGGTCTCTGCCTTAAGAAAATTTATCTCCAGGGCTACCGACAAGTGTAATCCCTTCTTTGATTTGAATAGGAAAGGGAAGAGGAACTTTGAATGGACGCAAGACTGCATTGACACGTTTCGAGCTATGGTGGATCACTTAGAGAGACCTCCTATTCTATCCAAGCCGCGGGATCAAGAAGACTTATACATCTACTTAGTGGTGTTGGTACACGCCATAAGTGCTGCACTATTACCTGAAGAAAATTGGATCCAGAGGATAGTATATTATGTTAGCAACCGATTAACAGGTGTTGAGAGAAACTACCCGAACCTGGAAAACCTCGCGTACTGCCTATTGATTGCGTCGTAGAAACTCCATCCTTACTTCCAGGCTTACCCCATCAATGTCTACATCGACCAGCCGTTACGACAGGCCCTATAACGACACGAGACGTTTGGAAGGTTGCTTAAGTGGAACATCGAATTGAGCCAATTCGGTATCACTTATTTCCATCGAAGAGCTATCCAGGGACAGACATTGACAGACTTTATAGCTGAATTCACTACGCCAGACGACCCTCTGGAGAGCGGTGGAGAACCGACCATCCAATGGAAGATGTACATGGATGGGGCATCCAATATTCAGTGTTTTGGTGCTGGAGTCGTGTTAGTGCCTCCCGAGGAATGATTGATCTGCTACGCCCTGAATTCGACTTCCTTGTAATGAATAACGAAGCCGAGTCTGAAGCCGTGATTATCGAGCTCAAACTTGCCAGAGAACCGGGAGTGGAAACTTTAAAAATATTTTGTGATTCCCAGTTAGTAGTATGCCAAGTCAAGGGAGATTATCATGCTAGATTACAGTGACTTGCTCCTTATCTCGGTCGGGTCCAAGAACTACTGGTCAACTTTGAGTATTACACCATTACACGCATCCCCAGAGAACAAAATGAGAAATCTGATTCACTAGCCAAGCTGGCCAGTTCCGAGGATGTGCAACAAATGGGCTTGGTCCCGGTTGAAGTACTAAATGCTCCGAGCAACGACCAGATGCACATTGATTGAGTGCTAGAGACGGAGCCGGAAAGGGAGTCGTGGATGACTCATATCAAAGATTATCTACAACGATGGATCCTTCCCAGATGGAGGAATGAAAAACGGCAGATCCTCCGCAAAGCTTCACGCTACGTCATCCATGAAGGAGTCATATATAGAAGGTTTCTCCGTTCCCTTGCTTCGGTGTATCGCCCATGATGAAAGCAAACGAGTATTGAGAGAAGTCTAGAAAGGAGAATTTAGTGATCACACTGGTGAGCAAACCCCGGTAAAGAAAATACTACGCTACGGGTATTACTTGCCAATTGTCAATCAAGATGCAGCTGATTACGCTAGACAATGTGCCAAGTGACAAATGTTTGCAAAAATTCCGAGTGCCCATCGATGGAAATTACTCGAACGGTCAGTTCATGGCCGTTTTCCACTTGTGATATTGACATCATCGGCTCCTTGCTGATTTCTGAAGGTAGTGCGAAGTACGCCATCGTAGCAGTTGATTACTCCACCAAACGGGCTAAAGCTGATCCTTTGGCCTCGATCACAACGAAAAATGTAATTAACTTTGTTGTCTGAAACATCATCGATCGTTTTTGTCTCCCCCGAACAATCGTAACTTATAGTAGGACCCAATTTGACAGTGCCGAATTCAAAGACTTCTGCCGCCAACATCATATTGAGAAAATATTCACGGTGATTGCTCACCCTCAAGCTAATGGACAAGTCAAAGTTTTTAACAAAATCTTAAAGTCCATTCTGAAGAATCGTTTGGAAAAGGCTAGAGGCAAGTGGATCGACGATTAGTATTATGGGCTTAAAGAACCACCCACAAGTCCGCGACTAGCCATACTCCATTCATCCTTGATTACGGCTCCGAGGCCGTCATCCCTGTAGAACATGAAGTCCCTTCTCATTGAGTGATTTATTACGACCCCTATTTCATTATTAAAAAAATATAAACAAGGAATTGCAATCCAACTGCATTAAACTACAAGGGATTGGCGACGACCTATGTGCATATGATCACGTCCGAGAACCAATGACAGGAACATGTACATGAATGTGCGCATGTGCATCCCCAAATTCGATTTTTAAAAATGGATAGAAATTGAATTCTCACCTAGAGTTATTAGAGAAAAGACTGGATTAAATAACCAAGGCCTACTAGCTCAGTGGAACTGGGCACATATAATAATTGAGAGATTGCACTCTAGTATTATACTAATGAATATCGACCAAGTGTCATAGCAAATAGAGAGAGATACGACTCTTTTAAAAAGACAACTGAATGGAAGGACATCGACTGTTCAAAAAATTAAATGGAATTCTTCACGATGACTCTAACTTGCTTCGATTCAAAGCACGTCATGTTTAAAATAAGACGTATTTTAGTGGGAAAACGTTACCCATCCTTTTGGCCCAGCTATATTCAGACTAATTGGACAAGTTACACTCGACTATCATCAAGGCAAGTAGCCCAGAGGGATGATCGTGGGGTCCAGAGATTAAGCATAGACTATTATATGAAGCAATGATAAAGCAAAACAAGGAATTGGACTCTGCAGAACATTCTAAGTATAGAATAACTTCTCCCCTAAGCAAGGGTTTGGGTACAATCGATCCCCCTAAACAATGGATCAATCATAATAGCTTAGCAGTTAAGCTCAATGGGAAACAATCGATATTTCAAAATCCAGAAGTCAATTATGCAAACAAATTTGGAAACATGAAGCTAGCACGAAGACGGACCCACCAGAGAGATGGAAACTCGCCACGTGGATGTTAAAAGGGATTGGGGCCGATCCATATTCTTTAGGATTTGGGCCCAGAGATTGCTCGTGCGACCTTGTCTAGATGTGGAGATTCTAAGGTCGAAATTTTTGAAAGATATTCCGTCGTCTTCCCTTATAAATGCAGACTTTATGGTTCATTTTAGGGATCTTTTACACTGTTGTTTTCTTTATACTCCATTGTATTCACAGATTCCGATCTGATCCCTATTGTACTCATAATTCAAAGTCACTAATAAAGCAATTTCTCCTAAGTGGACGTAGGCTTTCAACGCCAAACCACTATAAATCCCTGCATTCATGTTTTTGCTTATTTTCTATTATTTAATTGCATGTTTCCTATATTTTCATTTAGATTTCTTCATTTATTTCTATACAAAACATTATTGGGTGTTTGTGACCAATTTTGGTGCAAACAATTTCATAACAATGTCATGGGCTATAAAGGAAGAATTTTGATCATTATTGATACTAATGTCTAAACAGTTAGTATCTCAAATAATAGCCCTCAGCAAGTTACTACTGACCTTTCTAATGTTGGGGGATTTCAGTGCACGACATCTTTTACCGATGCCAACAATTCATTCACTAAGAGGGAGAAGCTATGAAGTGCATTAATTCTCATTTCAAATGTTATTCATAAGCCATGGTTTGCATGTGGGGATTTCAATAATGCTTTAAACCTAAAAGATAAGATGGGAGGATTGCCTATACCTTTTTCTTATCTTACTAGTGTTAATAATTGTATTTTACAATATGGGCTTGCTCAATGCTCTTTGCAGGGTTGTAAATATACATGAAGGAAAAAGGGGATTGCTACAAATATCGATAAAGTGTTGGAGAATCAGTATTTCATGCAATTATGCCCACAGCTTTCTACTATTGCATTGCCTTCAAATCTCAGTGACCACACGCTTATTCCGATCAGATATAAAGACATTGACATACAGGATAGAAGGCCACCTTTTAGATATATCAATACATGGAACGCTATGCATGGCAATCAGCAATGTGTATCAGAAGGGTTTAAAGCACATACTTGAGGGAATTTCATACATAATTTCATGGTCAAATTAAAGAGTACAAAGGATAATTTAAAAGCATGGAGCAAAACTATAGCACAAACTGATGTAGGCAATAGCTTACAGGAGGAGTATGTGACGACCCGAAATTTTGGATATTTGAAATTGGAATATTTAATTGATTTTAAATATTTAAAAGTTAATTTTTGACTTGAATTTCAAATATCACTATTTATTGGGTAATTTAATCATTAAATTAAATGATTTGAAGTTGGGTAAAATATTGAATCTAGAGTTTTAAGCTTGTTAAAAATAATTTGAAGGCTTGAAAAATCTATATTGATAATACTGAAGATAGTAAAAGTGCTAAAATTGAATTTGGAAGTGTTTTGTTAAGTTTTGAAATTTTATCGTTTAAATTGATATTTAAAAATAGCCTTCCAAGGAACAGTTTCGGAATTCGACGGAACCAGTTCCATTGGATCCGTAATATTGTATTATTATCGAATTTCAAATTTCAAAGCGTTTGGAGTTATCGTGTGGCTGTACGGTGGATAAACGCGTTGAAATTCATATCGAAAATTCAATATTATAACTACGTCCAAAAAGCTATCTTCTCCATACGATCGAATTAGGACTCGAAACCTTTTCCATTATGTTCGGAATAGGGGTATAACATTATAAACGCCTGGCGGCACGCCTTGATAGGAAGTCGAGATTTTGGGTTACGATTCCGAGACGATTTAAATTTAAATAATTTATACCAATGGTTTGACTGGTCAATTTGGTTCACATTAGCTGTTCTTCTTTAATTTCGTTACCATTGTAGCTAGTTTTTTCAGACACGCTTAAGTATCATCTGTCCCCTCCCTTCTTTGTTAAAATACACGAGAAAACAAAACTTAAAAAAAAGAAAAGGAAGAAGAGAGCCTTCTCATTACAATTGAAATCAACAAAAAAAATATGAACGAATCAAAAATGGCGACGGCCTCCTCTTCCTTGTCGCGTCCTACTTTTTTCTCTCTTCCCAAATCAAAAATCAAGAAGCCGAGTCCTCTTTCCCTCTGCATATTTCAGTTTCGAAATCAAATCAATCGAATTCGCCCTTTTAATTTTGTCCTCGTTTGGGTTCGTTCACGCGCATAGTTGCAAGGCATGGAGGCCGACGTTGATTCGAAGAAGATGGCGGTCGCGTTCGTATGGTTGGCTAGGGCTTCGCGTGCGAGTGGCCGGAGGGTTTTTTCGCGTGTGGAGTGGACATCTGGTTCGGCTTCAACTTGCGCGGCTGAGTGAGGTTAGAACAACGACGATGGTTGATGGGCGATTGCAACGGGTCGTTCAAGGTGTTGGCTGGGTTGTCAGTGAGGTATTTCTATAATCTTGTTTTCTCGATTTAAACTTTTATATGTGGAAACATAAGGAAATTTTATAGTAGGATTTTAAAAAAGGGTTCCGATTTAAACTTGTATGTATATATTAGAAATGATTTTTACAGTGAGGTTTATGAAATAGTTTTTATCTTCTTTTATATAAATATATATATATTGGCAGTAAAATAAATTACTGTTCCTGTTTACAAAAGAAGGAAGGCATATTTTAAATACATACGTACACATATACAGATTTTAAAATATACGAAACTATAGATAAACAGCAGATACATATATATAATATTTTTGAAATTAAGTATGAATTTTAAATATTTGAAAGTCTTTATAAAATTTGATTTTTGAAATCTATCATTTTATTTTTATAAATATATATATATGCAGTTTGAAAAGTTATACATATTTTAAACTTACTAGTTTATTTTAAAAATGGATTTAGGTGATTTATTGGTTGATAAACTTCCTTAATTATTTTAGTTACTAAAGATTATTTAAAAGGAAGATTAGTTTAAATCAAAATATTGGTTTAAAACCAAATGATTAGTTTAAATTAAATTTTTGGTCAATTTAATTTATTTTTTGGTAAATTATTGGTAGGTTATCTCAAATGTTAACAAATCATATAAATGTTTATACAAGGTCTAAAATTTGTGAAGAAACAAGCCAGTTTGATATGGATTGCAAACCAAAAATCAAAGGTGAGTTAATCTCACTCATCTGGATTATTATTTAAATTTAAATAGTTAAATTTAAATATTTGGTTGAATGATTGAATTGATTGGATGTGATATATTATATAGTAGTATATAGTATATATTGGAGTGATTGATTTCCCGCATTATATAGCGGATGAGACCCTATGCGCCGCATAATAGCGGATGATATTATATTAAACCCATATACCGCAATATTCCACCTCGAAGTGGAATTGGTATTTTATATTTTGCTTACAATTGTGGATGCAGGGAAACAGGTTGGAGGGATCCAACTGGATTCCTCAAAATATTTAGATGGTCTAATAATTCTATGTTATGATTATTAGACATTCTGTGATGAATTATATTGATAATTGGAATGTTGGATGCTATGGTTTGATTGGATATATTTGGACATTCTAAGTTATCAAAAATGTATAGATTTGGATTTTTAAAAGAAAATAAAAAAAAGAGAATTTGAGTAAAATGATTATAGAGAATTTGGGATAAATTAAATAATGAATTGGGAAAGGATAAAAGTGATTTTTAAATTCTGTTAAATCAATTTCGAGTATGGGAAAAGAGATTTTGAATAAAAGGGGAAATATTAAATTTTTTAAACCTAAGTGATATTATTTAAGGGAATAAAAGAATTTATTTTAAAAATACAAGGTTCGAATTTATTTAAAGGGATAAAGAAGGATTTTGGAAACCAGAAATTGATATTTTTAGTTTTAAAGATTTTAAATCATAATAAAGAAAGAAAAGCTAAAGTTAATGGATTTTGAGATAAATGGAGTAAGTAAAGGAATTTATTTCAAAGTGAAGTAAATTGGAAATCAATTTGAAAATTGATTTAAGCGTTTGGAAATTGAAATTTTAAAGGAAGATGGGGCTAAGAAATTTATAAACTGGGTTTATAAAGGTGAAGTAATATATATCAGTGGATATTTGGAAGAATAAATTCACGGTGGGAATTTATTAAAGGAATGGGTAAATTAGTTTTAAAAATAAATGGTGATTTATTTTTTAAAGATGTGAGAGAAAGGTGGTTTTTGGAACCGTTTTCAAAAGGGTTGGAAATGGAAATATATCTTGCGAAGATATTTGTGAGGTAAATAAATAATTTGGAAAATTATTTATTGTTTGATGGATGTTTGTGAATGTTAATTGATAGTTAAATAACCGACTATCAATATTGGCCAATGCGCTGATCGTTTCGAAGAGACCGGGATCAGATTTGCTACAGTAAAGCATGATAGGGGGTTCTCGCTTCGTGTTAGGTGGCGAGCAGCGGATTCTTACCCCTACATGTCCTTGAGAGGTAGTATAACGCCTTGATAGGTTGGTTGCGAGTCGAGAGGCTGGCCGTAAAAGCAAATTCGAGGTACCACTGTGTGCCATGGCGGAGAGTGGTTGTTGTCGATGGTTGAAAAGCCTAGATCGTCACAGTTGGTATCAGAGCTGAAGGTTGGCGATAACCTTGGCTCTAGTGGGGATTACTCATAGAATAGAGTCCGTAGTACTCTGGAATGAGTTTGAGTGTGTTAATAGATATGAGCGCGTATTTGTTAGTGAATATCAAATGGTTTTATATTGTGTTGATTAGTTTGTTGAGTAGTTTATGGATTCTGGTCAATACAAGTAATTAACGTTATTAATAGGGATCTATAGACACTTGAATAGAACAATTCGACACAGTATTGTTTTAAAACAGGGTAAATGAAATAATTTTACCCAAATTATTTTAGTATATGAAAGAATTAATTTTCCGTAAATTATTATAGTTATATATGGATGCTTGGTTGTTAAGGAGTGATAATATTAAATTATTATCACTATTGTGAGGAAATTGAATAAGAAATTGAAATCATACCTAAAAGCTAAGAAATAAATTCATTTACAAATGAGATTTGTAAATGTAAACTATAAATGTGATTTATAATTTGAAATAGGATTCCAGAGAAATATTTGAAAATAAATTGAGATGAAAATTCCAGAGTAATGTTTAAATATGAATTGGATGGATTGGGAATTTGGATTTTTTGGGAAAATTTAAATTCCTTTGGGTTTGAAAATGGTTTTCAAAAAGTTTTGGAGAAATAATAGTATTATTTTAGAGATATTTTGAATTGGATATGAAATCTGGTGAGATTTGGAATTAAAAATATTTGAAGAAAATGTTTTTGAAGAGATACAAGCACTAAACTCTTTTCGGTCGCTGGAAAATAATTCTGATGATGATCGCGACATCATCGATGTTCATTTTCGAGTTTCCAAAGGAGGGATTGCTATCTGGATGTTTTGGATTGGTGTTTGTTTGCAAAAGTCGTGTTTGATCTTAGAAATGCAAAGGATTTTGGATATAATTGATTTCAAAGGTGATTTTGAAATGTTGAAGCTTTGGTTTGGTAAAACCGCTTTGATTTTTGAAATACTTAAGAGATTGTTGAAAACTCTGGAGTTGGTTTAAATGTTTTGGAATGTTTAATAAATTGTTAAAACTCTGGAAGCTTATATAAAATGTTATGGAAATATAAAAGGGATTTGATAACTAGTAAAATTTGAAATTTACTAGGAAAGAAAATTTAGCTTAAAAAAGAGTTAAATTAAAATAAGTGTGAAAAACAGAATAGGTTGGAAGGTAAGCCAGCTAATTGAAGTAAAATTAAAAGCAGTTAGCAAATGTGATTAAAATTTGAAAAACAAAAAAACTTATAAAAGTTTATAATTTAAATTGAATGGAGTGTGATTAAATATAGTTAAGTAAAGGTGAATTTAAAGAGAAGTCCAAGGAAATTAAGTAAAATGGTTACTTAAGAAAAAAGTTATAAGTTGGAAATAAATTTTTTGAATGAACAAATGAATTTACATTTGTAAGTAAATGGAATTGAAACTGGATATTGGAGTTAAATTCGAATTGTGTGGTATGGAAAATTAGTCAGGTTGGACTAAATAAAACAAAAGGATTGAAAATAAAATTAGTAAATAAACTAGTTGATTTAAAATGGTAAGCAAATGAATGGAAATTTAATATTGGTAGGATATTTAATTTAAAGTGTGTAAAATAATGTGAAGTTATAGAATTAATTTGAAGTGACCCAAATAAATTAGTAAGTGAAACTAGTTTAAATAGTGATATGAACCAGTTGTGAAGGAAAGATTGTTGACAAAATTCAATATTCAGAGTTTAAAGATGAATTGAATTCAAGTAGAATTGAAAATGAAAATTTGAATGAAAATTGGGAAAAAGTATTTAGATTTGAAAATAACTAATAAATTGAATCAAATTGATTTTATATGGAATTGGAACTCAATCGGAGTATACACTTCAGTAGTGAAGTAGTGAAAATAAATATAAGAAATATTTATATTGGACTTAAGAAATGAAGGATGAAACTCTTAAGTAAATTGGTATTGGGAATATACTAAGTAATTTCGGAATGGAGAAATATACTAAGTGAATACTTGAATGAAGATTAAAACTGAAAGTTGTGAAAAGGGAAATTGTGAATAAATAAATAGAAATCAAATGAATGTGAATAAAAGAGAATTGATATAGCTAATAATCAATTGAAATTAATACATAGGATGTACGTATATTATTTTATTCGCATAGTGATTTGATCCAGATTCGAGCACAGAATTTCGAGGTAGTTATACCGATCCAAGTTAGGATTTTTCACTCGATTTTCGACGAAGAACCCTGGATATGGATTTTGATTGATTCTGGAAATTCTCTATCATAGTTTGTGACTATGCAAGGAGGATGACTGTTTCTGATCAAGAAACCAGATCTGAGTCCGCACTAGGAAGTCGGGTGGACGATACTAGTTCGGAAGTGAAATTGTGTGATCGAGTAAGCGATCGGATTTGGTTTTGCGTACGGATGATATATGTGCATCGTACGGGCTTAAGTAAAGAAAATATTGAAAATGTGTAAAAGCAGTGAATAAAATAATTTTGAATGTTGTGATTGGATATTATTGCTAAGTAGGACACAGGTGTTTAAAAAGCGAAAGGAATTGGTGTTTTTTATTTCAGAAAATTAATTTAAATGGCCCAACAAAAGGTATGTGTTAAAATTTCTGTGATATCCCGGGTTTTTGGGCAATTTAAATTTAATAATCAGCATTAATAATTAAATTGATTTGATAATTTTTCTTTATAATTTTAATTTGGTAATTCAATCTTTTAAAGGCTAATAAATATTTAATTTGGTAATACTTGATCTTTTCTAATAATTTAAAATTAATAAGATTTATTTCCAAAGCTAATAAAAATAGACTCTATTTATAATGTATATATTAATATATATATTGTGAATAGGATATCTTTTGTTTTAAATAGAAGATTGTATTTTCAAATTGTAATATATATGAATGTATATGTTATAATTTGGATTGTTTTGAATTTATTTTAATCTATTGATAATTTATATATGTATGAATTGTAATTTTAAAAAGCTTTGTTTTAAATTTAATATCTTTCAAAAGTTAAAGATTAATTCATTTGTTTTCAAAATATAAAATAATTGTTTGTTTTAATGGTTTAAATAAAGTTTTATTTTGTATTCTTTAAAGTGTTTAAATTTAAGAGGTTATAAAAATACATGTATAAGATATATTTGAATTATAATTAGTTTTAGAATAATTTCTTTTAAAAGTAATTTATATATACATATGTAAATTAAGAGAGTTTAAGTATGTAAGTTATATTAACATTTAAATTAAATAAAAATTTTATTTAATATATTAAAAAGGACATGTGTAAAAACATTAACACTTGGTAGTAACAAGTGTAGGGTAATTAGGTGGTAAAGGACACATGTAAGTTTTAAGAAAATACAAGTGGCAACATTTTCTTTATTTAAAATTTTATTTTATAAATAATGTAGTTGTAGAGAAACCTGGCTTCTATTTTCTTTCAGTTCAAAACGTTTTCTCAGTTTTTCTTTCTCTTCTAAAATCTGAAATCAAAAGAAAGTAAATCAAACAATTATCTCATCTTCAATCTCGGTTCAAGCAACTAAATCAAGCACTAAATCAATCTGCAAACCATAATGAAGATCAACTCAACATCAAACAAACATGCAAGGATTTCAAATCTCAATAACAAACAAAATCAAAAGCTTTTGCCAGATCAGAGTTTAAAAGCCTGGAAAACTGTCTCTCTGTTCTTATTTTAAAGGTGAGTAAATTTTCTTTTAAAAACAGTTTTAAACCTGTTCTTATGTTGATACATGTGATAAACTTGTATACGAATGATTTAATATGGTTGCATAAATGTTTTATCTGGAATATGGATTAAACTGCTCTGCTTTGTTCTCTGAATTTAAACAAGTGAGTAAACTTTATTTTAAAAGCAGTTTTCAAATTTGAGATTTAACTTTGATTCATGAATGAAATCTTGAAGTAAAATAGTAGGAAATGATTTGCATGTATGCTTAGATTTGAATGTATGTGTATACATATATGTGATGTGTCTGTGTAGGTAAATGATCATCTCTGGTGTATTACAGTAATACTGTCATCAATAAAAATTTATATCTCCCAAACAAATGAATTTTAGATTAAGATCTTTAAAGTAAAAAGTTTGGTAACTTGGTAACACTAATTTTAAAAATAATCTCAGGATTTTATATGTAGTAAATATTTCAAATTATAAGGAAATACAGTCATGATCTTAATATAAGTTAAAATCAAACATCTTAATTTCTGATTTGGATTATAGTTTCATATTAGAGTTAGAAAATCATGAATTTAGGTACTAAAATCATAAATTTTAGATTAGTAATCACTGAGAAAATCGGAGTTGAGGGGTTTTGGGTTTATTGCCAATTTCTGGCGATCGACATGGTGGACGGCGTCGAGTTTGTGGTCGAAGAAGGCTGGTAGGTGGATGGACCCAGGAAAAATGATCGTGGATTTTTCTGGTGATAGTGGCATCGGAATTTAGATGATGTAGGGTTTAAGGTCAGGTTTGGGATGGCTGGGTTCTCGTGGTTGCTGCATCGCCGTGGGTGGACTAGAGGCGACCGGTATGGGGAGTATCGGAGCGTTGACGTGTGACGTAACTTTGGACGTGGTGGCGTGAGCTCAGGCGATCTGTGGTGGCGATGCCAGGGGTTTTTTTTATGATCGTTTTTTTTCTGGATTGTTCGAATTGCTCGATCTTGTGTTAGTGGGTTTTCGAGTTTTCTGGGTTGTCGAGTGGGTTGACGATGTCGTCGCCGACATGGTGATAGCTACGGCAACGGTCGGAGGGCGTTCTGATGATGGTACACGTGCACGGTGCACTCGTGTGTGTCTGAGTTTGTTTGATCGTTTGGGAAGAAGAAGCTAACTCGGGGAATCTCGAAGTATTCCAGAGTTCGACTCGAAGCAGGTGCGGGTTGTTGATAGTTCGTGAGTGTAGCAGTGTTTGCTCGGGTTTCCTGTAATTTTGCTCGAGTTGTTTTGTTGTGATTGTTAACAGTTTTTAAAGTTAAGCAAAAAAAAAATGAACTGTTATATAAAGAAGCAAATGTTTAAACAAGTTCAAGTTATAAAGGTTAATACTTTAATTTAGAGATTAATTAAGGTTTAATGATTTAAGATTCATTAAATTAATAAGGTAATTAAAGAATAATTTAATAATTTAATTAATTAAAGGTTTAGTGTTAATTAATTAAATAATTAGGATTATAAATTAATTAATTAAGGTTAATTAATTTGGAATTAAGGATCATTTATTTATATAAGTATAGATTATTAATAAATGATTAGAAATTAATCAAGTGATTAAAGATTAATTAAGAAATTAATTTAGTAATTAAAGATTAATTAATTGGTAATTAAGAATTAATTAATAATGGTTGATTTAAGTTTAATTACTTAAATGAAGAATTGTTAATAGTTAATGAGAGATCATTAATTAGGGATAATTAAATAATTAATTAATGGGATTAATTTTGATAATCGATTAGAATGATAATCTTTTATGAATTGGTTAAGTAATTACTTAATGGAAGTAATTAAAGAAATTAATTACTTAAGGTAATTAATTAAATAAATTTGGTAAGTTTAAATAAATTAATTAAATTAATTTAAGATTATCATTTAGTGATTTGATAAGTATAATTACTTAATTGTAATTAGTAAAGTGTAATTACTTAGGAAAGTAATTAAAGGTAATTACTGGATGTAATTAATTAAGGGAGATGAAATAATGGAAGTAATTTGAATTTAATTACTTTTGTATAATTAATCAAGGGATTAATTAAAAGATAATTAATTAATGAGTAATTAATTTATGGAAGAGTAATTAAGGATAGTTAATTACTAAATGAGATTAATCAAAGGTGATTAATAAATGTGGTTTAATTAAGAATTAATTATTAGATATAATTAATTTAAATGATGTAATTAAGGATTGGTTAATTAAAATTAATTAATCAATAATAAAGGATTAAAGTAATTAATTAATGAAGTAATTTAAGATTAATTACTGAAATGGTTTAAGATAATTAATTTGTGAAATTAATTAAGTATTAATTACTTAAAGTAATTAAAGGGTAATTAATCAGGAATGATTAATTAAGATGGATACTTAGAGTAATGATTAATTAATTGGTTTAATTAATAATTAAGTAAGCAGGATTTATGGGATGAAGTAATTAATTTAATTCACTTTAAATTAATCAGAGACGATAAATCATTACTTAAGAATGGATGAATGATATTGAATGCTTTACATTGTTGATATCTCTGATAAGAGATGTGCTGATCTATGATATAGATGTTTGGTTGGATTGAAATGATAATATGAATTATCTGTTTGGATGATAATATGGATTATCTATTGTAAATTATCTATCTGTGTGTAGTATAGATAAGAATTGAATTGTTTTAACCTTAAAACAACTTGGCCCTTAAAAGATACGTTTTGGATTTCGATGAGACCGGGATCGGGTTTGCTACATTACAGCGTGATAGGGGGTTCTCGCTTTGCGTTAGGTGGCGAACGGGAGACTCTTACCCCTACATGTCCCCGGGGGTAGTATAAGGCCTTTTGGGGTTGGTTGCGACTCGAGAGGGTGGCCGTAAAAGCAAACCCGAGGTATCACTGTGAGCCACAGCGGGGCTGGGATGGTTGAAAAGCCTACCGGTCGTGAACCGTTGCTGAAGGTTGAAAAGCCTAGGACGTTACAAGTGGTATCAGAGCGAGGTTGAGCGAATACCTAAGCTATTGGTTAAGTGAATATCAAAACACTAGGTTGAGTGAATACCTAGGTTCGGAAGGGTTGTTCATTAGAGATAGGATTTGTAGCAACCTGTTTGAGTGTATATATATATGTACGAGAGCGCGTATTTGTTAGTTATATAAAATGATTTTATATTGTGTTAATTGATCGGTTGGGTGGTATATGGATTCTGGTCAATACGAGTAGCTAACGTTATTGATAGGGATCTCTAAACACTTGAACCAGGCCAACGGACACAATATTGTTTTAAAGAGGTAGATGAAATAATTTTACCCAGAAATAATTTCTATATAAAAAAAAAATATATCATTTTAAATATATATATTTATGTATTTCTACCTATTTATTGGGTTACCTGTTCGGGTTTTCCAATATAAGTTATAAAGGTAGATAAGGTGGTAGTGTGTGTAACACAATTACCAATAGTTGGAGTTTGAATGTTTGAGGTTGGAAGTATATATCGAGACTGTAAACCCAATACCGTCTCGAGTAAAGCTTGTTGTGGTGTAGGATTTCATCGATCTCTAAAGGAAATCTTTTCAAGATTAGGAGTCCATTATTGGAATGTAAGATTGGTTGAGCTCGGGTGAGCAGATTTTCTAGAGTTGAATCTATCAGTTGTGCAGAAGTAAGTGATGGTAGCTTGGCGACTTCAGGAAGGAGTAGCTGTGTGATAAGACACAGTATCTATGGATGTTCCCGAAGAAGGTGTTCTTTTTGGAGAAAGATTAAGAAGGTATTGGAGGAACAGTTGATGTCTACCGCAGGAAAGACTCGACTGTATAGAAATTCTCTGATATCAAGTAAGAGAGTTTTGTCTATTTTGAAGTATGGGACTAAGGTCGATTAGTTTTTCTTCGGACATGGTCTCATTGTTCCCTTAAGAAGAGTAAGTTATTGGCAATTGGTTTGGAGCCCGAGTTTCTTTTGGATGTCTGCCATCTCGGAGATTCGTTGAGAGGTTTGTTGATGGTTTTAATTTTGAGAAGCCTTTGGATTAGAAGTTCTTGGTTAGCTGTGATAGCAGTGCAGCTCGGAGTGTTCGGTGTGCTGTCGAGATAGAGTTTGGAAGCAGCAGTGTGGCCCGTTTCTTCGATGGTTCAGAAATTTTTGTGGATCTTCTATCAACAGTCCAAGTAGATGATGAAGACTTTCTTGAAGGGTTAACCTTGTTTGGAAAAGCTTAAGGCTGTTTTAATTGGTAAAGAGAGAACAGTTTCTTTGGAATCCGAACTAGGTAGGATCGCAAAAGTGACTTGCGATTAAATTGGGAATTCATCTTGGTAATCTTTTGTTTGAGATTGAGGTTTCTCATATGGAAGTAGGAGCTACTGAAGTAGTCAGAATTTTTCCGGATGTCTTCAAAGAAGTAGAAGTTTGTCTTCATCTGGAGTTGAGTTCCGTATCGACTTGGTTCCAGAAGCGATACCGGTGGTTAGTCTGATAGTAGGATGGTTCCTAGAGAGAAGAGTTGGTATAGCAGCTCAGAAATATTTTTGGAAATGGATTGGTCAGATCTAGTTTTCAAGTTTGGATTTCAGCAGATTTTGGAAAGTTCATATTGTTGATAAGATTTAGAAATCATTTTGTTCTTAGTTCAGATTTGTTTCAAGAAGCATCAGCGAAGGTTAAGCTGATCAGGAAGAGATGGGGTAGTCCAAGATTGTTTGGTGAGTTATGCAGATATGAGGCAGAGTTTGAAATTCGGAGTTGTAGATTGGAAACTTGTTAAGTTTTCTCCGATTATTAAGCTATAAGATTGGTAAGTCTGGAAGCTAGCACTAAAGTATTTTGGATTTTCCTGTGTTCTCGAGAGGAGTAGTTCTTTTGTCTACAGGATTGAATGACCAGTTTGGATAACTGGAATCCATTCTATTTCACGTATCTCTGAGGGAGTACGTGTATGATCTATTACTGATTGTAGAATCTGCAGTTCAGATGGATTTGGAAGTTGTGCTGGATTTGAGTGTGGTCTGATATTTTGTTCAGATTAGTGAATCTAGAGATGAGGGGAGCTCTGGAGTATGGTGGTGTAGTTTGTTTAGCTTCTGTAGAGCGAGTCTCCCGGTGATTTATATCCAGGGAAACTCTAGATAGTGTTAGTAGATCTATCCTGATTTGTATTAGGATAGTTAGTTAGGTTTGTTTGATGGTTAGATTGGTTGTTATGGTTGTTAGGAATTGGATGATAGGTATGCTTTGCTGTTAAATCTTTGCAGGGTTATTAAATTAACTTTGTTTTTAATTTCGAGGACGAAATTATTTTAAGGGGGAAGGAATGTGATATCCCGGGTTTTTGGGCAATTTAAATTTAATAATCAGCATTAATAATTAAATTGATTTGATAATTTTTCTTTATAATTTTAATTTGGTAATTCAATCTTTTAAAGGCTAATAAATATTTAATTTGGTAATACTTGATCTTTTCTAATAATTTAAAATTAATAAGATTTATTTCCAAAGCTAATAAAAATAGATTCTATTTATAATGTATATATTAATATATATATTGTGAATAGGATATCTTTTGTTTTAAATAGAAGATTGTATTTTCAAATTGTAATATATATGAATGTATATGTTATAATTTGGATTGTTTTGAATTTATTTTAATCTATTGATAATTTATATATGTATGAATTGTAATTTTAAAAAGCTTTGTTTTAAATTTAATATCTTTCAAAAGTTAAAGATTAATTCATTTGTTTTCAAAATATAAAATAATTGTTTGTTTTAATGGTTTAAATAAAGTTTTATTTTGTATTCTTTAAAGTGTTTAAATTTAAGAGGTTATAAAAATACATGTATAAGATATATTTGAATTATAATTAGTTTTAGAATAATTTCTTTTAAAAGTAATTTATATATACATATGTAAATTAAGAGAGTTTAAGTATGTAAGTTATATTAACATTTAAATTAAATAAAAATTTTATTTAATATATTAAAAAGGACATGTGTAAAAACATTAACACTTGGTAGTAACAAGTGTAGGGTAATTAGGTGGTAAAGGACACATGTAAGTTTTAAGAAAATACAAGTGGCAACATTTTCTTTATTTAAAATTTTATTTTATAAATAATGTAGTTGTAGAGAAACCTGGCTTCTATTTTCTTTCAGTTCAAAACGTTTTCTCAGTTTTTCTTTCTCTTCTAAAATCTGAAATCAAAAGAAAGTAAATCAAACAATTATCTCATCTTCAATCTCGGTTCAAGCAACTAAATCAAGCACTAAATCAATCTGCAAACCATAATGAAGATCAACTCAACATCAAACAAACATGCAAGGATTTCAAATCTCAATAACAAACAAAATCAAAAGCTTTTGCCAGATCAGAGTTTAAAAGCCTGGAAAACTGTCTCTCTGTTCTTATTTTAAAGGTGAGTAAATTTTCTTTTAAAAACAGTTTTAAACCTGTTCTTATGTTGATACATGTGATAAACTTGTATACGAATGATTTAATATGGTTGCATAAATGTTTTATCTGGAATATGGATTAAACTGCTCTGCTTTGTTCTCTGAATTTAAACAAGTGAGTAAACTTTATTTTAAAAGCAGTTTTCAAATTTGAGATTTAACTTTGATTCATGAATGAAATCTTGAAGTAAAATAGTAGGAAATGATTTGCATGTATGCTTAGATTTGAATGTATGTGTATACATATATGTGATGTGTCTGTGTAGGTAAATGATCATCTCTGGTGTATTACAGTAATACTGTCATCAATAAAAATTTATATCTCCCAAACAAATGAATTTTAGATTAAGATCTTTAAAGTAAAAAGTTTGGTAACTTGGTAACACTAATTTTAAAAATGATCTCAGGATTTTATATGTAGTAAATATTTCAAATTATAAGGAAATACAGTCATGATCTTAATATAAGTTAAAATCAAACATCTTAATTTCTGATTTGGATTATAGTTTCATATTAGAGTTAGAAAATCATGAATTTAGGTACTAAAATCATAAATTTTAGATTAGTAATCACTGAGAAAATCGGAGTTGAGGGGTTTTGGGTTTATTGCCAATTTCTGGCGATCGACATGGTGGACGGCGTCGAGTTTGTGGTCGAAGAAGGCTGGTAGGTGGATGGACCCAGGAAAAATGATCGTGGATTTTTCTGGTGATAGTGGCATCGGAATTTAGATGATGTAGGGTTTAAGGTCAGGTTTGGGATGGCTGGGTTCTCGTGGTTGCTGCATCGCCGTGGGTGGACTAGAGGCGACCGGTATGGGGAGTATCGGAGCGTTGACGTGTGACGTAACTTTGGACGTGGTGGCGTGAGCTCAGGCGATCTGTGGTGGCGATGCCAGGGGTTTTTTTTTATGATCGTTTTTTTTCTGGATTGTTCGAATTGCTCGATCTTGTGTTAGTGGGTTTTCGAGTTTTCTGGGTTGTCGAGTGGGTTGACGATGTCGTCGCCGACATGATGATAGCTACGGCAATGGTCGGAGGGCGTTCTGATGATGGTACACGTGCACGGTGCACTCGTGTGTGTCTGAGTTTGTTTGATCGTTTGGGAAGAAGAAGCTAACTCGGGGAATCTCGAAGTATTCCAGAGTTCGACTCGAAGCAGGTGCGGGTTGTTGATAGTTCGTGAGTGTAGCAGTGTTTGCTCGGGTTTCCTGTAATTTTGCTCGAGTTGTTTTGTTGTGATTGTTAACAGTTTTTAAAGTTAAGCAAAAAAAAATGAACTGTTATATAAAGAAGCAAATGTTTAAACAAGTTCAAGTTATAAAGGTTAATACTTTAATTTAGAGATTAATTAAGGTTTAATGATTTAAGATTCATTAAATTAATAAGGTAATTAAAGAATAATTTAATAATTTAATTAATTAAAGGTTTAGTGTTAATTAATTAAATAATTAGGATTATAAATTAATTAATTAAGGTTAATTAATTTGGAATTAAGGATCATTTATTTATATAAGTATAGATTATTAATAAATGATTAGAAATTAATCAAGTGATTAAAGATTAATTAAGAAATTAATTTAGTAATTAGAGATTAATTAATTGGTAATTAAGAATTAATTAATAATGGTTGATTTAAGTTTAATTACTTAAATGAAGAATTGTTAATAGTTAATGAGAGATCATTAATTAGGGATAATTAAATAATTAATTAATGGGATTAATTTTGATAATCGATTAGAATGATAATCTTTTATGAATTGGTTAAGTAATTACTTAATGGAAGTAATTAAAGAAATTAATTACTTAAGGTAATTAATTAAATAAATTTGGTAAGTTTAAATAAATTAATTAAATTAATTTAAGATTATCATTTAGTGATTTGATAAGTATAATTACTTAATTGTAATTAGTAAAGTGTAATTACTTAGGAAAGTAATTAAAGGTAATTACTGGATGTAATTAATTAAGGGAGATGAAATAATGGAAGTAATTTGAATTTAATTACTTTTGTATAATTAATCAAGGGATTAATTAAAAGATAATTAATTAATGAGTAATTAATTTATGGAAGAGTAATTAAGGATAGTTAATTACTAAATGAGATTAATCAAAGGTGATTAATAAATGTGGTTTAATTAAGAATTAATTATTAGATATAATTAATTTAAATGATGTAATTAAGGATTGGTTAATTAAAATTAATTAATCAATAATAAAGGATTAAAGTAATTAATTAATGAAGTAATTTAAGATTAATTACTGAAATGGTTTAAGATAATTAATTTGTGAAATTAATTAAGTATTAATTACTTAAAGTAATTAAAGGGTAATTAATCAGGAATGATTAATTAAGATGGATACTTAGAGTAATGATTAATTAATTGGTTTAATTAATAATTAAGTAAGCAGGATTTATGGGATGAAGTAATTAATTTAATTCACTTTAAATTAATCAGAGACGATAAATCATTACTTAAGAATGGATGAATGATATTGAATGCTTTACATTGTTGATATCTCTGATAAGAGATGTGCTGATCTATGATATAGATGTTTGGTTGGATTGAAATGATAATATGAATTATCTGTTTGGATGATAATATGGATTATCTATTGTAAATTATCTATCTGTGTGTAGTATAGATAAGAATTGAATTGTTTTAACCTTAAAACAACTTGGCCCTTAAAAGATATGTTTTGGATTTCGATGAGACCGGGATCGGGTTTCCGTATACCGGAATTCCAGGTCTGGAGACCCGAATACCACATCGATCCAAATTAACGATAGGTCGTGAATCTCAAGTGAAGATGAAGATTCATAGTGCAAGGGTTATTGTCGTTAACTCTGAGGGTGATTCCAAAACGAGTGTAACGAGATAATGCCTTCGGTTTCGTTCGAACCCGGAACGAACTTATATGGATTGAATGCTTTCAGCACATCGTCAGGCGGACGATGAGCATTCTAAGTGATATGTTCTGATTAAAGGTAATCGTAACCTCAAGCCTCATCAACCGGGAATGGCTAAAACAGGGGAGGTGCAGCAAGGCTTCGTGGGTAGCACCCACTGAGAGCAAGATAGATCCCTGTCTAGAGGTCCCTTTTCTTTTTATTCGGCTTAGTGTGTGGTTGGTCGCGCCAACTACGGGGTTATCTTGTTCGGAATTATCCAGTAAGGGATGGTTCCGGCTTTGTGTTGCAGGGGAGCGGGCGTACTCCTCGGTACGGTGATCTAGGCCACGTACTGTGACGGGCGGTACCCCAGTAGCCCTGCCATTGTATGGAATCCAAACTCCAATAAGTGCCGTACGTATTAGTTGTGCCCAACTATGTTGAAATGTGAGATGTAAGCATTTCAGCTATTTCTGTATTTTACTTGGAAACCCTAGACCCTATTATAATATAACTGGATTTCCTATCAAATGTTTTAGTTAGCGTAAGGTAAAAACTTACCCATGTTTATGTGTGGGGAGTCTTACGTGATACTTTTGTTTTCAAAGGTTTTCAAACTTAAGCAATTTAAACCGTTTACTCACACCAGACCCATGTCTGACCCAAGTGTTTATTTTCTGTTTTATTAAACTCTTGGGTACTCAATATTGTATTGAGTAGTCGAGGGTTTCAGGTTAGTCTTGACGAATACTGGAGGAGCTGAGGAGCAGGAGGCTTCAGCGTGTAGATATATAGAGTTTCCGCTGTGTATGTTGTATTGTACTGATGTACTTGTGATGTATAATAGACAGAAGTTTATAACTGTCTATTCTGTGTTGTATAAATTGTATACTCTGATGTATATGATACTATGTAATATCTTATGTGATATAATATATTTCTCGTTCCGTTGTGAGATCTCTGATGTGTTGTTGTTCTTTCTTCTTTTCTTTTCTTCTTCTACCCCTTTCTTTCTTATTAATGATACGTCATTCTGTAGAATGAGGTGCGGGTCGTTACAATTTCTGTATGAAATTTGATGATTTTCCGATCTAGCCAATTGGCTTTTGTTTTCTTTCGGAAATCTGGGGGCTAGTTGAGGCATTTTGTAGTTGTACCAAGCTAGCCGCGCAAAGTAGACGCTAGCGAAATTTTTCGAAAATTTAGGGAGTTAGAAAAATTTTGAGAAATTTTGATAATTCAAAATTTTGGTTTCAAATTTAAATTTGAATTGTTGAGTAAGTAACATTATTTGAAATTATGAATAAGTTTGGAAAGTTAGAAGAGGATTAGTATGTCTTTAATAAAAAGATTGCTTTGGAAAGTTGTTAAAACCGTTTGGTTTTGGGAGAAAGGTTAACGGGTTATGGACCATTCCTCTTAACTGATAATTTCGGGGACGAAATTCTATTAAGGGGGGAGGAATGTGACGACCTGGAATTTTGGATATTTGAAATTGGAATTTTTAATTGATTTTAAATATTTAAAAGTTAATTTTTGACTTGAATTTCAAATATCACTATTTATTGGGTAATTTAATCATTAAATTAAATGATTTGAAGTTGGGTAAAATATTGAATCTGGAGTTTTAAGCTTGTTAAAAATAATTTGAAGGCTTGTAAAATCTATATTGATAATACTGAAAATAGTAAAAGTAATAAAATTGAATTTGGAAGTGTTTTGTTAAGTTTTGAAATTTTATCGTTTAAATTGATATTTAAAAATAGCCTTCCGAGGCACAGTCTTGGAATTCGACGAAACCAGTTCCATTGGATCCGTAATATTGTATTATTATCAAATTTCAAATTTCGAAGCGTTTGGAGTTATCGTGTGGCTGTACGGTGGATAAACGCACTGAAAATCATATCGGAAATTCAATATTATAACTGGGTCAAAAAAGCTATCTTCTCCATACGATCGAATTAGGACTCGAAACCTTTTCCATTGTGTTCGGAATAGGGGTATAACATTATAAATGCTTGGCGGCATGCCTTGATAGGAAGTCGAGATTTTGGGTTATGATTCCGAGGCGATTTAAATTTAAATAATTTATACCAATGGTTTGACTGGTCAATGTGGTTCACATCAACTGTTCTTCTTTCATTTCGTTACCACTGTAGCTAGTTTGTTCATACACGCTTAAGTCTCATATGTCCCCTCCCTTCTCTGTTAAAATACACGAGAAAACAAAACTTAAAAAAAATAAAAGGAAGAAGAGAGCCTTCTCATTACAATTGAAATCAACAAAAAAAATATGAACGAATCAAAAATGGCGACGACCTCCTCTTCCTTGTCGCATCCTACATTTTTCTCTTCCCAAATCAAAAATCAAGAAGCCGAGTCCTCTTTCCCTCTGCATATTTCAGTTTCGAAATCAAATCAATCGAATTCGCCCTTTTAATTTTGTCCTCGTTTGGGTTCGTTCGCGCGCATAGTTGTAGGGCATGGAGGCCGACGTTGATTCGAAGAAGATGGCGGCCGCGTTCGTATGGTTGGCTAGGGCTTCGTGCGCGAGTGGCCGGAGGGGTTGTTCGCGTGTGGAGTGGACATCTGGGTCGACTTCAACTTGCGAGGCTGAGTGAGGTTATAACCACGGCGATGGTTGATGGGCGATTGCAGCGGGTCGTTCAATGTGTAGGCTGGGTTGTTAGTGAGGTATTTCTGTAATCTTGTTTTCTCGATTTAAACTTTTATATGTGGAAACAGAAGGAAATTTTACAGTAAGATTTTAAAGAAGGGTTCTGATTTAAACCTGTATGTATATATTAGAAATGATTTTTACAGTGAGGTTTATGAAATAGTTTTTATCTTCTTTTATATAAATATATATATATATATTGGCAGTAAAATAAATTACCGTTCCTGTTTACAAAAGAAGGAAGGCATATTTTAAATACATACGTACACATATAAAGATTTTAAAATATTCGAAACTATAGATAAACAGCAGATACATATATATAATAATTTTGAAATTAAGTATGAATTTTAAAATATTTGAAAGTCTTTATAAAATTTGATTTTTGAAATCTATCATTTTATTCTTATAAATATATATATATATGCAGTTTGAAAAATTATACATATTTTAAACTTACTAGTTTATTTTAAAATGGATTTAGGTGATTTATTGGTTGATAAACTTCCTTAATTATTTTAGTTACTAAAGATTATTTAAAAGGTAGATTAGTTTAAATCAAACTATTGGTTTAAAACCAAATGATTAGCTTAAATTAAATTTTTGGTCAATTTAATTTATTTTTGGGTAAATTATTGGTAGGTTATTTATTTAACAGAATTTAAAATATCACTCATCTGGATTATTATTTAAATTTAAATAGTTAAATTTAAATATTTGGTTGAATGATTGAATTGATTGGATGTGATATATTATATAGTAGTATATAGTATATATTGGAGTGATTGATTTCCCGTATTATATAGCGGATGAGACCCTATGCGCCGCATAATAGCGGATGATATTATATTAAACCAATATACCGCGATATTCCACCTCGAAGTGGAATTGGTATTTTATATCCTGCTAACATCTGTGGATGCAGGGAAACAGGTTGGGGGGATCCAACTGGATCCCTCAAAATATTTAGATGGTCTAATAATTCTGTGTTATGATTATTTGACATTCTGTGATGAATTATATTGATAATTGGAATGTTGGATGCTATGGTTTGATTGGATATATTTGGACATTCTGAGTTATCAAAAAAGTATAGATTTGGATTTTTAAAAGAAAATAAAAGGAGAGAATTTGAGTAAAATGATTATAGAGAATTTGGGATAAATTAAAGAATGAATTGGGAAAGGATAAAAGTGATTTTTAAATTCTGTTAAATAAATTCCGAGTATGGGAAAAGGGATTTTGAATAAAAGGGGAAAAATTAAATTTTTTAAACCTAAGTGATATTATTTAAGGGAATAAAAGAATTTATTTTAAAAATTCAAGGTTTGAATTTATTTAAAGGGATAAGAAGGATTTTGGAAACCTGAAATTGATATTTTAAGTTTAAAAGATTTTAAATCATAATAAAGAAAGAAAAGCTAAAGTTAATGGATTTTGAGATAAAGGAGTAAGTAAAGGAATTTATTTCAAAGTGAAGTAAATTGGAAATCAATTTGAAAATTGATTTAAGCGTTTGGAAATTGAAATTTTAAAGGAAGATGGGGCTAAGAAATTTATAAACTGGGTTTATAAAGGTGAAGTAATATATATCAGTGGATATTTGGAAGAATAAATTCACGGTGGGAATTTATTAAAGGAATGGGTAAATTAGTTTTAAAAATAAATGGTGAGTTATTTTTTAAAGATGTGAGAGAAAGGTGGTTTTTGGAACCGTTTTCAAAAGGGTTGGAAATGGAAATATATCTTGCGAAGATATTTGTGAGGTAAATAAATAATTTGGAAAATTATTTATTGTTTTATGGATGTTTGTGAATGTTAATTGATAGTTAAATAACCGACTATCAATATTGGCCAATGCGCTGATCGTTTCAAAGAGACCGGGATCGGAATTTATTTCTCGAAAACCACTTCGATCTGGTTTATACGTTTTCGTGAGGAAGACGAGTTTGGATTCGAAGATGGAGCAGTGAAGTGCAAGGGCTAATCGCTACTAATCCTGAGGGTGATTCCAAAATGGATGTAGTAGGAGTAGTGCCTTCGGTTCCGTTCGAACCCGAAACGGACTTGTATGGATGAATGCTTTCAGAACATCGTCAGGAGGACGGTGAGCATTCTAAGTGAAATGTTCTAAAAAGGTAACGCTTAGCCTCGAGCCTCATCAACCGAGAATGATTGAAAATCAGGGGTTATGCAGCAAGGCTAAGTGGGTCGCTCCCATTAGGGTTAGGTTATTCCTTTTTATTTCGGCTTAGTGTTCGGTTGCTGATCCCAACCATGGGGTAATCTTACTCGGACTATCCAGTAAGGGGTAGTCTGGTCTTGTGTTGCAGGGGATTTAGGGTGGATCCTCGGTACGCTGATCTAGACCAGGTATTGTGACAAGTGGTACCCTTAGTGCCTAGTCATTAGTTGGAAATCCATTCTCCCTACGCGCCTTTTACGGTTTTTGTTTGTAGAACCCACTTTGTGGCTAGTATGCTGGAATTTAATCATGTAACAATTTAATCTATTTGAATAAGTATTTGTATATAGACACTATTATAATATCAGACGAATTTGATAAAAAGTGTTTAGGCTATCGTAAGGTAAAAACCCGACATGTTTATTTGTGGCGTGGTCTTACGAGATGCTTTTGATTTCAAAGGGTTTTGAAACTTTAATAATCCAATTGAGTGTGTTTTCTCATGCTGGTATTCCAGACTGACTCGGGTGTTATTTAACTATAATGCTCGGGTCAGATTGAGTATTACAAATACAGGATAGGATGTTGTGGAGCTCAGGAGACGAGCTGGATGGCGAGACGTATCACCCGTATTTGTTGTATTCCGTTATGTATCATAAGTGGTATAGTCATCTTGTGAGGACAAGTTATTATAACTGTCCTGAATTGTGATGTTGATTGTATTGTACTCTGATGTTGTATTCTGATGATGTATGTATAAACAGATATAGTTTATTTCTGTAAAGATCAGTTATTATCTATTATATTTTATTCCGCTACGATGTGAGATTCTGTTGTGTTGTTTTCTTTTCTTCTACCTCCTTCTTCTTCTAACCCTGATGGTTCGATTTTTCGGGTATGAAAAATCGGGTCATTACAGAGTACCATGCTAGATTTTTACAAACCGATGATGATCTTGAAAATGATTCTTTATATGACAAAATAAGGTAGAAAGGTGATGAAATGAGAATACAAAATAAGCCAAAAAAATGAACCTCTCATGGAAAAAAGCAAAACCTTTTGGTTTCATGAAGGTGCTACAAATTCGAAATTCGTTTTTGCTAAATTGTCCATGAGGAGAAATAAAAATCGTATCCAGGTCTTACTAAATGTAGATGGTGATTATATATATGATAGAGATGTAATAGCCCATGATGCTATTGCTTTTTATACAACTTTATTCAATGGTGACACTGTAGTGAATTTTCCTTCAATTGAGCCCATGATGATTATTAATCAAACTAGCCAATTATATTTGACATTCCCAGTTCAGCTAACAGAAATCAGGGAAGCATTTGACTCTACTAATGATGCTAAAAGTCCAGGACTCGATGGTTTTCCTTGTAAATTCTATAAATTACATTGGGAGAAGATTGAAGATGGACTTCTTTCAGTAGTGTTTGAAACCTTTCAATCTAAGCAGCTTGCAAAGGTGCTTAATCATACTTTTCTTACAATTATATCAAAAAAAGATAAGCCTCGGACTTTAGCCAACTATAGACCTATTGCATGTGCAAATGTATTGTATAAAATTGAATCTAAAATTTTATGCAATAGGTTGAAAATCTTTCGGCCTTTCTTAATTGCAGAAAACAAGTCAGCCTTTATACTAGGGAGAAACATAGGGGAGAATATTCTCTTGGCTCAATCAGGGGATTCAAGAAGATGGGCAAACCTAAAATGTGCAAATAGATTGACCTTCATAAAGCATATAACACGGTAGACTGGGAGTTGACATGTCATATGATGTACGCTATGGGGTTCCTAAATTCTTTTATTAATCACGAGGATATATGCACGCCCAGGTGGGCATGCATTTAATCACAATGTGCATGCATTTATAGTTGCACCGCTGGAAGTAGATTTTACATTACCTTTGCTAACGTAAACTGAACCTAAAGCAGCGATTGATAAACTGAAAGAACTGAAGAACCGTCATAGAACCAATTTTTTTATAATACTAAAGTTTTATCATTTGTTTCTTTTGTTTTTTCTTATTTTATACTACTGGAAATGGAAATAATACTTGTACTTATATATGCATATGCTCTTTTATTAAATTTTTCAAATTCGGATATGGATAGATTTTGAATTTTTTAAATATTTATTGACCTCCTATTTGTTCTATTGGTTTCTTCACTATCAGGGCAACTATTTCCAAAGACAACAAAAAATTGTGTCGTAGTCATTATTACAGCAACAAACCAAAAGTAGACTCAATTTCATTTCTACTTTGTGACAATATTAGCTGAATTTAACATTTGGTAACTGGGGTCCATATGGTCGTTTCTTCATGTTTTAAGGCCCATAAAACTCTAATAAATTTTTGTTAACAGAAACATGATTAAGAAACTACAAATCATGGAGAGTTGGTGATTCTCAGCACTTGGATTCCAAGGGTCTGCATATTCATTATTTGGAGCTACCTCTGCCCAATGGAGTTCAGTAACTCAGTATTTTATGCTAATTTGATAATATTTATTAATCACATATTCTATATTTATGCAGCTAAGGTGACAGTATTTATTATAGTTTTAGTACTGATGTTACATGCTAATCCTGTCCTAAATTATTTTTACAGATTGTCCGTGATGTCTATTGAAAAAAGATCCATTAATTCCTGAATATACATCTTACCAAACAAACAATGGAAAGTGAAAACACTTTTAGTTATAAAATAATATGGTTATGCAAACACTTTTAGTTATAAAATAATACAGTTATGCATGCCTATATGGGGTTGCAGTCGGTCACTTGGGTATTTGGAATTTATATATCATAACATGTATACTATCAATTTCAATGAACATGTTGTTTTATTGTCTTCAATTTGATGATTATTATATTAACTGCAATTGACCTAGAATTAAGAATAAAATGCTTATAAAGCAACTCGTATTGTCAAGTGGATGCAAATATGTTGGCATATGCCAAACTTTTGTCAGTGCCATGAAGTTGGTTTGTACATGAAAGAAAACCAATGATGTTAGAGCTATATTTAATTTGTTCATGCTCTAATGTTGTACTTACCATTTTAGTATATATGCATGAATACTATATTCATTGATATACCATTTTCTCCCAGAGCTAGCACTCAGGTTTGTGATGAACTATCTCCTCTCTCAATGTCATCAACATATGCAGAGCTACTAAAAGGTTAGCAACACCAAACATGTAGTTATTGAGCACACACTAACCAAGTGGATTAGTAGGCAATGTTTTTGGGAAAAATAAGAATAGTTAGCAGTTAATTAGCATGGTGTAAGGGCAATAAATAAAAAATCAATAATTACTGCTAACTAAAAAATAAGCACCTTTTCAAACACTAAATTAGCAAAAAAAGCTGTTTTAAAAAGTTTATTCACCGTATATAACAGGTTGTGCTCATTAGAAACACTATGAAAATAATTCATCTAACTTTAACAGTGCCTACACTACTTTCAAACATGTTTGGTACGATAATTTATAGCAAATGTCAAATAATATCTATGTAAACCAAAATACAAACAAATCCAACCTTCGGTAAGTGTTCCAAAAAAGAAGTGTTCCATAGCAATATAATTACAACTTTATCTCACAAAATATTCTACTATATCTACCAAAAAATTACATTTTATTATTTTCATGGCACCGAGGATTACTTGTTGGTTTACAGAATTTGCATGGCATCTATAACTTACTGTATTGTTGGAACATTTGACCATATTTATGATATACGCAACTGTAACAAAGTTATTGTATTTCACATAACAATAGAGATGAGCACATGGTTGTATGTTATAAATAACGCTTCAGTTTAGAATATAAATTAGAGCAAATCAATAGATTAGCTATTTCTAATAGTCTATCATAATGCTTTAAATAATGCATATGCACATATAATTCAAACTTTTAAAGGAAGTTAACAACAATTAAACAAACTATGGAAAAGGTTGGTTGATTAGCCCTTAACAGTAGATCTAATGAAATTTCATTATAACACCAACAGCAGCAGTAGAAACTTGAATGCAAATCTCTATGCTCAAAGTCCACTACAAAAATGCTATCAGCAATACCATGATAAAGTCATCATCATTACTGTAATCAAAAGAGTTATTTCTTCCTTTAATTCTTACCTCTTCTCATTGCAGTAAATCATTGTCATTACATTAAAAGAATTTGACTAAAATATGATCTTTTATATTTGAATTTTATATGATGATTTGGAAGAAAAAATTATATGTAAAATCAATTTTGGATTCATATTCATATAGGTAAAGTTTCACGTGGTGAAATAGGTAATTTGTGAATAGATTAATTTAAAAAAGAGCAACAGTTTGCTATCTTGGTATAGAAATCCAAAACATATATGCTTCCATGAAGAAAAATGGTCGTAGGTAGGTATCAAAATTAGTACAGTCTGTCATAGCCATAGCTATGATTAAAATTCAGAACAGAGAAATAAAATTTAGAGTAAATGTTGGTATACCTGTATCGTAGTAGTAGACAATGGGGAAATAGATCACTGTGGTGAAGAAGGAGATGCGGGTTAGATTGAGTGGATTGGATGATGGCAGTGATGTTTTCCATTGATGTCGACGATGGAGGATCCATGGGTAAAGTGGATTGGATCTCTGGTTCCAGAAAAAAATTCAAAAAAGGCTTTGATCATGTAGGAGGACGATGGCAACGATGTGTTCAGTCGATGTAGACGGTGGACGATCTATGGGAAGAGCTGATTCGATCTAGGGGTTCAGAAAGAGTGTGGGTGAAGGGATTGTAGAGGGATGATGGAGGAGGTTAGATCTGATAAGGAAACTGATTCAGGATTAGGCGAGAACAGATGAAGAGGAGTTTGTGTGGGAGGGCTGTTTTGGAATTTCAGAAAGACACCTTGCAAATTAGTTATTGGAATTCTCTTTATTAGTAGTAAAGATATGTACATATGTTGTATAAGCTAATGAACAGACCATGTTTGATTGCAAGATAATACAACCGAAGCTATCCATCAAGATAAATTCAAATAAAGTAAAAAATTCCTAATCAATCAATATAACGGACTAACAACTAACCCATAGTTTAACTATCACACATGAATCGTTAAGGAACTCAATAATACTAAAAAAGAAGTAATTAAAGAATATCGATGAATAGTTACCTAAGATTCAAGTCTAATAGATATTAGAACTATAATGATTGAGGCAAACTGTTTATCTTCGTTGAACTAGCAGATTCAAGTTGAATTCGTGCTTAGCTGAGGTTGCAGATATTATTCAAAATCCAAAGTAATTAATGAAAATTAATAAATAATTACCCGAGACTGAAGTTAAATTAATGAATAATTACCCAAGACTAACAACTAACCCATAGTTTAACTATCGCACATGAATCGTTAAGGAACTCAATAATACTCAAAAAAAGAAGTAATTAACTAATATCGATGAATAGTTACCTAAGATTCAAGTCTAATAGATATCGGAACTATGATGATTGAGGGAAACTATTTATCTTCGTTGAACCGGCAGATTCAAGTTAATTCGTGCTTAGTTGATAATCGATGTTGCATATATTATTCAAAATCCAAAGTAATTAATGAAAATTAATGAATAATCACCGAGGCTGAAGCATAACGAATGTCGATAATCGATAATCGTCATTGGAGGTGAGAGTGTCGATCTAGATTTTTATTCCAGCAGTTGGCGAGAAAGGAGAAAACAGAGGAATTAAAAATGAAAGGGTATTTTGGGTATTTCAAAAATATACGGTTGAATCTCTAGAGAATGAATTTTCATTATTAATAGTAGAGATGTGGTAAACTATAATCAGCAAGCTCCTCGAAAAGAGCAGATTGATTGTAAAAATAATATTTATCCTAATTTATCTGCCATATTGTTAATAACTATTTAGATCACAATATTTGCCTTGATGGATTACAACTTTGAATTTACAGCTAGAAAGAATTAAATGCATCCCAAGACATGTAAACTTCCTAATTTATGTTTTTATTTGTGTAGATTTACAACCATTGTAATAACCAACAACAAAATATAAAATATATCATTTGTAAATTTACAACCATTGTAACAATCAGCAAGCTCACAACCATGATGTTTAGTCATAGCTAACGTTATATAGGAGATTTACAGGTTGAAAGAATTAAATGCATCTAAGACATTTTCACTTGTGTATGCTCTGTACCATTGTAATAACTAACCACAAAGTAGGAAATATTTGTATTCAGCAAAAAACACGAAACCATGACATCAAATAAAACCAATTAAATCAAAATAAAACATGCATTATTAGCAATCTGATATGATATTGAATCATACGGTGTGAAACTTTTAATGGATGGACTTATTGGTCACTTTACAAAATCCTATAAAATCAAAACCTATGAATAAACAAAACTAATTAATACATATAAATTTCATAATATAGGAAACATGAAATTAGTTATAAACCATTATTGCCACCAAAAGAAATCCACAAACCTCTCTATATGATGTACAAACATATAGATTCATGGGTTGATGACAAGTCCAGAATTTCTCCATTGCATATACTATAGATTCAAAAGGCACAAAAAATCCTAGAAGCTATGGAAATGTTTAAACGAAATTTCTCTATTCCATATATTATAGATTCACCTGTCGGTAGCGTAAAAGAAGAGGTAAATACAGCGAGGATGTACCTTGGAAAGTTTATGATGTATGTAGATGAAGATCAAATTAAGTACCATTATTCCTAGCCAGTCAATAGAACATCTTTGTAGACAACATTTTTAGTGAAAGTTCTGGTTCGTCCAACAATATGTCCCTATTCTACCAACACCTTGGTATTAGCACTTGAATCTCCTCGTGAAAGTGCCACATATAGTTTTCCATGACCAAATACATGCTCAGGTAGAAAAATACAGGTATTTTTTATCGTTTGCCCTTATGCCTTATTTATAGTGAAGGAAAAACACAAACGAATTGGAAATTGTGTTCGTATTAACACAAATGGTAAATTCAAATTTTCAGGTGGCTTTAGTGGGATTCTTGGAATGAAAACTCTAGTACCAACATAATGTCCGGTGATGATTTTAGCATCAATGCAATTCTTATTGAGTTGTTTACATATAAGCCTCGTTCCATTGCAGAATCCAATTTTCGGATTCAAATTTCTTAACAACATTATCGGTGCTCCAAGCTTCAATTTTAAACAATGTGGAGATAGCCCGCCAAGAGTGATTGAGTTTAGAAATTCTTGTTGGTATAAATTGTAAGCATCATCTTCTACTACATCATATGAATAGTAAATGATTTCATTTTCAGGAAATATATTGAGTACATGTTCATTGAGCTTGTCGACATATTCATTTAGTGGTGTAATTAATGCTCTATTAACTATGAACTCTTTATCGAATGCATTTTTTGATAAGTTGGGAAAAATTGTATCTATCAACTTTGTTAGTGGATTAACATCATTTTTTGATGTTATGACCATATTTGTTGGTAGTTGAATCATTTCTTTATTGATTGAAGGTTCGGTGCCATCTCCAATTTGAATTAGAAATTTTGAATATGCGATATCATTTGCTGCTTGCATGTTTTTCTTTAAATGCAAAATTTTAAATTTTTCCCATAAAAGTGATTTAATGATGCATGCATTAATCGCTTCATTTCTTGTAGCTTTAGGCACAACTGGCAATACTTGTCGAAAATCTCCTCCCATAATAAGGATTTTACCTCCAAATGGTTCTTCTACATCCATTATATCTCTCATAGTTCTATCAAATGACTCAAAAGCATAACGATGTACCATTGTAGCTTCATCCCACATAAGAACGGTTGATTGTTTTAAATGTTTTGCTAATTTTGACTGTTTGCTTATTGAGCATGTTGATGTCGCTTTTGGTTGTAATGGAAGTTTAAATCTTGAATGTGCAGTTCTTCCACCAGGTAGTATAGTTGCAGCGATACCAGCTGTTGCAATTGCAATACCACCATCTTTTCTAACCGTTGACAGAATAGCACGGTATAAATATGTTTTTCCCGTCCCTCCAGGTCCTTCTATAAAAAAACAAACATTTTTCTTTTTTTACAATTGCATTCATAATTATATTGTAGGCCTTCAATTGTTCCTCATTCAATTTTTCAATAACTAGTAAATCATTCTCGGAAATAGGAATCGCTAACTCTTCTTCTATTAGCTCTGAAATTTTATCACATTCATCACAATCATATGCTCTTGAGATATTTGGAAAATCATAATCAGTTGTGCTTTTGTTATGTTGGAGAAGTAACATGTTTAAATCTTTCAAAAGGCGATTTGTTAGAAGCATTTGGTTAGTAGTACTTGATTTCGGTAATCTTCTACCATATGATCGAAAAACTCATCCCATAACCTTCGCACACCTGATGGATTGCAAAAAATCAAGATAGTAATAAATAATGCTCTCAAAGAAACTGGCATCTTTGTACTTGAAGCTTCGGTCAAACATTCTTTAATGCTATCATCGTTTTCTAAAAGCCCTCTTTTCTCAACGGCTTCTTTAAATGTTCGACTTCTAACTTCGTTAACTGTAAGTAAATCGTTAAAAGAAGTCGGTCCTCTAATGTGATTCAAAGTATTCTCAAGAAAAAACGTTATCCTTCTATAGGTAGGACTGTGTATATTCTACCAATCACCCTTACATTAGATACTCTTCTTTTCCATTTTTTTTTAATCCAACAATAGTGTTTTGGAAATTCATGATATAAAAGTTACTTTGCCCGTTCATCAATTGAATTTGTATAGAAAAACTCTGTCAGCATTGTGTGTAGGTTGCTTTCATCGGCCAAAACTTCATTGATGGTTTGGTCATTGGAAAACATAACACTTTTTTTATTCGGAAGATGTATTTGAAGACGTTCGACTGATGGATATATCTTGCTAAGAGAGAACCTAAAAATCTTCCACAATGCTTCTGGAGCAGAAATCCACCTTGCATCTATAAATTGTTGTATCTCATCATAGTTAGGTCCAGGTCGAACTTGCATTGAAACGCGGTCTGGACCTTTGTAGACATATTTGTAAAGATATTTAATGCTTTTTATACTACTACATATCTCTACATTGATGTGACAGTTATATTTACGTAGTAACCAAGGATTGTAAGGTACAACCCATCTATTATCTACCATCAACTTTTAATTTCTATCAATAGGAATAGATTTTCCAGTATCGCGTCTTCTGTAAATTGGGTATGAATCTGTGCCTTGAATAGTCACATTTGAAAATTGTTTTGGATACTCTCTTTTGCTACTACCATTTTTCATGCAAGGACAATTTCGATTTTGAGTACCACATGGTCCATGAATCATCCACTTCATTACTACCACATGTAACTCTGATTCTTCATTAGAATCTGGTATTTCTGCTCTAACAATTTCATCATATTCATCTGGGTTGGTCAATTTGTCTTCATCTTTGAAGATAATTAGCATATGAACCTGTGGTAAACCTTTTTTTTGAAATTCAATCACATGGACGTGAGCAACTACATTTCCAAGTGCTCCTTCAGTGAAAATATCTTTTTTTAATTCCTCGTATTTTGCATGAAATATCCTTGTTTTCAAATCCGGTCTGCCTTGGGGGTCTTGACCGGGTAGCAATTCGCTAACAATTTCATCCCAAAGTGGATTGCATGTCATTGTAATGAATAAATCGGGTTTGCCATACTTATTTACTAAAGCCATTGCATCTTGATATCATTGATACATATCACGTGGACAACCAATATAAGAAGAAGGTAGTATTGTCCGTGTTCCAACATTACCTAAATAAGAGAATTTGTTAAAAACTTCATAAATATGAAATTTAATTACGTAAATGTATAAAATTTTACTTAATATAAGAGCGGGTTTTCAATATCACAAACTACGCACTTCCATCATTTTCCCCGACGTTTAAAGCATCTTGTAATCCTTGGTACATTTCAGCTCTGATGGTTTTTTGATTACTCCTATACCATCTTAGCCTGCTGGTATCTATCTTAACATAGTTATCAACCACGTATTGTTGAAACAATCGTCCGCCTCGAAGAAAAAGCGATTTATCATTTTCTCGAATCTATAAAAGAACATTACATATTGATGAATATTAAGAAGTAAAAAATATAAATGTATAAAACGTGTTATATATTAAATTGTATATACCTTTAGAATATTAGCATAATACTCACAACATGAAAATTTATTGCCATTTTCATCCTGACTATTTATATCCAATCCGTAACTTCCATATGGTAATAAAAGTGGATATTGCAATGGATCATAATAACCAGCTGTTTCAGGAACAGTTATGAGTTGTCCATAGTTTGTCTCAACTACAATATCTCTTTCATGTATTTCTTCATTTTCAGCTCCTTCCACCCAAATTCCAGCAACTTGTGAAGAAGTTGGGAGAGTATATTGTTTTTGATTTGAAGATTGTTCTTTTATGACCAATTTACAATGTTGGATATTTGGTTTTTGTCCAAGTTGTCGAAATACAACTGCAAATCTATTATGTGTACTAAGAGTTTTTTGTAATTTCTCTATGATATCTCGACTCAAAGTATTATTTTCAGCCAATCGATTATCAATTTCGTTTTCTGTATCGTAAATATAAAGTTGTAGAAATCTTGGACGATTATCAGATGTAGGTACCAAACTACCTATTTTATGATAGATACTTCCTTGAGCTCGAAATGTGTATACTCCATCTTTACTGGTAACCAAGTTCTCGTCAACATGAACTCCCATCGATGTAAATGCAAACATGTGGTTATAAGCTCGTATGTTTTTTCTAAATTATTTTCCTTCATTTGATTGGTCATTGTACAAATTGAAGACCTCATCGGGTGAAGAAATTGATTGTAAAATGATTTTTCCATTTAGACAACAAAATTTATTTGATTCTCGGTGAAAGAGTTTTGCTTGACAATGTATGCATATTCTTGATTGTGGCAAATAGAATCTTTGAAAACCAGAATGATCTATAAAGTTTCTTGCATAATTATGTCTTGCTGTAGCACTTCGACATGGTTGAGTAACTCTATGTATTGTGTTTCTATTGACATTGTCTCTTTGTTCAAAAGATAGTGTATTAGTGTTTTGTTCATCTTCATTGTTCACTGACCCATCGAAATGTTGATCGACACAAATTATTGATAAATAAAATTTATGAGTATTTATTAACATGAAATTCAAATAATTTTTTTATTATATATTTATATATAATACATATATATATAATAAATAATTATAGTAAATGATTTTCTTAGTAGTACCTTCTATATTTTGAGTGCAAGGTGAAGAAAAGGAACCATCTGTGCTTGTTTGTGATTTGTAATCATTAATATTTTCTTCACGTCTTCTAGATTTTATAATATGATAATTAGAGCGAACTTGCTTTCTTTTTGCTTCTTTTTCAGCTTCTGTCATTGAATTTCTTTTCATTCTATCATAAATGTTACGACGCTCTAATTGTTGAGCCCTTTGTTATGCATTTAATTCAGATCGACGTTGTCTTTTTCTTTCTGCCTTGATTTGAGCATCTAATAATGCTTGTTTTTGAGCTTTCTCAATGATTCTAGGGCTTCTATGAAGTATCAAAGATGGTGATTGATTAGATGTTCCTGCTTGACGTTGGTATCTTTCAAGGATTCTTGGACTTCTACGGGGTAGTAACTGATAACTGTAGTTTGATTCCATTGGGTTGTGTTGAATTCTATTGGTATTCGTTGTCCTTTGTAAGTGAACAACTTTGTCGACTTCCATTGCTTGAAGTTGAGATTTTTCGATTATTCTAGGACTTCTACGTGGTTTTGATTCGGAAAGTTGATTAACTTCCATAGTTTGGTAGTGAAATGCACAGATTCAAGATTGAAATTGTTTGAGCCTAAAAATAGAACATTTACTTTGTTTAATTTTGGAAGAAGTAAAAATTATAAACCATTATTGTGTAAAAACTAATGTATGTACAAAAATGATTAAAAAAATACTTAATTGTTAAGTAAACTATGGTATTTACTTAATTTGAGATAATAACATGACCATTCCTGGTAAGAAAATATATTTATATAATAATGTTTATAAATCCTACTTCAAAGTATTTTAATTTTTTTAGCATATAGTAGTAATTAAAATTGGCGTAGAAAAATATCCTTAATAATCTCTCAAATTTCAAGCTATTCTACAAATAATACCACTTATGTTCAGTTCAAAAGTTTTTATTCCAATTAGTGCGTTATTGAACAAAATGTTGTCTTTTTATGTAAAGTATTGTAGTGATTATATATTTATGTGAAAAAAAAATTAAGCTAATAATCCATGCGTAAGTTTGTAAATATTTTTTTTTGTTTTCAGTTACAAATAAATATCCTTTTTAATGCATGTATCAGTAGATGTATCAAATGTAAGTACTATCGTAGGGTTTTTAATCCCAACTCATGTATTATATAGTCGAGTGTAAAAAAGGATGTACGTTAAAACAATTATAGCTGTTTTCGATAATAAAAGATATTTGGTTGCCTTGTTTGCTGATGTCCAAACACCTTTGTAAAAATGTGTACAACACCTTACTTCTGTCTAAAACAAATTAAAGCATTTTGGGACTAAATGCTTTAATTTCGACAGCACTTCACTTTTTCCTCTTGTACGCATAACTTTGCATCCAAGGGGTGTGTTGTTATATTTTCTAAAATAAATTAAAGCCTTTTGGGACTAAAGACTTTAATTTGTTGTTGTATTTTTTAAAATAGTATTTAAAGTTTATTTTCAAATAAAAATTATATTTATTTCCTAATTTAACCAAATGCAATTTTCTGTGTTCTTTGCAATTTCTTATAATATCATTGATTAAGGAGTATTATCTTATGTATATATATCAATTATCATAATTTATGTGGGTAAAACCTAATTATTACATAAAAGGAGGTTTTAGAGACATATATTGATTCTTCTTTTAAGAAGTAAAATTTACCAAACAAAACTCATATTTTCTATGATAAACCTTATAGTTTTCAAAAATTCAGAACATAAAAAAATTTGTAGTTAAAGTGCACAATTAGCATTATTAAATGATGATTTTGTACTTTGTACTTTTTCCTTAAAAGTTAGTATAATAAGAATTTTCGAAAAAAATAGTGTATCAATTCATATCGGGCTTTGTACTTTTTCCTCAAAAGTCGGTATAATAAGAATTTTCAAAAAAAAAGTGTATCAATTCATACCAAGTCAATGACTATTAACAAATGCTCACATAAAACCAAATTAATGACAATTAACAAATTAAGCAAGTCATTTTGAAATAAAATCTGAAATAGTTATGCAAGTCATGAAGTAGTTATGAAATATGAGAACAAACTACAGGTTATAGAACCCAAGCTTTTCGGTAACGAAATGGAGGAGAATATAATATATTTTGCATTGTCATGAAAAAAATGCATTAGTTATATAGGAAGAGCAACTTCTTTTTTCAATAAGCATACATAATATAAAGGGAAGCATAATAAATGAGAAGTTGCATGTTTGTGATTTTGGAGAAATGAAATTGTATCAAAATATGTAAAATAAAGTGGAAATTAGGGAGGCATCCCTATCATACTTTCATATTGTAAAGCGGGTCCCTGTCAAAGTTTCATTGTAAAGCGGGTCCCTGTTTTTTGAAAACGAAGAAAAATTATTGCTGAAATGTCAGCAACTTTTATAAATAAGTGCTGATATTTCAGCAACTATCTGTATTAAAGTTTTATTGTAAAAACAAAGAAAAATTATTGCTGAAATGTTAGCAACTTTTATAAATAAGTGCTGATATTTCAGCAACTATCCTGTCAAAGTTTTATTGTAAAAACAAAGAAAAATTATTGCTGAAATGTCAGCAACTTTTATAAATAAGTGCTGATATTTCAGCAACTTTCATAAACTGTGTTCACAGTGTACATAAATGTTGCTGAAATATCAGCAACTTTTATAAATAAGTGTTGATATTTCAGCAACTTTCATACACTATGTTCACAGTGTACATAAATATTACGGAAATGTCAGCAACTTTTATGAAATGTTGCATCATGCTCTGCAATAATCGTGAATAAAAAACAAGGACCTAATTTACACTGAAATTTAGTGAAGGACTTTTCATGAATTTTGAAACTTAATAAGGACCTGTGCCAAAAGTACCCTAAAATAAATCTCATACCTCTAATGTAATGACTTGAGTTCTAAGCAAACTACTTCCTCAGCGCAACCAATGACTTATTTAATTTAGTAAGCTTCCTTAACTGCATGGTCAGATCAATCTTACCTGCATGCACACATAATAAGTAAATGAGTATGAAAAGTGATAAAGCAACCTAGAACAATGGTTCAAGTCATTAAACAACCACATACGACAAATAATAATTTTCTTGCAAGAAATGATTTTTTTAACAAATTGAGAATACGGGGTATGTTTATGGTAATTTATTGTATTTAACAAAAATGAAATAACACTCAGCTTAGTTTATGGTATTACAATCAAGATGAAATATCTTTGAAGATAAATAACAAATAGGTTGCAACAAAATCTTCTTTTATTTAAAATTCAAATGGAACATATAATTTTGAACATAATGGCCTCCAAAATGGAGCATGGTTTGAACGTATTCACATCGAAGTTGAGAAAATTTTGAGCATGCTCATATTCATAATGGAAAAAGGCATAGATCTGTTTACCATGAAATTTCACTCTGAGCGCCAGTAGAATGCAACAAACACTTTCAATACAAAAAGCAACATCAGTTCTGATAACATCCCTGCACAAAAAGCATATTTAAATGCATGAATAAAATCATATATTCGGTTACAAAAAACAAATTTCAATGATTACCTTTACAATTCCCTGTCTCAGGAAACACAATCAGGTTACTTCCCTCGAAACTCAGGCTAAAATAATCATATCAGTTCAATCGCAGCTTGGGTAAAAAACAAAACGATGTTTCTGTAACAAAACCGACTTCAACTTTCCTAGCATTAGGTCCAGTTATGCTTCCATGTTCGAAAGAGATGAACCCGGGAAGCAAATAATTAATCTAAGAATTAACATTGGAACAATGACATTAAATAAAAGCAGTAAATCCAGTATTAATAAATCTAACCTTATCATTTCAATTAGAAGCGAACAAAGAAGTAATAATAAACAAATGAGTTTTCAAATTAATAGTTAATGAAAAAAACTTTCCAATCAAATTCAAAAACTAAGATATTGTATAATAAATATTAAAATTAATTGAATACTTAATGCATAAACCATTTCTGAGCTAAAACAAATAATCACCTGTAACCATCCAACGTCCACACAACCAAACATGGAATTCGTTATCTTACCCATAAAATAATTTATAAAATTAATTTCATACAGTGCAAAAGCATTGAGAAAAAATGAATGAATAAATGAATGAAAAATTGAATATTTCACATATAGTTCCAACCTAAAACAACACTTGATCAAATGAAGGTGCATTTAACATTGAAAGCATGAAGTTTTCTCAATAAAATTCAACAGATTCAATTCCAGATACACGAACCACATCCACATATGCTAGACAAACCGATATCCTCACATTTACTGATAGGGAATGTGAAATATTTATGCAAATTTAACAATCTATCCAAACCAGAGCAGTTAATTAAAAAGCAAATTACTGAGATTATACCTATCAGGAATTCTAAATCCAAATTTAAACACTGCTAATCAACCACAAATGAGGATATCTACAGAAAATGGGGATTTTAGAAATTACTTGGGCCTCTTATTGCCATGCAGTTGTATAGATCTGCTCATAATTGCCACTTGACGCTTTCTAGTTGATATTCACCAGAGGGAAATTCCATTAACCTATTTTACCTGCATTTTTTCTTTTATTACACCAATAATTTCATTACATCAATATTGTTCCCTCTCTAAAAAATGAATTCGAGTCCAGGCAGTGTCTGGTTTCCGCTTTCCTACACATCGCAAGATAGTTAGTACCTTCACTTCCAGTGGCGAGATCTAGTATTCAGGAAAACTTATCTTTCGATCACGTTGGTCATTGACTTCTTCCAACAATCGGTATCACAAACTTGTGCTCAGATCTGCATTCTCTAGAGAAAGATCTATTGATTGGTAATATTTTTGTAGCTGACTAGAGCTTGGAGTAAGATGTGCTAGGAAGAGAGAAGGATTTTCATGCCCGCCATTAACAAATGTTTGAAGAAAAGCATCGAGACAATGAATGAAGTACTCTTCAGTTTGCATCAGTGATTCGCAAGTGGGAGAAACCGATTTTTGGAGATCGGATGATGGTGATGAATGGGATGACGGTGTTGAGGAATTGAATTCGAGAACGTAGTCTAATTTGGGGAGACAGACGGTTGTACGAATGGATAATGAAAATGGGATAGAAGCATGAGGGTTGAAGGGAAATGCAAGGGCATTTTAGGAATTCCAGAAAGACACGGTTGAAGCATGTGTATTGAATTTTCATTATTAGTAGTAGAGATGTATTTCAGATTTATGTTTAAATTCATTTTCTATAATGATATGGACGATGATATGCTTGAATCATGTTATGATTGAATTATTTTAATTCATACACATATGATTTTGCATGGTTTTAAGGGAAAACCAAAGGTTTATGATTTTCGATTGCCATGGAAAAATTTTATGTTCAATAACACATGATTTTGGAGATGGGTTTTGATTTTTAGAATTTTCTAAGCTATAGAAAATTTGTTATGAATTTCTAAAGGAAAATATGATATAATTGGGTTTAAAATTTATTTCGAGTATTTCAGGAAGAAATTGGGTCTGAAATTTTAATATGTTTGATTACATGATAAAATTGATTTTTTGTGATTTTTGGGGATTTTTCCCAATTGATTTATTTAGGAAATAAATTATTGTTAAAGAGGGACTTTTCTGAAAATGTTAGTTTTATTATATGGAAGGGATTAAAACGTTATGTTTCTTTGACTTGGATCTAAATTAATGCGACAGTTTTAAATGTAAAGTATTTGAAAAGTTTTATGGCAGCCAATCAATGGTTTACAAATAGGCGAGATAATATAAAGCAGTTAGTAAAAGAAGCAACATTTCAGCCTTTAATTCATAAAAAGATGTTCCGCCTTAAATTAATAGCCCTTTCAACTCCAATGATTCCGCCCCATCCTAGTTGAAACCTACCGTCATAGTCAAAACCAATACACGAGGCATCACCTAGTGGTGCGCAGTGGATTGGAAGGATGGCGGAAGCCTTGGTGTCGAAAGGCAAGCTTCGGATGGGGTCGCAACCCTGCTTTGTTTTCAAAAGTTAAAGTCTTGCCTTGTTTTATTTAAAGCTTTCGACATAGTCGAAACACTTTCTTTCAAAAAGGGTTTTATAATGGCTTTTGAAGAAGTTTGTTGTAATATGTAATGAAGTATAGCTTTCGAAGGGGTACCTCTTTCTTTAAATAAGAAGCTTTCGAAAGGGTAGCTTCCGACATAGTAAAAACCTAGCCATTATTTTCCTTCCGAAGTATTGAAGTCATCAATACCTTCGAAAGGTTATCCTTGTTTTTACCTAGATTAAGCCGCTTCCTAATTGCTTTCAAAAGGGGTTGAGGGTTTCGAAGTTGTTGGAGTCGAAAGGGGGTTTCGACTCTATCCTTTGAAGTTTTAATTTTACAGATCTTTGCTTTCGAACTAGATGGTTCCGACACCATCAGCTTTTCTCCAAATTTATTTTAGTTGGTTTCGAAAAAGATACTTTCGTATATAACAATTTTGACCCAAATGATGTTTTTAAGAGTAAACCCAATGCTTTCGAAAGAGTACTTTTATGTGTTTCAAAGCTATGTTTTAAAAGAATATTTTCTTGATACCACCGAAAGGTATCATTGGTTTCGAAAGGTATGTACTTGGAGTTTTGAAAAGAGGTTTTCTATGCTTTCGGAGGAGGTCATCCAGGGGTTTCGAAAGTGATGTTTTAAAGTTTCAAAACAAATAACCCATTCTCATTTTAAAAGGAAATACCATGGCATAAATAAAGATTTTGGAAATATTATTCACATTGTTAGTAACCCATAATTGTATTTTGGGGAAAGGGCAGAATAACCAGTTAGGTTGACCCGGTAGTGAATATAACTTAACAGATGTTAAAATCTTAATTAATGATATTGGCAGGGGCCAATAGGTTCATAGTCAGCCTATGAAAACTATGATTTGATACTGGCAGGAGCCAGTAGGTTTGTAGTTAGCCCATGAAAACTATATCTGGATTAAGATTTGACAGTCATCAAAGGGTTCCTAGTTAACCCATTAAAACAAGGATAAGAAGAAAGATATTGGAGTTACCAATAGGTTCTTAGTGACCCCATGAAAACTATGATATTGGATAGATAGTCCATAAACATTTAATAGGTTAATAGTAATCCTAGAAATTATAATTGAGATAGATAGTCAGAATGAAGGGGGATGGGTAATCCAGATTTGATTTACTTGTTTTGCATATCATCATAATGTTTTTGAAATACTACGTTTTAACCGTTGTGGATGCAGGAGCGCATTATATGGTTTTATAAATGTTTTGGGATACCAGTAAGGGGAAAACTCATTCCGTTAAGCGGCGTCGTCTCATTAAATATCTAAATGGTTTGAGATGGTAAATTATTATTCATACCAGGCTTTATGTCCGACTCGAAGCTTTTTTTCCACTTAAACTCTCGGGTACTCAATTGATTTCGAGTAGGTTGAGAGTTAAGGTTTCCAGATGTTCTTTTCGACGAATAAAGCTTCCGAGGGCATGCAAGAGGCAAGCTTGTTATTAGAGTTCTTTTATTTCCACTGTGTGTTTTGTTTATAAAGACAAATTGTTTTCTTTCCTATCTATATACTCTGATCTACCAAGGGGGCATTTTCATATATTGCTCTTGGCGTATTTTGTAATAATTATATGTTATCTGAACGTGGTCTGCGAATTGGGATTATGTAATCAACTTGGAATATGTTGAGATGGAATGTGGAATTTTTTTTGTTTAAATTGTTTCCATATTCTTGTGTTTCCGTGTATCCATGTATCTAATATCGCCGTATTTGGTCACCGAGGATTAATAACTATGGATGACTACAGCATCAGTAGCCGTTAGTTTTGGGCCTCCAAGTAGAGGATGTTACAAGTTGGTATCAAAGCATAGGTTTATGCAACTTTAAAAGAAGCTTAAACCTAAAAGACTTTCCAATCATAATCCAATGAATCAAATAATAAGATTAGGGTTTGAGTTAACGTTATAGTAACGTACTTGTATTTGCTATATATAGTTATATATAAGTACGTATTCCCCGCTCCCTTAGACCGTTATTCTGTTTCATACTAAGGCTCGTATGCAGATTTATGAGAAAGGAGATATGAAAGCAGGAAATGGAAGAGGAAATCCCGGTGGAGGAAGTGCCACAACTAATGGAAATTCTCGACCCACTACCAGGAGGAATCCGGGTCGATAGGCTAATGCTAGTAATCAAAATGCTAATGCCAATGCGAGTGCTGGAAATCCACCATTTGATATGGGGGTGATGTATCAGTTCTTTGCCGATTTGATGCAAGCTGGAGCTGCTGCTGGTGTTGCTGGAAATGTTGGAGGAGCTAATCATGTGGCTTCAGTTGGGAATATTGCCTTGCTGAGCAGAGATTACACCAGTTTGGGTGGGAAGCCATTCTTGGGAACGGAGAGTGCTGTGGAAGTTCAGAATTGGCTGTTGCACTACGAGCAAATATTTACTAATTTGGGTCTGAATGATGGACAAAAGAGAAGGTTGGCCTCTAGACAGTTGCAGGGGTCAGCACTACATTGGTGGAATAGTGTCACTACCGGAGTGCCGGAAGAGCAGTTAACTTGGGTTGATTTTAAAACGAGATTTGAGCAGAAGTTTATACCTGGGTTTGCTAAGTCTGAGCTGATGAGGAAGTTTATGGATTTAGTTCAAGGAGAGATGTTAGTAGTCGAGCATGCTACTAAGTTTGAAGAGCCATCTCGATATTGATATGCTTTTATTGATACTGACATCAAAATGAATGAGAAGTTCATTCGGGGATTGAGGCTCGAGCTTGCTATAATGACCATGACACATGTCCGTGATCCTTGTAATATAGTGGTGGAGATGGCCATTCGCCATGAGGAATTACTTGCTGATCTTACTAAAGAGAAGTCAGTGGAAACCTAGGGTTCTCAAGGGAAGAAGAGGAAGTTCTTTAAAAAGAAGGGAGCCCAGAAGGGAGATACTGCTAAGAAGCCAAAGGCTGAGGTAGTTTGCTATAAGTGTGACAAGATGGGTCACTTTGCTAATGAATGCCGGTCAGGAAATGGAAAAAAAGCTGCAAATTATAAGACGAATGTGAAGTGCTTCAACTGTGATCAAGTTGGGCATTACAGGAATCAATGTCCAGAGCCAGTTAGGGAGGACAAAGGAAAAGTTTTTGCTATAGGACCAGCTAGGCCTACCACAACTGACATAGGAAAGACTGTGATGGAAGGTACACTTTTGATTCAAAGTATTTCAGTTAGAGTACTTTGTGATACTGGTGCATCACATTCATTTATATCTCGAGTTGTTGGCAGCGCTGAAGAAGGCTGGGTGTTGGTGAATGTTTTGGTGAGTTTCGAACTTGGTTGCTAGCTATGCTAGATGATGGTGGTACTGTTTTGGGAATTCGAGCCTCAATTCGGAGAGTTTTCTCATTCACAACTATATTTATTTCCCACTTGCATCTTGCATATGTATTATTATCCCGATATGGAATTGCTTGGTTGAATTGGTTGTTTGGGATTTGATTAATTGTGAATATTGAATTGTTTTCTTGGATAAATTGTTTGATCAGGATATTCGATTGGTTGTTGCGATATTGGATGTTATTTGGATTTGATGTTGAGTTTTGTGTTTGTTGGATGTCCAAAATGCAAAGGAGATGATGTCTGTTTGCATTTTAATTTGTAATTTATTTATATTGTGTGTATAGTGTATGGATGATCGAAATTCAATGGAAATTGAATCGACCACATGAAAATTTATATTGATGATTGTATATGTTGATTTTTGAGGGTTTTACTCCATGAATTTTATTTTAGACGATTTCTTGATTTTCTAGTTTTAAAATATATTTGAAAGCTTTGATAAATTACTTTTGATATTTTAAAATTAAATTGAAGTATATTTATAAATTAATAAAACTGATTGGAAAATAAAATAATTTCTTGGAAAATTATTTTGGATATAAAAGTTGTTTTGAAAATAATTTATTTCTAATCATCAAAATATAAAGTGAAGGCTTTGAATTATAAGTTATAATTTGAAATGAAAATAATTACTATGAAGATTTATAAATTTATTTTAAAGTATTATTTAGTTATAGAATATTATGGAATAGTTTATATAATTATTTTTTATTTGTGAAGTGATTTGGATATTTCAAAAAAATATGTATAAACATTTGGAAATGAATTTTTGTAATTGAATCTTGTGTTGGAATGACTTCAATAAAGGATATGATTTATAAAGTGTTTTTGAATGTTTTAAATTATATAAGTAAAGATTTGGAAATGAAATTAGTATTTAAATCTTTATTTTGGAATCATATTTTATAGTTTGAAGTAAATATAATTTATTTGAATTATATATATATATATATATATATCTATATATATATTAATCATGAAATAATAATTTATTATAGAGAATTATGTTTGACTTCTATAAAGTGATTTCGAATATTATATATATATATTTGAATACTTGATTTAATTGTTAAAGAAATACTTTGTCGAACTTTATTATTTCAAAGTTCAAATTTAAAAATTTAGGATTTTATGTATGATTTCTACATCGTCTGATTTCTCATTTCCTATACAGATTTCGATATTGTGAATGATTCACTGTTGATATAGTTCTGATTGGTGATTTTGATAAGATATGGTGGTGATATCCAATTGTTTGATTTTGTGATATTTCATTCTAGCTGACAAGAAATATGAATAAACGAAGTTATAATACCATTTAAGATAAGGCATTCAGTAATATTTCTCCGATTAATCTTTGGATTCATTATATAGAATATTGTAGTGATTGAGTGGATATTATAAGCAATGAATAAACATTTGATATCATGTGGTAGTATGGAACACTGTTATGATATTTATTCAGTTATTCATTGTAAGTAGATGACACTCACATGATAGAGATTTGTGAAGACTCACCGCAGTGAGTCATATGTATTGCCATGTGTTGACAATATTATCAAGCCGTATGGCAGCAATATTTATAGCCGTGTGTCAGCAATATTATCAAGCTATGTGGCAGCAGTATTTATAGCCATGAGTCGGCAATATTATCAAGCTATGTGGTAGCAACATACAGAGCCATATGTTGTCATTTCTGAGTAGCTATGTGTTAGCTATCGAGTGTAAATACAATGTGTTTATGTACCCCGTCCAACTTCCTTTATGTTTCGAAACTGAACCAAATTAGCTAGTATCCACCTTGGGTGCCTGATCGTGGTGGTCGCGCTCCGAATTTGTGATGCCATTTTATATATTTTGTCGTGTGTCGGCCTCTTGTCATGTGTCAACATATATTGTTGTGTGCCTTAGTTGTGTATGTTTGCCCCCTGTGTCACCTAGGTCAGCAGTCAGTTATTTATAGGGGAAATTAGTTGGGTCGTGGTCAATGCAGAGTGTAGTCTTGCAGCATGTTTACGATATGCAGTGGATAATATCACGATATGAGGGGAAGGTAACCGCTGACTGTTGGAGTAGTGTCAAACAGACACATATGAGGCTCCTAAAGCAGGCAAACATGCTATCAATCTTCTATCTGGTTCTAGTGTGTATGGTAGATAGACATATACTATTTGTATTCATACCTGAGACTATGTCCAAGATATAGAAAATCTCCATATCTTATCATTATATGATTGATGGGCAGACGGCCTACCCATTCTAGGCAGACGGCCTATTTTCTTCAGGCAGATAGCCTATTCATTATTGATTTTACTTAGGCATTGCCATGTGGTAGCACAAATCTTTTGTATGATTTCTATATTTGATGATAATTTCTGGATATGGATGATTCAACCGTTTGATGCTATTTCATGATTTTTGATTTGGTGAGCTTTTATATAGGTAATGACATCTATATGCTAGATTTTGTGATGTTCTACATTATAAGATATTTGGGGTTGTTTGAGATTACATTATTATATTTACACCCAGCATATACTAGGTTTTATATGTATATTGACCATGGATTTAGATATAGTCTGACCCGTTTATTATTTATATAATACTTGGGTTAGTCCGAGAAATTTCAAGTACAGGGAAGATAAGACCAGCTTGTGTATTCTAGGCATAAAGGAGATTATATATTTAGTATTATAGATTATCATCCTGTAATTTATGGTCTCTTGTGTATATATCGATGTAATGTATATTGGATATATTGTATATTGTATATTATCGCAGCGATTGACTCTATAATCTTTGATGTTTACTGTATATTATGTATTGTTCTATCTTGGAGATATACATGCTTATTGCTTTGTGCCGATACTATGTATATTTTGTGGTGAGCTGTATTCGATGAATAAATATGTACCAGTATTAGTCTAAGGGAATATTCACGTATGCACCCGATATCGCCTTATTCTCTGTATTATCTGACAGTATTACTTTGTAGTACTCTTGGATGGTACGGGTATAGAGGTGGGGTGCTATAGGGTAGGTGCCTAATATTATGAGATTTGGGTCAGCTAGCCCATAGGGTAGGTTCTCTATAGCCCCTTTTATGTCGCATAAGCCAGCAATCTATTACCTATTGAGGTAAAGCAGGGTCGTGACTAAGAGGCTACGTATTGATGAGCCATTGGTGGATATGTCTCAGGATGTCCGTCGAGATAACTAAAGACTATAGGAGTAGATCTGGTTAGGTTATCCTGAGCTCCTGGAGTGGGCAGACAACCATCAATCTCCCTTTTGGTTCCAATAGAGTGGTAGTTTGGCATATTCTATTGATACACCTCACATAAGTATAGATTTGGGTTTGGCGACCCAGGGTTAGGTGACCTTTGTATTTATGTCTATATGACCTACTTGGGAGTTCGTACCTGACGTACAGTCATTCTCCAATGTGATATATTTTGATTTCTATATGAGGAGATAAGATTATATCTAGATAGGTGTCCAGAGTATAGTGGGTTCTCGTATCTTTTAATATATCTAATTGATGGGTTGGTGACATATATTTTACAGTCAGAAGATCTATTTTACATCGTTTTGATGATAGTATTTTAAAATTTGAGATTGAGAGATGTACTTGATGACATCTTATGTTTGATGATTTCTAGACTTTTATAATGATTTTAGATATGGATGATTCACCCATTTGATATTGTCTTAATTGGATAATATTTAATGTGATTTTATATGGGTGATGACATCCTGTGCATGCTTCGATTGATGTTTTCCATATTAGATATGCTTTGCTATAGAGTTGTTATCTTTCCATAAGTATACTTTCCATCTATATATATTTACAATCTCTTGACTTAGATACAATTTGACCAGTGTGTTAATTGTATAATACTCGGGTCAGTTCGAGACATTTCAGGTTCAGGGACAGTGAGACCAACTTATGTTTATTGGGCATAGAGGAGATTAGGTAGTCAGTATAGATTTTATTATTTTTTATTGTATAATATCATGTATGCATATTCTTGTTATACATATTGAACATACCTTGTGTGTATATATTATATATCATTGTTGCGATTGACTTCATGATCTTTGATATTTCTGTATATTGTGTACTGTTATATTCTAACGTCACACGTGTTTATTGCTTTGTGCCAATACTGAGTATGTTTTGTGGTAGGTTATATCCGATTTTTAAACATGCACTAGTGTTAGCCCAAAGGAATATTCATGTGTGTACCCCATATTGCATCATTCTCTATATTATTTGACTGTATTACATAGTAATACTCTTGGAGTGCATGGGTATATATAGGGGTGTTTACATGCAGTTTCTATACTTATAATGCAGAAATCCAGTAAATGCAACCTATTTGAATTCAATAGTATGGCATGTCAGGCATGATGCATAACACCCTAACATAAGCATATATATGTGTGTGTGCGCGCGCGTGCAAATCCAACAACGTAAAATCCAACAACCAAATCATCCAAGCGTCCAAATACTAACCCTAGAATATTCTATACAAATGAAATCAAGCCAAATTAGGAAATGTACTGGAAAAGCATTGAGGGTTAGTAGTCATAATCTTCTCTCCGGGCTCTCATGTACCCTATGCCTAATCGTTCCTTCACTGCACTCTAACCAATTTCACCACTTTTTTCCTAAGTCGTTTCAACCCATGCTCCACAATATGGATTGGACCATAAAATGAACTCGGCTCAGCACATAACTCTACCTCCTTCAACTAACTAGGTGTGATCACAGTCGTAGGATCGTGTACACATTTTCGCAAATGTGACAAGTAAAATACATTATGGACTCCCACCATCTTCTCCAAAAATTCCATTTTATACGGCAAACTCCATATCCTCTCTAGTACTGGAAATAGGCCTACAAATCCAGGTGCTAACTTCTTCGAATTTCCAAATCTTACCACCCTCTTCAATGAGAAACTTTAACGGAAAACAAATCTCCCACTTCGAATTCCATATCTTTCTCCTTCTGTCAGTATATGGCTTTTGTTGATCTTGTGTAGTTTTCATCCTCTTCCTTATAAGTTCCACCTTTCCTGCAGCATGTCTAACCATATATAGACCCAAAATAATCTTATTTGTAAACTCCCACCAACACGAAACTGACTTACACGGTCTTCCATATAATGCTTCAAATGGTTTCATGCCTATACTAGCCTGGTAGCTACGCAAACTCTATAAGAGGTAGATGATCCTCCTAAGGTCTTCTAAAATCCAATATACAATCCCTCAACAAATCCTCCAATGCTTTGTTTACCCTTTCCACCTATCCATTGTCTTGTGTGTGATATGTCATGCTCAAATTCAACTCAATCCTTATTGCCTCTTGTATACTCCTTCAGAATTCACTTGTGAAAAATGTATCCCAATCACTCACTATGCTAACCAAAACTTCATGTAGTCGAACCACCTCTTTAATATACTATGCTGCAAGTGTCGCCACGGTTCTCATACTCTTTACTAGAATAAAATGTGCAATCTTCGTAAGATGATCTATTATAACCTATACACACTCATTTCCTCTTCTACTTTGAGGCAATCCATCCACTAAATCCATAGATATGCATTCTCATTTCCATTGTGGCATATCTAGCAGAAGTAATAGCCCATTTGGCTTCTTCTATTCCACCTTCACTCTTTGGCACATCATACACTTTGCTATATATTCAGCTTCGTGCCTCTTCATTCCTAGCTAACAGAATATCCTCTTCACATCTGGACACATCTTATCCCTCTTAGATAAATAGTCATCCTAGAAGGGTGACACTAACCCAAGACTTCTTCTACCAACTCTTTAACCTCTGGTACACATAGCCATCTATCTCTCATCAAATAACCCTTCTGGCCTTTAGAGTAACGATCCAAATGGCCCGACTATTTGTCCCAACCTAACTGCTCCATAACACTAACCAACGATGCATATTGCCCTTGGCTTAACCTAATATGATCCATTAGTGCGGGCCTAACCTCTATCACTGGTAAAAATCCAAGTGCTTACTTAGATTATGGTTTAAAATCAAATTTTGATATAAAATTCAAATTTCTCTACTCTAACAATAAGGCATTCACCTCAATGTGCCTCTTACTAAAGGCATCGACAACCACGTTTCCCTTCCCTGGAGTATAAGAAATCCCAAAGTTGTATAATGAATAAAACTCCATCTACAGCTGCTATCTTAAATTCAAATCCTTCTAAGAGCATATGTACTTGAGAGATTTATGGTTAGTAAATAACTCGAATGCTCACCCAACAAATATTGCCTCCAAGATTTTAATGCAAATACAATAGCAGTAAACTCCAAGTCATGCTTGGATAATTCTTCTCATGATTCTTCAACTATCCACTCGCATACGCCACCACTTTCCCTTCTTACATTATGAAAGAACTAAAAGAATATTGATGCATCAGTATATATGGTGAAAGGTTTGGTATCATTAAGAATAACAAAAACTAGAGAATTTGTCAATAACTCCATCAATCAAACAAATGCCACTTCACACTCTGGACTCTAAGTATAAATCAGGTTCTCCTTCGTCAAACAGGTCAAAGTTGTGAATATCTTTCCAAAATCCTTAGTAAACTTTCGATAGAATCCAGCCAAACCGAGAAAACTACAAAACTCTAAAGAATTATTTGGCTTCTTCCAATATCTAATGCAACTACTTTCCCTGGGTCTACAACTAATCCATCTACTTATACAACATGCCCAAGGAAACAAACTTCTTCCCTCTAGAAGTGACATTTAAGAAATTTAGCCTTCAACCGATTATTCCTCAAGACATCCATCACTTCTCTCAAATGAATCTCATGCTCCTCCTTACTTTTGGAATAAAAAAGAATGGCATCCACGAAGACCACAACAAACCTATTCAACTGCTCCTAGAATATCATACTCATCAAATCCACAAAATATGCTAGAGCATTAATCAACCCAAATGGCCTGACCAACCACTCAAATAATCCATTAGATGTATGGAAAGTGGTCTTATAGATACTATCTTCAGCCACTCTCAACTGATGAAACCTAGTCGCCAAATAAAATTAAGAGAAAACCTCTGCCCCGACTAACTGATTAAAGAGGTCATCAGTGTGAGGTAATGGATAAGGGTTTTTCTTCTTTGATTTATTCAATTATTAATAGTCGACGCATAATCTTAGGGAACTGTCTGCCTTAGTGGGGAAAACGATTGGCGCTTCCTATTCCAAGATACTCCTTCAAATAAAGCCTTTCCGCGGTGATTCCAAAACCTACTTATCCAACTCTCTTCTTTCCTTTGAAGCCATATGCCTAAGAGGCATCACTATGCGCCTTACGCCTTTCTCAAAATAAATGAGAAATTCAATTTCTCTTTGGGGAGGGAGACCAGAAAATTCTTCGAATACATCTGGATAATCCTTCACTACAGGTATACACGATAGCTCTTGCTATAATAGGTCGAGTGAATACAAATACGTCTCCATAATAGAAATATCGGGATCATAACATGGATTCAAATCAAGTCCTTTTACCTTCCTTAATTGAACCATCCTCCTATCACAATCTAACACTACAATATTGTGAGACATCCAATCCAATCCCAAAATCAACCTATACCCCGAAAAGTTTAGTACATATGCGTCACAAGGGAACTCCATAACACAAATGGTCAACTTCAAGATACGACATAATATCGATAGATGGGTTGATCCTATGATAGGATTTGACATTAAATTAGATTCATGCATGATGTCAGGTTTAAGGGCTAAACTATAGACTAATGCACTTGCAATTAATGAATGAGATGCACCGGTGTCAAATAAAGTACGAATAAGAGAATAAAATAAAATAAACAGACCTTCCGCTACAATCTTCTTCCCTTTCACCTGAGCTGAATGTGGTGCTTTACTAAAGGTTGGAACGACATCCAATGCACATGCCTTCACCATTTAAGCTTCACTTTTCAAAGTTGAGCATTCCCTTTTCATATGTCTAAATTGATCACAATTATAACACTTTACTTCTTTTGAGTTGGGGCTGCCTTGCAATCCCTTGCTATATGTCCCACTTGGTTGTAGTTATAACACATGCCCTTTGAAAGGTTCGTCTAATGGTTCTTGGTCATGTTTCCCACTTTTTGACATATGTGACAAGTAACCACCTGCTTCTTGCCTTGCCCTCCGTGTTGCCCATTTCCTTTATGTTTTCCATACTACTGGACTTCTACTTCCTTAACCAAAGTTTCATTAAGAGAATTAAATAATGTCGCTTCCACTAATCCCTTAAATGTAGCTCTATATGGAATCTTATTCAATGCTAGTTCTCTCATGGATGAATTCAAACCTTTCGTAAACTTCAATGCCTTCTTCTCTTGGGTGTTTACTAGCTCAAATCCAAATCTTGCCAACTCATTGAACTGGCTTATGTACTCTCCAACTGTCATTTCTTATTGCTTTAGATAAATAAACTTCTCCAATAACATATCCCTTTCAGCTCCAGCAAGGAACCGCGTCTCAAATCTTGTCTTAAACATCCTCCAAGTAATAATATTCTCGTATACTTCATTTATCACCACCTCCTACTAACATGCTGCTTCATCTTGCAAATGCCAAGCAGCTAACTACCTCTTGGTAACATTACAACTCCTAACAGGTTGAAAAACTTCTCATTATTATTAAGTTGTGCCCGAGTCATCGAGTATGGTTCCGTTCCGATGAAAGTCCTGCCACCAAGACTGGAGAAATCTCTAAAAAGCTTGGGAAAGTAAATAGTTGGTGGTGTTGGGGCTAGAATCACACCTTGGTTAGTAGTGGTAGTGGTGGCTATGGGTCCAATGAGGTTGGCAGTAACTTGGCTCATCGTCCAGCTATAGCGTTTGAACCATACTAAAATATTAACTCTACGAATATATAGTACATCTACTTGGGTGCTAGTCCATGCTTTAGTCTCTACCCTACCGGCTATAATAACTCTGATTTTTTGGTTGCTTAAATAAAATAAATAATGACTTAAATTGGAGAAATTAATTCATGGAATGAATTACTTTTTTGGGATTTATAAACAAACCAAGCGTTGGGGTGAAATAGAGATTTTATTTTGTTAAATTGTTCAATCATTAACAAAAAGAATTTGAGAAATAATTATTTTGTTAATAATCAATTTAAAGTGGATTTTATAATTTGATTTAAGAGTTGTATTAGAGTTATGATTTTACAACATAACTTGAAGAAATGGGAAAATTAATTAGTTAATAATCATTAGAGAATACACTTTAGAAATGAGATAAATGCTTTGATTGAAAGCGTAAATTTGGAAAAGAAGAATTAAAAGGAATGGAATGAATAGAAATAAAGAAGGAATTCTTTTCTTATTAGGTTTTGTTACAACCCAAGGCCCAAGTGAATTTAATGAATAGAAGAAAACTTCCTTCTCATTCTCATTTTAACTATGTACAACATTTTGATAGTAAAAATAAAATGGAGCTTCTCTTCTCTCGTCAAACCCAAGAAGCAAATCTTCCAAATTAAATTCAAGTAAAATTCTAGAAAATCCAACAAATTAAAGGTAATGTTTTCAAACCATATTCTATTGGTTAGAATGGTTTTTACAGTGTTTAATTTTTGTTGTTTTTCATTTTGGGTTAAGATATTTTCTAGGGTTTGCTAAAATATAATTACAGAGCTGAAATGGGAGTGTTTATCAATTCTATTGTGGATTTAAGGTGAGTAATCATCACCACTCTCTCTAGATTGTTTGCATGCTTGTGTAGCTAGATTAAACTTATGTTACAGTGGTTCATTAAATTGAATTATTCTGCGTATGAGCCGCTGCCTATTGAAATCTTAGTCTTATATATATTTGATAACCAGTAGCTTATGGTCATTGTCTTAATGGATTGTTCGATGGTAATTATTGCTTGCATGCCAGTGTTTACCAAAATATAAGCTCTACCTAAAGTATCGTCATCGGGGATCGATAAATGTCGATCATGGTGGGTTCTTGGAACCGAGTATGCTCCAGGGGTCATAACCACCGATCGACCGATGGTGCTCCATCAATCCATCGATGGGTAATACCTAGGCAGGCTCGGCTCCAGGAAATTTCCTATGTTTGTTGTTTTTCGAGTTATTCCTTTGCTTGTTGGTTGCAATTTCAAAGGAATATTGCACCATATTTTGTGGTATTCTCGGCTGATAATATATCAAAGATTATATTTATATACCAAATGGCATATTTATATATTAAATATAAACTTATTTATTAAGTGTTATTGTTGAAAATAATTTATACCAAAGGTACATAGTTTTTAATTACTTTTAAAAAGTAAATTATCTAAATAAAATCTTACTTACAAATCTTTAAATTTATAGTCATTAAACAAATATCTAAACGGTTTCAAATAAAGTAATTTTACGGTCATTAGACGAATATTTGAATGTTTTTAAAGGAAGTAATTTCAATATAAAAACTATTATTTCACTTGAATGAGAAATCTAATTATATGATTTAGCAATACAAGTGGTATAAAACATTTGTATTACTTTATTGATTAATTCTTGGACTTGTTCGATTGAATATTTATTTTAAGTGGGATTTGAAATCTTTTAGTAAATATTTAAGTATCGGTAAGTGGTTATGGGACATTGAGTGACACTCATTTAATTACTAATTGAGAGTATATTACACTTAGCGATCAGAAATGATCACTTTTCGTGCGGTATGCTCGTCTATTGCGTCGGCTAGCGAAGTGCTTTCCTTTAGTTACGAGTTGTGAAGTGCTCATCTTTAGTGTGATTCTTGAAGTGCTTGTCTATTATTGTAGCTTGCGAAAAGCTCGCTTTTAGTTTTGGCTTGTGAAGTGCTTGTTTTTGGTGTTGACTCGCGAAGTGCTTGTCTCTTATTGTAGGTTGCGAAGTGCTTGCTTTTAGTTTTAACTTGTGAAGTGCACGTCTATATTTGCTGACTTGTGAAATACTTGCCTTTGGTTATTGACTTGCGAAGTTCTCGTCTATTGCTCTCTTTCATATTTGTGAATTAATATGTTTTGATGTGGTTGTTATTATTATTTCAATGTTCGCCATTAATGGGCATGGTTTAACTTTATAACATGAAGTCTTTATAAGGAAGCCTTATTATGTTTATTGTAGCACACTACATAGATATTTTTATATCTTTGATGTTTTGCATGCTCATTATGTAATCTCACCTTCGATGATATTTAGTAAGAGTTTGACCCGTTTATTATTTTTATAATACTTAGATCAGACCGAGACTTGACAGGTACATGAACTCGATGACCTTGGATATGGGCTAGCTTAAGAAGTTTCATACTAAGTTACTTATATATTGAGTGCATCATTCAATTCTAGCTTATATAGTTGTTATATACTTATATGTAGTATTGACTTTTTTATATAGTCATGTATAATTTGAGACCTGTCGTAGTTTGTATGTTTAAGTATGTATATGTGGGTCTAGAATTTCCTTTTTGTAGACTCCTTTTTTGTAGACTCACACTATAAAGTGATATTTGATATGTATTATATTTCCATTGCCATCTGTGATTCTGTGTTATATATTATGTGGTATATTGTTATGCTCGATGTTAGCCAACGTGTTTATTGCTTTGTGTTGAGACTCTTCATGCTTTATATTTTATTATGAGGTAAAAGATGACGTGATAGTGTTAGCCCAAGTAAATAGAAACGGATGGTCGCTCCTATCCAGCCTTATTCTTCGTATTACTCGACAATATTTCCTGCAATATTCTTGGGTAATATGGGTATAAAGGTGGCGGCGTTACAGCCTGGTATTAAAGCAAAGGTTCAGAATAATATAGAATATAAGAGGCACAAATCTTGGCCTAGACAGACTTAGAGTCACGTCCCTTGGGTGTATAGGGTAGAACTTTGAACTTATTCCTATTTAGGATAAAAATATAAATGATTATTGGGAATAATCATTGGGATGTACTTGTAAAGAAAAATTTGAAGTACTTTACAAATTATTGTTATGAAATGATTGTTAAAGTTTGGAACTCACTTTTTCAAGAGTGAGATTTAATGGATAGCATAGATTAGGCATTAGATGGCTTAGAATTGAATTGTTGTGTCCTAATCCATTAATGATCAAAATGCGCAGCGAAAGCTAATTGATAGTCTTCCACTGAACACATTGATTAGCATGCTCTTATATATGCACGTTTGATTGGTTGTTGGATGCTGGGCTGTTTTAAAATTTTAGTGCCCACTAAAGATTTATATTAAGTAGGAATCATTCTATGAGAGTTAAAACCTACTTGATATTAATAATAAGACCTTGCGGTGTCTTCGGTGGTGTAGCTACCGTAAAGGAATTTGAAAGTTTGATTTACATAAAAATAGAATATTAATCCATGTTTATGATTAATTAAATACAAAGATGAAATTAAAATTTGATGGTTGCTTAATGTACGAATGGATGTATGGATATATTACTGAATTATTATTGGTAAATTATTATTGTATAAAATATAAAGATTTATTGGAAGTAGTTTAATAAACGCAAGCATCTATTTGGATTAAAAATCTTTTTGATTAAAGAAATCTTTGGAAATACATTTTGTGTTAAATTGCATGTTGGGTGCTTTAATGGTTCTTGTTAAGGCGTTTGGCCAACGTTCTCGATAGAGATTCCTAAACACTAGAACAAGACGGTCGGACACAATATTTTGAGTATAATATTTTGAAGGTCTTACAAATGTTTTTGAAAGAGTTATAAATAATATTTAAATAAGGAAATAAAATTTGAAGGGAATTAAGTATTATTTAGAAATGAAATGATATTTTGGAAAAATGATATATATATACACGTATATAGTGATTTTTAAAGAAAATATCTTAAAGATAGTAATATTTTAAAATAGATATATTATGAGCTAAATGATATTTTTAGAAAATATTATAAATAGTTTTGATAATAATATTAAGTGATTCGAGATTGAATAATTCTAGGTGAAAAGATTAGAAAATTTTGTAGAAAGATGTTGTAGTAAATAAATTGACAAGGAAAATATATCTATTAAGAAATAGTTATGTATGTGTTTTAAAACATTTGATGGTTAATAATAACCTTAATGAAAGAAGTAATGATTCAATATATGTATTAATTTTAGATGACGTTGCAGCTATCGATTATTAGCGATAACAGAGGACAGTGGCGAGGTGATGTTGATTTCATGGTCAACATTGGAGTCATTTGACAAAGCAATTTGCTATAAATAGATGGTCAAGTCAACATCATTATAATATTTGATGTATGTAAAATTGAGTATGCTCATTGATAAGTATATGTTAAAATAAATTGTGTATGATGTTGTTGATTGGTTGTGTATAACATATTGTGATTTAAATGAATTCTAAAATTATATATATAAGTCCTTAATTAAAGGAAGTTGAAATAAAAGAATATCATGTTATAAAAGATGTAAAATAATTATGTAAGCAAATTTTGGAAATTTCAATAAAAAAGTTGAAGAAAATGAAACTTTGTATTGTGATGTTTTGAAATTAGAAGATTTAAAATAATGAATATATAATATTTGGTAAAAAAGAATAATTTTAGAAGCAATTCTAGTATTTGTAAAATGCAAAGTTTAGAGAATTTATCAGAATGAGATATTTAGAATTTAAAAAGTAATTTTAGGATTTTGTTGAAAGTAGAAGTTATGCTAAATAATACCTGAGGATAAATTAAAATGGTAGAAATTTATTTAGCTATATAATTATGTTTTCTTTTCATACGGATTTATAAAATAATAATGATGAGATATAAAAAGTTCTTTTATAAGGCAAAGTGAAGTGATTTGTGAAATGAGCTTTGAATTTAGTATTAATGTAGAATATGTACTAAAATAAGTTCTATGATTGTGAAAGAAAAGTCTTCAAAACGTATTTAAGAGGAAGTTTGATAAGATAAATATGTTAGTAGGAGAAGAGAAAATTCTATAACCCCACCACTAACTACTTCATTTTCATTTATGAATTTCATAGTAATAGAAAATACATGTCCTACCGAGACAGAATTTGTAACTTGTTGCCATCTTGCCTAGTAGGTAAAGATTGAACTCTGTGGAAAGACTGATTCATTCGGATCGACATGAGGGTCCAACTCCATTGCATTGCCAGAATCCATCTTGTATATTTGAAGCAGTTGACCCCTTGCTTCGCTCATGGTACAACCCTCTTCCCGCTGAGCCACCTTTCTCCTCGGTCCACAGAGACAATATGTAGGACTAGTGCTAACAGTTCATCACGAAGGAAGGGACCCACCGGATCGAGATCACTAACTAATACTAATATAATAGAAAAGAACAATGGTTTTATTTATAAAACTTCTTATTAGTAGTTAGCTTTCCCAATTTATGAATTTCATTTATAGAAATATAGCTTGAAGGAATTAAAAAGTTGAGTAATGATTAGATATTTGTAATTTTGCATTCTATGGAAAATAATTCTTCGTGAAATGAATCTTATGATAAAATGAATTAAACTGTGAAGTTTATAATAATTAAAATAAGGGACTAAATGATTTGGATGTCTTTTAACTTCTTAAAATGTTTAATACTCTAAACCGTAAAAAAGGGTTATATTTTAAAGGATGTAAAATATTTATGTAAACTTATTCTCGAAGTAGAAAATATTGATACTAATTGTGAAGCACAAATTTTTGAGAAAATTATTTTTGGAAAATAATTTATATAAGTTGAAGTGTTTTGAATTTAAGAAAAGAATTTGTGGAATTTTATTTTAAAGGAGTTAATTTTAGTAAAAGAAGAATCTAAGAGATCTCTGAAGTGAGTTACATATTGCCCAACACTAAGATTTTGAGATTAGAAGTTGATTGAAGAAATCAAATTCCTAGAAATAAATTGGAAGGATATGTAAATTAGATGTTTTAATCATTTGAAAGGTAATTAAAATATTTTATAAGTATAAACGCAAAACAATTATTGGGAATAATTGGGTTGTTTTGTTATTTTGATGCTTGACTGTTGTGGTGTATATTTTGAAAAATGAATGTATTACTAATAGTAATATATTTCTATCATGGACTTTTCTCTAAAATGGAATTGCGAGGAAGCAATTCCTTTAAGGGGAGAAGCCTGTAACAACCCCGATTTTTGTGTTTCTTAAATAAAATAAATAATGACTTAAATTAGAGAAATTAATTCATGGAATGAATTATTATTATTGGGATTTATAAATAAATCAAGTATTGAGGTGAAATAGAGATTTTTATTGTTAAATTATTCAATCGTTGATAAAAAGAGTTTGAGAAACAATTATTTTGTTAATAATAAATTTAAAGTGAATTTGGTAATTTGATTTAAGAGTAGTATTTGAGTTATGATTTTACATCATAACATGAAGAAGTGGGAAAAATTAATTGGCCAATAATCATTAATTAGATAATACACTTTAGAAATGAGATAAAAGCTTTGATTGAAAGTGTAAATTTGAAAAAAAAAGAATTAAAAGGGATGGATTAAATAGAAAAAAGGAATTCTTTTCATATTAGGTTTTGTTACAACCCAAGGCCCACGTGAAAATTAATGAAAAGAAGAAAACTTTCTTCTCATTCTTATTTTTAGTACGTACAACATTTTGACGATAAAAATAAAATGAAGTCCCCCTTCTCTCATCAAACCCTAAAAGCAAATCTTCTAAATTAAATTCAAGTAAAATTCTAGAAAATACGATAAATTAAAGGCAATGTTTTCAAACCATATTCTATCTGTAAGATTGATTTATTTCTGTTTTTACATTGTTTAATTCTTTTTGTTTTTTTTGGCAAAGCAATTCTTTTTGTTTTTCATTTTGGGTTGAGATATTTTGTTGGGTTTGTCAAAATACAATTACAAAGCTGAAATAGGAATGTTTAGCAAATCTATTGTGGATTTAAGGTGAGTAATCCTCACCACTCTCTCTAGATTGTTTGCATGCTTGTGTAGTTAGATTAAACTAATGTTTACAGTGGTTGATTGAATTGAATTATTATATATATGAGCCACTACCTGTTGAAAATTTTAGTCTTATATATATTTGATAACTAATAGCTTATGATCATTGTCTTAATGCATTGTTGGATGATAATTGTTGCTTGCATGCTAGTGTTTACCAAAATATATGCTCTACCTGAAGAATTGTCACCAGGGATCAAGAAACATCGATCATGGTGGGCTCCTGGAGCCGAGTTTTCTCCAGGAAGCGTCACCACTGGTCGACCGGGGGTGCTCCACCGGTAGGTGATACCTAGAACATGCACGGCTCTAGGTAATTTCCCTTGTTTGTTGCTTTTTGAGTTATACCTTCCTTTGCTTGTTGGTTTTGTAATTTCAGAGGATTATTGCACCATATTTTGTGGTATTCTCAGCTAATAATATACCAAAGATGATATTTATATAGAAATATATACCTAGTGACATATTTTATATATTAAATATATACTTATTTATGAAGTGTTATTCTTGAAAATAAGTTATACGAAAGGTACGTAGTTTTCAATTACTTTTAAACGTAAATTATCTGAATAAAATCTTATTACAAATCTATCAATTTTATAGTCATTAGACTAATATCTAAACGATTTCAAATAAATTAATTTTACGGTCATTGGACCAATATTTTAATGTTTTCAAAGGAAGTAATTTTAACTTATAAACTATTACTTCACTTGAATAAGAAATCTAATTAAACGATTTAGCAATACAGGTGGTATGGAACATCTGTATTACTTTATCAATTAATTCTTGGACTTATTCGATTGAATATTTATTTTGAGTGGGATTTGCTATCTTTTTATAAATATTTAAGTATCGCTAAGTGGTTATAGGACATTGAATGATGGTCATTTAATTACTAATTAAGAGTAAGTTACACTTATCGATCAGAAATGATCATTTTACATGCGATATGCTTGTCCATTATGTTGACTGGTGAAGTGCTTGCCTTTAGTTATGACTTGCAAAGTGCTCGTCTTTGGGGTTGACTCACAAAGTACTTGCTTTTAGTTTCGACTTGCGAAGTGCTTGTCATTGGTGTTGACTCGTGAGCTACCTATTTAAAGCTCTTTTCTGGTATGTTTCCATTTAAATTAGTATAATTACTTGTACGTACAGCACTTAGCTTAATGTATTCCATAAGTAGGAGTTTTTGAATGCTAGGCATGGTTATGAACATGTCGGTAGGACATGTTTTGGATGATGGTTGCTGATGGATGTGTTTTATTAGTTAGTATTGCACATTTGGGCTGATATGTTCATGTGGGCTTACGTCACACATCACATTATCCATTGTGGACATTTTTGCAACCACTCTATTTTTGCATATGTATTGAATAGTTGCTCATTCTATTTCATTCAAATAGAATTGCAAGTATAGGAGGTTGCATATATTTTGGACAAATGGCATAAGCACTTGCATTTCAGGTGGTCGACTATGCAGGAGACTGCCTAATTTTACCTTATATATATATGTTCATATTCCATACCTATATGTACATGTCATATTAGAAATTTTGAATTTAAGGACAATGTTTGTAAATAGTTGATAGTTAGTAGATGGTTGTAGATATTGGTTGTACGAGCGAACTACATTATTCCATCCTTAGAGATTTCGAGGATGAAATCCTTCTTAACTGGGGGAGAATGTAATACCCGAAATTTTTTATAATAAACTAAATTATTAATAAGGGTAAAATTGTAAATTTACATAAAAGAACAAAATAGTAAATTTTCAAAATTTTTGGAACTAGGCTATGGAAAATATTCCATTGTGTCCAAACTATCGTTTATAGTTAGAAAATGTATATAATTTGTTAAATTTGATAAAACATGTCAAAGTTAGCAAAATCTATAACCAATGACATTTCCATAATTATTGATTTTGGGTTTAGACCAGATAACCCTAGTTTTCAACTATAAATAAGATCCTAACCCTCATTCCTGTTCACTATAAACCCTAGCCACCACCTCTCTATTCTATACATAAAAGTCGTCTTCTTCCTCCTCAAAAACTTCTCAAATCAACCTATTCTCCTCAAAAATTTCTGCATAAAAAAAAACATATCTAATTCAAAGAAGAGATAGGGAGAATCAAAATTAAAAGAGAAAGAGAGAAGAAAAGGCGAATCAATTAAGCCTGGAGGCCTAGAAAAGAAAAGAAAATCAAGTTAGAAGAAGAAAAGCTTTGAAAAGGTGAGTGAATTGATTATGATGTTATGATGATTCGTAAGTAATTAAATTCCTTTATCCTCTACTTGAAAACAATATAATTATTGAATTTGGAATGGTAGCCTTAACCTAGGTTTTAGTTGAATTACAATTTCGGTTATAAATTAAAAACAATTGTAATGATGGAAAACCCTAGATGTAAATTTAGTAGAAATAATCATAGAAAAATGGGAAAAGACAGATTTCAATAGTTCATGTCAAATTCTATAGGTTTATACCTTTGTATAATAATGGTTTGGTTGATTTGGGTAAATGACAGAAATCGTATACCCTTTCATTTCACCTTGAGTTTGTTATATTACTTGAAATATACAGACTTTCCATTTGAAAGTGCATTGGTAGTTAAATAAAAAGTTATATATTAAAATCATTGGAATTAACTTGTTGAATTCGTGTAGACAAAGGTAGAGACTATACACAAAATTCGGTTACAGATTAATCTCAAGTCCTATTTAATTCCGCAAAGAAGATGGACAAATTAAACAAAATAAACAAAAATTATAAAATATTGAAAATACTAAAACCAGATGTCTGAAGGATAAATCTGACGTTTGAAATCATTTTTAGACGTTTGGATTTCAAACAGTCTAAACTTGAAAGAAATTAATTCAAATTCGACTCGATTTAGACATCTAAATTCTTTTTTAGGTGTATGGAATCAAAGTTAGAGACGTTTGGAACCAAATTCAGACATTTGAGAAAAGATGCCAGACGTCTTGATGCTCGAGGGGAAAATTTCAAAAAAAAGAGGGTTTGACATCTGATGTAAATTTTCAAAGGTTTGAATTGCTTCAGCAAGCCCATGTTGAGACTGGACCTGGTGTAGGTCAAGTAGGACGAAACAAGGGAGTAGTTCATACTTTCTCAACTTTTAGGAGTCACGTAGCTTCTTGGAGCAGGTGCAACAACAAGTATCAGTTCCACACTTACCTAGGTTCACAATGTATGGCAAGCATTACATGGAACTCAACGAGGTGCACAATAGCAGTGCAACTAGAAGCTCTTATGTAACTGGGGCATGCCTGATCACATGTTAAACATGTTGGAATTAGGGAAGAAAGATGGAGACGTCTGCAATAGTAGGGCTATATGGTCGGGTGGTGGCTGAACCTACGAGAAAATCGCTATGGTGATTTCTTTAGATTTAGGTTGAACGATAAAGAGTATATGACATGTTTACCATTGAGAAGGTGACATGAATGATTCGGTCGTTAGTAAATTATCGAGGTGGTATACTCAGTGCGAGCGTAGGCATTGCAATGTTCACTCAATGTGAAAGTGCAATATACATGATTCGTCATTGATAATATTAAGTCAGTGTTGGTTAGGAAGTTATTTTTTGACATCATACACTTGGAATTGACCTAGAGTAATTAGTTGTCGGTTGTTAAACCCTCGGTAGGAAACCTTTGTAAGTTGTGGTTAATATAAGTGTAATAAGAATTATATCCATGGTTTGTAAAGTAACCAATCTTTTATATGCAATACACGAATACAAATAGATACCCTAAGTTATGTGGATTATAGATGAAGTTGATTGCTTGTGAATATTATACACTAGTAATACAAATCATTTACTAGACTTTATTTGAGGCACTCCTTTTCTTCCCCTTTATTCCCACTATAGGAGGATAGACCAATAGGTGATTTGGCCAGGATACGGTACGTGGAGGAGAAAACTTTGGCGCCAGAGTTATATTACTTACAGTTATTCTCCATGCATTTTATACTACATTATTATATCAGTCACACCTTATGGTTTTATTTGGAGACATCATTGTATTTACTATGATTTGTTGAGACTGTAGTCTAATTTGCTTATTTAATTATTTGTATTTGTAGAATATAACGGTTTATGATCTTTATTTGATGATAATATATATATATATATATATTCGTTAAGTATGTTTGTTATAGTACTGTTGCAGTATCATAGAATGAAATAAATAAATCAGGATTTTAAATTTTATTCAAACAAATATTTTATTTCATTACAATTTCAAATAGTACATGGTGAGCTTCCACTATATTTACACGTTCAAATACAACATACTTTTTCACTCTTATATACAACGAACTCTCATATACATTTCACTCACTCACGCACACTCGAATTTGATTTGATATCTTCTTGCTCCGACATTTGTCCAGTTTTCTACTTTGCTTGTCAAATAAACAACAATGTAGTAAAACAGAAAAAGAAACAAAACTGAAATTGCAAAAATAAGAAAATAATTGAATACTGATATTGCCTTGGTTTATGGGTTCTTTTCTTTTCATATTTTAGACAGGGACCAAAAATAACTGTGCACGAGTAGCTTAGGATATGCACAGTGTATTATTGTGAATATCAGAAGGCCGAGCATCGATTAAATTTCAAGGACAACTGCAAAGGTCAAACCCGAAGGCTCAACATAGTACGGATGTGCACAAGGTCAAGCCAAAGAAAGCTCAGGGCAACTCAAGTGCATCATTTCATTTCAGTTCATGGCAAACAGCCAAACCATCGAGCATACAAGGCAGCAAAACAAAACGAGTACAATAGGCACTAAGATGCCAACCAGGCTAGAGCATAGCACATATACAAGGCATTATGTACAAGCCAAATCAGCTCAAAGCAAATGGTTAACATAGCCATGCAGCAATGGATACAATGCACACAGTGGCCATAGCACCAGTTTTAGGCACACAGGACACAGTATAGCAACATACTAGCCAAGAGTTCAAAGGGTTAATTGCACATGGTAGGGCAAGGCTAGGCAGAGGACCAGACATGGACACAACAACTAGATGGCAAACACTCAGGCATATAGAGGCAACACAGAGATGCAAACAACAGCAAATTCAAGACCATATCAAGTACATAACATAGGTGAGGACATACATGTATAAACAAGTCTAGAGTATCAGAAACCAGAAGCATCAACTAAATAGTACGAGGCAGTTCAACATGAATCAAGGCAGCGAGTACAAGTGCACCAAGGAAATCTCAAGACAAGTTAAGATAGCTCAAAGAGACTAGCCACATTCACACAAGAACAAGGCAAATGCATAACTATCCTCAAATACATGCACATATAAGTGAAGATAAACAAGAGTATGAACACAAGTATAAAGTGCAACATACAAGACCAGATCAAGTGGATAACTACATGTACACAGTGCACAAGCAACTAAGAGTTCAAAATTTCAATAGCATGTGTTTCATTCATCACGCAACGATCAAATTACAGTGGTAAGGCAAGGAACAAAGGACAAAAGCATCATTAGAGAATATGAAGCAACTACAATTTTTAATTCAGTTGAAGCATGAATTAAACAAGTCAAAGCTGATAAAGTTTTTGAAAAAGTTAGGGTCAAATTATGTTTGAATATAAATAAAAATATATTCAAATATATATCAAAGGATGCAGCATATATATCAAGGATGAACAAGTCAGGTTTTATGAAACGTTCGATCAGAAATCAACGTAGAAAATAAAACCTTCGAAAAAATTCAAATTTAAGTATTTGAATGAAATATAGGGAATCATATCTCTATATAAACCCATTTTTCATCATTGTCAAACTAGTTGAGTTCAAAGCAACATAATCTAAATCAGAAAATTTGAAACCATACTAAAGCATCAATTGAAGAATTACTCGACTCATTGAAGCAGCCGCAACCACAAATCACCAATCATTCGAACTGCGTGAGCAAAAGGAAAGGAGCAAGGTAATTCGAAGCTTAGAATTCCAAGTGACGACCTTTAGATTTAGGAAATCCTAATTACAAAAGAACAAATATGAAAGAGGATTTTGGCTTGAACGAAAATAGATATAGGCTAAAGAGGAAAATAGAGGAGGACGACTCTTTAAATTCAGTTAGGCCATGTCCTTTTTTATTATTTAATTTGTTTGGGTTTAAGTTATTTACAATTAGGGTTTCTTTTCGTTTAAACTGTTTGTTATTTGTTTTTAACTTTGTAAAACTCTAGTTTTTAACTAGGTACGAACTATGGGGTGTAGTTTGAGAATTAGTAACTCAGTACTGAGTTGTGGCAAGGTTTTGAGCGTAGGATTAGAAAAATCTAGTTAGCGAGGTTTGTGAGTTTACAGGGCCTGTAAGCATCAGATTGTTTGTAGAAACCTTGGGGGCAGTAGTAGCAAAGTTTCGCTGAAGTTATTTAAACTTCTGTGCCGCTTTTATTTCCACATTTACTCTGTTATTATCTGTGCTATAATTTTTATTATTCTTGCGAATTTTTTTATAAACCTTATTCACCCCTAACTTCCCTTCCCCTGCCTCTAGGGCTAATTCAATCCTAAAAGTAGTATCAGAGCGAGGTTGCTAGTATAAATGTCTAACCCTATTTGCAGATCTAGTGAGAGTCGGTCCAGTGTTAGTCCTCCTATTTTTTATGGAATAGATTTTTTAAATTGAAAATCAAAAATATAATTTTATTTAAAATATGTTAATTTTAAATGTTATGGTATTATTGAAAATGGTTGTGATATGGTAGATAAGAAAAATATTTCGATTGATGCTCTTGCTATGCATATGCTCTATTCTCAAATTAATCGAGATGAATTTAACTATATCTCCCATTGTTTAACTGCACAGAAAATCTGAAATACTCCCGATGCAATATATGGCAGAAAAGTCAACAATGATGAGAAACGGTCCAAAATCGACTCAGTTAAAGAAATTTGTTTGACGGCAAAAGATAGCGGTGACGAAGACGCAACAGTTGACAAGATAAGTGATTTATCATTCAAAGATGTAGTTCTCATGTATAAAAACTTAATTAAAAGTAATGATGACTTTGAGATGAAAAATAACAAGTTGAAAAGTGAACAATCTAAATTGTGTCAGAAAAATAATGATTTGGAAAAGGAGCTTAAAAATTATTAAGAAGATTAAAACTTCTAGTTGCAAAGGTTGCTTGAACTACGAGAAAGAATTTGTTCGTTGTCCAAAAAAATTTCAAAAGCTAAAAAAGGAAATTTTCATTTCGGCAAAAGGCGAAACCAAGTTGATTTGTAAAAATAACATTTTACAAAAGGAGTTGGAAATGTTTAAAAAATCAGAAAATTCCAAATGTGCGATTTTTAAAAGAGATTTAAACGAGGTCAAAGAAAATTTCAAAATCCTTGAAAACAAAAACATGATTTTGAAAAATAGCAAAACTGAAATTCTTTAAATAAATCACAAATTAGAAAACGTGATCAAAAAATTCAAGGATTTTGAAGAACATGAATTTGAAAAATGCCAACTCTTTGAAACTGAAATGCTAGAAATTGAGACAAATACAAATGAGCTTGAAAATGAATATTTGTCTTAAAATGAAATGATCATGAAAAGAGAGAAAATGCTATTGGTCATTGTTTAAAGCTAATGAATGAAAATAAACTTTTAAAATCCAAAGTTATTGAACTCGAATTGATTATTCGGAAATTTTCCATTGAAGAAAAATCATTTAATATATTATAAGGAAATCAACTCTTTGCGAATAACAAAAAAGAACTTGGATTTGAAAAAATGTCAATATATAAACAAACGACTAATAACACTGCTAAGGGGAGAGGTGTGATCCCCAAATGTGTAAAGTGTGGAAATATAGGACATAGCAATAATAATTGTCGAAATAAAAACAAACACAAAACAATTAAAATATGGATTCCAAAAAGTACAAATATAAATTTTCCTAAATTTAAACAAGTTTGGATTCCTAAGGTTATGATTTTTAGAATTAAAGGTTTGCCATATAGACAAATTTGGGTATCAAAGATTTCGATCGAAATGAAAGTAGTCTTACATCCTTTGTTAGGCCACTCATCTCCTCCAAAATTTATGTATAAAGCAAGCTAAGGAATAACTTCAGTAGAGACAGATTTTGAGTTGTTCTATATGATTGATGAGAAAAAAATTCTAATGGTCCTTAGCCTAGAAAAATATGGTGGATATCTACACATTTGAAATATCACGACATCGAAGGTAAGTGAAGGTATGATCTTTAAACTCTATTTTGTTTTCTTACTGTTAATTTTGTTTTGGTTAACACTGCTATAGTATAAATGCCATCTTGAGCTCCTTAATTTCGATTTGCAAAATTCAAAATGATCAAGAATATAGATAGAAAATTCTACAAGTTTTATGTTTAGTGTTTTTCCAGAATTTGAGCTTAAACCATTGAAAAACTGCAAATCATTCGAAGTATTATTTGAAAACAGTCTTAGAGCTTCTTAATACAGCTGTAGTTTTTCGATCATAACTTGAATATTTTTACTTTAATTTTAGAAATTCTTGAAGTTCTGGAAAGTTAACTGGTAGAACTACAACTTTACTGTTTTGGTTTTTTTGCTGATTCATTTTGGAAAATATTGAAAAATAATAATCTTTTAAGCACATTACTTGCAAAGTATTTCTATTTACGCAAACAAATTGTAGTATTTCAGTCACAACTTTTGATCGATTTGTAATTTTGATTTGTAATTTTGACTTGAAACTAGCTTTTATGAGTGGAATTTTCGAGTATCTAAAACTTTCATGTTTTGTGCTAAATCAAATTATGAATTAAAGCTTTCAAAATGTGGTTTCAAATGATCTGAATTTTCAAAACATGGATTTTGACTGTTTTGATAAAATGATTAACTTTCATTGTCTTGTTTGCAACTAACAAATTAATGGCTGGAGAAATATGTGTGATTTTTCCTTTATATAAATGTTATTGCCTTTGTTTGATATAAATGGCCTTGTTGGCAAGTCTGAAAATCAACTCGACTTATGTTGAGGAGTACACGGTCTGCTTAGTTAATAATCTAATCTTTGGACAACTAGAGTACAAGTGGTATTTGACATCATTTCAATTGAAATCATACTTGAATGTTCCATTTGATTTTAAAATTAGCAGATTTGTTTACACAAAACCCCTTGCAGAAAATAGATTTTCATTTAGAATTTTTTTGAAATAACTCAGAATTTTACTTTTATAAAAATACTCTTGTATAGTTTAGTAAGGGATTTACTCCAGAAAAGATGGTTGTTGATTGCTTGAACCTTTTGAAATTCATCAAAATTATTAATGGTGATTGAGAATGTGATAGGTAGTGATTAAATTATGCTTCATAATGAGAGAAAGTATATGTTAAAAATTTCATAAAAATTGAACAAGTCTTACAATATTTTTAAAATTAGTACATATTCCATGATCATTCTGTCACTATCATCCTTCTTACAATCCATACACCAAAATTTAATATAGTGTGAAGAAGTTGATATTTCAAAAGCAAGGAATTATATGGGACTCATATACAAGAGGGATAAATATTCAAGTCGCTTCTAACCTCATCTAAAAATCCTCACTGTTATGCATGGTTAGAAAATACTTAACAATTACGTTCAAGTAACTACTAACCTCATTTAAAAGTCCCAACGGTTATGCATCGTTAATAAGTGCTTAAAATTTTTTATACAATATTTAAATGAGTAATTTACAAATTTATTCCTTTATTAAAAATACCACACTACCGTCACTGTATAAATTTCTCCTAAACCATAATCTAATCTCCACTTTAAAGTGGAATTTATGTTTGATAAATGAAATATTACGATTTCTGTTTGATTGATTGGAATTTGCAATATATATTCCTCTTTATATGATATATGGTTTATATAAAAATTCATCGCTATTTCAATTTCTTTTTATGATATAAAAAGGTGGAGAGAGGTTAATATTTTGGTGGTTGAGTGATAACCATACTGATATTCGAGAGTGGTTATTATAATTCACGAATTGTTTTTAGACAAATCAATTTGTTTTTGCAACTATTCGACAAATATATTTTTCATTTTTAAATTACATGCATCTATATAAGGGGAACCTAGTTGTAGGAGAAGTATACAAATAGGGGAGCTTGAATACATCATACCAAACACATTTATTTAATTCAAAGTCTTAATATATGTTTGTGCTCATCAAAAAGGGGAGATTGTAAAGTATAACGGTTTATGATTTTTGTTCGATGATAATAAACATATATATATATATATATTCGTTAAATGTGTCTGTTATAGTACTATTGCAATATCATAGAATGAAATAAATAAATCACGATTTCAAATTTTATTCAAACAAATATTTTATTTCATTATAATTTCAAATAGTACACATTAAGCTTCCACTATATTTACACATTCAAATACAACATACTTTTTCACTCTCATATACAACGAACTCTTATATGCATTTTACTCCCTCACTCACTTGCTAACACTCGAATTTGATTTGATATCTTCTTGCTCCAACTTTTGTCCAATTTTCTACTTTGCATGTCAAATAAACAACAACGTAGTAAAACGAAAATAGAAACAAAACTAAAATTGCTAAAATAAGAATATAATTGAATATTGATATTGACTCATGCTTATGGATTCGTTTCTTTTCATATTTTAGATAGGGAACAAAAATAAATGCGCACGGGCAGCTTAGGATATGCATAGTGTATCGCTATGAATATCATAAGGCTGAGCTTTGATTTAATTTCGAGGACAACTATAAAGGTCAAGCCTGAAGGCTTAACACAGTGCAAATGTGCATAAGGTCAAGCCAAAGCAAGCTCGAGCTCAACTCAAGTGCATCATTCCATTTCAGTTCAAAGCAAATAGCCAAACCATCGAGCATACAAGGCAGCAAAACAAAATAAGTACAATAAGCACTAAGATGCAAACCAGGGTAGAGCATAGCATAGATACAAGGCATCGTGTACAAGCCAAATAAGCTCAGAGAAAACGGTTAAAATAACCAGGCAGCAATGGACACAATGCACACAGTGGTTACAGTAACAATTTCAAGCACCCATGACATATTGCAGCAACATATCAGCAAAGAGTTCAAAGGGTCAAGTGCACATGGTAGGGCAAGGCTAGGTAGAGGACTAGACATGGACACAACAACTAAATGGCAAACACTCAAGCACACATAGGCAATTCAAAGATGTAAACAACAGTAGACTCAAGATCATATCAAGTACACAACATAGGTGAGAACAGAGATGTAAAAACAGGTCCAGAGTATCAGAAACTGGAAGCATGAACTAAACAGTACGAGGCAGTTCAACATGAACCAAGGAAGCCAGTATTAGTGCACAAGAAAAAAGAGGAGAAGCGAGCACAAGTGCACTAAGCAAATCTCAGGACAAGTACAGGCAGCTCAAAGAGACCAGGCACATTCACACAAGAACAAGGCAAATGCATAACTATCCTCAAATACATGCATATATAAGTGAAGATAAACAAGAATGTGCACACAAGTATGAAGTGCAACATACATGACCAGATTAAGTGGATAACCACATATACACGGTGCACAAGCAACTCAGGGTTCAGAAATTCAACAGCAGGCATTTCATTCATCATGCAGCGATCAAATTACAGCGGTAAGGCAAGGAACAAGGGATAAAAATATCAATAGAGAATATGAAGCAAATACAAATTTTAATTCAGTCGAAGCACGAATTAAGAAAGTCAAAGCCGATAAAGTTTTTGAAAAAGTCAGGGTTAAATTACGATTGAATATAAATAGAAATATATACAAATATATATCAGAGGATGCAACATATATATCAAGGATGAACAAGTCAGGTTTCATGAAACGTTCGATCAGAAATCAACATAGAAAATAAAACCTTTAAAGAAGTCAAATTGAAGTATTCAAACGAAATATAGGGAATCGTATCTCTATATAGACCCATTTTTTATCATTGGAAAACTAGTCTAGTTCAAAGCAACATAATCTAAATCAGAAAATTCAATACCATACCAAAGCATCAATCGAAGAATTACATGACTCATTGAAGCAGCCGCAACCATAAATCACCAATCATTCAAACATCACGAGCTACAGGAAAGGAGCAAGGCATTTCGAAGCTTAAAATTCCAAGCGACGGCCTTTAGATTTAGGAAACCCTAATTACAAAAGAACAAAGATGAAAGAGGATTTTGGGTTGAAGGAAAATAGATATGGGCTAAAGATGAAAATAAAGGAGAACAATTCTTTAAAGTCAATTGGGTCATTCCGCATTTACTCTGTTATTATATGTGCTGCAATTTTCATTATTCTTAGTAAATTTTTTGTATAAACCCTATTCACCCCCCCCCCCTCTAAGGTTAATTTGATCTTGCATTATTTTATGTCCTTCCGCTTTGAGATCTGAAAGAGTAGAATACTTTGAATTTTATATTAGTCCTTGTATCATGTAATGTTCTAAAATCCCGATGACTCATACTTGCTAGTTTGAAAGCCACTTTGGCTTTGAATCGGTGAATCCAGAGGTCCGTTGTCAAAGTAAGTCAACTGTTTGTTGGTTGGACATGAGACATAAGCTCGTGTTAGAACCCGATTTGGTAAAAAATGCCACTAAGAAGGTAGAATTAATTCACAATTAGAATAAAGGCGGGGTAGTCAAGACAGAAAATTTATGCCGATAAAGGGAGAAAATAATTAGAGTTCGTAATAGGCGATCAAGTATTTGTGAAAGTTTCACCGATGTGAGGTATTATGTACTTTGGAAAGGCAAGGAAATTGGCATTTAGATATGTAGGTTTGTTTCAATGATTGATAGGATCGGTAAACGTGTATATTGAATTGAGTTACCAAGTAGTTTGGAGGGTGTTCATAGTGGTTTCCACATATCATATTTGAGGAAACGTATGCGCGACCCAAATACATTACTAGAACTGAGGGAGGTTGAGGATTGGTTTGTAGAGCTAGAATTATTGTATGTTAGTCAATCGAAAGGGATAGTAGCTCGTGATATAGAAGAGTTAAGAAACAAGAACATTAGACTTGCTCGCGTCCAGTGGAGTGAAGGCAATGTAGATGACTGTACATAGGATGTAAAGGGTAAGATTAGGAATATCATTCTCGGGTTGTTTTGACATGAACGTTTGAGAATGTATGTTTGTTGTAACTATTAGTGACACTAGTTTTATTTTGTTATATGGTATTATTATGTGTTAGTAGTGCCACTGATACATTAGGGTTACTGCTTTATGGTTTACACTAGTAAAGAACTAGTGTAACTATTGTACTTGCGTGTACATTGAGTAGATGATGGTGGTCATTATCCTGCCTTGTTTGAATTTCGAGGACGAAATTCTTATAACAAGTGAAAACACTAATACCCCATATTTTGGAGAGCCATAATATGGGTAAGATAATTAATAATATAATTTGTTAAAAAATAACTAAGAGAATTAAATCGATGGATTTGATAGAGGAGATTTCAAAGAATAAATAAAGGCCATCCTAAATGGAATGAGAGTGATTAGTGTAATAGAACATAACCGTTTATGTATAAGGTAATGAATTTGAATATTTGTGTTATGGAAATTAATGAATTTAAACATTTGAATATTCGACTATTTATATTAAAGCAAATTAATAAACTCGACTTTGATGACTTGTCATTTTGAACAACTCAAACCATTCAAAAGTTAGATTATCAATGGGGTTTTATTCTAAAGAAATAAGATACAGAAGTAACTAATACATAGAATCTCACAGCGGAATGTAAAAATATAATAATTACATAAACAGTTCATGAAGTTGTTTTACAATATACATTTGATTTCATTTTACAATATAATCAGAGTTATAAATTTAACAGACATAAAAAAATAATGCAGTGGAATAATACTAGTAAATACGGTCTACCAAACTCCATCTTCAACTTCAAAAAACAAACGTTTTCGAAACACTAAAATACTTAGGCTAACCCAAGCATAATGAAAAACAATACAATCGAGTTAGAACTAAAAGTTCTTATGTAAGTTATAACTCAATATCATGTGAAACAGGGGTATAAATAACTTAAGAGATGTTGCGGGATTTTCCATCTTCTAAGATCCATTAAAGTCAATGTCTATCACTAATGTAAATATTAAAATAGCATTAAGGCTTAACATTGATTCCCTTTAACATGTTTTTAAGCATGTAGTATATGAGGTCTTGCAGCACAACCAGTAACGTCGGTAGCTAGTGAGTCTCCTATAGGTACAATACTAAAACAAACGTCGGTAACTAGTGAGTCCCATATAGGTACAATTCTAAAACAAACATCGGTAACTAGTGAGTCCCCTATAGGTACAATACTAAAACAAACGTCGATAACTAGTGAGTCCCCTATAGGTACAATACTAAAACAAAGTGGTAGTGGTCTCGTATAGGGACAAACATATGACAAGGCACGTGAAGCAAAGCCTAAGATATGATACTATTGTTTTGTGTTTCCTGAGTGGTCGTAAACCCCAAAGACCAACCGCGACATCAATCCAAGATCAAGGTGCACCAATCAAGTTTCAAAGTCAAGATAGTAATATGAGGGAAAGATGTCCACTAGAGGTAGTTAACATCATTGGCCAGGTACGACTCATGTTTTAGTCATTTCAAATTGACATAAGTATCAGGGTCATCCATTATCTTTCTCTTATTTCATTCCAGCAAACGTTCGCCAATTTAACCTCTACATCCTGGGTAACATCCACCGCGTACACCATTATTAAAGTGGTTCCTGTATTGATAGAGAGTATATCATGTTACAAAAGTATTTCATTTTATCGATTTAAATTTTTGTAGTAAAGTTCATATAGAATTGCAAAAAGTGTTCAACATAAAAAGTTCTTCATTTTATTTCAGGAATTCATAGAAAAAGTTTCAGAAATTTATAGAAAAATTTATTATTTTTAATATTCAAAATACATCAGATTTTGCATAAATTAAATTATAAAAATTTATAAATTTATAGAATAATTCCAAATTAAATTTCTGAGTTCTTAAAAAATCTTTCTAGAATTTCTATCAACTTTATAATTTTTCACAAAACTATTTAATAATATTCCCAAATTTTCAAACAGCTAATTTCCAAGATTGAATTATTAAATGACCGAATTAAATATAGGTCGCCTTATTAATTATTCTTCAAATAATTTACTGGAGCTCAGAAAAATATTTAGGTCAAAATAATTATTTTTATAAGAATACATTTTTGCACTAAAGCTATTTTCTTTAACATAAATTATAAAAATACATATATGGTGGAATTAAATATAGATTTCTTTACAAAATATTTTTCTTTTTATGTAATGGAGTTATAGAAAAAATTTCAAGTTAGAATGACACATTTTTACAAATCACTTACTTATTCGTATATAATTAGATATTTATTTTGAAAAATATACAAGTAAACTTCCTATCCAATTTTAAGCTATCTTAATTCAAATTTATCTATCATTACATATAAAAAAATTATAATTAAACACATTCATTTGCGAAAAAAATTCAAATAAGGACAAAACAGCAATTAATTTAGATTTTCTATTCTAAGGCCAAAACAATAAAATTATATGTCCTAATATTTTCCATATCAATATAAGATGTCTAAGAGTTTTCATATCACTATACAACATTCAAATGATCCATATGACAATTTATACAACTTAAACAATATAACAAGGTGGTAACTGGTATATATCTCAATCAACATACAAACTACATATAATCACAATATTGACAATTACTATCAACTAATAGGCCTACACATGCAATCCTAAATCTAAATCAACTTAATTAACCATATATCACGATAATCATTAATTATAACATATCAGAATATTTAACTAGCAACGGTATTCAATTTCTAACATTAATTTAAACACAAAATAAAATTTTATTGCATATTGATGTTGATTAACGTGCAATAAATTTTAGTATTTCGTGAGTTTAAACACTTACCTTCATACACAAATCTGAAAACTGCTCGATATGAACAACTATACAACTCTGAATCTCACTACGCATGTATGCTTCGAATCTGGATTTATGGACATGAACTACGAGACAGACATGAACAACGAGACAGAATTAGATCTCAGTAAGACGGATGATGGTTCGGTTGGGTTCTATAAAATGATGCTAATCTCAAGAATGATGGGTGGCCATTCGAGTGATGGAGTTTCTATGGAGATGTAGGTTGAGGTGAGGCATCAACTGTAATGTGGCAGATCTGGAAAAGTAAAGGGGATAGTTGCATCAATCAAAGGGACAAGTACCAATACCAGAGATATAGTACACATATGAGCAAGAGGTTATACACATGCAAGGCAGTATATCATGTTCAACAAGAACTGATCAACTCACGGAGACTACATGCTAATAAGATGTAAACAAGAGCAACAAGTCACCGATAACATCATCTTTGATAATATCCGATCATCAAACCCATGTACTAGAGGTGTCAGTGATGGACTGAAGGTGATGGATGGACTGGTTGACGTGGGCAGTCGAAAGGTGGTGGCCGAAGTGAGCAGTTGTAGGGCTAGTGGAAGTGCTAGGTAGAGTTGCGGATCTGGAAAGGTGGAGGCTTGGCCAGAGGAGGAGTGGCGAAGGGTGAAGTGGAATAGAGGTGTTTGCAGTTTTGGGATCTGGTGGAGGGTGGCAGTGGGTAGGGATGGAGGATTAGACATGGAAGAGTAAGGTGATGGGTGGCTTCAGTGGAGGAGGGCAGGCGGAGATGGGGAAGGTGGAGCAAGATTACAGGCGGCAGGATGTTGGTGATGGAGGGAGGTTAAGGCGAGCGGGTTGGTGGGGCTTCAAGCGGAAGGTGGTGGTGGTGCTCGACAGTGAGATGGTAAGGCTTCATGCGAAAATTTAAAATAGGATTTTTATTGGATTTGGCCTCGTTTGTAAACTTATTATCATAGGTAGCTCAGTTTTAAAACTAGTATCAAATATAGCCCTGTTTTGAAAAATACACTGGCTCCTTTTCAAAAGTCGCCAGTGTAATTTTTTTTTTCTGGCGACTTTTGAAAAGTCGCCATTGTATTTTAAAAAAAAAAATTTACACTGGCGACTTTTGAAACGGAGCCAGTGTATTTTTCAAAACAGGGCTATATTTGATATTAGTTTTAAAACTGGGCTACTTATGATAATAAGTTTACAAACGAGGCCAAATCCAATAAAAATCCTTTAAAATATAATGGATGAATAGTGTTTTGATGGGAGTATTATATTTTCGTTTAATACGTGAGTGAGGAAATGTTATAATGTGGAGAGATAGAATAGGTATAAGCCCAAAATATAGGATGACGTGTGTTGTGACCCATTCTCTCATTCAAACATAGCCAAATATATCTATAATGATCTTATTTCAAATTATAATGCGTCCTTATCTAGTTCAACCACTGTACGATATAAACCGGATGTCGAAACATAGAAATAAATAAATAGTAGTAAAGTGGAAGAATTTTCTGCTCATTCATTAAATATAGGAATTTCCTGCTCTCTCCTTAATTCTCTCTGAATATTTTATTTCAAATCTCAATAACTTCTTATAATTATAATTATGGGTTTTTAGGCTCAAGGAAAAAGTTAGAGAAAAAATTAGTTTTAGGGACAAGAAGTTTGTTTTTTAGGCTGAAGGACACTTTTTAGTGTAAATCACATAATGATAGTTGTAACTATCATTTTCAGTTTACACTAAAAAGTGTCATTCGGACTAAAAAGTAAACTTGTTGTCTCTGAGACTAAATTTTTTTGCAACTTCTTCCTTGTGCCTATTTACCTATTATAATTATTACAAAATTCTATTAACTCTGTCCATTAACATTTTACATTTGAATATATAATTTTTTTAATTATTTAAAAAAATTCCATAAGTATATTATATTATTTTATATTCAAGTCCATGTATTTAAATTAATTAAGTGATTAAAACCTGAACTTTTAAAATAAATCTGATTAACTAACATTTATTATTTGGTCTAATAAGTCATAAAAAATAATTAAATGAATTGTATACGATGCTTATATTGAAAAAGATTGTAAAACTAATATTTTATTCATGTCCATATAACATAAAATTCCTTGGTTATATACAAAATTATCTTTTATTCTCTTACATTATTCTATGTTCAACTTGACCTTTTTAAAATTATTGCTATATTACAATGGAAAGTATACATAAATTTTCTCTCAAAGTTGGTGTTTCGTCACAAACGAACATATGCGCAATTGTTTCTTTCTAATATAGGTATCTTATTATGCATATACGCGTTTTTTCATTCTAAATTTGGTACAATAAGTGAATTCTTTATTATTAATAAAAAAACTGTTAAGAATGACCCTGAACTAATGATAAGTGATGAATATTGTAGTTTAGAATTTTGAAAAATAATAATAATTTCATTTAATATGTTTTGTGAAAATGTTAAATTTTAATTATGCATATTCATAATTTACGTTAAAATGAATAATTTATATAATATTTTGATTAGAAATATTTTCCTCTTTTATTTTATTGCCTTTCTGAGGCAGATGTCAATTATTTTTTGTTATAAGTTAAAATTACCAAGCTACGAAATAATGTTTTAAAAATCAAATTATCAATTTTTACATAATTGAAATAAGAACATGATTTGTAATGTTTCTTTTAATTGACGTTCCTTTTAGTCATTAAATAGATGTTTTATTTATCTCTTTGATGATGAAATATAGTTATTTCTGATGTTAATATTACTAAAAAAACTTTAAATCATAAAATATACCAATTCATTAGTATTACATGTATTATTTCAAGCAATATTTGAAATTCAGTCTATATATCTTTTATCTTTTAGACAAATGTACTAAAAACTAAATGTTAAAACTCAAAATCTATACATATAAATATTTAACTGTTGAAATTTGTAAAAATATTAATTTTAAAATTAATTGAGAATACTAATTTTCATTTATTTTCTTAATGAATACTAAATGCTTAAAAATAACAAATCAGTATTTAACTTATTATATTATAATATATAAAACTGATAATTTATTTTTTTACACAAATATGAAAAAACATAAATCATATAAAAAATCACATACTTAAAAATAATAACTTTAGTACATAACTCAATTATTTTAACAAATTCATCATATATTGCATAATAAATTTGATTTTTTTAAATGTGATTACAATCTATTTTTATAAAACATACCGTGTGCAACGCACAGGTTACACACTATTACACCATGGTGGTCAAAGAGATATGATGAACCATATGATGCAATAATATATGTTCTACGACAGCCGCATCAAAAATTCATCGTTGACGCGTATTAGACCGACTTGAAACATATATCAAACTTCAAATTGCATTAAACGGAGCTAGAAAGATTAGAATTTGACGAAACGAACTTTGACGTCTTACTCAGAAATTTTCTAAAACATTTTTTACGTAAAAATATTTAAATTTTGAAAAATAATATTTTTATTAAAATATTGACTGGTTTTGAACTAAAATTGAAACAGATTATATTCCGAAAATAAACTAAATAAATTCGTTTTCATTTTATTTTAAAACATATTAAACTTATTAAAACACATTTTTAATCATAAAATTTTAATTTTAAAATACTTTTATTCAAAATCATTATTTAACTTAATAATTTAAAATAGTTAAAAATACGGATCATTACAATCTCCCCCACTCAAAACTTTTCGTCCTCGAAAAGGTACGAAGTAAGGAATCTTGCATTTGATATATATTACTAAAATAATCAATTTGTACCACATTTAAACTCCTTACTTTGGTTTTGTGTAAATTTAAAATAATCAAAACTTTTTTTAAATACCTTTTGAAATACTTTTATATATACTTGATGCCTTAATAGGTTTATTATACATTTCTCGCGTTCGAGATCTAAAAATGAACTCCGATGATGCTGTAGTCATCACCAGAATTATTTTCAAGTGACTAGAGTAAGGTCTGTTAATATAAACAGTCCATTAAGGGATGTTCCATCTACCCTTGTTCTTACAAAATTTATTCCATATGTTATCTAGACGCATGTCTATGAATCTCTAAGTACTTGGTAGACCAGTTTTAACACCAAATAAAATACTTCAAAAAACTTTCTTTCAAAATAGATATTCAAAATTTTACCAAACATACCATGCTATAGATAATAAATTTCCAAATCATTTCTTCCATACCATAAAATTTACAATGGAAAAATTTATATATACTCTTTTTATATAATATGTCTTACTTTTATACTTGAAGAAAACTTATATAAATCCCATTTATGCCAAAATCAATAATCTTCAAAATTTGAATAATTTTAAAAAAAATCATTTGTAACATTTCTTACTTCACGTAAGGTAAATGTCATTTATAAATATCATTTGAATAATTACCATAAACCTCCTTATAAATATATGTAAATATTTGAAAATAATTATTAAAGCCATTACTTATATTTAGAAAGAGGGCTATTTAAATTATTAAATCCATTATTTGAAAATTTAGGTGAAATTCTTTAAGAGAGCGGAGGGACATAACAACCCGAAATCTCATCACAAACAATCAATAAAGAAACAAACTAACACTTAACATATATTTGAATCTTACTTAGGTTACACTTTTAATTTTATTTTGTTGTAAGCTTACACTTTATAATTTTAAAGTTTACGCTTTTAGCTTTAAAGTTTACACTTTACTTACTTTTTTTTCTTTTAAGTTTACTACCTAAATCTTAAGGTTTACACTTTTAATTAATTTTTCTCAAACCATGTTTCATAAACCATACTTTATAGATCATATTTACAAAAGTTATTTGTAACAACCCGCATATTTATCAATTCTATATTTAAATATTTTATTTAAATATTTTATAGTTAAGTCGGATGTTAGTCCAAAAAGCTACTTTTCGCATACGGTCAAATTAGGACTCGAGACCACTTCCATTGAGTTCAAAATGACGTTTGCGATCTTTTTGAGTGTAAACTTCGATATGTTTGGAGATAGTGAAATTTTCGTCACTTTTTGCTTTGAGCTTTGGTTTGGACTGCACTTGTTAACTCAGTCCCAACCCCCTCTCCTCATCATCACTTCATCAAAACACTTCAATCTTTATCAAAAATGGTGGTGGGAAGTGGAAATTAAAACTCCAAACTTAAATTCTATTGCAAATCCGTGATTCAACATCAAATTCACGTGAAGAACATTGATTCAAGCTTGGGGTTGTTCTTGCTTTGTTTCAAGCTTCATCTCCATCGGTTTTTGGTGCAAAGGTGAGATTTTTATCTCATATCTTGCCTATAGATGTCATTGGGCTGTTGGGAATGATCCCCTATTGCATTTATACGAATATCTACATTGGGTTTGGATTGGATTGGCGAAAAACCCAAAATTTTAGTGTTTTTGGTGAAAAAACTGCACTTAGGTCGTTCTGGGTGTGCTAAGTCGTTCGCGAGTTAAGTCTAAGCCGTAGGTCGTTCGCGTTGAAAAGTCACACGGAGCATAAGTCGTTCCAGGCCATAAGTCGTTCACGAGTTAAAGGCATAAGTCATCCACGAGTTAAAGGCATAAGTCGTCCACGAGTTAAAGGCCTAAGTCGTCCACGAGTTAAAGGCATAAGTCGTCCACGAGTTAAAGGCATAAGTCGTCCACGAGTTAAAGGCATAAGTCGTCCACGAGTTAAAGGCATAAGTCGTCCACGAGTTAAAGGCATAAGTCGTCCACGAGTTAAAGGCATAAGTCGTCCACGAGTTAAAGGCATAAGTCATCCACGAGTTAAAGGCATAAGTCGTCCACAAGTTAAAGGCTTAAGTCGTTTGCAGTTAGCTCGTTCGCCTCGAGTTAAGTCGTTAGGTCGTATGACCTTAAGTCGTAGGTCGTGGAACCTTAAGTCGTAGGTCGTCTTCGACCTAATATTTCACCTGCTATTTCACTAAGTCGCTTGACCAGGCAATCTAATATTTCACCTAATATTTCACCTGCTATTTCACTAACTCTGCGTAGGCAATCTTATCTGAAAAGCATTTAACAGAACTTCCACTTTGATGCATTTTAAGCTGATTTCCTTGGATTTTGCTCACGTCTTCGAATGTGAATTTTTGTGATAGATTGTTTCAACAATCGCTTTATGACTTGTCACTTTAAAGATATATGAAGGTTTCAATACTAGTAGTAAATATCAAAACACTTTCATCAAAGCGATTTCATCACTATTTTAAATATCAAAAGTTCGTTTTCTCAAACCGATTTCCAATCTACTAGTATATACAAGCCTTTACTTCACTCGAATGAGAAATCGACTTAAACGACTTAGTAAAACGAGTGGTATGAAACGCTTGCGTTCACTTCGTCGGTTAGCTCTTGGACTTGTTCGATTGAACCCTTTTTATGACAATTTTCTAGTGAAGATCTACAGTTTGTTCGTAAATATTTAAGTTAAGCAAGTGGTTATGGGACATGAAGCTAAACTCATATATTTACTAGCTTGGTGTGATTGACATTTCCTTATGATCATGACGATCATTTTTGTGATTTAGACTAGCGATTGAGCGATGTCTCTTTGTCTGCGAGGGAGACTATACCCCGTTTGTGTGATGTTTTGCCATCACATATGTAGGGTAGCACCCTACGGTCTTCGGGCCATTCCTGTGTTAAAATTTAATGGATAGCTTCCATGAGATAGCTTCTCGTCATGTGTTTTACGCGTAGGTGAGCTTTCATGCTCCCATTCATGTGTTAGGCCTCCCCCTTTTATGTGTTTTCTGGATTTCTTGTGATGATTTCTGGAATTTATGCTTCACCAATTTTCATGATTTTCATTGATATGATATCAGTTTTTGTGCATTGGTGAATTTATGTGTTATTGACTTGTTATGAATACAAGTTTAGGGTATGATACCCTATTTTATCTTTGAGAAGATTCTTGTGATATTGATTGATCTTTTGTTGATTATCATTTACATACTTATAGTAGTATGCCGTTATGGTTGTTACATGTTCATGCCATATTATTTATCCTATACCTTATCATCTGATATTTATAGTTAGACTGATCCGTTTATTATTTTCTTATAAATAATACTCGGGTCAGACCGAGATGTTACAGGTGCTTCTGCTTGACTTCCCTTCAGGATTATTCTGACTTTTGGCTAACTACATAGATTGTAGTTTTTGGATGTACACCTTTGCGATATAGACTCTATGTTGTGTACTTATTCTTTTGTATAGCATGTGATGCTATTCTTTTGTATTATCGTGGATCTTTCTGACCACTACTCTGATGTACACTTTCATGTGTTATATATTTATTCATATCTTCTTCCGCCTTTGTGATATGGATGTCTGTGACTGATTTATGTTATGATTACTTCTATGTTTGTTTTCGAAGATTACATATAGCCACCGTGTGATAGCTTTGTGTTTGTATCGGCATGTCAGATTTCCTCCTTAAAAGATATGCATTCTATTCTATCTGACATATCGGTGCTCGCTCAAAGAAGTTACATGGATGGTCGCTCCTCCACAGCCTTATTCTCCGTGCTAATTGACAGCACTACACCGTAGTGTTCTTGGTTAGCGTGGTTATAGAAGTGGGGCGTCACATTATTTAACTTTTATTAATGAAATTACTATAAATATTTCTTAAAATCATTTATCTTTTTTTTTGAAAAGCAATGGGCTAAGGGAGCCCTCTGCCCATTTCATTCAAAACTCATATATGTTTACATACAACATTACAACCTTATAACAAAAGCTAATTATCACAATATACCAGCATTTCTATTATTTGACATAAAACTAAAAACATCAATACATGTCATAATTCACTTCAATCTACTTATTCTGGATAAAATCATTTATCTTTTATAATCAAATAACTACATATCCTTTAAAAAATGGAATTTATATTTTCATAAATATTATACTTAGAATGAAATTGATATTTTTATAAATATTATATCTATGAAATGAAATTAATATTATGCTTATAAAATGAAATTATTATTTTCACAAATATTTTTTATATTTCAAATTCTTGAGAAAACTTGTTAATTTAGGAATACTATTTCCTAAAATAATAAAACGAAGTCTTTTAGAAAATAATTTTTATTCCAAGATAAATATCTTTCCTTAAAATTTTAATAAACTTCCTTTATTTATAATCTTCATTATATAAATTTCATAAAAGACAAAGTTTTTAAATCTTTGTCCAAAATATATTTTCCATTAAAACCAAATTCTTTTGTTTATAAATTTTCATTTTATAAATCATATTTATATAAATTTCCTTTATATAACATCCTTAAATTTCATTAATAAATACTTTACAAATCCTTTGTAAAATTGTTTATTAAGCACTATTAAATATCCTTTATGAAAGCTATTTCATAAATATTCATTTACTTAAAAAAATCCCCAATTTAATCTATACTCTTAAATGTCTTTCAAAAATACCATCTTTAAAAAAAATATAAATATATATCCAAAACATTTCATGCTGCAGATTCAAATGGAAAATATTCCAAATCAAAACACAAGTATTTCCATAAATTGTTTTATTAAACCAAATTTCACAAATTCAAAATATAAGGAGTTTCAAATCAAAATAAATGTTATTGAAGGTATTTACTACAACAAACTCTTAAAATATATATTTTATAATTTATATCATTTTATACTCAATTTTTTTCTAAATAACTTATATATGGTTCAAATATTCTTACAATATTATGGAAAGATTTCTTGACTTGGAATTTTTTTCAAGAGGTATAAAATAATATCATATACTAATAATATTAAAAAAAGTTTTATTAAAAACATTTTTAAACAAGCTATTTAATAAGATTTGTTTAAAATCCAAAAATTTATTAAATTCATTATTTTAATTAGGTTTAAACTTAAAGAGGTTGAAAACATATTTAATTGGTTTTAATCATAAAATTAAGACTTATAATATACTCAACATATTATAATAATTACTCTACTTCAAATCAAGTGTATAAAATTATCATATCTTTCATAAATAATTTATAAAATACCCATTTAAATAATTATTTTCAAATCATTGGAAACACTTCTTTTAAGATTATTATTAGAGGATACTTTTATAAAAATACAAATATGCTTTCCCATAATATACTCTCAACTCATAATAGGACATTCCATTACCCTATCCCTTAATGAGTTTACCCCAACATGCTTAGGTGTTTGCTCAACCAAAGCTCTGATACCAACTGCGACGACCCACCATTTTGAACAACTTAAACCGTTCAAAAGACAGATTATTAAAGGGGTTTTATTTTAAAGAAATAAGATACAGAAGTAACTAATACATAGAATCTCACAGTAGAATGATAAAATATAATAATTACATAAACAGTTCATGAAGCTGTTTTACAATATACATTTGATTTGATTTTATAATATAATTAGAGTAATTATACATTTAACAGACATAACAAAATAATGCAGCGGAATAGTACTACTAAATAAGGTTTATCAAACTCTGTCTTCATCTTCAAGAAACAAACGTTTTCGAAACACTGAATTACTCCAGCTGACCCGAGCATAATGAAAAATAATACACTCGAGTCAAAACTAAAAATTCTTATGTAAGTTAGCTCAATATCATGTGAAATATGAGTACATATAACTTAAGAGTTGTTGCGGGATTTTCCATCTCCTAAGTATCAGTTAAACTATCTATATCTAGTAGATACGATACATATGCAATGTCTATCGGTAATTTGAATATTAAAATAGCATTAAGGCAATACATTGATTCCCTTTAACAAATTTTTAAGCATGTAGTCTATGCACGTCCTGTAACACAACCAGTAACGTCGATAGCTAGTGAGTCCCCTATAGATACAATACTAAAACAAAGTGGTAGTGGTCTCGTATAGGGACAATTGTATGACAAGGCACGTGAGGCAATGCCCAAGATAGGATACTATCGCTTTGCGTTTCCTGACTAGTCATAACTCCTAATTAACGGTCGACCGCGTCCATCAATCCAAGATCAAGATGAACCAATCAAGTTTCAAAGTCAAGATAGTAATACAAGGGAAAGATGTCCACTATAGGTAGTTAGCGTCATTGGCCAGGTATGGCTCCTATTTTAGTCATTTCAAATTGACACAAGTGTCGAGGTCATCCATTATCATTCTCTTACTTCATTCCAGCAAACGTTCGCAAATTCAACATCTACATTCTAGGTAACATCCACTGCATACACTATTATTAAAGTGGTTTCGGTGTTGATAGAGTATGTCAATATTTGATCCCGGTCTCTTTAATAACCAATTGTTCATGTTACAAAAATATGTCGTTTTATCCATTTAAATATTTGCAGTGAAGTCCGTACAAAATTACAAAAATTGTTCAACATAAAAAGTTCTTCATTTTATTTCAAGAATTCATAGAAAATGTTTTAGAAATTTACAGATTTTTTTTATTTTTAATATTCAAAATACATTAGATTTCACAAAAATTAAATTATAAAAGCTTCTAAATTTACAGATAAATTACAAATAAAAATTTCTAATTTCTTAAAACAACTTTATAGAATTTCTACTAAAGTTTTAGATTTTTACAAAACGATTAATTGTTATTCCCAAATTTCAAATGACTAATTTCAAATTTCAAATTATTAAAATTATTAAATGACCGAATTAAATACAGGTCCTTTTATTAATTATTCTTTAAATAATTTACTAGGGCTATAGAAAAAGATTTAAGTCAAAATAAATACTTTTATATGAATACATTTTTGTAATAAAGCTATTTTCTTTAACATAAATTATAAAAATACATAGATAATCGAATTAAATATAGATTTCTTTACAAAATATTTTTATGTAATGGAGTTACAGAAAAATTTTACAAGTCAGAATAACACATTTTACAAATCACTTACTTATTCGTATATAATCGATATTTATTCTAAAAAATCTACACGTAAACTTTCTATCCAATTTTAAACTATCTTATTTCAAATTTCTCTATCATTACATATTAAACTTTTAGAATTAAACACATTCATTTGTGAAAAAATTTCAAATAAGGACAAAACGACAATTAATTTAGATTTTCTATTCTAAGACCAAAACAATAAAACTATATATCCTAATATTTTCCACATATCAATATAAGATGACCAAGGGTTTTTATATCACTATTCAATATTCAGATGATCCATATGACAATTTATACAACTTAAACAATATAACAAGGTGATAACGGGTATATATCTCAATCAACAAACAAACATACATATAATCACAATATTAACAATTACTATCAATCAATAGGTCTACACATGCAATCCAAAATCTAAATCAACTTAATTAACCATATATCACAACAATCATTAATTATCACATATCAGAATATTCAATTAGCAATGATATTCAATTTTTAACATTAATTTAAACACAATATTAAATTTTGTCACATAACGATGTTGGTTTAACTTGCAATAAATTTTAGTATTTCGTGAGTTTAAACATTCACTTTCGTATGCGAATTTGAAACCGCTCAATATGAACAACTATATGACGCTGAATCTCACTACGCACGTATGCTTCGAACCTGGATTTACGGACACGAAATATGAGACAAACATGAACAATGAGACAGAGCTAGATCTCGGCAAGACGGATGATGGTTCGGCTGGGTTCAATAAAATGATGCCGATCTCGAGAATGATGGGTGGCCATTCAAGTGATGGAGTTTCTGGAGAGATGTAGGCTGAGGTGAGGCGTTGGCCATGAGGTGGCTGATCTGGAAACGTGAAAGGGTAGCTGCGTCAAGCAAAAGGGCAAGTACCAATACCAGAGACATAGTACACATACGAGCAAGAGGGTATACATACACAAGGTAGTATATTAGGTTCAACAAGAACAGATCAACTCACGGTGACTACACAATAATGAGATGTAAACAAGAGCTACAAGTCACTGATAACATCATCTTTGATAACATCCGATCATCAAACCCATGTACTAGAGATAATAGTGTATCATTGATGGATTGAAGCTGATGGAGATAGATGGACTGGTTGACCTGGGCAGCGGGTAGGTTATGGCTGAAGTGAGCAGTTGTAGGGCTAGTGGAGACGCTAGGTAGAGTTGCGGGTCTGGAAAGGTGGAGGCTTGGCCGGAGGAGGAGTGGGGAATGGCAAAGTGGAATAGAGGTGTTTGCAGTTTTGGGATCTGGTAAAGGGTGGTAGTGGGTAGGAGATAGAGGATCTGGACATGGAGGTGTGATGTGACGGGTGGCTTCGGCAGAGGAGGGCAGGCAGAGATGGGAAAGGCGGAGTAGGTTTGCAGGCGGCAGGATGCTGGTGATGGAGAGAGGTTAAGGCGAACGTGTTGGTGGGGCTTCAAGCCAAAGGTGGTGGAGGTGCTTAAGTGCTTAAGACCATAACAAACAATCTGTTCTGTTCAGTCCATTCTCTCTCATCGGCGGCAACTGAGCGAACGGGCGGCGCAACTAGGAGGGGGGAACTAGCCACGGACTGGTTTGGGAAACAACTTATAATGGCAAAGTATTTGCCGTTATAATCTTATAACCTAATTCAAGCGCCACCACCACTTTCATTTCCTACTCCTTCTCCATTTTCATTTCAGCCGAAAGAAACCCAAATCTACCCTATTTTCCACCACCAAACACCAAATCTGATCGCTTTTAACCAAACTAAAGGCAATTTTTGAGATACACGCTCAAAAAGATGTCCAGATTGCTAAAATATTTTGCCAAAAAGTTCATGCATGGAGAAGGCAGTAGCAGCGGCGTCGGCGGCGCCGGTAGGAGCAGGGAGGAACATAATATCGTGTTATATGGGCAGGAGCCGGGAATAGAAGATTTACTTTTAGCCGCCGAAAATCTCGATAATCAGGGCGGGGCGGAGGCGCAGAAGAAGGCGGTCTCCGTGGGTGCGATGGCTATAACGACCCAGAATTTTCGATCCCGAAAATTCCAGATAGTTAGGGAAAAGAAGAAAGAGATAGAAGAAGAAGAAGAAGAGGAAGCAGAAACACCAAAACATCGATTCTCACATTCGCAGCGGATGAAATATAATATCAAATAATATTCTTTACACAAAGAAAGCTGTATCAGTCAATTACATTTTTAATACATGAGAGTTACACCCATATATACATGAACTGGACAGTTATACAACTTGTTCCAGACTACAATCTATACAAACTACACAGTCTCATATACACAGCGGAATACTCCATACGTTCCTGCCATCCAGCTCGCCATCCGAGCTCCAGAACGTCCTAACCTGAAAGTATGTAATACTCGGTCTGACCCGAGCATTACATCAAAGTAACACCCAGGTCAGGCTGGAAACCAGCGTGAGTAAACACATCTAACATGGAATACCAAATCAAACAACTTATATAAACCCGGGGTAACTCATATCAATTTACAAATTCACAAATTGGTTATAGACACGCTTATTTCACACATCAATTTCTAAGTACCAAAACTTAGATTAAATGGTCCAATTCACTTAAAATATTCCATTCCAGTCTATTGATTTCACATATCAATCTATACAGAATCGAAGTGGTTTCGGGTATTAACTAATACCCGACTCCGGTCTCTTCGAATCCAACGTTATTCTTTAAGCCAAATGTTTAAGTTTGAACAATACAATTTATATTTAGGATTTCATAATCACATAACAATTTATCTCAAATAGATAACCCACAATATCACAATTCAACCAAAATATCTCATATCACGAAGCATCACATACCAGAGATATTAAATAATCCAAGGCATTCAATATCATTTAATTATTCATAAGCAAGATTAATTAATCATACCATTTCTAATTAATTTAAATAAAATTACTTCAATCACTTTTAATCCTGCTTACTTAACATTAATTAATTACAAATCTTTAAGTATTTAATTAACTTTAATTCCTTACATTAATTAATTTAGTAATTTCATCATCTTTTTAAATCACCCTAGATTAATTTCCCTTTTACTTACATTAAGTAATTAACCCTTAATTAATTACACAAATTAATTATTCTTAACTATTCACCATAATTAACCTTTAATTACCTTCATTGATAAATTATTCTTCTAATTACATTTAATAATAAATCTTTAACTTAATTACGTTAATTAATCAACTTGAATTATCACCTTGGTAATTAACTTCATTTAATTACTTATATTAATTAAATCAATCCTTAATTACTTTCATTAATTACTTTACTAAGTAATTACACTCCATTACTTTAGTCTTGAAACTTAGAAAACATTTCAGAAATCAATTTCCTTTATTCAAAAAAACTGTACCTATTTACTTTTAAAAAAAAAAAAAAGGTTACCACTCAGCAACCCAACCCGCGCTCAAACAAACAAACCCGATTCAACTTTGAGAAAAATCATAAGTAAACCCGAGTGAACTCCCGAGTGAACATCGTTACACTCACGAACAACACATCCCCTGCTTCGAGTCGCTTACTGGAATGTTTCAAAATTCCTGGACCACTGCTTCTCTCTAAATCCCAATGATCAAACGCCTATCCCAACATTCATGTGCACGTGCACAAGGCGTCGCTGCTGCTCCGGTGGGCACGGTGACTTCAGGCAAGTCGGCGATCGTCCCTATACTAGATAGCAATAATCGATTCGACGATTACGAACCCACAGTGCAAATCGAGCTTCCAGTTCGAACACTCGAACTCCATCCTCGCCTAAATCCACTTCAACACCATGCCTCCCACCGTTAGAGATGCTCCAACTCCGGCCTTTCCTTGCCGATTCCTCCATGCTACCATTTCCCTAAGGCTCGTGCAACTCGATGCACCGAGGAAGCCACAGTGACCATTTTCCTCGACCTCAACCAAACTAGGGTTTAAAACCCGATTCGCCTATCGTCGTCGCTACGGTGATCGCGCATCAATTTCACCATTTTTGCTCAACACCCCGATCACCAACCTTGCTTCAGACAAAATTCCAAGGCCACTTCACCCAAAGGTCACCAGAAATTGGCCAAACCCCAATTCCAGATGAATTCCCAAATTCTCATCCCTAACAACCTTAAAAATTCTAATGTTTAGTTTAAAAATCATAACTTTCCAAATGCATTCAAGTTATAATATTAAAACAATGAATTAAGATGATTGTTTTTTTCATGTTTTAAGTATATCTATTGTATTTTCCAATTTTTATCATAGTTTGAATCTTAAAATATCTGAATCTATTTTTAACCTCTGTATTAAGCTTAAACTAAAATATCTTGTTTAAACCTCAAAGATTAACAGAGATCACATGTAAAGATTTTAAATTTTGAATAAATCATAGACTCTGAACTAAGAACAGAGAAATTAAATTTGATAGATATGTGCATATTCATACACGCAGCCATCATTCATGCAAGCAATATATACTATAACACTGCAAACTTTCATCTTGCATATCACGGTTATTACCAGATTTAAACTTTGCAAAAAATTTTGTTTTACTCACTGTTATAACATGTTTAGTCAGAGCTTGAAAACTGCTGTATAACAGAGGCATATATGTTTATATATAAATAGATATGTTCATATCCTTTCACTTATTACTCATTAACATATGAATTTATCTATGCAAACTTATATTTTCTCATCACCCAAAAGACTATGCATCAGATCAAACATTAAAGGATGAAGTTTACTCACAATGATTCCAGGAAAAAAATGAAACAAATTTGCTGTTTGAATCAGGCTTGAAATTGCAAGTTGAAGTCCTTTTGATCTCTGGTTTTGATTGATGGTGTTATTGTATAAGTTGAATTTGTTTGAGTTTTTGAGAATGTTTACTTCAGATTTCCTTAGTTTTTGATTGACGAAACTGAAAAAGAAGATTGATATATAAGAAGGCAAGCATACGGGGTCATATATTTGTTGTACAATAAGTTCAGAGATATTTTTGTTCTTCAATTGACTAGCCTGATATTTTGTTCTACTTTGGTGGCTGATATTTTCGTATGGAGGCTGATGAGATATGGTGTTGTATGCTATAGGACATGGCATTAATTATTTTGTACAAAATATATATTTTATTTTGTTTGTTCATGCTTATCCACTTTGATCTATATATACTTGAAGATATTATAACCTTTTCTTTTAAAGTTTTACATCAGAGATTTTTTTTCTAAGCTAAGGTGGCTGACATGATTTATGGTGGACTAGCATTAATTTACATAGGCTTGTTTCACAAGCTTATACTTATCTATTTTTTTTTTATTATACTTATGTAATTTCATAGTTTCTTGTATTGATATATATTCATTTATATTTTATAACCATATTTTGTTTTATACTCAAGTTTATATCATAGTTCCTTATATTTGCATATATTTATTTTTATGATAATATCCTATACTTGATTTGTACTTATGCTTAAATATTGATTTGAGTTATATTTGTTTTTTTTTCTTTAAAACCTTATTACCAATATTAACACACACACACCCACACACACATATATACATAGATCAAAATCAAATAGTAGAGCTTTATTTTAATTTAAGGTGAATAAGCTAGGTTTTTTATTTTGAATGTTTTAAAACTCTAAATTTTATATTTCCAGATCATAGTTATTTCCAAAATACATATATATACCTATTTTAGTTTATATTTTAATTATATTGGACTAAATACTCATAAAAATAATATTGCTAAATTTTGGGGTCGTCACATTCCTCCCCCTTTTGAATCTTTTCGTCCTCGAAAAGGAACGAAGCCTGATTTATTGAAAATGCTTAAAATCAGATAAATTTTCTTTGATCATTTTTAAACTACTTTAAAAATCTATATAATATTTCTAAAATAGTTTTTATAAGAATACTTTTATAACTCGATGTTTTGACAAGTCCATCCTTGTTCTCACAGAAATTCGGTCATACGTTGATTAGTCGTAGGACTGAAAATCTATAAGTACTCAGTAAACCCGTTTCCAACAACCAGTGAAAATACTTTGGAAAATAATTTTATTGAAAATATAGAAAACAGTTTCGAAAATAGAGGAAATATCTTTGGTAAAAATGCTCTAGAAATCATCACCCCCATCCATGGTCGTAGTTAACCCGATGGTTACGTTGCCATCCCGGCAAAATCCACAGATAACTGTAGGTCTCCGCGCTCCTCGATTACGCCATGGAACCCGCTACAGATCGCAGTTATACCCGGGCTTTACGTTGCTATCACAGCACAAACCCATATAACTGTAGGCATCAGCGCCACCGAATTTCGCTGCCAAAAGAATGAAACTCCTCCACTTGACCATAGACCACAGTCTACCGATGTTGCGCTGCCATCCCGGCAAAATCAAGTGTAGACTGTTGGCACTCATCCTCCACACGATTTTCGCTATGGTCCCCACAGTAGATCGCAACGACATCGAGCTACACTGTCGTCACAGCATAACCCAAATGCCCCTGTAGGCAACAGCGCCATCGACTTTCGCTACCAAATAATCCTCAGGAACTAGTTTTTCCGGACTCCTCACAGGATCAACTTTAGAACCTCCCCTTTAGAGGCTCAAGGCAGTACTACTCAGTGGCACTCCTGAGAAGTTCATTCAAGGGAGCGCCTTTTTCCCAAAGCTACTTTCAAAACACTTTATACTATACACATATAGTATTTTCCAAATCATACACCAAGTATGAATCTCATATAAAGCCCCTTTTTAAAATCGATTCCCAAAATCGATAATTCACAAACTAGGCTTTCCAAATTCCAAATTTGATTTTCCTCAAAAATCAAAAGCCTTTCCAAATGCCATAGGTTCTCAAAACCTTTCCTCAAAATCATTTTCACAAATCCTTTATATATATATATATATAAAAGTTTTGAAAAATCTTTGAATCAATTTGTACTTGTATAAATTCACTTTTATACTTCAAATACTTTCAATAATCATTTTCTTCTGGCAATAGATTCAACAAGGGGAGTTTTCCATATATAACAAAGATATATAACTTTGTTTAGCCCAAATCAATATTCACATTTTGATTTCTTTTGTAAAGTCATTCTCCATATTGTTTGCTTCCATAAAGTAAATTTTAATTATAGAAATATTCAATTCCCACTTTACTTCATCATATATTTCAAATAATATACTTTCAATTTCAAAAATCATTTACAGTTCTTATCCACAAATTTCAATATCACTTTTATTCAAACCCGTACGATGTCCAAATATCATTCGTATGCAATATCAATCTGATCGCTCACTCGATCACACAATTTCACTTTCGAACTAGTATTGTCCACCCGACTTCCTGGTGCGGACTCAGATTTGGTTTCTTGATCAGAAACCGTCATCCTCCTTGCATAGTCACAACTATGAAAGAGAATATCCAGAGTCAATCAAAAATCCATATCCAGGTTCGCCGTCGAAAATCGAGCGGAAAATTCCAACTCGGATCGATAATACTATCTCGAAATTCTATGCTCGAATCTGGATCAAATCATTATGCGAATAGAGTAATATACGTACATCCTACATATTTATCTTCATTGATTATCAGTTAAATCAATGTCATCTTTCTATTCATCCTCACTTGGATTTATTCTCTTATTCACATTTGCCTTAATCCCCACTTGGATTACCACTTCACTTCTTATCTCAGTTGGGCATTTAATCAATAACAGTTTGAACTCCGACCAGTTTATATTTAGAAAATAGCTTGAAAATTTTTAAAAATAGATAAGTAGTTGAAAAATAATTATTAATTTGTAAAATAGCTGTAAACAGTTAAGTAATTGTAAGGTAGTTGAAAAATAGTAAAATAATTGCAAAATAGTTGTAAAATAGTAACTATTTATAGAGTAGTTGGAAAATAGTAATTAGTTTATAAAACAGTTGTAAAATAGTTAAATAGTTCCAAAAGTAATTGTAAAATAAGTTTAAGATAGTTTTTGGTTTAAAAAGAAAAGTTGTGTAGTAAATAGTTTGGAAAAATAGTTTTATATTAAAACAATTTATTTTGAAAATAGTCCAGAGTTAAACTGTTCAATTCCCCATCAATTCAATTTAAATTTCCACACCCATTTAAATTGACTCACTTCTAATTTGAATAACTTCAATTTCCCTGGAACTTGATTTATCCCCAATTCAAGTTGAAATAACCTCAACTTCTTTCCAAGTTCATATCAAATTCCATTTGATTTTAAACATATTCACTTTAATTACAATTTCAAATTATTCAAATTAATTTAGACTTATTTCAAATTGAATCCACTTCAATCTCCAATCATTACAATTTCTATATGAATTAATCCCAATTCAAGTTTGCATTTGAACTCATTCATTCTTCAATTTTATTTCAAATTAACCCAATTTAAATTTCCCATTTGAAATTTAAACCTATACACCTTAAATCACAATTCCCATTAATTCAAATCAAATTCGGTTTGAACTAATTCAATTTAAATCTAAATTTTAAACCATCTCGAATTATATAAATTCGAGTTAAATTTTCAAATGTAGATTTAACCCCTTAAATCAAATTAACCTTTATTTTTAAATTAATAATCCAAATCTTTAAACAATTTAATTCTGAGTCCAATTCTCAAAATTCCATTTTAAATTATCTTTACTTAACATATTTCAAGTTCAAATAAGAATTCAAAATAATTTTAATTTACAAATTCAATTATTCAAATAGTTCAGTGTAATTCCATATCCGTAATTTCAAATTAAAGTTTAATTTCCCTTTTATCACAATAATGGATATATTATCACACTTCATTCCTCATCCATTTGGACAAATCCAATTCACAATTTAAAGATTATTAATAACAACAGGATGACATCATCCAATTTAATCCATCCATTTCCAATTCCCAAATCTCAAACCTATTTTGCGATCACACAAACTCCCAATTCAAATTAACCATTTAACCTTCCAGTTAAATCCCAATTTTATTTTGAAATTTCCAATTCAGGTTGCTTGTTAACTTACACTACAAGAAAACTTACTATCAACAGCATCCAATATCAGCGTTTCTCTTTAAAATGCGGTCATAGAATTTTTGGAGGGAAAATGTTTACGTCCCAAACGCTGAGGAAAACGTAATTATCATTTGCCGCCTACTTTTTCCCACTTTCCCCAATTAATTCTATCGCCCTTTCATTTCGTTACCGCCTTCACAACCCAGAGCAAATTAAGTCTCTCTTCCAATCACCGAAGTTTCCCTTCGTCACTGCCCTCATCGTTCATGCATCTTCCTTCACCTCTCTTTCGATTTTGAATCTGAAACGTCACTGCTAGCTGCTCATCTCAGGTACGTGTTTCAACTAATCGTCGATTTCTTTTTTTTCAACTAATCATTTTTGTCGATGTCTTTTACATACAGTCCAATTAGGATTCACAACCGGATTTCATTTCAACCATTCGTCTCCATCTCAGGTACAAAGGGCACCTCAGATCGAATATGGATTTCATTTCTTTTTCATTTCAAATTTGTTGTTTATATTGTCACATTAACTTTTCGTGTTCCTTTGATATTTGTATTTGAGTGCAATGTTTGTTATTTTGGGGCATTTAAAGGTTAGTTTTGATATTTGACATCTAGTTTGATGTCTCTATTGGAGATATGATATTTGGTATCTTGTTTGATGGTCTGCAACCCCAAAACTGGGAGGGGCAAATCTTTTCCTAGATACACTGACAAGCATGCTTCAGGATTACTGAAATACACAATAATTGGTAGTTGGTTATATTTGTACGTGTGTGCCTAAGTAATGTTTTCATATAACTAATTAACTTTACATCCCATCTGCAGACAGTCAGATAACACATATGTTCTTGTTGCTGAGGTACTAAAGAAGTTGGTGGCTGTTGCTCCAACCTATTGTCATCTTGTAACGACCCAGAATTTTGAACAAATTAAATTGAGAATATTTAATTAATTTTAAATATTTGAACGATAATTTAATTTGAATCCCGAATATAACTTTGAATTTGGCAATTAAATTATAAAATTTAATCTATTGAATTGAATAAAAATTTATATCTTCAATTTAAAGTTGAGGAAAAAAAATTTCGAAAAGCTTTTAAAATTCGTATAGATAATACTGAAGATAATAGAAGCTTCAGAAATTGATTTGGAAACAATCTGTTCAGTTTTGAAATTAAATCATTCGAATCGATATTTAAAAATAGTGTTCCGGGGCGCAGTCTCAGAATTCGACGAAACCAGTTCCATTGGATCCGGAATATTGTATTATTATCGGATTTCAATTTTCGTATTTTTCGGTGTTGATACGTGAGCACACGACACATTAACGCGTTAAAAATTTAAATTGAATTCAATTTTAAATTTAAATTTTTAACTAAGTCAAATATCAGCACGTTCTTCTCCTCCCTTTCAGCCTGATATCACGCAATAAGATCGTGTAATCCTTACCTCGATCATTCCTAAATATCTCGTCCCCATCCCTTATCATTTAGATTTTCAAATCGAAGAAAACATATAATGGCCGAACAAATCTCGCTCCCTCTTCAGTTCGAACAAAAATGGTCGCGTACGTTCGAAACCCAAATCGAATTTAAAATCACGAGCCTCTCTTCCCCTTTCCCTCTTCAGTATAAAAAAAAATCAAATTAATGGCGACCGGTTGGGTGTCGATCGAGCTAAGGTCGTTCGCGATTGTGGAGGAGGCGCGCGAAGGCGGTAATGCACGCGCTCGCGTGAAGTTGGGTCGATCTCTGGAAGTAACGGTGGAGGTGTACAAGTGGACGCGAGTGACTAGGGTTTCGCGTGGAACTGAGGCACATGTGTGGCGAGGTGTCGCGATTCAGTGATGGCGACTCGATTGAAGTTGGAGGCTCGAACTAGGGGCAGCGTTCGCGAGAGGGGTTCAAGCAGCGACAAATTGGCGATGGGTGGTGGCGTGTTCATGCTCGCATGATTTTGGGGCTGAGGAGGCACGCGTTCGCGCTCGAGTAAAGGCGTGAAGTGGTTCGCGACGTCGGGCGAGGCGGCGCGCGAGCAGGCAGTCGACTTCGACTTCGATTTCTTGAGGAGGGTTCACGCGGTGGGGTACTGTAGTGATGGTGGCGCAGGCGATGTTCTCGAGCTCGAGCGTGGCGGCGATGATTTAGAGGTCTCGTGATTCGTCGTTTTAAAGTAAGGTAACAATCCTTTTCTTATTAAATTAAACTGAATAAACAATGTTTATATATTCACTGGAAAAGAAAAAATGCAGTTTGCAAATGTATATAGATATATTTCAATATTTAAAATGAGGAAATTTTATATATAGTAAGTTATAAAATATTTGATTTACAGAAATATATTTACTGTTTAGTTTCAATTCGAAAAGTTTAAATTCATATATATACGTAGATAAAAAGATTTTAGTAGTTAGATAAATTTATTAAACGGAATTGGATAATTTAAATTTTTAAAGGAAGATTAGTTTTGAATTAAAATTTTTGTTAAATAAATTTATTTAAGAGGGATTTGTTTAAAATTAAAAGTACCAATTTGAGTTAAGAAATATTTATTTTTAATTTAAAAAGAAATAAGTATGTATATTAGCAGAAAATTTTGTTTTAGAGTGAAATTTTGGTTTAACAAATTTTATTAAAAGAAATCGATTTAAAGATATTAATTTAAAGTAAAATTGTTTGTTAATGAAAATAATTTAATTGAAATTGGTTTTAAAACAAAACCATTGAATAACTAAAATTACCAGATAAAAATGGATTTTTCGATCAATTCGAATATTAATAATTTTTTTTTTAAATTATCTATACAAGGTCAAAACGAGAAATCAAAGAAGAAATGGGAAATGGATTGCAAAATAAAAAGCAAAGGTGAGATTTTTCTCACTCAAAATTAATTGCAGTTTTTGACTGATTGATTGCTATTGGATGTGATATTAGATATAGTAGGATATATCTATATATATATAGCAATATATACATATTGGCATATGTATATATTGGATTGATGATTTCCCGCCTCGTATAGCGGATGAGACCCTATTGCGCCGTTAGTAAGCGGATATTTTTATAAAACCCATATACCGCGATATTCCACCTCGAAGTGGAATTGGTATTGTGCTAACATCTTTGGATGCAGGGAAACAGGTTGGAGGGATCCAACTGGATTCCTCACCAGTATTTATTTATTTACAGATGTTGATATATATTCTGTTATCATATGATGATATATGATGTTTGATGTTGTGATGGACTAATTGATGCGTTGCATCATTGGATTCAAGTTTTGAAGTTTTAAAATAACGATTTTAACTTTAAAAGAGATTTTTAAAGTGATTATTTGAAAGTATACGTTATTAAATTTTTGAATTAATTTACAAACGTTAAAATTATTAAAGTTATAAGAGTAAGATTTTGGTGAAATATAACCGAGAGGTGATTTTTGAAATAAACAGTTAAGTAATTTATAAAATAGTTTAAATTTGGATTTTCGAATTATTAAAAACGATGTATATAAAAGATGTATAAAATTGATATTTATCAATTAAAATTATTGAAATTTTAAAGCGAGTTTTTTTTAAGTGTTAAGTTGTAAAGATATGAAACTTATAGAATTATAAATTGGGAAGATAGAAAATTTATAGAATTATAAATTGTGAAGATAGGAAATCTATAGAATTATAAATTGTGAAGATTTGAAGTTCATAGATTTATAAAGTTTGAAGTTTATAGATTTATAAAGTATGAAGTTGTAAAATGAATGAAATTGTAGAATAAAAGACTTATAATAAATTTACTGGTAAATTGGATTTTTGCCTTTAAGTGGAATATTGATCGAATTGTTAATAAAGAAGATTTATAAATCATAGTTGTTAGAAAATAGAAATAGAATTTATAAACGTTGTTTTATAAATTCGAGATCAATTGAATTTGATAAATTAAATATAGAAGGTTATTAAAGAAGATATATTCGCGATTTTGGATAGCGAATTATTATTGAAATAAAACGTGTAGAAAATATTGAAATTTGGTTAGTGAAGTATATTCACGATTTTGGACAGTGAATATATTGTTAAGTAAAATGGATTTATTTTTGAAAAATTAATATTTGAAATGAAGTAATTATTTTAAAGGATGTTTTAAAATGTATTATGAATCGAAACCATAGATTTCAACATTCATTGTTGAAATAGACGTTTTCGAGAAATAAGGAAATGGTGGACTATAACACTGTTGTTATAATAAATGATTTCCGAAAGGAAATATTTTTATGTAGTATTGGGATTTATATATATCTATCTTAAAATCCGAATCCCTATACTAGTGATTTCGAGTCGTCGTAACGATGTTTTACGCAACATTCGTTTTGACTCAAATAAATGTTTTTATAGTAAATGGTTTCCTTAAAGAACGAAATATATACTTAATATTGATTTGAGTATATCGAATATTTTCCAAGTGTTGAAAATAAATAGATTTGTGAAACACTTATTTTTAAATAAGTATGGAATTGCTTTTCCAATATGAAATGAACGTTTTGAGAATTTATCTTCTTAAAGATAAATTGAAATTGAATATTTGAAATCGATTTGAAAATCGTATATCAGTAGATATTTTGAAAATATAAATTCACTATGGAATTTATAAAGGAAAGGGAAACTGTTTAGAAAAATAAACGTTGATTTATTTTTGAAGTGTGGAAATTATATATCTAGTAAAGATATTTTGAAAGATAAATAATTTGGAAAATTATTTGGAATCTGATGATGTTGCGCATCTTTATTGATAGTTAAATAACCGACTATCAATAATTACCTTGGATTGGTATTTGTTGTGAATTGGATGAATTTGAATGCCACACTTATTTTTGAATAATCGCTCACTATTCGGGTTAGCCGTGAAAGGACCATGGGGTCGTATAACCCATTCCGAATATGTGATACGTCGTTATGAATTGCATTCGAAGACAGGTGTTGAAGACCGGATATTTTTGAAAACGAAAGGATTACCGTCGAGTTACTCTACATCGGCTGATCTCCGGTTTAGAGGTTTTATCACCCTTAGTGACGGGAAGTCCTGACGTGATTAGAAAATTTATCCGGAATTGCAAGGGCTTCGTGAGAAGTGCCTTCGGTTCTGTTCGATCCCGGAACAGACTTGTATGGATTGTATGTCTGACGTTACAATTTGAGATATAAAGCTGATTTCTTTCAAATACATTTCTGTTGGTGGCGGAGAATTTATTCTCTTAGCTTAACACCCTTCTCTGAGACGTACGAGCTCAGAGGTTATGTAGTTGAAATTTATCAGAGATATACTCCCAATTTGGTAACGTGGCATACTGAGTGTTGCTGTGAAATGATCAGTGTTTGATCATTTGCGATATGATCATTTGTTTGATCTTATATCTTTGTGATCATAGGTTGATCATTTGTTTGACCCGAAGCATGGCTTTGTAGAAAGCGTAGCTTTGTGGACGAGACTTCGTCGAGCCTCACACCCCGGAAATGGTCAAAACAGGAAGGATGCAGCAAGGTTCTAGGGAGTAGCGCCCCTTAGTGTATGTCATTCCTTCTGGATAAAGGTGGTATCATGGTATGGAGCCCAGATACTTAACCTATGTGGTTGCTGCATTTTTACTATGTGGTTTGTTGCGAATCGGGGATCCTCGGGAAGATCGGTGACGATCGGGGGATGACATACGCGTGTCAGTAGTTACCTATTTTTGCAGAGGTAACCCGGCCTTGTGTTGGCAGAGATCCGGTTAGGTTCTCGGGTCGTCTATTCCAGGGACGTACCCATCGTGGAAAAGGAAGTTCCTTAGCCTGACCATTTGTTGGAAATCCATCTTCCAATACGAACTTTGTACGGTTTTAGTTGTAGAACCTGCCATCTAATATGGCAGCTATAGTAAGCATACTATAATGGTACGTATGCTGGCTAAGATTTATATTGTACTTTCGAAATGTTTTCTACACTATGCACTAATAATAATATCAGAAAGAATTTGATTTTTGCGTAGTAAGCATCTTTGACTATCATAAGAAGAAATCTCCTCCAATTCTGCGTTTGCATTGTGTGTGTGGCGGGATGTCTTATGGTAGTTTCATTTTCCAAAAGCATTGCGAATTTGTTTTATTTTCTTTGTGAAAAAATAACTGTTTTACGATCTCACACCAGTCACCATGACTGACTCGGAGTTTATTGTTTCCCTTCTAAACTCTGGGTGCCCACCAATTTCCACACGGGCAGCCTAGAGTTATGTTATCAGGATATTTTGGAGCTTTGGAAGCAAGCTGGATGGCGAGACGTAGTATTTGTATTTGATGTTATTTTATTCCGCTGTGTATTCTGTATGAGGACAAGTTTATATAACTGTCCATTGTTGTATATTGACTCTGATGATTGATGTATGTATAAACTGATATAGCTCTTTGTTTTAAAAGACTAGTGTTTATTTATTATATATTGTTCCGTTGCGATGTGTAAGATTCTGATATTGTTTCTGCTTCTGATGTTGTTCTCTTCTTCTTCTACTCTTTTCTTCTTCTTCTACCTTTTTCTTCTTTGTAAAACCATAACTTTCCGGGTTTTCGGCATTCGATGGCTCGGCAGTCGATAAAGTGAGTATCGATGTCGAATTTTCGAAAGTCGAAAATTCCGGGATGTTACACATCTATTCATCACAGAACTAGCTAATTCAGTGTGCAATCTAACGGTATCTGCGAGGCATGAGTTGCAGTTATACGAGGATGCTGAAAAGGCACTTCTCACCTCATCATCTACCAATGGCACTTCAATCTTGCGAGTTCTACAGGCTTTAAGCTCACTTGTTTCAACATTACACGAGAAGAAAGACCCACAGTTGCTTCCTGAGAAAGATTACACTGATTCTCTTTCTTTGGTATCAGAAATTAATGCATCATTAGAAACACTGTAGGTCGAATTGAGTAATTCAATAAGCAAAATAGAAAATTCATCCAACTCCACATCCGATTTGCCTGCCACATCCGAGGATCCTTCATCCACTACAATGCCACCACTTCCAGCTGGAACTCAGAATATTTTACCATACATTGAATCTTTCTTTGTGACTTGTGAGAAGCTGTGTCCTGAACCATCAGAATCGCCTCAAGAGCATGGCACTGCGTAAACATCAGACACTGTAATAAAAGTTGATGAAAAGAATGCTGCTTTTATTAAGTTTTCAGAAAAGCATAGAAAGTTGTTAAATGCTTTTATTCGACAGAACCCTGGGTTAATTGAAAAGTCATTCTCTCTCATGCTTAAAGTGCCTCGCATCATTGATTTTGATAATAAACGTGCTCATTTTCGACCGAAGATTAAGCATCAACATGACTATCATCATAGTCCAGTTAGAATTTCTGTGAGGAGATCGTATATTTTAGAAGATTCATACAATCAACTTAGGATGAGGTCGCTTGAAGAACTTAAGGGTAGGCTTACTGTACATTTCCAAGGAGAAGAAGGCATTGATGCTGGGGGTCTTACTAGAGAATGGTATCAAATGTTATCCCGTGTTATATTTGATAAGGGTGCTTTGCTATTTACTACGGTGGGCAATGAATCAACATTTCAACCAAATCCAAACTCGGTTTATCAGACAGAACACTTGCCATATTTCAAGTTTGTTGGGAGAGTTGTGAGTGGTCCTCTCTTTATTACAATTTTCTTTGACCTTGAATTATATTTTGTTCTTGTTTGACATTATTTGCATATTCTTTAGGTTGGCAAGGCACTTTTTGATGGCCAGTTACTTGATGTGCATTTTACTCGATCATTCTATAAGCACATTCTTAGGGTCAAGATTACTTATCATGACATTGAGGCCATTGATCCTGATTATTATAAAAATCTAAAGTGGATGCTTGAGGTATGTTTTTGGCAAAATTCTTCGATAATTTTGGGATTTTGGATCTTCTTTACGATACTGAATCTTTATCTAGCAAATGTCTAATCTGTTATATTTTTCTAATTGCAGAACGACATCAGTGATGTTTTGGATCTCACTTTTAGAATTGCTGCAGATGAGGAAAAACTTATATTATACGAAAGAGCAGAGGTACGTCTTTGAGCAGAGATAGTTGAAAATATTTTTTTCTGGTGTTACATGCATATAGGTGGTTCATTTTTACTTGGAAATTATATGGAAAACTATGCCAGGTTTTCAGTAGTTTGTTTGTCCCTAGACTATAGTTAAGCTTACTGTGCTGAACTTTTGTGCAGGTAACCGACTGTGAGCTCATTCCTGGTGGTCGTAATATCAGGGTCACATAAGAGAATAAGCATGAATACGTAGATCGTGTTGTAGAGCATCGACTAACGACTGCTATTAGACCACAAATTAATGCATTTATGGAAGGATTTAATGAATTATTTTCCCGGGATCTTATATCTATCTTTAATGACAAAGAGTTGGAATTATTGATCAGCGGTCTTCCAGATATTGACTGTAAGTAGAAAAAAAACTATCCTACCTTTAATGTTCTCAACTATGAAGCAAATTATTCTTTTTATCTCAGAATGTATCATTGATACAATATGCTAATGTCAACACAGTGGATGACTTGAGAGCAAATACGGAGTATTCGGGTTACAGTAATGCATCTCCTGTCATACAATGGTTCTGGGAAGTTATTCAAGGTTTTAGCAAAGAAGATAAGGCTCGTTTCCTTCAATTTGTCACTGGAACTTCTAAGGTAAATTCCTATATTAGTGATCGTATAATGTCACATATTAGATCATATTATAAATTAGAGAACATCGATTCAAGGACTATTAAAAAAATGCAATGTCATCATATATGCAGGTTCCTTTGGAAGGTTTTAGTGCACTTCAAGGAATATCTGGATCTCAAAGGTTTCAAATCCATAAAGCTTATGGCACATCGGATCATCTGCCTTCGGCACATACTTGGAGTTAAACGGAGGAGCTGCACTATAGTAGCGTTTTTTTGGTTGAGCCTATAAAAATTGATATTAATTCACTTAATAGTATGTGCTTTTTCTGCGATAATAGATATTGGAGCTTGGAATAGTTTCACATTCAGTGATAATAGGATTATCTTTAGGTGTATCTCAGAGCCCGTGCACCATCAGACCTTCGATAGCTGCCCTTTCTTTCCACCAATTCTTTGAAGGATTTGCACTGGGAGGATGCACCTCGCAGGTACATGCTTCTTCAATCACTTTGAAATAGCTAAATCATGCATATATGAGATTATTGAAGGGACTTCAATTTTGGGTAAATGTGGTCGTTTTTTTTTAGTATTTTTGATATTTTTAAGGGGTACTTAAAAATGCAGTCTTCCCATAAAAAGTTAAATACAATTACATAACTAGTCTCTTGCTATCGGCATGTAAAATATTTATACGATAGATCCATACTGTAGTACTATATCGGTGGAACCATGCTGCTTTTATGTAGATTTTTTGGCAGGTTGGTGCGGTTTTTATTTCAAAAATTTGATGGTATGTTTTGTGGGTGTTAATGATTCCATGTTAATCGAAAACTCCGTGGGCATTGTCGGTTCGTAATTTGAAATACTTGCTAATTGTTTCTAGAAATAATTGTAACATTTTATAACCGTATCAAAATGATATTTTTGGGGTTATGTAACAGTGTAAGTCCCATTAACATGGCATCATGTATTAATATGTAAAACATGAATAATTTACAATTTGAATAGAAGTATGTACATATAAAAGTGGCATTAAACATATTATGATATAAAGAAATTCTCCGAAATAGAACATAAAAAATTCATTAAAAAAAATAAAAGCAGAAAAGATTGAGCTTTAGTATGTAAATTTTAGAAATCTATTTTACCACTTATTTTTAATAACATCTAAGCATTGTACTATTATATGCATAAAAGTACCAATCAGTTACATAAGTTATGCATTTACAGGAAACATTATTATACGTTTACTGTTAATACATATTGGTAACCATCAATAATGCAAGTCGATGATTAAAGAATATAACTTTTAACATGGCTCTGATGGTTTGTATACGAAACTCGGTTAAAGTATCATCACGTGCAAAATTATAGAAGATCTCTCTTAAGATCAAACAATTCCATCGAATGGAGTATGACTGTATGTGTGATAACATCTACTATGAGCATATCTACGAACCCAATTCTTGCATTTTTTTGAATTAAACAAAGCAATATATTGCTACCGTAACAATAAATTACCCAGGTTCGATTGCTGTATAAAATAATGTATTGCTACAGGATTTTCTCAATAATAGAATGTCAACAAAATAAGAAAAGACATGTTCTTTTGGTCAGCAGTAGAAAAGCAACAAAAGATGATGTACATTCCCAACGTAGACACAACTGGGATGGTTAGTTAAAACTTAAAAGTTAAAACTGATCTTATAGGTACAATATTAGTGGATGGATATTCATATTTTACCCCAAATTGAAAACTAACCTCATTCACACTTCTTTCATTGGCAGAGGGATATCCCTTTTAGGAACTAATTACCTTCTGTCTATTGATGGAATTCTGCTTGATTGTAGATTAGAATTTTCACTTACTGCTTCATTAAAGGGAGGCCCTTCTGCAATTGCATCTACTTTGGCGATAACAGGGTTTTGTTGCAGCTATCACATTGACATCTGTTTCTGAGATTGGAGACAAGGTGACTAGTCTAAATCTATGCCTTTGATACTTTAGTATTTGCATGCCATCGCCAATGTCACATAATTTGGAAAAATTTATTAATTGAAGATGACTACAGAATACATACACGTTTATTTTCAATTTAACATTTATTATTTTTCTTAACTTCTCACTAAATTTGTAGATGTGTGGGTATAATGGAGAAATGAAAAAAAAATCAGAGTAAAATTAGATGTATTTGGTCATGCCTGTATAATAAGGTGCAGCATCCATAGTTTTTAATATCAAACAATGTCCATTTAACTGTCTATTTCACATGTCTGTATAATACAGATTTGCATATTGAAGTGGTTTCTTCCTTTGGAGTTGCTGATGCATGTGTGTAGTTTAGTTTGTAAATATAGTGCAGTTCCTCCGTTTTGACTTGTCTTTGTGCATTTGGTTTGATCTTGGTCATGCGTAGATTTTATATTAAGAAGGATTGCTTCTTCACTTAGTATTTAGGTTATCAACTAGATCGTGAAATATAACTATGTTACTGTAGAGCAGTTTAGCTTCGTTAACTGAGCTAACCTACTAATGCGTATATTGGCTAGGTTTCGGCTTAACATACCATATAGTGATTTTTTGGCGCAGTTAAGCATTTTAGCATATGAAACTTCAAATTTTTAGATGGCGTTTACTCACTGACTTCAAATTTCTTCATTGCAGGTAATTAAAGATGGCGATGACACTTTCTTCTTCCGTAGCAAGTAGCAAGCATATGAAACTTTTTAGATGCACGTTTTGTTGTTGGCATTTGGTGCGGACTTACTGTATTGATATTATATTTTTGTTTAACATATAACATGTCTTTGTTTAACAGAATTTGTGGCAACTTGGTTTACTTTGTTATTTTTGTTTATGGATATTATTGAAACTTGGTTTATGGATGTCTTTTGTTTATTAATATTGTCTTAACTAGTTTCTGTAACTAATTAATAATTATTAGAACATGTTATATATACTAGTTGCTTGAATATACTCAAATATAGTTCTGGAATATTCAAAAATAGAGTGGAATATTAAAGCCGTTATATAAATAGAAGACAGCGTCTGGTTAATGCTGTCAATGAAGAAACAACAGCGTTCAATTCGTGCTGTAATTATCTTTAAATAGTCAATAACAGCGTTTAGTACATGCTGTCGAAATAGTTGATGATTCAATAACAGCGTTTATAAAAAGCCGTTGTAAACAGTTAAAGTAGAATTAAAACATCTCCGACAACTAAATTATTAACGCTGTAGAAACATAATACAGCATGTTTGAAAACGCTGTAAAAACATTATTGACAGCTTGTACGAAACGCTGTCAAAGTGATGTTTCAACAGCGTTTATCAAAAAGCTGTTGTAAGTTCTGTATATACGACAGCATGTCGTTATACAGCATTTGAACTAACGCTGTTGTATCGTATTACAGCGTTTATCAAACGCTGTTAAAAGCCTTTTGTGGTGTAGTGTTATTTAACTTTCCCAAAGTTAAATTCAATTTACTTAATCTAGCCAACCTTACCCAATTTGAATTCCTGCTTCAAATTTTAAACTTCACATTAATAACCTTATAAGTTCAAAAACTTATCACCTTGGGTTTCACATCCCATTCCCAATTTAAAACTCAACATTTAGAGTTTATTTCAAATCATCTTTGATATTATGTATATCCTCATTTATACATATTTATTTCCTCTACACACCAAGTTATACCTTAAAATTTAAACCACCTTAGGTTTTTAATTCAAACTAATTCCTTTAAATTTTCAAACAACTCCTGCTTGAATTAAGCCCTTTCATTCAAATATTATTTATTATTTCTTTATCATTTTGAAGCAATTTTCAAATTCTGGGCTCAAATTTAAAACTTCCCAATTTATATCATCTTCAGTTCCAATTTATAAGTCATATTTGCCTAAATGTTTTACTTCCCTAAAACATTTCATCTTGCCTACTCATTAACAACATTTAATTATTAAACACAACAACCATTTATGATAATAACCAAGATTATCATATCTGGAACCAATTTATTATTATCTTTATTTTGAAAACATTTCTACAAATTCAAGATTTAAATTTCAGTTTGGATCCATTTCAAATTTATCTTCATTCAATTTCAATTTGGTTGTATTATTATTACCACTTAATTCTCATTATTTTATTTAATTCCAATAATTTTTAACAACCGATAACTATAACATTTATTAGTAAGAAATATTGCTTTATATATATCAAAATATATCCTTACTTAAAATCATTTAAAATCTTTATATAAGAAAATAACAAGTACGCTCTCTCATATATATATATATATATATATACTCAACTCATTCTAGGGTACTATTGACCTTATCTTTAGATGAGTACACCCACCAGAGCCAAGGTTTTCGCTTAACCTTCGCTCTGATACCAACTGTAACGACCTAGAATTTTCGATCCCGAAAATTCCAGATAGTTAGGGAAAAGAAGAAAGAGATAGAAGAAGAAGAAGAAGCAGAAACACCAAAACATAGATTCTCACATTCACAGCGGATGAAATATAATATCAAATAATATTCTTTACACAAAGAAAGCTGTATCAGTCAATTACATTTTTAATACATCAGAGTTACAACCATATATACATGAACTGCACAGTTATACAACTTGTTCCAGACTACAATCTATACAGACTACACAGTCTCATATACACAACGGAATACTCCATACGTTCCTGCCATCCAGCTCGCCACCCGAGCTCCAGAACGTCCTAACCTGAAAGTCTGTAATACTCGGTCTGACCCGAGAATTACATCAAAGTAACACCTGGGTCAGGCTAGAAACCAGCGTGAGTAACACATCTAACATGGAATACCAAATCAAACAACTTATATAAACCCGGGGTAACTCATATCAATTTACAAATTCACAAATTGGTTATAGACACGCTTATTTCACACATCAATTTCTAAGTACCAAAACTTAGATTAAATGGTCCAATTCACTTAGAATATTCCATTCCAGTCTATTGATTTCACATATCAATCTATACAGAATCGAAGTGGTTTCGGGTATTAACTAATACCAGACTCCGGTCTCTTCAAATCCAACGTTATTCTTTAAGTCAAATGTTTAAGTTTGAACAATACAATTTATATTCAGGATTTCATAATCACATAACAATTTATCTCAAATAGATAACCCACAATATCACAGTTCAACCAAAATATCTCATATCACGAAGCATCACATACCAGAGATATTAAATAATCCAAGGCATTCAATATCATTTAATTATTCATAAGCAAGATTAATTAATCATACCATTTCTAATTAATTTAAATAAAATTACTTCAATCACTTTTAATCCTGCTTACTTAACATTAATTAATTACAAATCTTTAAGTATTTAATTAACTTTAATTCCTTACATTAATTAATTTAGTAATTTCATCATCTTTTTAAATCACCCTACATTAATTTCCCTTTTACTTATATTAAGTAATTAACTGTAACGACCCGTAAATTTAACTAGTTTTAATAACGTTATTAATTGAAATTTTGTGAAATTTTAAACGATAAAATTTTGAAATAAAAATTTAATATTTGAAATGCGTCTAGTTAAACATAGCAACTTGTAAATTTTCGTCCGAAAATATGGAAGTTTATTTCGTGCGTAAATTTACTTAAATTTAATCAGTTAAAAAGCGATGAAAATAAAACGTTCTCGAAACCTAAATATTTTTACATAGAAAAATTCTAAATCATCTTCTGAGCAAGACGTCATTTTTCATTTTTCAAAATTCGGACTTCTTTGGCTTCGTCGATCTTATTTTTCTACGTTTTTCTTGCATTTTCCGCTAGTAGAAAATTCGAATTTTTATAATTCAATCGTACCACTGATATCTGTATACCGTTTTGATCGTCTCGTCGTGCTGATCTTCGTAGTATACTCATTTGTATATTTTGGAGTTCGATGTGCGGTGCAATCTACGAAACGTCTAGCGTATCGATTCCGCAACCGAGTATTTATTTTGGTTTCCTATCTTTTCATTTTCCAACGTAAATCAATAGCCTCTATCATTTATAATTCTGAAATTCTGAAATTCAACTCGTGTCTTTTGTTATTCCTGCCGTTTCAAAATTTATAGTGAATTGTTTTTCGGTTCATATTTTCTTTTGCCTCTTCTTATCAAAGCACGGCTTCTTTTTCTCTTCTCCCCTTTTTCAATTTTTTTTAAACCACCTGCGGTTCCACCAGAGACCACCCTCTGCAACCCCACAGGCCTTGCTCGCCTCCTTGTTTTGCTTGAGATCGTGCTCGTCCTTGCCCACATCAACCTATCCGCCTACCATCGACCAAACCCACCACATCGTCTCCGCCTTCCCTGACCTCTCCGCTCAGCCACCTTCTCATCGACCACCATGGCCGAACTCAACTCCTCCCTTTCGTCCATGCACGCTCGACCACCCGGATCCACCGTGTTTCCTCCGCAAGTGTGCCGCCTGCATCTCTTTAGTTCATTCCCACTGCCGCATGGACTGTCTTATCACCTGAACCATATCGGGCTCAACCTTCTTCTTCTCACTTGAATGTATATAGGTATTTTATTCTACTGATTAGTATATATATGTACTTTTATATGTAAGTTTTAATGTGGTTACAGATCTCTTCATTTCAGGGGTTTTATATTTGTTATATGTAAGATATCTAAGTTGTCAGCCTTCATGCTTTTACACAGGAGTATATATATGTTCTGTCTATATAAAGGTTACATAAGTTAGTAGACTATATGTTATATATATTTTAAGATCTGTACTTGGGTGTTTTCTTAAGTTATAATTGTTTTATAAAATACCTGTAATACTTGGGCTATATATACAGTACTATTTGTATGGATAATATGTTCTGGTTGTAGTGTGACTATATAGATTTTAAGTATAAGATTATGGGTTTTATATATATTTTAAAGATTTTGTTAGGGTAGCTGTATTTATGCACACTATGTCTTTGTGTGCTATATTATATATTAATAACAGTATTATATCAGATTATTATATTTTGGTTTATAAGCTAAGTGCTGTTATTTTAAGTACCGTGAAATGTATATATATAGTATATATAAAGTTTGTAGTTGCATTCATTTTTTTTCTATTCCCTGTTTCCCTAAGCCTGCTAGATTTGGTTACGGGTATATAATGTTTTCATACGTTAGTAGGTTATAGTATGTATAAATATATATACAGGTTAGTATAAGATATTATATACTAGTTCATATGTGTTAGTTCGTATAGGTAGATATGGTATGATTGGAATATTCTATTATTCGTTAAAGGCTAATATATTTGCATATAAAACAATAGTGAATGTGCTCAAGTATACAGCTGCTAGTATATCTTTCAAATTTACTTTCATAGTGTTTGTATACGTGTTTCGATTTTTAAATATATTTAAAGTTTTTTTTTTGTTTTTTTTACAGGTGTTAATGTATATATACTGTTTATAGTATTTTAATATTTGTGGGCAGCATGTAAGATACAATAGATTCATTTACTTAAAATTCATGATTTTGAAATGGACTTTAGAAAAATTGATTGGTGGGTACTGATTTATAAAGGAAAAATATACGAGTCTGTATATTATATGTTTTAATATGTGCATAGTTGCGTGTCCTATGAAGCAAAAGTGGTTATATTAGTCTTATATTAATATGTTTATGTGTCACATTATTATTTATATGTCTAGTTATAGGATGACAGCTATAATATGTTTAGAGGAATGTAAACTTTATACTAGATGTGAAGGGAGGTATTTTATGGGTTAAAGGTGGATAATATAAAGGTATAGTTTATTTTAGTGTTGCCTGCATATGGTATATATATATATGATCGGCTGTCACACCTGTAAGTTATATATGATTTTATATGTATATAAGTTCATTTATACCACTTGCCATCATCGATCGGTTCTAATTTGATTTAGTCAATCTCTTATCTATCAGCTTTTCCATCGAAGCCGTGCCAATCTTACTTTGCTCTAGAATTCGTAGCTTGTTCTGTGTCAAATTCTTCTCTAGCCTCGGAAGGTGAGAAATCACTCATGATTAATGTTCTTTTATTTATTGAATTTGATTTCAATTAAAACGACAATTGAAATATGCTGCTTACATTGTTATATATGCTATTACCTGTATCAGTTCACCTGTGACATCTGACACCATTATCTGTTATTTATGAAATGATAATCCAGTTTGGTTGATAAATGATTGATTGTTTGATGTTGACATTGGACGTTAAATTTTTAATGTAGTTAGTGATAGATAATTTGAAATTGAAATTGATGTAGATAGTTAGATTTGATATATGTGTTAATTTGATTGACGACATTTGCATAATATGACCCCTTTAAATGTTAAATAAATTAACACGTAGAAATAGTGTTAACCACACCTTGAACTATTTAAATGTATACGTATAAAATTGATGTAGTTTGAAATTGAACAATAGATATCAAGTGAAGAACCGTATAAATATTAGTGTAATAATCTTTAATCTACATGAAATGATAGTGTAGATTTTAGAAATAATTATATTAATTTGCACAAATAACAATGTGAATTAATACGATTATTTCGGGATTATTTGAATTGATTATTGGATTGATATTGATTGTTGTTATTGCTTGTTTATTTACTTTGACACCATCCCAGTTATCACACTGCAAGTTCCCTTTGCTATGCTTTGATTTTGAATTGAATTGGAATCGGGTTGAAATGATAAATACCCAAATGAACTTGACCTAGGATAGAGAATTAAATAAACTCGATTGGTCAATAATTTGATTTTAAAAAAATAAAATAAAGATTTGATTTGAATAAATAATGAGGTTTTGAAATGAAGTTTGAAATTATTTAATAAATAAGTTTGAAATTATTCAATAATTAAGTTTGAAATTATTTAATAATTAAGTTTTTGAAATTATTTAATAATTAAATAAGATTGAATTATTTAATAATTAAGTGAAATTGAACTTCTTGAATAAGTGAAATTAAGTTTCTTTATTAATTGAGTTTTGAAATTGTAACTAAGTAAATAAATAAGTGAAATTAAATTTCTTTAACAAGAAATTAAATGTGATTTATTGAAATTAATGTAAGACTTGTAATTGAAAGAATTGATTTGACGAATTTGATTTAATTCAAAATTGTAAGTTTTGATATAATGAAGTTGAACTTGAGTAATTGATTTAATGAATTGGAAATTAAATAGAAATTGTTTTGAATGACAAATTTACTTAATGAATATTGAATAAAATCGATCAATGAATTTAAATTGATTTGAATGTTAAATTAAATTTATTTAAATGATTTCGGAATGAAACTTATATACGAACTTGAATCAAAATTTGAATTGTTTTAAATAAAATTTGAATTTGAATTATAAGATTTCGAAATGGTAATTTGGAAGTTTTGAAACTTAAATTATGGAAATTGGTTTAAAAAGACAAATGAAATGTTGATTTATAAATTCAAATTGAAATTGAAATTGGTTTGGTTTTGAAATTTATTAAACGACCAATCGGTGTAATAATTACGAAAGTTATTAAAGAGACCGGAATCGGTTATGGACATACTCTCTGTCTAAACCGAAAACCACTTTAATAACTACACGCGGAGTGTGATCCAGAATGAAGTGGTTGGAATGATATATGTGATGACTGAAGAAAGAGAACGATAATGGATAGCCTTGACACTTGTGTCAAATTGGAAATGACTAAAATAGGAGCCGTGTCGGGCCAAATGGGGGCTAGCTACCTCGAGCGAACACACTCCTTCGAAACTACTCATTACTTGTTGTCGATTGGTGCACCCTTGATTTTGGGAGTGTTGTTTCACGGTGTTGCGGTCGCTGCGGCGATGCGTTCTCACCAGTCCGGATCAGGAAAACGGTAGTTTCACTACCTTGGGTATTGCCTCATGTGCCTTGTCATACTTGGATCCCTATATACGCGACCTCTACGAATTTGTTTTGTGTTATACCTATGGAGTACTCCCTGATATCCCACTAGTTTACGGTTGAGTTTACAGTGCTGTATAGACTATAACGCTAATATAAAATGTGTTAAGGAGGATAATGGTAACGCCTTAACACTATTTTGATATCTTATATTACTGACAGACATTATCTACTTATTGTACACTACTACATAGTAGATAGTTTAACGGATCCTTAAAGGATGGTTATTCCAAACATCCTTTGAGTTACTTGTATTTCAATTGCTATTTCACTTGAGTTGGATTTATTGATATAAGAATGTTAATCCTGACTCGAGTGTTTTGTGTTTTGCTTTACGCTCGGGTTAGACTGAGTGTACTAGTATTCAAGACTCACCTTTGGAGTTGGAGCTTCGCTTGGAGATCCAGCTATCTATCCAGCTTTCAGATATCCAGTTGATTCCAGTGATTGTATTTTGATTTTTGTATTTGACTATTGTATTCGAGACATCTGTTGTACCTTATTTAACTCTGATATGTATATAGTAGCTTCATGAACTACTATCTTTTATTTCCGCTGCATTTATTACTCTGTGTCTGTGATCTGTGTTCTATTTATTTACTGTATATGCTCAGTTTTGCCAATTTAAATTAACAATTCGGTATTTTGAATTATTCAAGTCCGACATGTGCGGATGCGAATAGTGCAAAAAAGCAGGTCGTTACATTAACCCTTAATTAATTACACAAATTAATTATTCTTAACTATTCACCATAATTAACCTTTAATTACCTTCATTGATAAATTATTCTTCTAATTAGATTTAATAATAAATCTTTAACTTAATTACGTTAATTAATCAACTTGATTTATCACCTTGGTAATTAACTTCATTTAATTACTTATATTAATTAAATCAATCCTTAATTACTTTCATTAATTACTTTACTAAGTAATTACACTCCATTACTTTAGTCTTGAAACTTAGAAAACATTTCAGAAATCAATTTCCTTTATTCAAAAAAAACTGTACCTATTTACTTTTAAAAAAAGAAATTAAAATAGGTTACCACTCAGCAACCCAACCCGCGCTCAAACAAACAAACCCGATTCAGCTTTGAGAAAAATCACAAGTAAACCCGAGTGAACTCCCGAGTAAACATCGTTACACTCACGAACAACCCATCCCCTGCTTCGAGTCGCTTACTGGAATGTTTCAAAATTCCTGGACCACTGCTTCTCTCTAAATCCCAATGATTAAACGCCTATCCCAACGTTCATGTGCACGTGCACAAGGCGTCGCTGCTGCTCCGGTGGGCACGGCGACTTCAGGCAAGTCGGTGATCGTCCCTATACTCGATAGCAATAATCGATTCGACGATTACGAACTCACAGTGCAAATCGAGCTTCCAGTTCGAACACTCGAACTCCATCCTCGCCTAAATCCACTTCGAAACCATGCCTCCCACCGTTAGAGATGCTCCAACTCCGGCCTTTCCTTGCCGATTCCTCCATGCTACCATTTCCCTGACGCTCGTGCAACTCGATGCACCGAGGAAGCCACAGTGACCATTTTCCTCGACCTCAACCAAACTAGGGTTTAAAACCCGATTCGCCTATTGCCGTCGCTACGGTGATCACGCATCAATTTCACCATTTTTGCTCAACACCCCGATCACCAACCTTGCTTTAGACAAAATTCCAAGGCCACTTCACCCAAAGGTCACCAGAAATTGGCCAAACCCCAATTCCAGATGAATTCCCAAATTCTCATCCCTAACAACCTTAAAAATTCTGATGTTTAGTTTAAAAATCATAACTTTCCAAATGCATTCAAGTTATAATATTAAAACAATGAATTAAGATGATTGTTTTTTTCATGTTTTAAGTATATCTACTGTATTTTCCAATTTTTATCATAGTTTGAATCTTAAAATATCTGAATCTATTTTTAACCTCTGTATTAAGCTTAAACTAAAATATCTTGTTTAAACCTCAAAGATTAACAGAGATCACATGTAAAGATTTTAAATTTTGAATAAATCATAGACTCCGAACTAAGAACAGAGAAGTTAAATTTGACAGATATGTGCATATTCATACACGCAGCCATCATTCATGCAAGCAATATATACTATAACACTGCAAACTTTCATCTTGCATATCACGGTTATTACCAGATTTAAACTTTGCAAAATTTTTTGTTTTACTCACTGTTATAACATGTTTAGTCAGAGCTTGAAAACTGTTGTATAACAGAGGCATATATGTTTATATATAAATAGATATGTTCATATCCTTTCACATAATACTCATTAACATATGAATTTATCTATGCAAACTTATATTTTCTCATCACCCAAAAGACTATGCATCAGATCAAACATTAAAGGATGAAGTTTACTCACAATGATTCCAGGAAAAAAATGAAACAAATTTGCTGTTTGAATCCGGCTTGAAATTGCAAGCTGAAGTCCTTTTGATCTCTGGTTTTGATTGATGGTGTTATTGTTTAAGTTGAATTTGTTTAAGTTTTAGAGAATGTTTACTTCAGATTTCCTTAGTTTTTGATTGATGAAACTGAAAAAGAAGATTGATATATAAGAAGGCAAGCATACGGGGTCATATATTTGTTGTACAATAAGTTCAGAGATATTTTTGTTCTTCAATTGACTAGCTTGATATTTTGTTCTACTTTGGTGGCTGATATTTTCGTATGGAGGCTGATGAGATATGGTGTTGTATGCTATAGGACATGGCATTAATTATTTTGTACAAAATATATATTAAATTTTGTTTGTTCATGCTTATCCACTTTGATCTATATATACTTGAAGATATTATAACCTTTTCTTTTAAAGTTTTACATCAGAGATTTTTTTTCTAAGCTAAGGTGGCTGACATGATTTATGGTGGACTAGCATTAATTTACATAGGCTTGTTTCACAAGCTTATACTTATCTATATATATTTTTATTTTACTTATGTAATTTCATAGTTTCTTGTATTGATATATATTCATTTATATTTTATAACCATATTTTGTTTTATACTCAAATTTATATCATAGTTCCTTATATTTACATATATTTATTTTTATGATAATATCCTATACTTGATTTGTACTTATGCTTAAATATTGATTAGAGTTATATTTTTTTTTCTTTAAAACCTTATTACCAATATTAACACACACACACCCACACACACATATATACATAGATCAAAATCAAATAGTAGAGCTTTATTTTAATTTAAGGTGAATAAGCTAGGTTTTTTATTTTGAATGTTTTAAAACTCTAAATTTTATATTTCCAGATCATAGTTATTTCCAAAATACATATATATACCTGTTTTAGTTTATATTTTAATTATATTGGACTAAATACTCATAAAAATAATATTGCTAAATTTCGGGGTCGTCACAACGGCCATAGGGGTGGTCGAGCAGGTTGGACGCGCAGGGTGTGGAGGCAGATTTCTGCTAGACTCACCGAGCTTGACGAATTTCAGGATCCGAACCTTAGCGCAGCGAAATTTCCTATGCTTTCCAACTTTCGCGCGCTTCTAGATGGCCAAGTGCATGTCAGCACGTAGACGAGTTTGGCTGTAAGTGTTCCTTTATATGATTTAAATAACTGCAATACGTTGTTAGTTTAAATATATAGTATGACTTTATTTAACTTTAATAGTCGCAAAATATCCGTTCACGGGGTTCGTTAGCGAATGCACTTAGATATTTTCATGAACATTTGGCAAATAAAGATAGAGTCGTAGCACTATTACACGGGCTTGGATTCCACCATTTCTTAAGTAATCGAATGATCCATTTACTTAAAAAATTAGTTAATTTATCACTCCGTAATTTAACTTGCTATGTAATCTACAATTTTAGGAATCACAAATGTTATAAAAGGTGATGTGCAATTGTGCATGGCTATTGCTTTACGGTGGTATAAAACCACCCATACGTTCCACTTTCCTTGCGGTGAGTTAGGAATTACACCGCTTGATTTCTCCATGCTTACCGTCAATAGCATTGGAGCAGCTGCTTTTCCATCGCTTCCTTTCGATGATGCTCGATGGCGTGATCCCGACCGCGTTCATGATCTTCTACCTCATTTTGATGCCTCTGATGCGTCATATCATGCAGGAGGCGCTATTAGAATCAGCGATATTCATGCTGCTATGGACAACATACTCGCTCATTGCTCCCCTGATGATGATCTGGGACTTGTGCAATTATTTGTCCTATACCTCATGGATAACCTGTTTTTTAGCACATCGAGCAGTAGTTTGGCTGTTGGGTTTATTGAGGTCATATCTGATTTGGATTTCAGCGATGCTATTTTATATGACTGGGGTACACCTATTCTTGCGTACTTGTATAGATGCCTCGACATACAGTACACCATTTCAGACGCACAGGTTTCATTATTTGGTTTCTGGGAGTTATTACAATACTGGTATTTTGAGTACTTTAGGAATTTTCATTTCGTCACTCTTACTTCTGATGCGTTTACTTTTTCCCCGTCTGTCATTTTGGTGAGCGGACAACAAGGGGCCTAGGGATAATGAATCCCGTCATGTGTATTCGGTTTCCCACAACCAGATCGATTTGAGGATGTACAGGCACCAGATTATATGGCATCCATTTCATGATAGTGGATTCTTTGGCATTGATTTTATAGAGATCGCTAGGATGCTTGCCGGGAGGAGATTTCCACTCCTATCTTGTCCCTCGGCGTTTGGTGCATATTGGTATTTGGGTGAGAGGTGTTGGAGATAGTTGTAACACTTTGATGTTATTCCCAATGATCCACACCCTCATACCTATTGTCGTATGATTCACCCGTCAGAGCAGCTAAACCTGGCGAGGGCAGGTGCTTGGTGGCCGGCCGAGGGCTTTGTCATTACCGGTTAGTCATACGTTGACTTCTGGCGTAGATTTTACAATGGTTCCACTGATACCATTACCCATGCAGGGGCGATAGATTTAGTTAGTCCGTCCTCTATACGGCACGGCATACATCCCCTAGTTGTCGAGGATCTCACCCAGCCCAGCTAGGGTTACCGTGCACCCGATCACGTGGCGGTTGCTTCTCACTTTGGATGGACCATGGCAGTTCCTACCATTGGACTAGACTGCTATGTTGACGTGTATCATCCTCTAGCGCACGATCATTACCCCGATCCTAGCCAGATACCCTACGCTGGTCTATATGACATGCAGATGGGGATTAGACATATAGGATACGTAGAGCATAGGCGTAGCCTGGACTACTACGATGGTGAGCTACGTCGGTAGGAAGAGGCAGTAGCACGACTGCAGGCATAGCTGGAGGAAGACCACAAGAGATTTTCTGACATGTAGATGTACTATGAGAATTTAGTTGGTCCGAGCGGTGGTGGAGATGATGATAATGATGATGAGAGGCACCGTCGACGTCATACACATCCACGTACAGATGGATGATCTTATGTACTGTAGTTCATTTCTGTTTCTATGTTCTTTATGTATTTATTCTTTGTGTCTGATGTATTATATACCTACTGTATTTGGTCTATTTGATGTTATTATCATTCATGTTTCTGTATTGTTGTTGTTATTGTTCATGTGATGTGTTGTATGATATATTTGTTGTATTCAGTTTATGCATTTACGTCATTATTTTTTATGTTTACGTGTTGTTGGCAACTGTGAATCACTGGAACTGTATTCAAAGGAACTAACAACATTTAAAATCATGTTATTTGACTAACACTATAAATGTATTAATATAATAAATAGCTAATGGACAAAATGTATTTATATAGAACAGATGGATTTATATAGGCAGTTAATGTTTAACTTTATATAGGCAGCTAATGTTCCATATTTATATAATAAATAGCTAATGGAAAAAATGTATTTATATAGGCAGTTAATGTTTTAGTTTATTTTTTACCATGTTTTTCTGTGCTAAATTTAGTGTATTTTCTTTGCTCTCTTCTTATCATAATTACTAGTTTGTCATTTTCCTCTTCACTTCTATATATACACATACCAGTTCACATATGCTTCTTCACAATCATCTACTCCTTCTTCACTACTACCTACATCTTCCTCACATTCATTTACATCTCACACAGATGCCATCCTGGCCTTCTTCTATTGAGTATGATATAGGAGGCTACGTGCCTTCGAAAAGTCCACGAACCGATGAGGATTGGCTTATCGAGTATCAAGAACAGCACTACGAGGACATTCGAACCGAGTTCCCAGATCTTAGCTAACTAAGAATCCAGGAGGACGTTCAACCTGCATATGAACAACAGGTAAGGCTCCATCCATATGAAGCAGAGATCGGAGTTCCTACGAACACCCAGGAACGCCGGGAAGTTCGTAATGAACGGTTTCAGATGGAGCAAGAAGTTAACTCTCCTCCATTACTATATTGTGTTTGCGGAGTGTCGGTTACGTATTCCATCGTCCGAAGTGGAAATGACATTGGCCGGTGCCATTGCAGATGCCATAACTTTCCAATTGGTTATGGTTTATGGGAATGGATTGATGATCCATTCCCTCATCAAGCGGTGGAATATGCAAATGAACTGGAACAAGAACTAGCCATGCTATGTGACATGCTGGGTGCACTGGAACTTCAGCATGGTGATGGGCATAACTAACATGATGAAGTATGTACTTTGTTTTCGTTGTACCTTTAAGTTGTTGTTCGATTAAGTTAGTCTTTGTTGTATGTTCAAGTATGTTGCGGTATGTTCAAGTATGTTTAAGTATGTCGTATGTTGTTGTGCGTTTAAGTACATAATTCAATCTCCAAATTACATCTAACATACACAACTCATATTACTACTAATGGACATGCACATAGACATATATCGTTCATGGACACAGCACCCACTCAAAATGTCTAACATAATTTACCCACAACTCTCTAACATAATTTACCCACTCAAACACAAATCATATAATTCAAGTTCCATTAAACTAATACTTCAACATAAGCAGACTTAAGATAGTTGGACAAACATATAGACATATATCGTTCATGGACACAGCACTCACTCAAACTGTCTAACATAATTTACCCACAACTTGTAAGCAGCATGACCAATAAAGTGTGTTTGATGATCCATAAAATACAGGGAGTCAAAAGTTGATCGAGTCATTTGAAAAACATTGCCGCGTTCTACCTTGGTTATAATTATCTAATACCTCCTGTAAGCTCTAGTAAATGTAACGAATGTACTTCTAGTATCTAAATTTCATCTTTTTATCCTACATTCTGGATGGTTGTTGTAAGCTTCGTTGACGATGATCCAAAAATCTTCATCGACCTCCTCTTCAATGTGTCTTGAATCGGCCAGTATATAAGCTTTGATCAACACCAAATAATCATTGAGGGTCCATGTATGATTTGCCATTCGCAATCTCACGAACCTCCCATGTCAATACTACAGGGTATAAATAGTAATGGAGATACTTATTGTAGCCATTACTGTCATGTCAATTCCAACAGTGCAACTACACTGTAGCCATTATGGCCTCTACAATCGTACAAAAAAGCAGTCACTGTCATGTCATGTACACTGTAGCCATGTGCACTCTTATCCCTACAAAGTCATTATAGCATCTGCACACATATTCCTGCCAAGACATTATAGCTTCTGCACACACTTTATTTGTTGCCTCGTAGCTACAAATAATGCATTATAGTTCTACACTTGCATTATAGTTCATTGTTTTTTGTCTCGTAGCTATAAATAATGCATTGGTATATCATTTTTTGTCCTGTAGTGTGTGCATTCCATTTTAAGATGTACTTTGTAGTTCTGTAGCATGTGTAAGTATGTATAATGAACTAACTTCAATTTTTGTCATCTAGTATATGCACTTGCTTCATAGCCTGTACTTTGTAGGTTCGTAGCATGTTCACTTGCATTGCATTATTTCACAACTATTCATATGCTGTCATGTATGCATTCCTGCACCTATATATACATGCATTCTGAATTGACTCCAACACAACATTGCAGAAATCTAAAACAACATAATAACTCAAAATACATACTCCTTGACAATCATGGATCCAAAAATGTACTACCAGTACTACCAAGACATGAACCAAAATTACGACAATGAACAAGAAATGGATGATGAGACGGTAGAGTTACAAAATCAACAAGCAGCAGCCGGATATTCATACTTTTTTGGTGAAGGATCTAATAGCAATCGTCGTGGTAGTATTTCTAAACCCAAAAGATATTTAGACATACTACAGATATTCAACACAAGTACACAACAACCATTACAATGCAACCAAAATCTAAAACTCATCCCTAAATGAGCCACTTCCGCTTCCGCTCCCACCGCCTCTGACTTTCTTATACATTTCCAACTGCTCGGTTACTAGTTCCTACTGAAAAGGAGAAAGCTTACTGAAATCACAAGTCATCAGTTTGATGTAATTCTTCTCTCGCATCAAAGCTTTCTTCTCCCTATGGGCTCGTCTCCTGAACTCTCGATCGTCTATGATAGCCTTCTAAAATTCAGCTTCGTTGCGGGTTCTTTGAACTGAAAAGTTGGCTCTGTGCTCTCTTGTTTCTCTAGCAGAGGTCTCTAAAGTTCCTACAAATCTAGAGAATTCAGCACTGTGCTGCTCCATCTAAATTGACTTGTTTCTACCAAGAGGTTGTCCATCACTGCTTCCGTATAGTGGAAATCTTTCCTGCGAACTTGGATCGCTACCCGGACTAGAATCAGTGTAGTTCATTCTTCTGGCTTTGTTTTGTTGCTCGAACATGAAGTTGTTTGGATTCTTCCATTTTGGTAAACATTATTAAAGAAATTTAAAACAATATTGTACTTACAATGTCGTAGATAGCGGCACCACTTTGTTATCTATTTGGCAATCTGGTGAGTATTGCAAAATAGTTTTGGCATGCGGCGTTCATAACTTGATAACCTCCTCTTAACGATCCCCATGTTCTCTTCATCGGTTCCAAGGAGTTGTAAAACTCCACGACTCTTTCCCAAAATTTCCGACCTTTCATATTATTGTCAGAAATACTATTTTACGAGATGCGTGTCCATGATTTAGCAAGTGAAACATACTGCCCAGAAGTAAACTTACTTTGTTTTTTCTACCGTCAACTGCTGTTCCTTCCTCTTCGACATTTTCATCCTCGATGTCTTCTATGCCATGTTCTATCTCTATTGCAAGTGAACTCTACATCGTCTATCGAAAATGCCACTTAAGGATTTCCACTTCTTCTTCTTGTTATATTCCGGGCTAGGTGGCAAAAGAAACCCTACAGCTATTCCTTCATTGAATTCTTTGGTATTTACTGCATTTGCCTCTTGGTTTTCATCTTCCCCCTCCGCCTCTGAACTATCAACAGTTTCTTCATTGGTTGGAACATTGCATGCATAAGAAAATTGCCTTTGTAGGTTCTGCATTACTTCACGGTCATGAATCTCTAACTGTTATGCATTAAGATGTTGAGTTTGCATTTGATCATTCTGCATCATCAGAGACATGTATGACGAATGATCATCGTATGCGCCAAATGGAGGACGTTGTTGGTAATGTTGTTGCGCGGTAGTAGAATGCATGGGAGGAAAGTTAGGAGAAGCGAGCAGTTGGTAAGGTTGGCAGTAGGAAAAGCTTGAATACGGCGAATATCCGTACTCATGTGAAGGACAAAGTATTTGATGTTGGTATTATGGGCGTTGGTTGGAAAATCCGGTGGAATGCAGATTAGACGTGGTTTTCTTGCCAATAACTTTCTTGTCAGTTCGTTTAGATGATGATGACATTTTCAGAAGTAGAGAATGAAGAAGTAGATGATAAGGTTGTGTGTAAGGAGGAGATGGTGGAATGGAGGAGGATATAGGGTGGGTTTTGAACGTTGGAAGGAGCCGTCGCACTAGCTGTTGTGGTGGAACGGCTATAACATTATAACGGCACAACCTTTGCTGTTATAATAACCAACCTCTGTTCAGTGAACCAGCCACGAGAACAACTCCAACTAGCCACGAACTAGTCGTGGCAAAGTGAACAAGCCACACCTGGTTGTTCCGTGGCTTGTTTAGCAACTGAACAAGTCATTGTTGGTTGTGCCCTAACAGTGAGATGGGAAGGCTTCAAGCAAAAATTTAAAATATAATGGATGAATGGTGTTTTGATGAGAGTATTATATTTTGGTTTAATATGTGAGGGAGGAAAAGTTAAAGTGGAGAGATAGAATAGGTATTAGCCTAAAATATAGGATGGCGTGTGCTATGATCCATTCTCTTATTCAAACGTAGGCAAATATACCTATAACGATAATATTTCAAATTATAATGCATCCTTATCTTTATAGTTCAACCGCTATATGATATAAAATGGGTGTCGAAACACTGAAATTAATATACCATTGCAATCAACAAGACATGATGAACCAAATGGTGCAATAATATCTGTGCTACGTCAGCCGTGTCAAAAATTCAATGTTGTCGTCAAATACACCGACTCGAAACATATATCAAACTTCAAATTTCAATAAACGTTGCTAGAAAGACCAGCATTTGACGAAATGAAATTTGACGTCTAACTCAGAAATTTTCTAGAACATTTTTTATGTAAAAATATTTACATTTCGAAAAATAATATTTTTCATTAAAGTATTTATTGGTTTTGAACTAAAATAGAAACAGAATATATTTCCAAAATAAACTAAATAAATTCATTTTCTTTTCCTTTCTTTTTATTTTAAAATACATTAAACTTTTAAAACACATTTTTAATCATAAAAATTTAATTTTAAAATACTTTTATTCAAAATCATTATTTAATTTGATAATTTAAAATGGTTAAAAATACGGGTCGTTACATCGATTATATATGTACAAGGTAATAGATTTGAATATTTGTATTATGGGAAATTAATGAATAAGATAAGATAATAAAGAATTTAACCTAAGACAAATCATTATTATATAAGCCCTTAACTTATTCACCTTTCCATTTTACGTTCACCCTCAATCATTCGAAATAAAAACAAAACAAAGAAAGAAAACACAAGGTCGGCTATACCAAGGAGGAATAAAAGAGAAATCAAAACTAAAGTAGAAGCTCATTTCCACAAAAAAAAGACTAAAAACTAAGCTTTTCACAACCTGGGCGAGTAAAACTTTCTCCAGTTACATCCAAACCAATTTGGGTTTGGAATTAATGTGATTTTGTTATTTTAAAGATTGCTAAACATGCCTTATTGGTTATAAATGATTTTATTTTTGTTTAATGATTTAAATAAATAGAATTTGGTCATGTTTTAGGGAGAAAAATGAATTAATCTTCTCCAAATCTCACGAAATTTTAATATGATGTTTTTGATATTAAAATAGAGATAGGTTTTAATTTTCATAGTTTTTGGATAAAGCCATAATCAATCATGAATTTTCTAGGTGGGAAACCGGCTAATTCGAGTGTAAATTAATATTTAAAAATATTAAAATTAAAGATTTTGTTTTGAAATTTTTAGTATCGGTGGAAGATGTTTTGAAATTTTGGTGAATTTTCCCATTTTACCTTTTGAATTGTTACGAATTAATTGGTGAAGAAAAATATTATCTTAGTTAATGAAAAATAATCAAGGAAAAGATTAATTAAAGGGGGCTAAAATTTTGGACTTGTTAGGAAATACCGTGCAAATTGGAAAATAGTTAGTGAATCAATGACATGTGTACATGTTAGGCTATAAGATACTACTTTATTGAGGCAAAATATCATTTCTCACTTAATTATGGATTTGACGTCATGACTTATGCTAGCTTTGTTTATACATTCAATAGCCTTAATAGTGTTGACCTTCAATAGCTTGAAGTTAAACACTCAATAGCTTTGTAACTTATGATAATTGATAGTTTAAAATCTAGACATGCGATATAACAACATCTAGACATGTAATAGCTTATAAAAGTTCGACATTCGATAGCCTTCAAACTTGACATGTGATAACTTACCCACACATAACATTCGATAGTTTTAAAAGATGGTATGTTATAGCTTCTAATAGCTCAACCTTCAATTGCTAGTGATATGCGATAGGCTTTGATATGCAACAGGTTTTGACTTGCAATAAATTTTAAACCATGATATGTGATAGCCCTTAAAGTTTAACTAGTGATAGGTTGGCTGCAATAGCTTAATCTGCAATACCTTAAACTATGACATGCAATAGCTACGTAATGTCAACGTGCAATAGTAGTACGTCAACATGTGATAGCTAATGATACTAGTATTTTCGAAGTATAAATGAACTTTAATAGCACTTTAGAAGCCATCTTCCAAAGTGATGGTCGATAATTCAATGGGATGAAATGACTGTAAAAGATAATAAATTAGAATATGAAGATTTATTAAAATGGGAAGTGGAAATTAATATTAGAAAGGCTAATTAAAGACAAAAAATAATGTTTAATGATGAGAACTTCGGTGTGATCCCTTAAGTGGCATTTAAATGATTATTAATGACAAATGATGAGAACTTCAGTATAAGGTCATATGTGACGACCACCCTATACCTCCGGCACCCAATATAACTAAATTGAGCGTCCTTACAATATCCCTGCTTTCGAGAACATCAAAAAACACTTCGAGTATCAATGATCCCTTAGCACGTATATCTAAGCACTTTCCTTGCTCCATCTAGTTTCCATTCATTCTTATGGAACCATTCTACACTCCTTTCTTTCCATGATAGAACCATTCAACATTCTATCCATTGGCTACCCTTCCTAGAAATCGCCCTTTGTGGATAATAATCACCCTTACAACTCTATTCATCATTGAGCCATCGTCATCGGAACATAACTCCATTCACCATTGAGTTACCATCATTGAAGTTTCAAAGCCATCATTCTTCATCAACGAATGCCGAATGAATAAGCAAACACCTTCAGCATGAGCTATAGGACCCTTGCATCTACCCCTGTGAGTTTCACTGCCACCGAAACCATATATTCAGGTTGGTACCGACCAGTTCTTCTCGATACCAACCTGAATACTTAACCAATCTTGGTTAAGTCTCTTGTACCTCAACTTCTTCCATCACTCTACCTTCTTAAAATCCCCTTTTCCTATATCTTGAGTCCCCAAATCTCCAAAGCTTTTCTACTGCCTGGAAAAGAGATTGGTACTAATCTAAAGTAGTTGGTACCGATGTTCGTACGGCTAAATGTCTATTGAGTTAGAAAATAGCCGAATGAATTTTCAAATAAAAATAACCGCAAGCGCACGGCATACTATCGTAGTACGTACTGAGTACACGTCGATCCGCAGGGAATTGTTGATTTTAAAAATCCTATTCAATCAAATTAAACCAAAGTCGAGAGAAGATTGTTAAGCTAGAAAATGAGAAAACTAAAAACTACAAAAGTGAATGAAACTATGAGAATAAAATGACAATTTAGAGATAAATCCACTCTCTAGATCACATAGTTCAACAAGTTATGAAATTATGCTCTCTCTTTTTTGGTTATTAGTAAGTTTAATTGATGTGCTTATCATAAGTATGGCCTATTTATGCTATTAATTAGCTCAACATAAGCCATCAAACTATAAAACACCCCTTAAACCACTTACCAACTCTCATGAAAATGACAACAAAGTTGAAAATGAAATCTATTTTTAGTATGGCCTATTAACTATTAATTAGAAATAAAGACCATCAAATTTTAATTTCAACATTCACTTCATTACCATCATCATATGTAGATGAAGAGGTAATTATTGTTTGTGATTGTTTAAGCATAGCCTATTTGGTGTCAACAATATAGTCTATCAAATTCAAAGCAAAAACAACAAGTTAAACCACTTCAAGCATTGTAATTAAGCATAAAAAGAGAGCAATAATTATCAAAATGTTGAAGCTACATAATTAGAGAGCTTCATTACCCCTAAATTGAAGGGTTTAGCCTCTCATTTGTGTTATCATATCAACACTTGTAGCATGCAGCATGAAACAAAAAGAAGAGGAGAAAGAGAGCAAAATGAAAAGAAAAACTAATCTACTTGCATAAAGTAAAATCTACTTTACTTGCATAAATAAATATCTACACTAATAACATGAAAGGAAATAAACAAAAGAAGAAAAGAGCATGTATTGAAATTGCATAAAAAATACATAAAAGAAATGGCTAAGTAGCCATGAAAAGAAAGAGAGCTCTCATTTTATTTCTGATCATAAACTAAACCAAGAGAAGAGAGCCTAAAAGAAGAGAGAGCTAATTACATGAAGATAAGGGGTATTTATACATGTTTAGAAACCCTAATTCATTTTTTGGTAACTACCTAAACTACCCTCTTAGGAAGTGTGGTGGCCAAGTAATCATTAGCTTTAATAATCACTCATTGTGCATGAAAGTGCAATGGCCATTAGCATATGGATTATCTTCTAATTTGTACATGAAGGTAGGTGGGTAAGTGGGGGTCCCCCATGATCCATGAAATGAATTATTTCCATCTCCATTCCTTCGTATTCACTCTTGTGCATGCATATATCTTCATGAAACCACTTGTATATGAAGCCAAATTCCTACAAAATAATATAGAAATTTCCAATTAGATTTTCTCAAATTAATATATGCACAAAAATGACCATTTTCCCCCTATATGGAGATGAATATATGATGATTTGAAAATAATTTGAATTTTGGTTTAAACAAGTTAAAATACCCAATATGATCATTTATTTAATTTAGTTAGATTAAATATGGTGGTAAAAATATGCACATTTACGTGCACATCAAATACCCCCACACTTATCTTTTTATTCGTCCTCGAATAAAGAAAAAATAAGATAAATCCGTTTTCCTTGGGAGCATGATTGCATTAAGCGTATGCAATAAGCCGTTAAACCTCTGGGTGTCCCCGGTAGGACGAGTGTTGTCTTGTGAGGGTTTTCAGCGGATACTACCCACAAAATCCAAATGCAGGATGAAAATATTTACAAAATGCTAGATTTATTTACAAAGAGATGAATGTGATTTTTTGAAAATATTTACAATGAAGGATTTACTTTTAAATCGACACAAATAAGTTAAATATAGGTTTTGGTCATTAACTTCAAAATTTAAGTCATTTACTCGTCAAAATTTCCAATAAAATCAAGTTATCATAACAATAGACAATAGTTTAACTCATTGTTTCGGTTGATAACAAAGTGTAACTATGAAATAGACCCTTAGTTGATTATCAAAGTTTATCAAAGTGGTATTTTCATTTCTTTTCAATAAAAGTCAAATCAAACAAGTTAAAATAGTGCTTGGATTTCATTTGCTTACTCTTTTTTTTGAAAATTTTATTTATATTTACAATATTTACATATGCCTAACTCAGAAAACTGAGGCTAGATATATTACCCATGCACTCCCTTTAGGGCTTATGTAAAGGGAATACAGAGCTTGGCGAGTGAACACACGAGTGTGAACACCTATCACCTGTAGGCATTATTAGTAAAAGAATTTTTATATACATACACCTATCTCAGATAAACTGAGGCCAGGTATACCGAACATGCACTACCTTTCGGGTTTACGTGAGAAGGGTACAGAGCATGGCGAGTGTACACATAAGTGTGCACACCTATCGACCGTAGGTGTTAATAAATATATACATATATACAAGAAATATATTTTTTTTGTTTTTTGTTTTTTTTTTGAAGAGAGAGTTTTGCAATATCATCTTAGCACCATTTAACTTAGAAGACAAAAAAATGTTATATCCTTTTATTTGAATTCACCACTTTTTAAAACAAAGATCTTCAGTTAGGATATTTCATAATTAACACGTATGAACCTTCCAATATACTAGTTAAACCATCGTTATTTGTAATCAAACTTTATTTTTATTTTTGTTGAGACAAATAAATTTTCGCAAATTCAAATTTAATAAACCAAAACCATATATTTATCTTATAGTGTTTCTTTAAAAATTAATCAAAATACTTTTTTTTGTCTTTGAGTTTTTTTTTATTTTGGAAAGAAAATGTAAAACTAAACCACAAAAATTTTAAAAAAATGAAGATGAGCTCCCCCCACACTTGATTTTGACTATGTCCCCATAGTCAACCCAAATGAAAGGAGAAAAATAAAACAAAAATAAAAAAATATGACCTATATTTACATGAAAATGAACGGTATTTACACGAGATCAGAAAATATATCGTCAAAAAGTAAGTGAAAGGGTCTTCCAAAGACCGATTCATTTGTCTCGTCAAGCATACGAGACACAGTTTAAGCTTGAAAAATCAAACCTTCAAAGATTTTGAAGTTGAATGTTGATTTGGAAAAACGAATGTCGTTTTATTGAAAATCGTACGAGTTGTTTTATTTTCGATTGTTTTCGAGGTTGATAAAACGATTGATTGAAATTCAAGTTTATTATCACCAAATTGAAATTCAAATTTATCATTGAAAACTTCTTCAAAATTATTGATTTCAAAATCAAAATTGTGATGTAAATCTTCCTCATCGAAATTCGATAACTCATTTTTGAAAAATCCCAAGAAATCATGTTCATTAAATTGGTCTTCCTTTGTTGGATTATCAACAACTTCATTCAATGTAACAATTTCAAAACCCAAAGTTGTTGTATTCAATTTTTCAAAAAAAGGAAGATCGAATCTTAAATCGAGTTTCTCTCCCTCAAAAGAATTGAAATCCAACTCAATTACCGTGTTTTCAACAACTTCATTAAGATCATCATTTTCAATTTCAAAAGTTGTTTGAAAATCGTCAATTGTGGTAAAAGATGGATTACTATTTGACTCATCACACGTTGGGATTTGATTTTTTTTGTTCATGTAATTTTTTGTATGTTTCAATCAACAAATCCATGTGATCATCATAAATTTTGTTCTTTTGTTCAACAAAATCCAACTTATAATTATTGACTTGAAAATTTTCGATTTGGACGTGTTGAGAACAAAAATGTTTACTCGGATCGTGGTCGAGATTATTCTCATTGCCAAAATTATTTGAAAAGTGGTTCACATTTCCATTTTGAAATTGGTTTTGGAGTTCGAAGTTGTATTGGCATGAGTTATAATCGAAATCATTTGAATTTTGAATTAAATTCAAATTTTGAAATCCTTGACTCGAGTTATTACACAAATATGAATTACACAAATCATTTATACTTTGATTTTGTTGTGTAGAGAGTTCAAGTAAAGATGAAACGCTATTTTCAAGAGTCGAGGGTTGGTCATCGTTTTTAAAACTTTGTTGTTCAAAATTCGAATTGTTTATAGAATAGTCGTCGTTAAAATATCCATACGAATTTTGAGTGAAATCATATGGATTATATTGATTTTCACAACTATTGTAAAATTCAAGTGAATATGGAAATTCGGACATTTTCAAGAATGTTTCTGGTTTTATTTTTATAAAGGAAAAATATTTACAAAAATAATTTATCTTTCAAGAAAGGGAAAATTGATTTTTTTATTTTTGTTTTGTTATTGAATTTTCAATTTATTTTTGTTTTCGAAAAGATTTTAAATTTTTTTGGATTTCTTGATTTTTTTATTTTTGTTTTGTTATTGGATTTTCAATTTTTTTTTGTTTTTGAAAAGATTTTAAACTTTTTTGGATTTCTTGATTTTTTTATTTTGAAAAAAAAATCAAAGGGAAAGGATTTAAAAATTTCAAAGGAAAAGGAATATTTACAATATTTTTTAGTTTTTGATTTTAATTTTTTTTAAATATGCATGAACTAATGCAAGGGTTTAATTACAAATTATCCATCATAACCCAAAATTGTATAATCACACATTTCTTAATTAAACAAGATAGTTCTCGGCCAGGTAACGGGCAGGATTTATCGGTGCACCATGAATCATCGTAGCAATGCAGCCGAAGGTTTAAGTACCTTCAGAGGAACAACCACTATAATATTTACGAATCACTGTATATTTATAAATGGTTAATACTCTGCCGTAGCCTAGACACCAAGAAATTAAATTGTTAAAAGAAGACAAATTGTCAATATACAATTAAGTGTTATCAATGTCTAACCGTTATTATTAATCAAAAATCTAAGATAAAATGCAAACCTGAAATTAAACGTGTAATAACAATGCAACTACGAATGGATTTTTTTTTTTTGAAATTTTTTTTTGAATTTTTTTAATGCAAGCAACCAATAATGCAAAGCAAATAAAAACAATATATATGGGTTAAAAGCAGCAAATTTTTTTATAAGCAAGCAAGCAGTTTATTTTTGGCAATAGTTCTTCTTTTTAATCTGCTTTGGCAACCTGAAAATGAAAACAAGATGTATATACAATATTTCCTTTTTTTATATATCAAATGAAGAGACTTAAAACACTGAAAAACAAAAAAAATTAAGTTAAAACAAAATAATTTTTTTAAAGGATGAAACAAAACAAAACTGAGAGAAAGCAAACCCTTTTTTTAACTAAGGATGGACTTTTTTTTAAGAAAAAAAATCAAAACAAAACAAAACAATAAAACAAATTTACAAATGAAATTTTAAACAAAATTCAGAAAACAAACCAAGCCTGGCCCAAAGTTTTTTTTAAAAATCTCAAATGGACTTGCAAGCCATGAACCCAAACCCGCAAGCCACTATCCTGAAATGAAAATCAACATAACAAAACCAACAGAACAAAAAAATTAACATCAAAAAATTCCTAAATCCGATTTCAGAATCAATTCGATCGCATTTTTAGAATGATTAATGACGTGAATTCTTAGTGTTTGATTTGGGCGATTGCGGATTTGGGTAGCAGGAGTACGAGTATGCTTGTTCGATGCTTGCCACCAAAAACTTGATCGGCGATTAATCAGGAAGTGGGAATTTAGGTTGATCGACTTTCGTGGTTGTGGAAGCGTTGTCTAATGTTCGAATGGCGATGGATGAAGTGGGAAGGCTGCTTTGCTGTGTGAGGTAATTAATAGAGAACTGATTGAAGAGGTGATGCACTGTTCGAAGGTGATATGTATTCGAGGAAGAATGAGATGGTGGTGGTATTTTGGTTTGCAGCAGCGGCAGAGGGTGCGAATAGGATGAGGTCGAGTATTGATCATGATTTGGGGACTGCAGTTGGGTGGAGGAAGTAGTTAAACTTGTTGGAAAGCAATGGAGGATGGTTTTGTCTGAGGAGGTGAATGAAAGTTTTAAGCAGAAGCATGGGACTGGTGATGCAGCAGTAGGTTATGGTCGAAGATGATAGTGGTGCTGAGTGGTTTATGCAGATCATTGGTTTTAGAAGCAGAAGTGATAGGGGTTGATGAATGTTTTGTGGTCTGTGTCTGGTGGTGGTGTGTAGTTTGGTTTGCTTGGTGATGGTGTGTAGTTTGAACTGCAGATGTGTAGTTTTATGCAGAGATGACAGAAGTGGGTAGTGAAATGGTGGCAGTATTGGTTAGACAGTAGTATTTTCTGGTGGTAAAGCAGGTTAGGTGGGAGATAGTATGGATGAAGACTGAAGTGGTGGTGATAGAAGCTCGAACTGCAGCAGTTGTTCTGATTGTGGTGTAATTTTGTTTTCACAAATTGAATGTAGTGAGTGATGTTTTCTGTGGTTAGGCAATGGGTATTTGATTGGTGGTGGTTATGAATAGTGATTAAAGGTGAGATGTTGGTGGATATTTGGTGGCAGTGGGAATGGCAGCAGGAAGTAGAAGTTAGTGATGAGTGAGGCTAGAAAATGGCGTTATGTTTTGATGTGTAGTAACAACAAGTGATGGACAGGGGTTGTTGTGGTTTGTAAATGGTATGGATGGTATGTTGTTCGAAGCAGGTGGCGACGGGGGTTTGAATGGCTAAGGAGGATATGTAGTGGTCAAGTTGGAGAGTGTGTATGCAACTGGAAGTGGTTATCGGTATGATGTAATGAAGTTACAGGACAGAGAGTATGAAGTTGGTGGATGTAATGAAGATGTAGTTGATAGTAGTATGTTAAAGATGTAGTTGACAATTGTATGTTGGAGATGTAGCAGGTCGAGTATGTTGGAGATGGTCAGTTAGGTGATGTGGTCCAGTTGAAAGGCAGTGATGGTTTCAGTGGCTGTTTGTGGTGCACAGTGAAGTTTGTTGGCAAGAAGTGAGGTTTGGATAAAGTTGATGACAGTATATATGTGCTATGATTGAAGTGGAGGGTTGCACACAGGTGCATAGTTAGCACACATAGCAACAGTTTGAATCAGAGAGCAGTTTTTTTCCTTTAAAAAAAAGAATTGTATTAAAATATGAAATTGTAACCGTAAAATGGGAAATGGGATTGAAATAAAATGTAAAAGCAAAATGAAATGAAATTTTTTTCAAATGGGATTGTGCAAATTTTTTATATGGAAATGCAAGTAGAACAAGACCACGGACACAATAAATTGAAAACAAAAGGAGAACAACAAACACACACAATTTTTTTTCTTAAAATGCAAACAAACACACAAAATAAAAACACACAAATAAAATCAAAAAATAATAATTCGAAGAATAGAAAATTAAAATCAAAACTATTCCCCGACAACGGCGCCAAAAACTTGTTCGTACGGCTAAATGTATATTGAGTTAGAAAATAGCCGAATGAATTTTCAAATAAAAATAACCACAAGCGCACGGCGTACTATCGTAGTACGTAGTGAGTACGGGTCAATCTGTAGGGAATTGTTGATTTTAAAAATCCTATTCGATCAAATTAAACCAAAGTCGAGAGAAGATTGTTAAGCTAGAAAATGAGAAAACTAACAACTACAAAAGTGAATGAAAACTATGAGAATAAAATGACAATTTAGAGATAAATCCACTCTCTAGATCACATAGTTCAACAAGTTATGAAATTATGATCTCTTTTTTTTTGGTCATTAGTAAGTTTAATTGATGTGCTCATCATAAGTATAGCCTACTTGTGCTATTAATTAGCTCAACATAAGCCATCAAACTATAACACATCCCTTAAACCACTTACTAACTCTCATGAAAATGACAACAAAGTTGAAAATGAAATCTATTTTTAGTATGGCCTATTAACTATTAATTAGAAATATAGACCATCAAATTTTAATTTCAACATTCACTTCATTACCATCATCATATGTAGATGATGAGGTAATTATTGTTTGTGATTGTTTAATTATAGCCTATTTGGTGTCAACAATATAGGCTATCAAATTCAAAGCAAAAACAACAAGTTAAACCACTTCAAGCATTGTCATTAAGCACAAAAAGAGAGCAATAATTATCAAAATGTTGAAGCTACATAATTAGAGAGCTTCATTACCCCTAAATTGAAGGGGTTTAGCCTCTCATTTGTGTTATCATATCAATACTTGTAGCATGCAACATGAAACAAAAAGAAGAGGAGAAAGAGAGCAAAATGAAAAGAAAAACTAATCTACTTGCATAAAGTAAAATCTACTCTACTTGCATAAATAAATAAATCTACACTACTAACATGAAAGGAAATAAAGAAAATTAAAAAAGAACATGTATTGAAATTGCATTAAAAAATTACATAAAAGAAATGGCTAAGTAGCCATGAAAAGAAAGAGAGCTCTCATTTTATTTTTGATCCTAAACTATACTAAGAGAAGAGAGCCTAAAAGAAGAGAGAGCTAATTACATGAAGAGAAGGGGTATTTATACATGTTTGGAAACCCTAATTCATTTTTTGGGAACTACCCAAACTACCCTCTTAGGAAGTGTAGTGGCCAAGTAATCATTAGCTTCAATAATCACTCATTAAGTGTGCGTGAAAGTGTAATGGCCATTAGCATGTGGATTAGCTTCTAATTTGTACATGAAGGTAGGTGGGTAAGTGGGGTCCTCCATGATCCATGAAATGAATTATTTCCATCTCCATTCCTTCGTATTCACTCTTGTGCATGCATATATCTTCATGAAACCACTTGTATATGAAGCCAAATTCCTACAAAATAATATAGAAATTTCCAATTAAATTTTCTCAAATTAATATATGCACAAAAATGACCATTTTCCCCCTATATGGAGATGAATATATAACAATTTGAAAATAATTTGAATTTTGGTTTAAAGAAGTTAAAATATCCAATATGATCATTTATTTAATTTAATTAGATTAAATATGGTGGTAAAAATATACACATTTACGTGCACATAACCGACTTCTGTACTTAAACAAATATGTAGTTTTGGCCCCTGAGTTTCCTTCTTGCACCAACCCAAAGCTTGTCCAGAAGTCTTGTAGTTTCTGCCCCAAAGTAATTCCCTATCGACTTGGATTACACTTGCTTCCATCGATCATACTTCGTCTCAGCATCGACATCTGGTTGAGCATCCAAACCAACTCCAAACAACTTACGACCAAAATTACAGGCTCCTCCCATCGTCTCTCCTCCTCCAAGTTCCATTCCATTTTAAGCAAATTTACCTTCGATTTACCCAAATCTATGACCACTTTCTATGTATCCTCAAAGCACTAGCAAACCATATCAAAGCAACACAAATAAACATGCATATCATCCATAAGCATTCGTCTAATATATACAATCCACCCAAACATGATAAATATACAATAATTTCCCTAGATCTAGTTTTGCACTAAAATGACAATATAATCCATTAAGGGCTGTAAAACCATTTAAAATTCAATTAAATCTTTCTAACTCGGCCATAAACATTTTTAGGGGTAAAACTTTAGTTTAAAATTTTTTAGCATGGAAATCATTCAAAAACATCATTGTTAACTATATGGACAAGCATAGAATAGTGAGAGATTAATAATCACTCACATAATACCCAAATTACCAATCAAATCCCCAAATATGATATAAATAGCAGCAAATCCAAATCCAAAGCACCGAAACGATGAATCTATGATCCCTCTTCACTAATTCCCTTCTAATGATGGATTGGGCTAAAACTAGTAAGGAAAAAGATGATTTTTTTAAATAAAATTAAGGTTAATGGAGGTTTTGAATTGTTTCGGAAAAGTGGGAAATAATTAGATCTGCACCATCTTCCTAGTTAGGAACAATTCCTGAAATTAATTTGTGGACCTAAGTATGGGCTTAGTCTAATTGCTCACTAATCTGTCCAACAGCAAACAGAATTTAAAATGGTCATATATGCTAAATGATAAGTCTGTTTGTCTATTATGACCACTCTATGAAAAGAGAAACCGCAAGCCCAATCTAATGGAAGTGTTTCAGACCTTAGTTCAATCCCATCAAAAGTTATTGGCCTTAAAAGAATTTCTAGGTCTAAACTGTTCGACAAAATTTCTAAAGGTGGAAAATGTTCCTAGTAGTAATATCCCAAAGTTTGAGTTATATGACCTCATATAATTTAAATAATAATATTTTACGATCCTGGATACGTAAAATATGAGTCGTTGCCCTCTCCCTCCTTTAGGAATTTAACCCCGAAATCCCCAAAGAAATCAAAGAATAGTCAACCATAGTTACCCCACATGCTTAATAATCATGCAACCATCAAATATGCAGTCATGCAATCAGTAATATAGATAAACCTATCCTAGCATGTAAGATGGTATCAAAGGTGAAATTAAATACGATAAACAATATGCCTTACCATGCAAAGAGCTCCGGATATGCAGCCCTCGTGCTCTCTTTGGTTTCGCACGTGCAATCACCTTCACTTTTGCCCTATTGAACCTTCACTAACTTCATCGTCTTCCACCTAAGCTATTTCGTATCGCATTCGACAATACGAATAGGTTTACAAGGTCTTGAAGCTTCTGGTTCAATCTCGATATCATCAAGTTGATCTGGTGTAATCGTCACGTTTGAGTCATGCATGAAATTCTGCAAATGAGGGACATGGAATACGTTGTGAACGCCCACCATTTTCTGAGGTAAGTCAACCCTTTATGCTAGGTTTCCAATCCTCTCTACTATCAAAAAAGGACCTACAAATCTCGACACCAACTTCCCTTTACTACCGAATCGAATAGGATTCTTCAATGGAGAAATCTTTACAAACACCATATCGTCGGTAGAGAATTCCAAATCTCCATGTCTCCTATCAGCGTAGCTCTTCTACCTATCCTGAGCAGCTTTCATTCTTTATCAGATGATCTCAATCTTCTCTGAGGTTTCTCTAATCATATCCGGGCCATGTATCCGTTTTTCGCTCACTTTCCACCAACATGAAGGAGCATTATACAGTCGGCCATACAATACTTCGTACGGTGCCATACCGATACTAGATTAATAATTGTTGTTGTATACGAACTCTAGGAAATGCAGATGATCATCCCATGAGCCTCTGAAATCGAGTATGCAAGATCGCAAGATATCCTCCAATATACGATTACCTTCTCAATCTGCCCATCGGTTTGTGGGTGATAAGCTTTGCTGAGATGCAGCTCTGTCCCCAACGTCTCTTGTAAGCTCTTCCAAAACCTACTGCTGAATAAAGGGTCTCGGTCACTCATATTACTTTTGGGCACACCATGGAATCACATAACCTATTTCACATGCAACTTGGCCAATTTGAATGTTGTTCTACTTGAGTTGATAGGTATGAATCGAGCACTCTTTGTCAATCTATCAACAATCACCCAAATGCTATCGTACCTTCTGTCTTGCCAACATACCTAGCTCTAACTTGCAATAAGGTCTGACTCCAGCTGCCTCCACTCTAGGAACATCGTCCCCTAAATTAGTGTGTCTCCTACTCAAAGCATCGACGACTGTATTTCCCTTACTGGGCTATAGGAATTGCTAAAGTCGTAAGAGGCTAAGAACTCTGACCATCGCTGCTGGCAAAGGTTAAGTTTCTTCTAGAAGAAAAGGTACTTTATGGATTTATGGTCTGTGAACAGCTCAAACCTTTATTCTAATAGATAATGCCCCCAAATCTTCAAAGCAAACGCTATTGCCGCCAACTTCAAATCATGGTCGGGCACTTCCTCTCATGCGGCTTCAACTATCGACTAGCATAGGTGACAACCTTACATCCCTGCATCGGTACCGCATCCAATTCGTTACCACAAGCATCGGTTTATACCATGTCTTCTCATTCCTGCTCGGAATGGTCAATAAAGGTGCACTCGTCGGCCTCTCTTTTAGACTCCCAAATGCATGCTCGCACATCATGTCCCAAACAAAGGTCAAATTTTTCTTTGTCAATTTCATCAACAACGCTGCTACCTTCGAGAAGTCCTTGATGAAATGTCTAATCCCATCAATCCTAGGAAGCTTCTCATATTGGTTGAATTCTTGGGTTGTTTCCAATCCTAAACTGCTACCACCTCTGTAGGATCTGCTGCGAAGCCCTGCTCAGAGACAACTTAACCCAAGAATCTCACTTCCCTCCTCCAGCAGTAACACTTTAAAAACTTCACTCTAAACTTGTGCTTTCTCAACACTTCAAGCACAATTCTCAAGTGTGTCTTTTGTTCTTCCTCCATCAAAGAATAGAGAAGAATATCATCCATGAACACAAAACAAACTAGTTTAGCTAATCCCGAAGACACGGTTCATGAGATCAAAAAATTATGTCGAAGCATTGGCTAGCCCGAATGGCATAACAACCACTCATAGTAACCAGACGGCATACGAAACATAGTGATCGACACACTTTCCTTTGCCACTCTTAGTTGATGAAACCCCGTCGCTAGATCCAACCGAGAGAACACATTCACACTATGGAGCTGATCGAACAAGTTATCAACACGTAGAAGTGGGTACTAGTTCTTCCTCATCACCTTATTTAGATCATGGTAATCTACACATAACATCAGAGAGCCATCTGCCTTAGTGCGAATACTACAGGTGCGCCCCATTCTGATACACTCCTACGAATGACTACTTGCCTCAATAGGTCATTCACTTGCACCTCTAATTCATTCTGCACTCTGAATGTCATATGCCTCAAAGGCATAACTATCAGTCTGGCATCCTTTACTAAGTCTATGTGAAATCCAATCTCTCGATGTGGCAATAATCCAGCCACCTCCTTAAATATACCCTGATACTCTCTAACGATAGGCACAGATGACAACTCATCCTATGGGACCTCGAGTGAATATAGAAAGCTAACCATAACACACTCCTCCAGTAGGCATTAAATCACTACCTTTTTCCCCTCCCCAGCTCCAATTGTCACTAATAGCTACTCGCAATCCATCGCTACCGCATATTTCCTCAACCAGTCCTTCTCCAAGATAATCTCAAGCCCAACGAAACCCTAAACAAAGCAATCACAAACAAAAGAGCATCCATGACTCGATAAGACCAAACCACAACAAACCATACAAAGACTAATGGGCCTTTAATAGGATTCTTCACTACTAAATGTCAATCAACTATTTCGGGTTTCAATCTCAATCTATCTACCAGGTCACTAGATATTAAGGAATGTGAAGCCCTGGTATCGAGAAAAACTCATATGGAAACACCATAAATAGAAAGCATACCTTGAATAGTGATACTCTTCCCCTTCTCCTTCACCGAGGGAGCACTCGACAAAGTCGAGACAGCATCCGTAGCATATACCTTCACCACATGCTTCTGCTTTACTGGTTTTGGGCAGTTCTTCTGCATATGTCCGAAATTGCCACGGCTATAGCACTTTGTCTTTCCATCAGCTTTGTAGTATCTAATCAAGTAGCCTTTGTCTTCACAACCAAAGCAGACAGGATCCCACTTTGCCTTCTTCTAAGCATTCTTCCCTTGAAACTGCTTTCTTTTTCCATTCCATTTCGTCTTACCCCCAGCGCCTTCCTACGGTTTTGGCTCTTTCTTAACAACTACAGACTTAGGTTTAGGGTACAAGCTCTCAAGTCGAAGGGCCTTCTCAACTACCTTCTCAAACGACTCATCAATGTGCCCCCATAAGCTTCTCACCCAAGCAGTCGTCTAACCCCATAATCATATTCGCATTCTTCTTTAAGGCAATGTCGATGAAAGACATCCCATATTTCGACAAGGCATCAAACTCATCAACATACTCAAAGACAGACATGTCCCCAACTTCAAATCAACAAAATTTCAAAATAGCATCGACTTGTAACAGTCCGGATTAACTTCTCTTTGAATTGGGTTTTAAACCAGTCCAAAATAAACTAATCCACAGGAGTAGCAACTCTAATAGCATTCCACCAGTTCTTGGCTCTCCCTTGAAGCTGCTGAGAAGCTAACCTCCTCCTCATCGCATCATCCAATTCGAGGCCATCAAAAATTCTTTCATAGGTGTACAATCAATCCCCCACTTCCATAGCCGATTCCGTTCAATGGAACGGTTTTCCACAAGGCTGGAAAAATTCTTATTCAGCTTAGCGAAATCGACTCTTGGAGCTTGCACTTGAGCATCACCACTAACGGCAACATTTGTAGTAGCCACTTGGGCATTTTGCAGCATGTTCACCATCATTGTATTGAACATCACCTACAAGTCAGGGTTAGTAACCCCCAAGCCTGCTCCTTCCTCCTTACCTCTAGAGATGGAGTTCCTTGCATTGTTTCTTGTATGCTGGCTCATTCTTGATCTATAACAAGATGATCGGTCTCTCATAAAGAAAACCGCATCAATCGCAGTTGTGTGTGCATGCAAATAATATACTATATATACTACTATGTAGTTTTGAAAGCTAAAATATATAACAAACATGCCCTTTTTCATACACACACAAACACTCTCTCTCTCTATATCCAGTCTATGATGATAACTCCTTCCCTATCTCTTTTGGATCACGGTATCAACTCAGGTTAATCGTGTAACATAAGCTCTGACACCAAATATGACAACTGCCATACACCTTCCGCACCCAATATAACTAAGTAGTGCACTATTGCGAGGCCCGACCGATGTAGGATGATGATCAAGGGTGAAAAGAATTGAAACAATCACAAGACTTGTCGTATATCTCACACCGCATCGAATGAATTATAATATACATAAAAGATATTGCCAAGCAAGACAGTAACAACTAAATTGAACCACAATATCAATGTACAAAGGTTCATAAGTTATACAAAATGATAATAGAGTTTATATAACTGATAATAAACTCAAGCTGTCTCTAACATACATACATAAATATATATATATATAATAGACGAACACTGTCAAGGCTCCATAGTGTCGCAAAGTGGAATAAGCATAAGTATTCATATATAATACGATAAAGCTTCCTCTTGCTCGTCCTCTGCACAGCCATCACATACCAACTAAACCTATTATCTAGTCTACTCATTAAAGAGTACATGAGATGATAAGAAACAAAGCATTAAACCTTGAGTTAGGCAACAGTCTGGTGTAAGCTGTAAGAAACCTCAAAATGCTATACAAGTCGATATATGAATCATACCTAACATGTCCTTGCAACCAAAGAGTTAGCACATAATGAACACAATATGATACTCTATAATCATCATAAAGGTGCACTACATCCTAAGCATAAAAATGGGTGTCTAGATATCCACATTCACAATACCTACATCGTACGACATTCCTAGAGTAACAATCTACTAAAAAAGCAACCAAAGCAAATATAATATCCATCAAACAATCAACACTGCCACTCAATGTGCCTTGAATATATGGTAACTTATAGGACCATTCCATTACCAGGGATTAATTGAAAAAATCCCAGTTTTCAGCGTACTCATTCATAGCCTGAAGTTGACACAAGACCCATTCCACCAATCCAAGGTATACATACCCATTCCATCGATCCATGGTAGCCATTCCAAGTACCCAATGAGCATCCTCATCAAAAAAACTTCGAGTATCAACGATCCCTTAACATGCGTATTCGACCCTCTCCTTGCTCCATTTATTTTCCATTCATCCTTAAGAAATCATTCCACATTCCTTACTTCATATGATAGAACCATTCAACATTCTATCCATGAGTTACCCTTTCTAAAACTCACCCTTTGTGAATATTCATCCTCACAACACCATTCAATATCGAGTCGTCGTCATCAGAACGTAACTCCATTCATCATCAAGTTACCATAATTAAAGTCCAGAAGCCATCATCTTTCATCGAGCTATCACATCACAACTGAATGTCAAACGAACGCGAACACCTTCAACACGACCTGCAGAACCCCTGCATCTACCTTTGGAAGTTTCACTACTACAGGACCTAAATATTTAGGCCGGTATCAACTACTTTTCTTAGTATCAACCTAAATACTTCACCAATTTGGGTTAAGTATCTTGTACTCCAACTTCTTCCATCATTCTACCTTCTTGAAGTCCCTTCTTCCCACTTCTTGAGTCTCCAAATCTCCAAAGCCTTTCTACTGCCTCGAAAAGAGATCGATACCAACCGAAAGTGGTCGGTACCGACCTCTTTACTTCACTAAATTTGAAGTTTTGGCTCCTAAGTTTTCTTCCTTGCACCAACCCGAAGATTGCCCTAAAGCCTTGTAGTTTTTGCCTCAAAGTATTTCCCTACCGACTTGGACTACACTTGCTTCCACCGACTAGACTTCATCTCAACACGGACATCTAGCGGAGGATCCAAACCAACTCCAAACAACTTGCGACCAGAATTATAGGCTCTTCCCATCCCCTAGAGCCCCTCCTCCAAGTTTCATCTCATTTTAAGCAATTTTGCCTTCATTTTGCCCAAATCGATGACCACTTCCTATCTGTCCTAAAATCACAATCAAACCATATCAAAGCAACATAAACAAACATGCATATCATCTATAAGCATTAATCTAACATATATAATCTACCCAAACATGATAAACATACAGTAATCTCCCTAGATCAAGTTTTGCACTCAAATGAAAATATGATCTAAAAAGGGACTATAAACTATTTAAAAGCCAATTAAATTTCTTTAATTCAGCCATAAACATTTTTAAGAGTTAAAATAAAGTTTAAAATCAGTTTAGCATGGAAATTATTTCAAAAACATCATTTTTAACTATATGGACCAGCATAGAATAGTGAGAGATCAATAATCACTTACCTAATACCCAAAATTACCAATTAAATCTCCCACATCTGATATGAATAGCAGTAAATCTGAATCAAAAGCACCAAAATGATGAATCTATGATCCCTTCTCATAATTACCCTTTTAATGATGGATTAGGCTATAGTTAATAAGGAAAAGATGAATTTTTTAATAAAATTTGGGTTGATAGAGGTTTGGAATTATTTGGGAAAGAGGGAAATGATTTAGATCTATCTCATCTCCCCTAATTAGGCATAATTTCCTAAATTAATTAGAGGACTTAGTCCAATTGCCCATCAATCTATCCAGCAGAAAAGAACAAAATTTGAAATGGTCATATCTCCTAAACAGTAAGCCTATTTTTCTATTATTATCACTCTACATAAAAAGAATCCACAAACCTAATCTAATGAAAGTGGTTTTGGACCCTAATTCAATACCCATCAAAAGTTATACAGGCCTTACAAGAATTCTAGGTCCAAACCGTTCGATAAAAATTATAAATGTGGAAAATGTCCCTAGTAGTTGTTTCTCTAATTTTTAGAGTTATATGATCTTATATGATTTAAATAACAATATTTTACTATTCACTGATACATAAAATACAGGTCGTTATACCATAAGTGCCATTTGAATGTCTATTCATGAAAAATGACAAGGAATTCGGTACGAGGTCATAAGCGGCATCCGAGTGTCTATTAACGGCAAATAACGAGAACTTAGGTATGAAACAATAAGTTACATCTGAATGTCTATTCACAACAATTGCCAAAAACTAATGATGTGAACTTTAGTATAAGGCCATAAGAGGCATATGATACGCTATTTCCGACATGAGAACAAATTAGGTGGTGTAAGACCATAGGTGGCAACCAAAAGTCTTTTCACGGCATGATACCAAAATAGTAAGGTAGCCCAAAGGCGCAATCTGCACACCTTGACTAATGATTAAATTAGCATATGGTTGGTAAGAAAGATGCACTTATTTGTTAATATAATGATGATTATAACTATGATCATGTGAAGATGTTCACTTTTATTGATATGTTTATGTTTAATAATGAGGAGAAAAGCAGTCCTATGCTTAAACAACGTGGTCTCACTATACGATTGAATTGTTTAGGGTAAAGTTTTACTCATACTAAGCTTTATGTCTAATGCATGTTTGTAGTATTCCCCATAATCTCATGGGTACTCATTCGAGTAGGCTGAGTTTATGGATTAAACATGTAGCTTTTGGAAAGGACAAACGAAAGCTCTAATGGCAAAGCAGGAGGCTTATTTTCTAATAAAGGTTGTTTAAAATTTCTATTGTTGTGAACCAGATATATAACTAGTTAAGGGCTTATGTTAGCTTCTTCATATGTCCAACATGGCACAACTATTTATGTTTTATTATATTTACCCCTACGTAGGCATAAATTAGGTTAATGAAAATGTAATGACATTTGTGTAAGACCATTTTATGCAATGAAAGTATTTCGCTGCTTGGTTTACTTAATGTTTTAAAAAAACTGATCCTATTTTGTTCCTTAAAAATAACTCTAGTGATGGTTGTAGCATCATCGGCTTCGTTTTTGGGTCTCTAAATAAGGGATGTTATAGTTAGAGCTGGCAATTAGAACCGAGAACCGCAAACCCGAACCAAACCGACTTGAGAAGACTCAAAACCAAACTAAACACGGTGGGTCCCGGGTTAGATCCAGGTGATGAAAAATACTATAAAGACCTTATCAAACCTGACACAAAAAACCTAACAAACATTGAAATATATGCATTTTTAGTATTATTACCCAACTGGACCTGAACCGACCTGACCTAAACCGACCCGACCCAAACCGAAGTTTGGGTTGGGTTGGGTCTAGGTGTTGAAATGTATAGTTTGGACCAGAAAAAATCCGACCCGCCTAGAACTGAGACCCGTTGGGTCGGGTTTGTGTCCATTAGGTCGGGTCTAATTGCCACCCCTAAGTATAGTGCTATGGTTTAGTCCTTTAAAATTCCTGAATTAGGGTTTAGTCCCTGTAATTAAATTATTTACACATATAACCCTATTACTTACAACCTCATAACTCATGCAAATGAACTTCATTTTGCATACAGCTTGTGATGTTGGGTTCGTATTAAAATTCTGGACACATTGATATTATTTAGGTGTATAACATACACACATAAATGGAATTGTTATTTAGATGTTGATATATATATATATATATATTGATTTGTTATTAGGATATTTGTAATTTAATACCATTAGTTATTTATTAAAACATTATTTTTTTGACCTGAAAATTTGATATTCTGAATAAGGCGAATTATAGTCATTTTAATATTTAATAACATCAATTTGATAAATATTGAATATACAAATTTCTGTTTGAATTTATATTAAATTATTTGATTAGTTTTTATCACTTATATATTGATTTACACACACAAAGATACATACATATGTATGTATATTTATATGTGTGTGTGTGTGTATTTGTGTGTGTCATTATATATAAAATTATTTTATTATTAATTACCTTTGAATAAATTTCATTTATTTTGACAATGAATTATCTTGTTAAACATTTTAAACAAATAAAAAGATTATGATTCATGTTAATAAGAATAATAATATAATGATAATATAATACAGCTTAAAATCAAATTATTATTGTAAAAAATTAAATATGATTTAATGTTAACAACATATTCATGATAACACTCAAAAAATATGGTGCATAATGAATTAAAAAAGGTTTTTAATTACCCTTTATAATGTATTGTTCGATGCATCTGATTCAACATCTACTAGAGCATCTCCAAGAGCTAAAGGGTTAAATATTCAGCCCTTTAGGTTCAGGGGAGCCCAACCGAAGGGCGCCTATTTAATAGGCACCCAAGCTTTGGGCGCCTATTAAATAGGGGCCTGATGCTAAGCGCTTATATAAGTAGCACCCAACCCTTCCCCTTCATAACCTCTCTTCTTAATTTTTTTTAATTCCAAAAACGATTGAAATGCCACCACATGTTACCAAATTGGTAGACGTACCATCCGACAACAGATAGATGAGCTTGCCGGTCCACTTCACATTGCTCCTAGCCCCAAGATGACGATTCATGACTTATAGATCTTGCACGAACTACCTGAGAGATACATGCATCGCATGTGGACAGCTTTGGATATAGTCGGGGTATAATTCTAAATATTAAATAACTGTTAGTACACAAATGTTACGTTAATCATATATTAATCATGAATTATTGCTTGTTATATAGACTCATTACTTAACTAGTATATTAATCGATGTTATGTCGATTGTACATTAATCACGAACTATTGTTTATATTTTAGACCCATTATGTCAGTTGTCGGGGCAATTGGTTAAAGTGTATAGCATAATACTAGATATACTTCCTTAGGGTGTAGTAGATAGGCTACAGGCCAATCCTTTTGCTTTTTTCTTATAGATTCGACCCTCCTAGTCATTTGGTCATTTAGTTATATCCGTCCAAGTTAAGAGGTGGTGGCCTACCATGCACACTTTTTATTTTCAAGATTTTGAGCTCAGCCATATCCCCATTGATATTTATATGTTGGCTGGGATTAAGATAGAATGCCTTTTCCTTTTGGTTATTCATATGAAAGTCCTAAGCTTTTCACCGTATATCTACTACATTTTAATGATGGTCATGTTTCTGCCGATGCACTTCCCTTGATATTTCTACAAGAGTATATTACAGCTTGTATGGGTACCGATGCTATGAGTGATGTTGTCTTTAGGGCATTTCTCCTATATTTATTTGGTTCGACCTTCTTTTCAAACCAAAAGAGTACCATTAAATTAGGGTATCTTGCAGTGGTAGCCAATCTAAATCAGTTCCATACTATAGACCGGAGGTCTTCTATACTAGGATGTTTGTACACCACTTTAGATTCTTTGCACTGGAGGGCTTTTGGTATATTTTGTCGTGTTGGTACCATGAGTACACAGCATACATGCATCCCACATTGTTATGATAGTTAGCCAGGTTGCGGAGACATATTTTTCCCAAGCATGAGAGGATGGGAGCATATTTTGTATGTTTCTCATGCACCTATGAGGGTGAGGCATGACTTGATGGAGGCCCAATCTCATATTGATTTGAGGTGTAGGGCTAAACTTCTACGGGCACCATGGGCTTCATATTGGATCATCGTGACATAGACTAGCTAGATGTATGATGGTTACCCTTTTCTATTCCATATCACTTGTGTAGATGGATGATTGTTTTACATACACTGGCATTTCTTCTTATTTGGTATTTGGGATATTGATGTTGGTATCAGACCACTAGGAAGCTATGTATCCCTGGAGATCCATTATCTTGTGATCGTGTATGGAAGAGGTCAAACTATTAGATCATGGTATATATTGGGACCGAGATAGGATGGATGGGTAAATGCTTCAATGTTTTTCTTAGCCAATGGGGATTTTGAGGTATATAGGGTGAGAGTGTCTCATCGACGCTACATGTTACCTGACTACACTTGAGGAGTGAACTCCGATCATGTAGGTTCAAATCTAGCCTCTAGTAGAGTTCAGACACCTCCAGTTTCTTTTAATCTCATTCCATCCCAATAATCTCGGTAACTCATGGACTTCGGTCTTGATGCCTATTTTAGAGCATATGATATTAGTGGTACTCTTATCGAGTAGCCGATAGTTTATCCGTGGGATCAGGATATTGCTTGCATCCCTACTACTAGATTATATCTATTAGTGCGAAATTTTAGTACGGAGGTAGGTATCAGAAGGCCGAAAGGAGTATGGGACCCAACAGAGAGGGATCGCCTTGACGTGATATGGTTGAGCCTGCAGTACGAAGTGATGTGCCTTAGAATAACAATAGTTCATATAGAGAAAGTAAAATGCGAAAAGTAAATAACATCGAAACTTTTATAATGGTTCGGACCGTAGGGTCCCTATTTCCACTGCCCTTTCCTTCTTTAGTCACCCTTGTGTAGTCGAGAGGCTTATTACATTTGAATTAGGCATTTCCACCATTAATGAATTTTGGTGGAGCTCTAATATAGGAAAGCACAATGTAATTTTTTTTATAGTAGCTCTTTGTGCACTCAAAAGAATGTCTCCTTTTCTACGGCAAGTGTCCTCTAGTTATAGCAAATGTAAATACCTTCTATTGGTGCAGAGATTTTAACTTGGATTGATGACTTGGCTTGTTATAAGCGGCTCTGATTCAAAAACTTGTCATCACCTGGTTGAAAGCATTTTGACATGGATAGCTGATGTAGCGTTCTTATATATCTCTTCTAAGATTCCTTTCGCCTATCTTTACCGTTGATCTCGGTTTGGGCTATCTGAGCCGTTAATTGATGTGATGTGTTGAGATGCATTTGGTCTCGGTAGCTGCTGCTCTCGGCAAAGCTCCTTGCTCTATTAGGATAATGGTCTTGGTCTTTGTTGTTGCCTTATTTCACATCCTCGGCTTATATGCTCTTGTGTATTGGGTTTAGTACCTGAGCTTGCGATGGAAGCTAAATGATGGATCTCGAAACTACAAGCCAAGGGCTGCTCTTTTCGTAATTTATACTTTGTGAAAATTATGGTGTAACACATGCCCCCCAAAGTTCACTTTATATGGCTGATATGAGGAGGACTTTGGCAAGGATAAAGTTATATCACGTTTCGCACTTGGCTTGTTTGTTCCGTTCCTATGTTAAAGTCGATCCTGAGCTTTTGGGCAAAGTGACATTCTGAGAGCTCTCCGAAATGTTGCTTTCCGAGATGACTTTGTGATGATCTGACCTTGTTAAAATCCGAATTTATCTGGAGGGTTTTAAAAATAATTTGAAAATCTAACCTCATTTAGAGGGTTTTGAAAATAATTTGAAAATAATGCCCAGGGGCGAAAATACTATGATACCATGCTCTAGCTATCTAAACTTGGTCTTATATAGGTATCAGGTTTCGGAAAACTACTAGTGGCGGTTATAATGCCTATATTTTGCATGCAGCTGACGTGACTCACTGTACAACACCATGCATGGTTATTTTGACCGTGGCTTACTCTTTCCATGGCACTATTCGCCAATGGCTCACTCTTTGCACAACGCCATGATTGTGACTCACCTGGTGTGTTTGGCACAGTTAACTTCCCATGACTCACTCTTTGCACGACACGATCGGTCGTGGCTTACTAATTCCATGACACATTTTTGGTCGTGGCTCACTCTTTACACGTCTCTATTAGTCGTGGCTTATCTACCCAATGCATGGCTTTGCATAACCACGAGTGTTTTGCATAAACTTGATATATAGTTAATGAAAATCTACTCAATACATGGTACTAATTGACCATGGCTCACTATATTGGGAATCTTCCCAATTTTCTAATATATTCGGGAATCTACTCGATGCATGGTACTACTTGACCATGAATCACTATATTGGGAATCTATCTAATTTTCAAATATTTTCAGGAATCAACCCGATGATGGTACTACTTGACCATAGTTCACTATATTGGGATCTACCTAATTTTCTAATATTTTCGGTAATCTACCTGATACATGATACTACTTAACCATGGCTCACTATATTGGGAATATATCCAATTTCCTATATTTTCATGAATCTACCCATTTTTCTGATCTTTTACTTGCTTAGGGACAAAATTAAATGCTTGTTGTTTGGTGAAAATACCCTAATTTTGATTAACATTATTTAAGACATTTAATTAGATAAATTAAATGAAATAATGTAAATGGTTAAGGGAATTGAGATTCGAATATTAGAAGGTAGTCATGCCTAATAAACAAATGAACAAAAAGGGAATTAAAATAAAACAAGTAAGGGCAATAGATAATGGCAAAATAGGAATAGGCTATATTCTTATACCTTAAACCCTCATGCACTCTCATTTTACACGTTCACAAACAAAAATTAAACCACATAAGGCCGGCCACCATTAGGAAAAAGCAAGAGGAAGATAAGCAAGAATCAAAAGGAAGAAGCTGAATCAAATACATTCAAGAGCAAATCTCAAATTCCTTAACAACAAGCTAAGGTGAATAATAGGTTATATCTCATATTTCTTATTTTCAGTTCTAGATCAGATCCGAGTGTGTTTTGCAAAGTATATGTCATGTTTTGAATGTTAAACAAATATATATATATATATGCTTGTTGATGAATTTTATTTGTTCATATAGATTTTATGACAAGTTTCAATTTGAAAAACCTATCAAATGACATCCAAATGACTTGAGTTTTTGATATAAGGTCAGAAATATTATTTTAGAGATGGGTTTCAAGTTTCATAATTTTATGAATTATTGTGGATTTATTAAGAATTTTCTAGTGAAGAAAATAGTTAAATTAGGTTTAAAATTAATTTCGGCTATTATATATATGCTTTAGGTCCGAAATTTAAATATATTAGAAAACATATAAAAAGTGAGTTATGGGAATTTTTGGAGAATTTTCCTAAGGGTTTTATTAAGTATATAAAATTATTTAAGGTATGGGACTTAAATGTATTATATGTTTATAAAAGGAGAAGGGACAATTTGTAAATGTTTTAAATGTTAATTTCTAAAATTCGGCAGCACTTTTAGAAAATATTTTGAAAAAGAAATTGGCAACCAATTATATGATGACAAATAAGCAAGTTAGTTAGAAAATTGCCTTAAAAAGTTAAAAATCCATTTTATAAAATTTTACTACTTCGCCACTAATAACAGCCACCTTTCGACCTCATACTGCCACCTCCATCTAAGTCGAAACCAATACACATGGTATTAGCTTTGGTACTTAGTGGATAGGAGATTAGGCGAAAGGAATAGAGTCGAAACAGGCTTTCGAAGGGGTTGAAGTAGCTTTAATAAACTTAGAACTATTTTGGTTACCAATGAAGCTTTCGAAGGAACTAGCTTTCGACTTGGTCAAATGTTTTAGAAAAAGGGCTTTCGAAAGAGGTTGCCACCTTTGTTTTAAAAAGAAGCTTTCGATGGGGTCGAAACCTCTGCTACCGCATTCAACCTTTCAAAGCAATGCCTTCGAAAGGTTCTTTTGTTTTAAACTGTGAAGCCTCTTCTCCATGTTTTCGAAGGGGATGGATTCGAAGCCATCTACTTTCTTTTACTTAGGAAATTGCTTTCGAAATAGTTGCTTTCACCCTAGTTGTTTTAAGACCCTTTTTTCTATTGAAAGCTAAACCCATAAGTTTCAAAAGGAATGGTTTTAACTGATTTCGAAACTATGTTCCATAAGCTTTTACTTGAACCCAATGCTTTCAAAAGGTTTGTTTTGAGTAAAGGTCTTTAATGCTTTCGAAAGGTTTATAAGAAAGGTTTCGAAGGGGTGATTGCCCAATGCTTTCAAAAGGCTTGTTTTGAGTAAAGGAATTTAATGATTTTGAAAGGTTTATAATGAAGGTTTCGATGGGGAGGTTCCCCAATGTTTTCGAAAGGTATACGATAAAGGTTTCGAAGGGGTGATTCCCCAATGTTTTCGAAAGGTACTTTAAGTACTTGAATGGGAGGTTTCCAATGCTTTCGAAAGGCAAGTATGAAATGTTTTAAAAAGAGGACATCTAAGGTTTTATAAAGATTTTGAAGGGATACTTTCAGTGGCTTCGAAATGTCATAAATGGTTTCGAAAGGTATGTTTTGGCCTTTCGGCCTAGAGTTCAAAGTAAAGCAGTTAACTGGTTTCGAAAGGGGTACTTTCAAAGATTTCGAAAGAGATTGTTTAAAGCTTTAAACAAAGGTTTTGAATGTTCTCATAAATAATGTTTTGTGTAAAGCATATATCATGGCAAAGAGATTTGAGTAAGGCAAAAGTATTTTTTCCTTCTTTAAGCATGATTTAAAGGGTTAAATCAATTTGAAAGATGATTTTAAGGAAATTTTGATGGGTAGTTAACCCTAAGTAAATGACTTAGTTATTTTTATACCATATGGGACTGGTATAGGGTCGCACCCTATACATTAGCTATAGCCCCTAGCTAATTTAGTCCAAAATTCCAATGTGCAGGGCTTAGTCATAGGTAAGACTTAAATGATGTTACATACCGAAAAAAAAATATAGAGAAGGAGGATAGGTTATTGTTGAGCCCACAAAACCATTAGGATCAGGTGACCTTGGGAGAAGTAAGTTAAGGACAGACCATCTAGAAGTGTGTCTAATGGATGTTAGATTATTTATTTTGTTTGGTAGGCCAGAGTCAGCCAATGGTTAGTAGTTAGCGAAAAAAAACTATATTGTTTGGACAGATAGTCCATTTATTACCTGATTTATGAGCATATATGATATTTCTATTATTGTTTTAATTAGTTTGATTGCAGGATTCTGATTTGCAAAAAGATATGTTTTAAAGGGATATTAGTAAGGGGAAACCCGTTCCACTAAGTGTCGTGGTCTCACTTAATACCAGTAAACGAGATGCAATGATATTATTCACACCAGGCTTTATGTTTAACTCGAAGTTTATGTTTTCCCCTTAAACTCTCGGGTGCTCAAAAATTAATTTGAGTAGTTGAGAGTTAAGGTTTTTCAGGTTTAGTAGGTTGGACGAATAAAGCTTCCGAAGACGTGTAGGAGGCAAAGCCAGCTATATTTAGGAGTATTTTGTTTTATTTCCACTGTGTTATATTAAGACTGGTGTCTATTTAGTACTCTGATCATCCAAGGGGGCATCTTCATATGTCGCTCTTAGCGTAATTTGTAATAATTATATTTGATCAAAACCTGGGAATCGATTATGGGATTATGTAATTGAATATGAAATGTTGTTTTGAAATGTAATCAGAAAAGTTATTTTAATCTGTGTTGATTTTATTTCATATTCAAGTGCTTCTGATATTATGGATACCATTAACATTACCATATTTTGTCACCGGAAGTTAATACTATGGATGACTGCAACATCTGTAGCACTTAACTTCGAGCCCCAAGATAGGAGATGTTACAACTTGATATCATAGCCAGGTTTATGAAAAACTTAAAACAAATTTCAAACTTAAAAATGATTTTTGAAAACATAATCCTAAGAAAATAGAGAAAAGATCGGGGTATGGGATAACGCTATAGTAACATTGGTGTTAAAAATAATTTCAAACTTGTATTTGCTATATATAAGTATATGGACGTAAGATATGGATGCTAGAAGTGGAAGAGTTAACATTAGTGAGGGAAGCACCATAACCAATGGAAATGCCAGACCAAACACTAGAAAGAATCCAGATCAGGCACAAGCAGCTAATGTGGGTGTTGGAATACCACAAGTCGATATGTGAGCTATGTATCAGTTTTTCATTAACATGATGCAAGCAGGAGTTGGTGCGGGGTTAGTTGGAGGAAATGCTGAAGGAGGAAATCAAGGAGCTCCAGTGGTTAATAATTATGCTGTTTTGAGCATAGATTATGCTCGGTTGGGAGGAAAGCCATTTATTGGTACTGAAGACGCAATTGAAGTAGAGAATTGGTTACTTCATTGTAAGAGGATTTTTGCTGATTTGGGACTCAATGACGAGCAGAAAAGGAGACTCGCTTCTAGACAGCTAACAAGGAGCAGCACTGTACTGGTGGAACAGTGTTACTGTAGGAGTCAATGAGGAGACTATGACTTGGGCTGAGTTTCGGAGGAGGTTTGAAGAAAGATTTATGTAGGAGATTGCTAAGTCTACTCTACTCAGAAAGTTTGCTGAGTTGGAGCAGGGAGATATGACGGTGCTTGATTATGCAACCAGAATTAAGGAGCTAGCAAGGTACGGATATGCTACGGTTGATACTTTTATCAAAAGGAATGAGAAGTTCATTCGCGGGTTGAAGCCTGAGCTTGCTAAGGCCAAATTATCACATATTAGATATCTGTGCGATGTATTTGTGGAGATAGCTTTGAGGCAGGAAGAGATGCTTGCTTTTCTTGAAGGAAACAAGGCCAAGGAAACTCAAGGAGGGCAGAACCAGAAGAGGAAGTTCTTTCATAAGAAAGGAGCTCGGAAAAGTGATAGCTGCTAAGAAAGGAAAGGCAGAGGTTGTTTGTTATAAATGTGATAAGAAAGAACACTATGCTCATGAATGCTGGATAGACAAAGAGAAGAAAGTTGCTAAGAAGAAAGGAGCGAGATGTTTCAACTATAATCAGATTGGACACTATAAGAACCAGTGCAAGGAGCCAGCCAAGGATGGAAAAGGCAAGATGTTTGCATTGGAACCTGCTACCTCAAGACCAGCAGCAGAGGAGAAGGGAAAAGCTGTGCTAGGAGGTACGCTTTTGATTCATGGTGTATCGGTTAGAGTTATATTTGATACTTAATGCATCACATTCTTTTATATCTCATTGTTTCGTAGATAAGCTTAACCTAGAACCCTCATACCTAGTTACCTCCTTAAGGGATGCAAATCCGATATGAATGTATGCGACACTTGGGATGAAGTGTGACCAGTTAGAGTTTGAATTGTTAGGTCATACATTTGTTTGTAGTTTGCATGTGTTTGATTTTGTAGGGTTCGGAATTATTTTGGGTATGGATTGGTTAAGTAAATACGATGCTTGGATATTTTTCCATGATAGAAAAATATCTCTTAGACACTCTGACTATAGTGATCGGATTATATACACCGTTGAAAACCCTAGTTTTAAGGTTAAAGCTTTGTTGGGTGTTGTGGAGGTAGAAGACGAGTTGAATCAAGTTTTCATTGTCAGAGACTTAGCAGATGTCTTTAAACCCGTAGTAGGACTACCACCGAAACGAGCTATTGAGTTTCGGATAGATTGAGTACTAGAAGTATAATGGGTGAGTAGACTGCCAAGCAGAATGACACCTAACGAGATGAGGGAGCTAAAGGTGCAGTTGGTGGATTTGGAAGGCAAGAATTTTATCAGACCAAGTAGTTCGCCTTGGGGAGCAGCCGCAGTGTTTGCCAAGAAGTCGGACGGATCGTTAAGGTTATGTATCGATTATTGTAAGTTGAATGAGAAGACGATAAAGAATCGATATCTGTTACCTAGAATTGATGATTTTTTCGACCAGTTGAGTGGAGCCAAAGTATTCTCCCACTCCATCAGCTTAGAGTGGAAGATGATAGTATTACTTTGACGGCGTTTAGAACTAGATATGGATCGTACGAATGGTTAGTAATGTCGTTCGGACTAATTAATGCGCCAGCATTCTTTGTAGATTTGATGAGCCAAGTTTTCCAAGAGCACCTGGATAGGTTCGTATTGGTTTTATAGATGATATTTTGATATACTCTAAAGATGAAAGAGAGCATGAAGTTCATCTTATAGTGGTGCTGGAGATATTAAGGCAGCATCATCTGAAAGCAAAATTTTCAAAGTGTCATTTCTGGAAGAAGGAAGTGAAGTTTCTTGGTCATGTAGTCTTAGAGAAAGGGTTGTTTGTAGATCCGATTAAGATTGAGGCAGTGAATAATTGGAAGAGAACCAAAATAGTGACCGAGATAAAGAGTTTTCTTGGATTAGCTGGTTATTATCGGAGATTCATTAAGGATTTTTCGTGGATAGCGGCACCGATGACCAAGCTTACGTGAAAGGATGTGAAGTTTGTTTGGACCGATAAGTGTGAGAAAGCATTCTAGAGATTGAAACACTTATTGACTAATGCACCTGTGTTAGTTGTTCCAGAAGGGAATCAGGATTTAGTAGTGTATACGGATGCATGTGGGATAGGGTTAGGAGCTGTGTTAATGCAAAGGGGTAAAATGACTGCCTATGCTTCTCGACAGCTTAGACCGCATGAGGTTAGATATCCAACACATAATTTGGAATTAGCTGCGGTGATTTTTGCATTGAAGATGTGGAGACATTACCTTTTGGGAGAAAGATTTGAGCTGTATATAGATCATAAGTCGCTAAGATATTTATTCTCCCAGAAGGAGCTGAATATGAGACTGCAGAGGTGGTTAGAGTTTTTAGCCGCTTATGAGTTTGGTATTTAGTACACACCGGGAAAAGGAAACAAGGTTGTGGATGCACTTAGCAAAAAACATCAAAATGCGGTATTGGCAATGATAGCTTAGTGGAAAGATTTAAAGTCACCGACTACATGCAGAATTCAGTGAGGCCCTGAGGATGGATCTAGTAAGGAAACCGCTATGATGTCATGTTTAGAAGTTCGACCGGTGATGATCGAAAAGATTGCTTTTAAGCAAGAGGAGGATCCATTATTGGCTAAACGAATCGAAAAGTTAAGGTATGGAACAGAGAGCGATGACTTGGAAGATTTCAGTCTTGACCAGATGAGTGGTTAAGGAAGAAAGGAAGACCATGTGTTCCGAATGTGGGAAACATTATGAAGGAAGTTCTTGAAGAATGCCATCGTTTAAGGTTCACTATTCATCCAGGAGGAACTAAGATGTATCAGGATATGAAGAGAAGTTTCTTCTAGGAAGGTATGAAGAGAGATGTAGGCTTATGGATGAAGCAGTGTTTGAACACTCAATAGGTAAAAGCCGAACATCAGAAACCGAGTGGGTTACTTCAGCCTTTAGATGTTCCAGTATGGAAATGGGATTCTATCTCAATGGATTTTATAGACGGGTTGCCAAGGTCAAATAGAGGAAATGAAAACATATGAGTTATAGTGGACAGGTTGACCAAGAGTGCCCATTTCATTCCAGTTAATTCAAACAGGACGGCACGTGTTTTAGCTAAGTTGTTCATGAAGAATATAGTTAGATTGCATGGAATTCCTAGTAGTATAGTAAGTGATAGAGATTCCTTATTCACTAGCAAGTTCTGGAAGAGTCTACAGGAGACTTTGGGTACCAAGCTCAAGATGAGCACCGCTTACCATCCGCAAACAAATGGGCAAACAGAAAGAGTTAACAAAATCTTAGAAGATTTGTTAAGAGCTTGTGTGCTAGACTTTGGAGGATCATGGGAAGACCATCTATACTTAGTCGAGTTTTCATATAACAACAGTTATTAGGCTAGTATAGGGATGGCACCGTTTGAAGCTTTGTATGGAAGGTCGTGCAAATCTCCTGTTTGTTGGTTAGAGACCGGGGATAGGTTAGTTCTTGATCCAGAATTGGTTAGAGAAGCTGTAGAAAAGATTGAGTTCATTCGAGCCAGAATGAAGGAAGCTCAGTCTAGGCAGAAGAGCTATGTAGATAGAAGACGGGAAGACTTAGAGTTCTCAGTTGGAGATCATGTTTTCGTCAAGGTATCACCAATGAAAGGTGTGATTAGGTTTGGAAAATCAGAAAATTGGCATCGAGATTCGTTGGACCATTTTCTATTGTAGAAAGGATTGGGAAACTCGCGTACAGAGTGTAGTTACCAAGTAGTTTGGTAGAAGTCCATAATGTTTTTATTATTTCTCATCTAAGTAAGTGTATTCGAGATCCAGAGACTACTATAGCACCGACTATGTTAGATGACTTAGTAGTGGAACCGAATTTGACTATATTTAGAAAATCAGTTCGTATAGTCGCAAGAGATGAGAAGAGGCTAAAGAACAAGACGGTCAGATTAGTCAAAGTCTAGTGGAGTGACGACGAGAGAGGCTGTACTTGGGAAACGGAGAGCAAGATTTGAGATACGTATCCTGACTTGTTTCATGGTATGTTTGACCTTTATGATTTATTTTGATGAGGACCTTATCGTAATTTTGAGGATGAAATTCTTTAAGGAGGGGAGTTTGTAACGACCCTAATTTTGATTAATATTAGTTAGGACATTTAATTAGATAAATTAAATGAAATAATGTAAGTGGTTAAGGGAATTGAGATTTGAATATTAAGGTAGTCGTGCCTAATAAACAAATGAACAAAAAGGGAATTAAAATGCAATAGGAATAGGTTATATTCTTATACCCTAAACCCTCATGCACTCTCATTTTACACGTTCATAAACAAAAATTAAACCAAGTAAGGTCGACCGCCATTAGGAGAAAGAAAGAGGAAGATAAGCAAGAATCAAATGGAAGAAGCTTAATCAAATACGTTCAAGAGCAAATCTCAAACTCCTTAACAACAAGATAAAGTGAATAATAAATTACATCTCATATTTCTTATTTTCGGTTCTAGATCAGATCCGAGTATGTTTTGCAAAGTATATGCCATATTTTGAATGTTAAATAGATATATGTGCTTGTTGATGAACTTTGTTTGTTCATATATATTTTATGACAAGTTTTGATTTGAAAAACCTAACAAATGACATCCAAATGCCTTGCGTTTTTGATATAAGGCCAGAAATATTATTTTAGAGACGGGTTTCAAGTTTCATAATTTTTGAATTATTGTGGATTTATTATGAAACTTCTAGTGAAGAAAATAGTTAAATTGGGTTTAAAATTAATTTCGGCTATTATATATATGCTTTGGGTCCGAAATATAAATATGTTAGAAATCATATTAAAAGTGAGTTATGGGAATTTTTGGAGAATTTTCCTAAGGGTTTTATTAAGTATATAATATTATTTAAGTTATGGGACTTAAATGTTTTATATGTTTATAAAAGGAGAAGGGGCAATTTGTAAATGTTTTAAATGTTAATTTATGAAATTTGGCAGCACTTTGAGATAATATTTTGGAAAAGAAATTGGCAACCAATTATATGATGATAAATAAGCAAGTTAGTAGGAAAGAAATTGCTTTAAAAAGTTAAAAATCGGTTTTATAAAGTTTTACTGCTTCGCCACTAATAGCAGCCACCTTTCGACCTCATACTACCGCCTTCATCTAAGTCGAAACCAATACACATGGTACCAGCTTTAGTACGTAGTGGATTGGAGATTAGGCAAAAGGTATGGAGTCGAAACAGGCTTTCGAAGGGGTTGAAGTAGCTTTAATAAACTTAGAACTATTTTGATTGCCAATGAAGCTTTCGAAGGAACTAGCTTTCGACTTGGTCAAATGTTTTAGAAAAAGGGCTTTTGAAAGAGGTTGCCGCCTCTGTTTTAAAAAGAAGCTTTTGATGGGGTCGAAACCCCTGCTGCTGCATTCAACCTTTCGAAGCAATGCCTTCGAAAGGGTTCTTTTGTTTTAAAATGTGAAGCCGCTTCACCATGCTTTCGAAGCCATCTACTTTCTTTTACTTAGGAAATTGCTTTCGAAAGAGTTGCTTTCGCCCTAGTTGTTTTAAGACCCTTTGTTCTATTGAAAGCTAAACCCATAGATTTCGAAAGGAATGGTTTTAAATGATTTCGAAACTATGTTCTACAAGCTTTTACTTGAACCCAATTCTTTTGAAAGGTTTATTTTGGTTAAAGGACTTTAATGCTTTCGAAAGGTTTATAATAAGGTTTCGAAGGGGAGATTCCCCAATGCTTTCGAAAGGTTTATAATGTAGGTTTCGAAGGGGAGGTTCCCCAATGTTTCCGAAAGGTATACGATAAAGGTTTCGAAGGGGTGATTCCCCAATGTTTTCGAAAGGTACTTTTAAGTATTTGAATGGGTGGTTTCCAATGCTTTCGAAAGGCAAGTTTGAAATGCTTCGAAATATGGATGTCTAAGGTTTTATAAAGCTTTCGAAAGGACACTTCAATGGTTTCGAAAGGTCTATTATAAATGGTTTCGAAAGGTATAGTTTGGCCTTTCGGCCTAGAGTTCAAAGTAAAGTAGTTAACTGGTTCGAAAGGGGTACTTTTAAGGTTTTGAAAGAGATTGTTTAAAGCTTTTAAACAAAGGTTTCGAATATTTTCATCAATAATGTTTTATGTAAAGCATATATCTTGGCAAAGCGATTTGAGTAAAGCAAAAGTATATTTTCCTTGTTTAACTATGACTTAAAGGGTTAAATCAATTTGAAAGATGTTCCCAAGGAAAATTTGATGGGTAGTTAAACCTAAGTAAATGAGTTTGATATTTGTATACCAGATGGGACTGGTATAGTGCCACGCCCTATACATTAGCTATAGCCCCTAGCTAATTTAGTCCAAAATTCCAGTGTGTAGGGCTTGGTCACAGGTAAGACTTAAATGATGTTACACACCAAAAGGAATATACAGAGAAGGAGGCTAGGTTATTGGTGATCCCGCAGAACCATTAGGATCGGGTGACCCTGGGAAAAGTAAGTTAAGGACAGACCATCCAGAAGTGTGCCTAACAGTTAGATTATTTATTTTGTCTGGTAGGCCCGAGTCAGCCAATGGTTAGTATTTAGCCAAACAAAACTATATTATTCGGACAGATAGTCCCTTTATTACCTTATTTATGAGCATATATGATATTTCTATTATTGTTTTAATCAGTTTGATTGCAGAATTCTGATTGGCAAAAAGATATGTTTTAAAGGGATATCAGTGAGGAGAAACCCGTTCCACTAATTGGCGTGGTCTCACTTAATATCAGTAAACTAGATGTAATGATATTATTCACACCAGGCTTTATGTCCAACTCAAAGTATATGTTTTCCCCCTTAAACTCTCAGGTGCTCAAAAATTAATTTGAGTAGATTAAGAGTTAAGGTTTTTCAGCTTTAGTAGGTTGGACGAATAAAGCTTTCGAAGACGTGCAGGAGGCAAAGGGAGCTATATTTAGGAGTATTTTGTTTTATTTCCACTGTGTTGTATTAAGACTTATATGACTATTTAGTACTCTGATCATCCAAGAGGGCATCTTCATATGTCGCTCTTGGCGTAATTTGTAATAATTATATTTGATTAAAACCTGGGAATCGGTTATGAGATTATGTAATTGAATATGAAATGTTGTTTTGAAATGTAATCAGAAAAGCTGTTTTTATCTGTGTTGATTTTATTTCATATTCAAGTGCTTCTGATATTATGGATACCATTAACATTACCATATTTTGTCACTGAAAGTTAATACTATGGATGACTGCAGCATCTGTAGCGCTTAACTTCGGGCCTCAAGGTAGGGGATGTTATAGAAAATCATTCACTTACTCGAAGGAGAAATTATTTTGATGGTCCGAGGGCCAAACTAAGTAAGTGCTGTAAGGCGAAATCATTTATTTGCCGTGAGGCGAAACTAAGTAACCGTCGTAACGTGAAATCATTTATTTGCCATGAGGAGAAATTAAGTAACGGTTGTAAGGTGAAATCGATTATTTGTCATGAGGCGAAATTAAGTAATGGGCGTAAGGCGAAATCATTTATTTGTCATGAGGCAAAGTTAAGTAATGGTCGTAAAGAGAAATCATTTATTTACAGTGTGGCAAAACTAAGTAATGGTCGTAAGGCGAAATCATTTATTTGCCATGAGGCGAAATTAAGTAATGGCTGTAAGGAGAAATCGTTTATTTTCCATGAGGCAAAATTAAGTAATGGCCGTAAGGCAAAAAAATTTATTAGCAGTGATGCGAAATTAAATAATAACCATAAGACGAATTCGTTTATTTGCCGTGAGGCAAAATTAAGTAATGGCCGTACGTCGAACTCGTTTATGTGCTATGAGGCGAAATTAAGTAATGGCCATAAGGAGAAATTATTTATTTGCCATGAGGTGAAACTATTTTCTTAACCTTAAGGCAAAATTATTTGTTTGATGAAACTAAGTAGTTATTGTGAGGTGAAAGGATGGCTTTGAAATTTGCATGGTATTACTTGATCAGAGCCGTATCATGACTAAAATATTTCTTTGTAATTTCGGGAGAGGCGTGATATTGCTTGATCACGGCAATAATCAGGACTAAAACATTTTGATGCATTTTTGGAAGCTATATGACATTGTTTGATCACGGCAATGGTCACGACTAAAACATTTTGATGAATTTTTGGAAGCTGCGTGATATTGCTTGATCATGACAATGGTCACGACTAAACATTTTAAGGCATTGTTTGAAAGCTATGTGATATTGCTTGATCACAGCAATGGTCACGACTATAACATTTTGATGCATTTTTGGAAGCTGCGTGATATTGAATGATCACGGCAATGGTCCTGACCGAATCATTTTTATGCATTTTTTAAATGCTTAAGACTTAAGAAAATCAAAGTTTTTTGCATGATATATCCGAGGCATGTCTAAGATGCTGGTTATTGTCTCAAACTTGTGGACAAAGCTTTTATTCATGTAATAACTTCGTACTGTGGTAATGTCTCAGATGCTTAGCATTCTAAGTACAAGATATCATGTTGATAGCAAGTCTCTTTAATTTATATGTCCTTGAGGGAATGGTGTCGTGAATTATTAAGGGTCCTTCCTTATTCAAACTGAAAGGGCCGTCTACCGGGTCCCGTTTGTCGGATCCTTTGTGTCAGGCATCATCTTTCGAAGGACAAGGTCTCCCTTCTCAAATTTCTTAGTTTAAACATTTTGGTTGTAGTATCGGGCCTTCTTCTGAATATGTGCCACCATTTTTAAGGTGGTTTGGTCTCGAAGCTTGGGTAAACAAGTCTAGTGACTCCTCTTGGAGCTCTACGTTTTATTGTGTATTTTAACAATGCCTTCGGTGAGAGACAACTTATAATTCAATCGGGAGCAGGGCCTCAAATCCTATAAGCTAATGAGAAGGGAATATTTCCTATCGAACTCGTGGAGCTAATCCTATAAGCCTGTAGAATGAAAGGTAATTTACCTACACAATCCCCCTTTCTTTTGCTCAATCTTATCTTCAAACAAGCTTTAAAGGTCCTGTTGGCTGCTTCTACTGCCCCATTTGCTTGAGGACAGATCATTGAAGAGAAACTTTTATTGGTACTATAATCTCGATAGTATTCCATAAACTCTCGACTTTTGAACCGAGTGCCATTATCTTGTGGAGGACCAAACCACATCGTCTTGCATGATTCAATGTGCCTTGATTAAATGTTGGTCAATAGGAATGCTATCGAAGTATTTTCTTTGCCAACTTCTGATCGCCATAATAATCTCCATTAGTTTCATCGTGAGTTCCTGGTAACAATGGTTGACCTTCCTAGATCATTACACGTGGGAGGTATGGAATCGAGAATCCCATTTTTTGAGTACTTCATCATGTTGAACCTTGGAGCGTTATATATAACCCGCCTTGCTTTGGCAACTTCCATAGGCATAATTTCCTCAGTCAAACATCAAACATGTGACGACTTCCAATTTTCTAGTGTTGCTGACTCATTTTGGATAGCTTAAACCTGTGCTTTAATTAACACTATCCTCGATACATGTATTCTAGGCTTCTTTTGGACCTTGATCGGGATGGAATGAAACTCCCTTACATCCCTTGAGCTTGCATATTTTGCCAAGACATCGGCCCTAGTATTTTGATCTCTAATGATGCTTTCTAGGTGATAACTCTTAAAAGCTCCAGGTGGTTGCTTTATCTGCTTAACATAAAGAGCTAACCACTGGCCTCGGGTCTGATAATGAACGAGAACTTGATTGACAATTACTATATATCCAAATCTCTGAAACCTTAGTAGAAATTGCCTTAATCAGGAATTCACACTCGGCTACATTATTGGTGACTGAGAAGGTGACCTTGGCTGTCTAGTAAATTTGATAGTTACCCAATGTTATCGAGATATAACCAGTACTTGCCCCATGTTGGTTTAAGGCTCCATCAATCCCAAAGCTTACCAATAGTTCATTTTTATCATTTCCACTTTCGAATTCGGTTTTAGTGCATTCGGTTTCAAGGCCTAGGAAATTTTCTGATTGTATGCCAAAAGCATGCTTCTAAGGTTTTAGCTTTATCTGACATTCTCCGAAGAATATTAAACATCTCGGTTAGATCCGAAATATGACGTTCTGACTTTGATATGTTGCCCTACATTTTTAAAGCCGAAGGACATTGCATGGAGTAATTCGTGTCTGCTGGTTAAGCTTTCAGAGATCCGAAACTATTAGGTGCCCCTTCTTGGAGTTGAGACTTACAAGGTTATAGCATATGCAGTCATTTAACAAAGGTTACATGGAGTTGTCTGAAAGGGAGATTTTGAACGTCGATGCTTGAATTCACCCCTCGAGTAAAGACTCGGTAGACGGGGTTATGACGAAGAGAAAAGCACCAAGACTTGCCAATTGGACTTTCGACGTCATGAGGTGCCCCCTAGAGTTGAAACTTTTTGGAATTCTCCGAGGAAGGATATAGATATATAAATTCAGTTAAATGGATTTTGAAGACATGAATTTCTCGAAATACAAAAGCAAATTTATATTTTTATAAAAATGAGATATTAAACTAATTATTTAATAAAGTCAGTCAATCAACTTTTCTATATGAAGTTTTCCGTGGCTTAGGAAGGTCCTTGACGCTTGTCTGTTCCATGTCCCTTCACTTGTTGGTAAACTTAATAGTTCTTTTCTTTTAGATCTTCTTTGATGGAAGGGAGACAAACTTTAATTAGGTGGAGTAAGGATTGGGTGTTGCTTGACCTTCTTTCAAGGTTTAAGAGCTTAGGCAGCTGGGAGGGTCCTTGGAGAGATGAACCTTTATTTGTTATTATTACAATACTCAAGTTCTTGACTTTATCTTCCATGGCCTTGACCATCCTTCAGGCTTGAGCAGATTGTTGGAGAGATTCTGGAAGGTATTCCGAGAGCTGTTTGACCTGGAAAGCTTGAAGTCCATGGACGGGTTCGTACCCCTAGTTTCAGCCTTTTTCGTCTGCCTATGGCACCGTACACTTTGTCCTTGGTTTTTGTCCTCCAGTGTGGTTCTAGGTATTTGCCTCTATGGTTACTGGCCGATGCTTCAATTTTAGTTCCTTTATTTAACCTTGAGCTCGCCGTTCTTTAGATATCCACCGATGAGGGTTGTTTGCGCCAAAATTGGTCACAAACACCCAACCACGGATGAAAGGACCAATTCACAGTCACAGATCACAGGTAGAATATATGAAGAGGATATAAAGATGAAGAACAACAAAAATTGAAAAGAAAGCAGTAAAAAGACGAGGTTTATAGTGGTTCGGCTGACTCTGGCCTACGTCCACTTCAGAAATTTTCTTTTTTATTATCAGAGAATTGATTACAATTACAACCCGGAGTTTTTGAAACAAGAATGGCAGAGTAGCCTTTAAGTAGAAATTGAAGGGAAACAAAATGAGAATCCATTTTTTGAAGCCCCGTCTGTTGTATTTATAGACAAAATCCCGGTTACCAGGCTTCCTCACTGATATGGGCCTTCCAAAACCATAGTCGAGCCCATATCACTCATCCCTTCTAACCTTGAGTAATTGACATGCCGACCCGAAGCACCCCTAGTAATGATTCGAAGTAGATGCACAGGTGACCCGAAGCATGCTTGCATATGACCCGAAGTAAAATAATGCTGACCCCAAAATCCTATTGCCGAGTTGATTTCCCATAGCCGACCCAAAGAATAGCCATAGCCGACCCGAAGCAAGCTGACAATGCCGATCCCTTGAAGTGTCATAATATGCCGATCCCATATTTTTGATGTTGATCCGAAGATAACTACTCTCTGACCCAAGGTCCATCTCGAAGCCAACCCAGAGCAGAGCTAATGCCGACCCCAAACTTCATATGCTGAACCCTACCTTTTGCCGACCCAAAGAACCTTGGATGCCGACCCGAAGTACATGCCATATGTCGATCCCTCAAGTGAATGTCGACCCCATGTCCTAGTGCCGACCCGAAAACACAATGCCGACCCGAAGAACCTTGGATGCCGACCTGATGCTATCCCAGCTATGCCAACCTGATGCTTTGCCAAGTCCTCCAAGTGATGTGCCGAGCCGACCCGAAGCAGGTGTATTGCCGACCTGAAGAAAATCCAGTACCGACCTCAAGCAATGCCGACCTGAGTTATCCCTTGCCGACCTGGAGTATCATCAACATTAACTCGAAGTAAAGCCTCTTCTAACCCGAAGCAAACCCTAAGGTGACTCAAAGCAAACTCCAAGCAACCTTCTCTTGCCAAAATCCATATCCAAGTACGTCGCGCTGTTTGCCCATCGACTATACCAAATCCTGGCTACATATTCATGTTCATTATCCGTGATTGATCGCCTTTCCATTCAAATCAAAACCATAATATTCCAGCCTCGATAACGGTGCAGTCGGTCGGGTTAAATCCGCTTGTATACTGCCTTGCCAAAAGGCGGGTTAACAAGGGTAACTCTTATCGTGGGAGAGAAGTATAGGTATAGCTCCCCTGTCATTAGTTGGCGTTGGTGGTGAGGAACGATCTCTCAGATCGGCATGCATTTCAGTCCCTATTTGATGGGAGCATCAATTAGGCCTTCTGATTTTCGAATCAGAATGTGTAAACGTTTTCGCTACTGTGGTCACGGCACAAGTTCAAGTACCGTGCTGGTTTGGAGACACTTCGGACCGAGAGTCATCCTTTCGTTATGGTAGCTTTATCTGAAGGATACGGACCTTTGCTGCTTATTTGCTTCCACTCCTTTGGCTAGTGAGGATCTTCGTTCCTAAAGATACTCTGGGCCTTTCTCTGTTGGAAGAGGAAGAGACGACGATTACGTAAGGTGAAAAGTTTCAACGCGTTGATCATTTACCTTCAATAAGATTATTCCTTCCTCGCCGTCGAAATTTGATTGAGTTAGTCTATTAGGTAGTAGGTGGTTGGCTTCATCGCTTTCATTTTTGAGGGCTGCCCTTGGCTTGAGTTTTCAACACAATGTTGATCTATCCCCTCTACAGCCTAGGACGAGAGCAGATTAAGGCTTCGACCTTGGCTATCTCTCCTATATAAGCCTTCTTATTTAGGAGAGAAGTACCCGAGATCCTTTGGCGCTACTGGTTGAAGCCACACCAAAGATGGTTGCGCATCTTTCGAATCAGTGTGCATTTCGGTCTCTAGTCAATGGGAGCATCCGTCGAATCTCTCGGTTTCTAAGTAAAGCGTATGAATGTCCCTCTTCAACTAGACATTATGCAGCACTGCGGTTTGAGTCATTCTATCAATTAGCATTAGCGGGCCTCATTGTTGCCATTTTGGAGAGTGTTGTGGAAGTTTGCTGGAGATCAATGAGTGGAGGAATGGAAGGATGGAGAAATGGATGGACGGAGGTTCAAGCCCTCCTTCTAGCGCCAACAATGGTAGTGCGAATTTTCGTTTATACTAACACCCCGAGGTTCGGAGGTAGGTATCCAAAGGCCGAAAGGAGTATGGGACCTAGCAGAGAGTGATTGTTGGGACATGATATGGTTGAGCCTGGAGTACGAAGCATTGTGTCGTACAGTAATAATAGTTTGATGAAGAGAAAGTAAAGCGTGAAAAGTAAATAAAACCGGGACTTTTATAGTGGTATGGGCCGAATGGTCCCTACGTCGTCTAAATAATAGAATCAACTGGAACATAGAAGTAATACGCATGTCTCTAAATAATAGAATCAACGTCACCTTAAATGCATCGCACCGCCGTTGTTGTCATCATCATTAAAGTCATCGTCGTCGTCCAATGCATCATCAATATTAGCAGGACTATCATCACCAACCTGGAATATAGCCAGCTAAGCCTACAAACCATCAATCTATGCTTGCATCGCCTATTGAGCCTACTGATTAAGCATATGAGTATGAACGAGGGTCATATGCCAAATAGCGGTAATATATCGCCTATGCTCATCCAACCTACTTGCATACTGTAATTACAAATAATATATCAATATACGTCTACTTAACTAATATTATATAATGAATTAATAATTTATTTAATCACCTCAAAAGATAGGTATCGTTACACCATAATTTCCACAAAGTATAACTTACAAAAAGGGCAGCTCTTAGCTTGTAGTTTCGAGACCCATCATTTAGCTTCCATCTCGAGCTCAAGTACTAAAGCCAATACCCAAAAGCATGTAAGCCAATGATGTGAAATAAGGCAACAACAAAGACCAAGACCATTGTCCTAATAGAGCAAGGAGCTTTGTCGAGAGCAGCAGCTACCGAGGCCAAATGCGTCTCAACATATCTCATCAATCAACGGCTTTGATAGCCTAAACCATGATCAATGGTCAAGATAGGCGAAAGGAATCATAGAAGATATATATAAGAAAGCCACATCAGTTGTCCGTGTCAAAATGCGTTCAACCAGGTGATGACAAGTATTTGAAGCAGAGCCACCTATAGCAAGCCAAGTCATCAATCTAAGTTAAACTCTCTGCACTAATAGAAGGAACTTAAATTTACTATATATAGAGGACCACTTGTCGTAAAAAAAGGGACATTCTTTTGAGTGTGTAAAGAGCTGCTAAAAAAATGACATTGTACTCTCCAATATTAGAGCTCCACCAAAATTCATTAACGGCAGAAAATGCCTAATTCAAATGTAATAAGCCTCTCGCCTACACATCATTATTTAATTCTATTATATGACCATTGGCTTTCACAACTTTATAAATATAATTGATATTGTTCTTTATTTAAAAATCACTTCTCAAGATTATATAAGGAAAAATTAATTTCATTTATCATACCATGTCAATGAATGTTCATGCAACCCTTTATCCTCAACGACCAATAACGGCAGAGATAACACGTTGGCAACAACTACAAGAAGAGGTTATAATGGGGGAATCACCAACAATCTTCTATTTCAGTGTGTATGAATCTCTAGTGTCCGTTGTGAAATATGGTCTTGATGTTGGACGTCATTTTCTAAGATGTCAATTCTATATATGTGGATTTCACGAGTGGATCGATGACGTTCTACCTCAACATGCAGTTGACTACATAAAAGAATCGCAAAAAAAATTTGCTTTACTACAAAATCAAGTAAGTCTAGAAATGGTTCAAGAGCAAGAGTTAACTCTTACCGAAGAGTCGAGACTCGACCTCTTTATCCATAACCAATTGCTCCATCCAATATTGCATTTGAACTTCATCCATTCCCGTCAAATCTTTATCCATAACCGATTGTTCATATTTTTCCCATCCTATTTCTGCTTTCAAACGTTCAAGATCCAACTTTTGTTGCTCAATATCCGCAAACTTACACATTACATCAATCTTCTCATGTGCTTACTTGCTTCTATTTTGATGTCTTCCTTCGTAAATCTCATGAGCAACGTGCAATCTAGCGTTCAAACTAGCTTCAGATTTATTCTTTCTCTTTATTGCTTTGGAGTCCATTGGTCTATAACCATCATCACGTCTCTAAGTGAGCACATCCACCTCATTTTCTCCCTTGAATGGCATTTCTTTACAAGATGCATCTCCCAGACTAGACGAGTATGATGATTTTGATTCTTTATTCTTTCCTTTCCCTTTATTTGATCGTCCCTAAGGCTCTTTATATTATCAGAGTTCCACTTCGATTGGCTCATCAATAAATCATAACAATTCGTGAATTGATAATTGTATGGTTTTTAGCACCATTTTTCCTTGCAAAAATCTGTAAGAATTCCTCGTTCTCCATTCTTTTCTAATAACAAAAAAGAAATAAATAAATAATAAGAGTATATACTAACAAACTAAAAAAATCAAGAAACATACCAAATGCTCTTAACCTCCTATTCCACTAAGATTCGCTTTCTTTATTTTATAAATTATGATTCATAAAATCGAGTTTGTCAATTGATTTTTCTGAATCGACCTTGAATCGTTGACAAAGAACGTGTGTTTTCATGATGTTTTATGTTGAAGATATTGATTATTTTCTTCCAAAACTCATAACCGTTTTGGTCAGTATCCATAATCGAATCTATGGTATAATGACAGTAAATGTTGCAAAAGTCGAAGTCCTTGTTGCTTCGTTATGGGTTGGATGAATGCTGGCTCGAAGGAGTACCGTATTGTTGCTCGTTATCTTCTTCAAAAACATAGCATTAAGAGTGCGAAGGATGTGTAAACTCTCCGAATGGTGAAGACATTATGAAGATCAGTTTTGATTTGAAAATAATGTGGTTTAGAAGAGTAAAGATTAAAGAATTTGGTATGATTATGAAGATTGAAAGTGGGTCATTTATTGATTTTGGGGAGAATATAGTCGTTAAGGAGCCGTTGTGGTTGAAGTAGTTGTTATGGGCTTGGGCACCTATTAAATAGGTGCCCAGTTTCAGATGGCTATTTAATAGGAGTTTGAAACTGGACGCGTATTTAATAGGCGTCCAAGGCCAATTCTGCATTTGAGTTTGTCATTGAATATTACCCTTAATATTCACTTGAATCTGATCGATCCCTTCGTATTAAGGCTGAATTCAAGCCTTTTGGAGATGTTCTTGATATAAACTATATACATGTTGCATATGCCAGTAAATGATATTTGTTGTTTAGATATTAACCATTTTGGCATGTGCTTAGACCCTTGCTACTTTAGCATTAAATGCATGTGTGCAACATGATAGTGGTTATAGCACTTATATAACAACTTAATGATGGTGAGTATTATAAATAGGAAAATGGTAGCATGTGCCCTAAGGGCACATATTAATTTTGGTTAAACTACCTTAATAGCCCCCTTAATTCCACCTATTTTTATGTTTTAAGGACAAAATAGATATTTGAAATTAATTTCTTTTGTTTTTTAGCACATAAATACAATTCTTAACATGTGTCCTTAAGGCACACATTAACAAAAGCCTTATAAATAAGTAGAAATTATGGTGATATCCCTATTTTGAAATGTTATAAAAGTTTCCCCCTCCAAAGTTTCTCATACTTTTTACGTCCCTATTTCTTTGTTTCTTCTTTCTCCGTTAAAATCAATTACAAAATTTCGATCAGAATCGTCAAAATCATCTCTATAATTAAGATCGTCTTCGTAGTCAACCCAGATCGACATCGCAGAATCATCCATAGGATTGTGTTCGATCCAATTTATCAAATTGTTGATATCATCTTCATCAAATTATGTATAAGGATATTTCTTTGTTTCTAGATTATTTTTACCAAATTGATTGTGATTAAACAATTGTTTCATTGTTCGTTGTTTTATTTCTATATTTTGTTGTTGATTTTTTTATAACATCTTGCTGAATTGAATCATGTAATCTTTCTTCATTGATGGTGCCATCTCTGTTTGACAACAATTGTGCAAACAAGTATTTCTGAATTGAATATAGCATCCTGGTGAATTGTTGTAATTTGTTGTTCATTGTTATGCAAACAAGTAATTCTGAATTGATGTGATAGGTTATTGTTCATTGTTGTAATTTGTATATATCATCTTGCTGAATTGAATTCTGAAAAAGGATAGAATGTTAAGTATTTATTTTAGCGAACTGTCATGCAATTTTGTATTTGAAAGTCAAATATATATCAGGCAAATATTTTCCCAACAAATATTTGCTCGGCAAATATTTTCTTGTTATATATTTGCCTAATATATATTCGACTGTCAAATATTTCAGTTTTGTTTTCTTTTTTTGTTCTTTTCTTTTAATATATTGTATTTGTATTTGTGCAAGTCTTATTTTGTTGACATTCTTGTTGTTTTTATGTTGGGCACCAATACTTATAGCAGGAGGCTTGGTTTGAGTGATACTGTGTTGAGATTGAAAGAAGATATATGTAAACATTGGCCTGAATTAACACCTAGTTCTGTTGAATTAGTTTATGAAAGAGATTATAGGGAAAGAGTATTTGAAACTAATTCTGATTTCCATAGTATATTGTTGCTTGTTGGTCGTAGTCATGAAGATTATCTACTTGTTTCTGTTATATCAAAGGATTTATCTATATGTAAGAGGTCTGATAGAAGTTTGGTTGATGTTAGTTTTTCGTTAATTGCTAGTTCTTTTATTGAAGGTGGTTTGTGTGATTCTTATATGGTTGTTTCTTTATTTGGTTCTAGTTCTTTTATGAAGTAGTTTTAAAAAATGATTCTAGCAAACTAATGTTTACTATAGTAGGTCAAAGATTTCCTGGTGGTGTTGAAGATTTTTGATTGTATCTTATGATATATTGTATTAAGAATGGATACAAAATTAATATTGTTAAGAATGATATGGATCATGTTATAGCTGTTTGTTCACGTGAAGTTTGTACATTTCATGTTCATGCTTCTCATAAATTCAATCTTCCCGGTTTTTTATTATTAAAACTATGCAACTTATTCATTCTTGTGGAGCTGGCATTGCTGATCTCAACCATCCACCTATTTCTAGCAATTTTGTTAAGATGTTGGTTGTTGATTTTATTCGATCGAATCCTTTAATAAAGACAAAAAATATTGATCATTGTTTCAAGACTGGGTACAATATTGTTTTAATTTACTACTATGCATATGCTGGTAATAGATTAGCTCCTGAAGAAATCCATGGGAATGATTTGCTTTCCTACCATCATTTGAAATCTTTCTGTGAAGCTGTTTTTGTTTGCAATCCTGAAAGTATTGTTGAACTTCAAGACCATCCTACCAGTCTTGAATTTGAAAGGACTTCTATTGGTTATGAAGCATGCAAATATGGGTTTGGCTATTGCCGTCCTTTGATTTTTCTTGATGGGACTTTAATGAAAGGTAGAGGATAAAGTTGTATTATGTCTGCTACTGCTAAGAATGGTAATCAAGGTATGATTTAGTCTTAAAAAACTTTTAATCTTTTTACTTGTTTTGATATTTGAAAATTTGAGCATATATTTTTCTGGCAAATATTTGCTAGGCAAATGACTGCCTGGCAACTATTCGATATTTCTATGCTGTTATAATTTTGGTATGTTCAGCAATTTTTATTTTATGAATATGATACATCTATTTTTGTTTATAGGGTTTTTTCCGCAAGCTATTGGTATTGTATCTGATGAAGATGAACCTAATTGGCATTGGTTTTTGACAAAGCTTTGTGAAATGTTAGATGATGGTGATCGTGTTTTCACCTTTGTATCTGATCGGTATCCTGGTCTTTTGCTTAATGTTCCTCAAGTTTTTTCAGGTTCAGCTCATGATTATTGTTGCTATCATTTAAAGAATAATTTAAAGAGTTTATTAACAAAAAGGTGTCCTCAAGGCAAAAGGAAATAGATCATTTCTTTGTTTTTTAAAGTTGCCCATGGTGCTACATTAGTGTATTTAATCATGCTTTGTTTGAGTTTACGCTTGATAGTGGGGCATCAGTAGCAAGTTTTTGAATGGTTTGTCTTTTAAAAAGTTTGCTGATGTTTTTTCTTGCTGGAAATTGTTATGGGAAAATGAGTTCTAACTGTGCCGAAAGCTTTAATCATTGGATTTTGGAGGAAAGACATTTACCTATCACTGGATGTTTGGATAGAATTCGTTTGAAGCTTTTGAAACTTATGTCAGATCGACATGAAATAAATAAAACTTGGAATAGTTATTTATACCCTGTTATGGAAAAACATATAAGGGATTTATACTTCGAGGGTGTTAAATGGAAAGTTACTAAATCTACTGTTAATGTTTACAAAGTTCAATCAACTCAAACTTATCATGTACATTTGAGTGTTCGACGATGTAGTTATAACTTGTGGCGCATTGAGGGGTTTCCATGCTCATACTATTAGAAGTATACTTGCTTTTGATTTGGATGTTTATTCTTATATTGGGGACTATTTCAAAGTATCCTTTTTTCCAGCATCTTATTCTCATCCAATTCATCCACTTGTTAATTTTTGATTGGTAGATGTTTTACCGAAAGATGCTGAAGTTCATCCTCTTAAGAGAAGATGTGGTGTAGGAAGGCCTCCATCTTCAGATCGGATTAAGTCAGCTAGTGAGGTGAATAAGTCTAATCACCGCAGTTTATGTAAGAAATTAGGACATAACAAAAGATCTTGTTTGTTAAGAAATCAAATGTAATTTTTGTTCATTATATGCTTTATTTTTTGAAGATTATTAATGTACTATCGTATTTTATTTGACTGAATTAAATATGTATTCTTTTTTCTTATTAATTTATTTATTTCTCTCTTTTCGACTGTAAGTTATTTTAGTAAATTTGTATAAATGGGAAATATTAGAGGGCAAATATTTGCCCCGCTTATATTAGCCATTCAAATTTCAAGTAGCTTTAAGTCATATGCAATTGGCTAATTTTCTCATCGGCTTTAAATGTCAATTAAAACTGTCGACCATTGAATCATAAAATGCAGTATTATTTTGACCCGTTCCTTATATAATGAAATGAGTGAGGCCAATAGAAATATTCTTTTGGTTGATATTATGACATAATTGAATGTGATGAAAAAAGGAAGATAATGTTGTGCATTGATAGAGTTTTAGAGCAGGTATTGTTTATGGTGTTTGGGTGAAAATTAAAGAATATAACAAAATGATATGGAAAATTAAAGAATATAACAAAATGATATGATTGGAAAAGACTCATTAGATGTGGAAACAAATTTGGAACAATCAGTTTTGCATCATTTCAAACAAAACATTTCACTATTGATGTTATTGAATCAGTATTCTGATATTTTGTAGAATAGAAAATATCAGAGGGCAAATATTTGTCAGGCTTATACTTATCATATGAATATTTAGTAGCTTAGAGTTTGATTTCAAGTTTTAGTAGTTGGTATATTTGTTTCTCTTTGTAAATCCCACACAATCAGTTCTGCATCATTTCAAACAAAAAAATTCGGTATTGATGTCATTGAATTAGTATTCTGATATTTTGTAGAATATCAAATATCATAAGACAAATATTTGCTAGGCAAATATTTGCCCGGCCTATAATTGTCATATAAATATTTAGTCGCTTTGAGTTTGATTACAAATAACAGCAGTTAGTCTGTTTTTTTCCTTTCGTCTCAAAAAATACATTTAGTAAACTGTTTTAATATTTACTAAGTTGTTTTAATATTTAGTAAGTTGTTTCAATATTTATGCAACATGTGTGCATTAGTCAGATTCAGTTGGTTAATTTGCCTATTAGCTTAAAATGTTGGTCAAAAGTGTCTGTCATTGAATCATAAAAAGCAGTTATATTTTGATTTGTTCCTAATATAGAAACAAAACAGTCCAATATTGATGTCATTGAATCAGTTTTCTGCCCTATCCCTTGACCAGAGTTCTAAGGCTAGGACTGGTTGCCTAATTTGTAGATCTACGGCGGAGATTTTTGTTTGTGTCCATGTCTTTTTCTTCTTCTTTGCTTTTCATCTTCTTCTTTAGTGAAAAATTATATCTTTAAGCTTTCTCCTATAGCTGACTACTATTATCTCCTATTTTTCCTTGTCTGGTTGGCAATCCTTTTTAGTTTGAGTACTGATAGTGTTTTTTGTTTATTACTCTATCAACACTCAAACTAAAACGAGTGCCGGTTTGATAGTTGTTGTACTTACTGTCTCTCCGCAATCTTCTTCTTTTCGGAGTAATGACATGAAGAGGACGAGTTATAAGAAGAAAGTGAAATTCAGACAGTGATTGTGATATTGATGTTGCTGTAAACATGTAGTTGAAAGACAGAGATACATTTTTCTACCGTTAGAGTTAGAATCATTGAAGTTGATTGCTTCTAAACATCTAGGCTTATATAAAAATGAATGCATGAGTCTCAAAGAGAAAATAAGGCCTTAGAAAATGAGAGCAATCTGCTCAAGTAAAAGGAATTGAAAATTGTATTTACACATAGTCTGAAACTGGAATCAGAGTAAAGTGATTTGCTACATTCATGTTATTGTAAAACTCATCTCTACTTGAATGTTGTTTTATTAAAGTTTATTTTTGTATGAGATATATAACAATATGTCAATGCATTAATATATTGTGTAATAGGTTGTGTATTTACACATAGTCCGGAACTAAAAAATGCTGTAAACTCATCTCTAGTTGGTATGAACTTTGTATTTGTATTTGTGTTAGTAGTTGTTGTTTTATTGAAGTTTATTTCTGTATGAAAACTATAGCAATATGTCAATGTAGTTATAAGAAAATGCAGTATTCTTTTACAAATATTGTACAATCAATTCTGCATTACTTCAAACTAAATGGTATTTTTAATGTTTTGAAGAATGCTTTTATAAATTTGTATGACCGGTAAATATTCGCCGAGCAAATATTTGTCCAGCAAAGATTTCTAGCTTTGATCATGTTATTCTACTATTAATGATGCTACATTAGTGCATGATTATAAAATAGTTCAAGTGTGTTTTTGTTTGTCTATGCAAGTGAGTTAAGGGAATGGTGATGCACATAATAATAGGTATGATGTGCACCTAGTTGTAAATGTTGATATGATTTGTTCAAATGAGTGAGTTGTAATAGCTGCTATTATGGAGGTTGAGACTGTTTTCTTGATGAGTTTGAAGTGAGTGAGGCCAATAGAGATATTCTTCTAGTTGATATTATGGACATAATGGAATGTGATGAAAAAAGGAAGATAATGTTGTGGATGATACATTGATAGAGTTTTAGAGCAGGTTTGTTTATGGTGTTTGGGTAAAAATTAAAGAATATAACAAAATGACGTGATTGAAAAAGACTCATTAAATGTTGGAAACATTGTATATTCAGTTCTGAATCATTTCAAACAAAACATTTCACTATTGATGTTATTGAATCGGTATTCTAATATTATGTAGAATAACAAATATCAAAGGGCAAATATTTGCCCGACTTATACTTGTCATATGAATATTTAATAGCTTTGAGTTTGATTTCAAGTTTTAGCAGTTAGTCTATTCGTTTTTCTTTAGTAAATCTCGCACAATCAATTCTGCATCATTTTAAACAAAACATTTCAGTATTGATGTCATTGAATCAATATTTTGATATTTGTAGCATAGCCAATATCAGAAGGCAAATATTTTCCAGGAAAATATTTGTTTGGCTTATAATTTTCATATAAATATTTAGCAGCTTTGAGTTTGATTTCAAGTATCAACAGTTTATCTATTTATTTTTCTTTCTGTCTCAAAAAAATATATAGTAAAATGTTTTAATATTTACTAAGGTATTTTAATATTTAGTAAGTTGTGCCAATATTCATGCAACATGTGTGCATTAGCTAGATGCGGTTGGTTAATTTGCCTATTAACTTAAAATGTTGGCCAAAAGTGTTTGTCATTGAATCATAAAAAGCAGTTATAATTTGACATGTTCCTAATATAGAAACAAAACAGTCCAGTATTGATGTCATTGAATTCGTTTTTTGTCCTATTCCTTGACCAGAGTTCTAAGGTTGGGATTGGTTGGCTAATTTGTAGATCTACGGCTGAGATTTATTTTATATGTCTATATCTTTTTTTTCTTCTTTGCTTTTCATCTTCTTCTTTAGTGAAAAATTATATCTTTAAGCTTTATCCTATAGCCGACTACTGTTATCTCCAATTTTTCCTTGTCTGCTTGAAATCATTTTTAGTTTAAGTACCGATGGTTTTTTTGTGTATTATTCTATCGGTACTCAAACTAAAATGAGTGCCAGCTCGATAGTCATTATACTTACTGGCTCTCCGCAATCTGCATCTTTCTCTTCGAGGCGGTAACCTCTTCCTATCTTTCTCTGCTTTCAGAGCCCCTGGCCATCCTCCATTAACGGCCTCAGTTCAACTTGAATGAATGCAGAGGATTGAGAGGAAAGAGATGAAGAGAAGAGTTAGAAGAGCAAGAAAGATCAAACAGTGATTGCAATCCTCCGCTAATAGATTTTGGGAAGGAAAATACAACTTGTCTCTGATTTCAAATAAGAGATTAAAGTAAAATGAAATCTTCCTTCATCCTAATAGAAAAATATAGGCATTCAATTTTGTATATTTTAGTGATATAATAAATCATTACTTTAAGGAATTGAAAATTATATTTACACATAGTCTAGAACTGAAATCTACTTCTTGTAAGTTAGGCAATGTATTCTTCATAAAATGGAATGTTAGTGACTGAAAAGATAACTTTTTATTTGTGATTAACTTCATAATTTTTTCTCTTTTACTTTGATATGAACTTTTTATTTGTGTTGGTAGTAGCTGTTTTATTAAAGTTTTTTTCTATTTATAGGAATACATCAATGCACTTATAAGAAAATGCAGTCATCTTTCTGATTTTTAAAATATTTGGCTGGAAACATTTGCTAGGAAAATATTTGCCTGGTAAATTTTTGCTGGTCAAAAGTATCTGATCATATATTGAATTGAATATACAATATTTTATAATTTTATACTGTCTAAAAATAACAACATTTTCTTTGAATATTTCATGTTACATTTTAGTTAAAAAAACATACGCAACATTCAAAATCTGATATCAGACAATGTATATAAACATACATCAGTCACAATCTTACATCAAACATGTGTTTTTAAAACAATCAACGTCTAACATCTAATACTACATCTAAAAGCTAATAACCAACAACTAACATTAAGAAGTTTACTACATTCAGTATCCAAAATTGCCTGTAGTCAGCAAATCTTTAAGACTTTTCTATGTATTAAGATTTTATTTCCATCCGTGTTTTTCATCTGCAACTATATCATATACCATCAAAGCTTTAATATGCTATATGGAATTAAAATTATACAACTCAGAATTCTCCTCAATGTCTGTAATAACCCTAATTTCAAGTAACATTATTCTAGAACATTTAATTGGATAAATTAAATAGAATATTATTAATAGTTAAAGGATCGAGATTTGTTAATTAATAAGGGGCAGTGCCTTAATGAATGTGTAAGCACAAGAGAATTGAAAAAAGGTAAGTAGGAGGAATATGATAAGGGTAAATTAGGAACATCCTTCATTCTAATACCCTAAATCCCTCTATTCTTCATTCCTTATTCACTCTAACATTCATAAACAAAACCAAAAACCTAAAGAAGCTCGGCCGACCACCATTAAGGAGATTTAAGAAGAAGAAAAGCTAGGATTCCAGTTGAAAGCTTAAGAAAATCAATCAAAGGACAAATCTCAACCTTCTTAACACCAAACTAAGGTGAATAATTAACTTACATCTCATTTTTATATTGATTTCGGATTCAAATTAGATCTGAATAAATTTTGCAAGTTACATGCCATGTTGTGTTTGTTTAAATGGATATATATATATATATATATATATATATATATGTATGTATATGCTTGTTGATGATTTATATTGTTTCATATAGATTTACGATAAGTTTAGATTGGAAAACCTATTAAATGACATCCATATGATTTGCGTTTTTTATATATGGTCAAAAACATTATTTTAGAAGTGGGTTTCAAATTTCATAATTTCTACGTAATTGTGGATTTATTATGAATTTTCTATGATAGAAAATAGTTAATATTGGGTTTAAATTATTTAAATAAATTATATAACGATTTCGAGTCTGAAATTTATATATGTTAGAAAGCATATCAAAAGTGAATTATTGTGATTTTTGGGAAATTTTTCTAAGTATTTTACCATGGTTATAAAATTATTTAAGTTAAAGGACTTAAATGTTTTATATGCTTTATCAAGGAGAAAGGCTTATTTGCTTAAAATGTTTTAAATTGTAAATTTTGAATTCGGTAGCCTTTTTAGAAAAGGATTTGATAAAGAAATGGAAACCAATCATATTTTTGACAAATTGGGTAAGTTAGGTAAAACGGAATTATTTTTAAAGGCAAGAAATGAGTTTTGTTTCGAATTACAACTTCGCCACTTCCTTAGCTTGCTTTTGTCACCGTGCCCAGTTAGACCATTCGCACATATTCGAACCAAAGCACATGATATCAAGTAATTGGTATGTAGTGTATTGAAGAAAGGCGGAAGGAATGATGGTGTCAAAGGCATGCTTCTGAAGGAGTTGAAGCTACTCTAAGTAGCTTTCGAATCAATCAACTTACCTTTGTTTAAAAAGAGGCTTTCGAACAAGTTGCCAATTTACTTTGTTTTCAGAAAGGAAATTTCAAAAGAGTTGTCACTTGCTTTTGTTTTAAAAGAAGATTTCGAAAGGATAGCCGCTTTCAAACCTATTCGAAACCTAGCTGCCGCATTCATACCTTTCGAATGATATAGAGGCCGCTTTTATAGCCTCAAAGCAATGTATTCGAAAGGGGTAGTTTCATCTTTTAATTGTAAAAGCTACCTTATCAATGCTTTCGAAAGGGTAGTTTAGCCGCTTTCAAATGGTTACGGAGGCAGCGGTTTCGAAAGGGTGGGTTTCAAAACTATCATCTTTCTTTTACTTGGGATTAATGCTTTCGAAAGTAATGCTTTTGTCCCTGTTCTTTATGACCCTTTAATTATATTAAGTGTTAAACCCAATGTTTTCGAAAGGACTAATTTTAAATGGTTTCGAAGTAATATGTTCACAAATCCTTACTTGAACCCAATGCTTCCGAAAGGTATATTTTAATTTTTCCGAAAGGTTTGTTTAAAGTGTTTTGAAAGGAAGGTTTCCAATGCTTTCGAAAGATAAGTCTAAATTGTTTCGAAAGGGATGCTTTTACTTATGTTAGAAAGGTAATTGTTTAAGGTTTTAAAGAAAGGTTTCGAATGTATGGTTTTGGCCTTATAGCCCAATGTTTTCTAAGTTAAAAGAGGCTTTAACTTATTTGAAGGGATAGATAATCCCATTGATTAGATTTCATCAACCTTGTTTTGTGTAAAACATATATCATGACATAAGTATTTTGAGTAAAGCAAAGAGTATGATTTCCTTGTCTTATAAAGATATGATTTCAAGTGTAAATCATTTGTAAAGATTGTTTACAGGGAAATGAAATTTGAATAGGGTAGTTAACCCTAAGTTTATGACTCAGATATTAGAAGACCAGATGAGACTGGTATGGGGTCGCGCCCTATACTTTAGCTATTAGCCCCTAGCTAATGTAAGTCCAAAATTCCAGTGTATAGGACTTTGTCATAGGTGAGAATAAAATGATGTTACACACAGAAAGTAATATACGAAGACATGATAGGTTATTAGTGAGCCCGCGAAACCATTAGGATCAGTTGACACTAGAAGGAGAAAGTTAAGGACAGATAGTCCAAAAGTATGTCTAACTGATGTTAGATTATTTATTTTGTTTGGTAGGCCCGAGTCAGCCAATGGTTAATAGTTAGCCAGATAAAACTATAGTGTGAATAGATAGTTCGGATTACTTGATTTATATGCATAATTATTATTGCTCGTGCTATTATAATCGGTTTGAGTGCAGGATTTTGATTTGCAAAAGATATGCTTTTAAAAGGATATTAGTGAGGGGAAACCCGTTTCGCTAAGCAGCGTAGTCTCACTTAATATCAGTAAACCGAGATGTAATAGAGTTATTTACACCAAGCTTTATGTCTGACTCGAAGTTTATGTTTTCCCTTAAACTCTCGGGTGCTCAAATATTGATTTGAGTAGATTGAGAGTTAAGGATTTTCAAGTTTAGTAGTTTGGACGAATAAGTTTACGAAGATGTGCAGGAGGCAAAGCTAGCTATGTAGGATTTATTTAGTGTTATTTCTATTGTGATGTATTTATGACCAATATTGTCTATCTATTTATTACTCTGATCATCCAATGGGGCATCTTCATTTGTCGCTCTTGGTGTAATTTGTAATAATTATATTTGATCAAACCTGGGAATCGTTTTGGAATTATGTAATTGAATATGAAATATTGATTTGAAATGTAATCAGAAAAGCTATTTTCGAAATCTGGTCGATTTTATTTCATGTTCATGTGCTTTTGATATTATGGATACCATTAACATTACGTATTTTGTCATCAAAAGTTAATACTATCGATTACTGTAGCATCTGTAGCGCTTAGCTTCAGGCCTCAAAGTAGAGGATGTTACAACTTGGTATCAGAGCATAGGTTTATCAAAACTTAAAAGAAATATTAAACTTAAAATGATTTTGAGAAACATAATCCTAAGGTATTAGAAAAAAGACTTGGGTATGGGATAACGTTATAGTAAAGTACTTGTATTTGCTATATATAAGTATACACTTTATCTCTATTCTCCCATCTTTCTTAGGCTATTCTTCTGTATCTTGCAGGTCCGAATGTAGAATTTAAGGAAGTAAGATATGGATGCTAAGAATGAAAGAGTTAACCTAAGTGGAGGAAGTACCACAACTAATGTGAATGCCAGACCAAATACTAGAAGGAATCCAGGTCGATCAGAAGTTGCTAATGTGGGTGCTAGAGTGTCGCAAGTTGATATGGGAGCTATGTATCAGTTCTTTGTTAACATGATGCAAGCTGGAGCTACCGCAGGATTAGTTGGAGGAAATGTGGAAGGAGGAAATCAGGGAGCTCTGATTGTCAATAACTATGCAATATTGAGCAAAGACTATGCTAGGCTTAGAGGGAAGCCATTTATCGGGACTGAGGACGCAATTGAAGTAGAGAATTGTGGCTTCATTGCTAGAGGATTTTTGCTGATTTAGGACTTAACGAAGAGTAAAAAAGAATATTGGCATCCAGACAGTTGCAAGGAGCAGCATTGTACTGATGGAACAGTGTTATTGTGGGAGTAAATGACGAGACCATGACTTGAGAGGAATTCTGAAAGAGGTTTGAGGAAATATTCATGTCGGAGGTTGCCAAGTCAACTCTGCTTAGGAAGTTTGCTAAGTTGGTGCAGAGAGACATGACAGTTGTGAGAAATGCGGATTAAGGATCTTAAGGCTAGAATTAACACTAGAGGGGGGGTGAATAGTGTTTTAAGAAATTTGTTAATCTTTTTGAGTTTATCTAACTTTTTAACAATGTATACACTAATTAGACACAGATATGAACACAGAATCAAACACAGATGCAAATAAAGTAAAAGCAGTAAAGGAAAGAACACACCGGATTTTATACTGGTTCGGAGTTACCCTACATCCAGTCCCGTACAACTAAGTACGGATTTCCTTTCAAAAGCAATTCAACAATTACAACCCTCGATTTCAAGACTACGAGGTACACCCTCCAGAATAACAATCCTCTGGGTAGAGATACTTGATTTCCGGGGCAACAAGTTCATCCAATTGATTTCCAAGGCTACAATCACACCTTTTCTCGCTTGATTGATTTCCAAGGCTACAATCACACCTTTTCTCGCTAATATATTACAAAGAAACCTATAACTCTGAATAGCACTGAGAACCTTGTAGAGATAGTGATGTAGAATCAAACTAGAAGTAATCGAGTATGATTCAATGTTGATTTCGGCAGAGTAATGGTATGATTTTGTAATAAGAAATGTGGAAGATGAAGAGGAGTGAAAATCAAAAAAATATGATTGAAAATTCGTTGAAACTGACCCCTATTTATAGAAAACCAACAGCCATGACCATTCATGAAGAGTTATGGCGAATAGACACTTCTTTTGAAATTTGAATTTGAACTTCAACTGTCACTATGTCGACATACTACCTAGGGGCATGTCGACATCCCTCAGCCAAAAATGATGATTTGAATTTCTATAAAAACAATATTTATCTTATATAAAAACTATTTAAACTTTATAAATATACTTGAATATAGTTGAAATTCATAAGTAAATATAAAGAACAATATATACATAATTTAACTATAATTTTATATTTAAATCTAAGTATAAATATTAAAAGTTAAATATATTATTTGAAAAGACATTTAAAATCAGGAATATTTAGACTTTGAAATTAAAGATGTTTTGAGGCTAAAATTATTTAAAATCAGGGTAGAGAGTTTTGAATCTTTTAAAAGGAAAGTTTTGAAATCATTTTGAAAACAAGATAATTTTGTAAAATCATTTGAATTAAAATTAGTGGATACAAAACAATGTCCCACTAGATTTTCGTAGGTTCCATCTAACTTAGGGTTCCATCCCTTTAACGTGCTCGAAGTGGATTCCATTCCACGAATAAATTGGATATTAAGATGACAGTGCTTTTCTATGAGTTTTAACAAATATTTCTAATAAAACAGACTTAACCTTGAACTCTTGATAATCTTGATACTCATGAATCTTCTATCTCTGTATCTTGAATCTCTATACTGTACAGTCTTCATTCTTGATACCTGCATGGTTAGATCCTACAAATACATATATATCTAAACTTGTAATGTTAGTATTTATATTTTATAATCTATTCTAAGGTTGTTGTCATCAAAACCATCATCTCAAGGACTAACAATCTCTCCCTTTTTGATGATGACAACCTTTGTTTATAAAATATTCCTTCTATCCTAATCACTCCCCCTAAAACTAACAACTCCCCCTTAATCTATGCCTAACTACCCTATTTTATACTTCTCCCCCTTTGTCATCAACAAAAATTTACTCCCCCTTACTCTTGGACTTTAGTACCTGCATTGATAAACTATACAACGGAATATATAATATATAGATTAAGAAATAATGATACTTATGAGCATAATAACTTAATTAAAGACTATATCATTTTAATGTATATATATACATATTTCACATAGCAACCTTCAAACCAAATGAAATCAATCCACACAAAGTATCAATCCAAACCAAATCAAATAAAACAAATTAATTCAAACAAATCAATCAAAGAAAGATAAATAAAATGTTATGAGGAACATCAACCCATCCTTCTTCTCCAAAGATAGGGTCTTGTTTGATAGCATCCCAATTTTCATTATCAACAGATAGAGAAACGGGAGGATGTGCTTCGTTATCATCCTTGTGCAGGGAGGAAATCATCCAACGAATTGCATCGAAGTGTCTCTCTTGTTCCATGATCATCTGCATTTGACTTAATTCTAAGTGATGCTGATTACGGAGGATGATAGAGAGAATATTCTTGAATGAATTGAGTGTTTCTTCAAGATTTTCAGATAGATTATGAATAGGATTGGCCATAATTGAATTAGAGAAAGAAATGAAGGATATAGATAATGAGATATAAATTTCAGTGAAGATTTATGGAAGACAAAGGTATATATAGGTGTAGAAATTCGTTTGAAATGAATAGACATTTGGTAGTTATTCAAATTTCAAACTCAAAATCAATAGTCACTTCTGACCAGTACATGTCGACATGGTCAAGGGGGGTATGTCGACATACTTCAGTGAAAATTGATGATAATTTTATTTTGTGAATAATTATGTATATATATTTCTATAATATACTAACATTTATTCTAGATATAAAATAAGCTAGATGACAGAAAGGAAATTCAATTTCACTGCATAATTGGATAATACAATGATTAAACATAAGGAACTGCACGAACATTCGAAATAAAACAAACTAAGACAAATACAATAAGATACTAAAAGATAAAACTAGTTAGAAGATGAGGATGATGAAGATAGTCAAAGTTTCTTGCTAACTTTTGAAAAGAACTTGTTCATCTTCGAAGACATGTTATCCAACTTCTTACTAACGGATCGTTTTAAAATCCGTTGATTCTCCACAATTATCTTTTGGTTTTTGAGAAGGGTTTTGTTGGATGGATTGGAAGGATATTCAATACTTTCTAAGGATGTTTCACCTTCTTCTTCTTCTTCTATTTCCATTTCATCCCTTTCTTCTTCTTCTTCCTCTTCCATTTCTTCATGAGCCAAACGCTCTTCCTTTTCGGTAAGAGTCTCATAAGGTTGAAAAACATATGGGATTTTCATGAGAGAAATGTTTGAGATATTAAAAACTTTTCTAGAGACAAACTCTTCACCTTTGAAATCCACTCCAAAATAGTTAAAAATCCGAGTAAGGTAAATTCCATGATATAAAGTGTTTTCTCCCATTTCAAAATTTTTAGGACGAAGTTCATCCAAAATAACTTGCGCCCAATTGATGTCATAATTTCCGAAAATACCAAAAAGTGCTTTGCACACTTTTGAAGTAGGATTGTTAAAATTACCCGAACTTGGGGTAAAAGTATGTTGTAAAAGAAGATTGACAATCCTTGCTTTAGGACGAAAGTTTCGGTTTTTAAATTCAAAATTTTCATCTCCTTCAAAAATATGATGAAATGTCTCACGATCATGTTCATCGATTTTAAAACTAGAAAGATCCATTCCCGTGCTTTTGCAATTAAGAATGGTACCCAAAAGATCACAATTCAAAACAATTTGAGTCCCTTTGACACTACTCCAAATCTCATTCTCATTTCCATTATAAAAAGCACGGTTTAGATTAGCATAAAAGATTTTGACAAGATTAGGATAGCAAACAAAATCGTTTTGAGAAGAGTCAATAAGACTTAAAACACCATTGTTTGCAAAAAGAGAATCAATTTCATAAGAAGAAAAATATTGAAAAATAGCAAATTTTCCAGGATGGACTTTGGCATAATTAGCATAATTGATGTATGCTTTAATTGCCTCCGGATCATTGAATAATTGCTCTTTGATTTTTCTGGAAATTATCATGGTTGAGGGGTTGTTTGAAGAAGCCATTAGAGTAGAGAGTAGAGAGCTTTAAGATATGAAGAGAGAGTTTGAATTTGAAAATGAAAGTGAAAAGATATGATAAAAGATAGTGGATAAATAGACTTTCAAAGGACATATTCTCTGGTCAAAAGGTATCTTTTTAAAGAAATAAATGAAGTGAAAAAGTGGAGGGAAATTCAAACATTTGAATTCAAAATTTGAAATTCAAATTCAGGTAGGCATGTCGACATCGTGGTAGGGGCCATGTCGACATGTGCCTGTGAATTTTCATGATATGATTTTCCTAAGATATCTAATATACATATATATAAATATTATTATTAATGTCTATATTTCTGAAATATTATTTTACTTATAATATATTTCAGAATGTGTCAAAAATAATAAAAATAATAATAAAATAATAAAATAATAGTAAAAATAGAAAATAAATTTTAAAATTCAAACAGCATATCAATTCAAAATCAATCAATCAAACAATCAAGCAACTAATTCTATGCAAGCAATTTCAACCAATTGTATTGTAAACGTGTACCTTTTTCTGAGTACGTTTCTTTGAACTCGTCGGAGTCATGAACTGTAGTGAAACACAAATTCAATTTATCCATCTTTTGATCATCATCACTAGAGGATGAGTCTGAGTCATCTAGAGTTGCAGTAAATGCATGCTTCCGTTTCTTTGCTGGTTTATTGTTCATAGGAGGATTCTGCCTTTCTGGATACGGACAGTTCTTTTTGATATGACCTGGTTCGTCACAATTGAAGCATTTGATAAAGTTTGGTACTGTAGTCTGATTACCGGAATTCTTAAAGTTGTTTCTCTTGGAACTATTCAATTTTCTGTACTTCAGAAATTTCCTAAAATTTCTGGTCATAAATGCTATCTCTTCATCATTGTCACTGTTTGAGTCTGATCCATCGGTCAATGCATTGAATGCCATTGATTTCTTTTCAGATGCTTTGCTTTATCTTCTCCCGATCATTTGAACTTCAAACGACATTAGATTTCCAATCAATTCTTCTATCTTTAAAGTACTGATGTCATTTTCCTCTTCAATTGCAAGTGTCTTTTGATCCCATTCTGGAGTGAGAGAATTTAAAAATTTTCTGACTTGATCTTCTTCCGAAAATTCCTTTCTCAAAGATATTAAAGAATGCACAATATCTTGAAATCGACTATACATATCTGAAATAGACTCATTAGTATTCATTTTAAATAACTGAAACTGATTTGTGAGCATGGAAATTTTGGTCTGTTTAACTTTGCTTGTTCCTTCGTGAGTTACTTGCAAAGTTTTCCAGATTTCATATGCAGACTTACAAACTGACACTCTATTAAATTCATTTCTTTCAAGTGAACAAAACAGAATATTCATTGCCTTAGAGTTATTTTGTGCAACAGTCTTTTTCTCAGTGGTCCACTGTGCAAAATTAGTTGTGGGTTCAGAATATTCAGTTTGTGTGATATTCCAAGTATCTAATCCTACAGATTGTAAATATATTCTCATCCTACATGCCCAATATGCATAGTTACTGCCATTAAAAAGTGGTGGTCTGGTAGTAGACTGACCTTCTACAAATGAACTAGTGTTCATGGAAATAGCAGTACTAGTGTTAGTAGCCATTTTGAAAATTTTCAAAATTCAGATAATGAAACTTTTGAAAACAAAGCACTGATACCAAATGTGAGAAATGCGGATTAAGGATCTTAAGGCTAGAATTAACACTAGAGGGGGGTGAATAGTGTTTTAAGAAATTTGTTAATCTTTTTGAGTTTATCTAACTTTTTAACAATGTATACACTAATTAGACACAGATATGAACACAGAATCAAATACAGATGCAAATATAAAGTAAAAGCAGTAAAGGAAAGAACACACCAGATTTTATACTGGTTCGGAGTTACCCTACATCCAGTCCCGTACAACTAAGTACGGATTTCCTTTCAAAAAGCAATTCAACAATTACAACCCTCGATTTCAAGGCTACGAGGTACACCCTCCAGAATACCAATCCTCTGGGTAGAGATACTTGATTTCCAGGGCAACAAGTTCACCCAATTGATTTCCAAGGCTACAATCACACCTTTTCTCGCTTGATTGATTTCCAAGGCTACAATCACACCTTTTCTCGCTAATATATTACAAAGAAACGTATAACTCTGAATAGCACTAAGAACCTTGTAGAGATAGTGATGTAGAATCAAACTAGAAGTAATCGAGTATGATTCAATGTTGATTTCGGCAGAGTAATGGTATGATTTTGTAATAAGAAATGTGGAAGATGAAGAGGAGTGAAAATCAGAAAAATATGATTGAAAATTTGTTGAAACTGACCCCTATTTATAGAAAACCAACAGTCATGACTATTCATGAAGGGTTGCGAATAGACACTTCTTTTGAAATTTGAATTTGAACTTCAACTGTCACTATGTCGACCTACTACCTACGGGCATGTCGACATCCCTCAGCCAAAAATGATAATTTGAATTTCTATAAAAACAATATTTATCTTATATAAAAACTATTTAAAACTTTATAAATATACTTGAATATAGTTGTTAATAAGTAAATATAAAGAACAATATATACATAATTTAACTATAATTTTATATTTAAATCTAAGTATAAATATTAAAAGTTAAATATATTATTTGAAAAGACATTTAAAATCAGGAGTATTTTGACTTTGAAATTAAAGATGTTTTGAGGCTAAAATTATTTAAAATCATGATAGAGAGTTTTGAATCTTTTAAAAGGAAAGTTTTGAAATCATTTTGAAATCATTTTGAAAACAAGATAATTTTGTAAAACCATTTGAATTAAAATTAGTGGATACAAAACAATGTCCCACTAGATTTTCGTAGGTTCCATCCTACTTAGGGTTCCATCCCTTTAACGGGCTCGAAGTGGATTCCATTCCACGAATAAATTGGATATTACGATGCCAGTGCTTTTCTACGAGTTTTAACAAATATTTCTAATAAAACAGACTTAACCTTGAACTCTTGATAATCTTGATACTCATGAGTATTCTATCTCTGTATCTTGAATCTCTATACTGTACAGCCTTCATTCTTGATACCTGCATGGTTAGATCCTGCAAATACATATATATCTAAACTTGTAATGTTAGTATTTATATTTTATAATCTATTCTAAGGTTGTTGTCATCAAAACCATCATCTCAAGGACTAATAATCTCCCCCTTTTTGATGATGACAACCTTTATTTATAAAATATTCCTTCTATCCTAATCACTCCCCCTAAAACTAACAACTCCCCCTTAATCTATGCCTAACTACCCTATTTTATACTTCTCCCCCTTTGTCATCAACAAAAATTTACTCCCCCTTACTCTTGGACTTTAGTACCTGCATTGATAAACTATACAACGGAATATATAATATATAGATTAAGAAATAATGATACTTATGAGCATAATAACTTAACTAAAGACTATATTCATTTTAATGTATATATATATATACATGTGTATATATATATACATGTTTCACACAGCAACCTTCAAACCAAATGAAATCAATCCACACAAAGTATCAATCCAAACCAAATCAAATAAAACAAATTAATTCAAACAAATCAATCAAAGAAAGAAAAATAAAATGTTACGAGGAACATCAACCCATCCTTCTTCTCCAAAGATAGGGTCTTGTTTGATAGCATCCCAATTTTCATTATCAACAGATAGAGAAACGGGAGGATGTGCTTCGTTATCATCCTTGTGCAGGGAGGAGATCATCCAACAAATTGCATCGAAGTGTCTCTCTTGTTCCTTGATCATCTGCATTTGACTTAATTCTAAGTGACGCTGATTACGGAGGATGATAGAGAGAATATTCTTGAATGAATTGAGTGTTTCTTCAAGATTTTCAGATAGATTATGAATAGGATTGGCCATAATTGAATTAGAGAAAGAAATGAAGGATATAGATAATGAGAAATAAATTTCAGTGAAGATTTCTGGAAGACAAAGGTATATATAGGTGTAGAAATTCGTTTGAAATGAATAGACATTTGGTAGTTATTCAAATTTCAAATTCAAAATCAATAGTCACTTCTGACCAGTACATGTCGACATGGTCAAGGGGGGTATGTCGACATACTTCAGTGAAAATTGATGATAATTTTATTTTGTGAATAATGATGTATATATATTTCTATAATATACTAACATTTATTCTAGATATAAAATAAGCTAGATGACAGAAAGGAAATTCAATTTCATTGCATAATTGGATAATACAATGATTAAACATAAGGAACTACACGAACATTCGAAATAAAACAAACTAAGACAAATACAATAAGATACTAAAAGATAAAACTAGTTAGAAGATGAGGATGATGAAGATAGTCCAAGTTTCTTGCTAACTTTTGAAAAGAACTTGTTCATCTTCGAAGACATGTTATCCAACTTCTTACTAACGGATCGTTTTAAAATCCGTTGATTCTCCACAATTATCTTTTGGTTTTTGAGAAGGGTTGTGTTGGATGGATTGGAAGGATATTCAATACTTTCTAAGAATGTTTCACCTTCTTCTTCTTCTATTTCCATTTCATCCCTTTCTTCTTCTTTTTCCTCTTCCATTTCTTCATGAGCCAAACGCTCTTCCTTTTCGGTAAGAGTCTCATAAGGTTGAAAAACATATGGGATTTTCATGAGAGAAATGCTTGAGATATTAAAAACTTTTCTAGAGACAAATTCTTCACCTTTGAAATCCACTCCAAAATAGTTAAAAATCCGAGTAAGGTAAATTCCATGATATAAAGTGTTTTCTCCCATTTCAAAATTTTTAGGACGAAGTTCATCCAAAATAACTTGCGCCCAATTGATGTCATAATTTTCGAAAATACCAAAAAGTGCTTTGCACACTTTTGAAGTAGGATTGTTAAAATTACCCGATCTTGGGGTCAAAGTATGTTGTAAAAGAAGATTGACAATCCTTGCTTTAGGATGAAAGTTTCGGTTTTTAAATTCAAAAATTTTCATCTCCTTCAAAAATATGATGAAATGTCTCACGATCATGTTCATCGATTTTAAAACTAGAAAGATCCATTCCCGTGCTTTTGCAATTAAGAATGGTACCCAAAAGATCACAATTCAAAACAATTTGAGTCCCTTTGACACTACTCCAAATCTCATTCTCATTTCCATTATAAAAAGCACGGTTTAGATTAGCATAAAAGATTTTGATAAGATTAGGATAGCAAACAAAAATGTTTTGAGAAGAGTCAATAAGACTTAAAACACCATTGTTTGCAAAAAGAGAATCAATTTCATAAGAAGAAAAATCTTGAAAAATAGCAAATTTTCCGGAATGGACTTTGGCATAATTAGCATAATTGATGTATGTTTTAATTGCCTCTGGATCATTGAATAATTGCTCTTTGATTTTTCTGGAAATTCTCATGGTTGAGGGGTTGCTTGAAGAAGCCATTAGAGTAGAGAGTAGAGAGCTTTAAGATATGAAGAGAGAGTTTGAATTTGAAAATGAAAGTGAAAAGATATGATAAAAGATAGTGGATAAATAGACTTTCAAAGGACATATTCTCTGGTCAAAAGGTATCTTTTTAGAGAAATAAATGAAGTGAAAAGGTGGAGGGAAATTCAAACATTTGAATTCAAAATTTGAAATTCAAATTCAGGTAGGCATGTCGACATCGTGGTAGGGGCCATGTCGACATGTGCCAGTGAATTTTCATGATATGATTTTCCTAAGATATCTAATATACATATATATAAATATTATTATTAATGTCTATATTTCTGAAATATTATTTTACTTATAATATATTTCAGAATGTGTCAAAAATAATAAAAATAATATTAAATAATAAAATAATAGTAAAAATAGAAAATAAATTTTTAAATTCAAATAGCATATCAATTCAAAATCAATCAATCAAACAATCAAGCAACTAATTCTATGCAAGCAATTTCAACCAATATTATTGTAAACGTGTACCTTTTTCTGAGTCCGTTTCTTTGAACTCGTCGAAGTCATGAACTGCAATGAAACACAAATTCGAGTTATCCGTCTTCTGATCATCATCACTTGAGGATGAGTCTGAGTCATCTAGAGTAACAGTAAATGCATGCTTCCGTTTCTTTGCCGGTTCACTATTCATAGGAGGATTCTGCCTTTCTAGATACGGACAGTTCTTTTTGATATGACCTGGTTCGTCACAATTGAAGCATTTGATAAAGTTTGGTACTGTAGTCTGATTATCGGAATTCTTAAAGTTGTTTCTCTTGGAACTATTCAATTTTCTGTACTTCAGAAATTTCCTAAAATTTCTGGTCATAAATGCTATCTCTTCATCATTATCACCGTTTGAGTCTGATCCATCGGTCAATGCATTGAATGCCATTGATTTCTTTTCAGATGCTTTGCTTTATCTTCTCCCGATCATTTGAACTTCAAACGACATTAGATTTCCAATCAATTCTTCTATCTTTAAAGTACTGATGTCATTAGCCTCTTCAATTGCAAGTGTCTTTTGATCCCATTCTGGAGTGAGAGAATTTAAAAAATTTCTGGCTTGATCTTCTTCCGAAAATTCCTTTCTCAAAGATATTAAAGAATGCACAATATCTTGAAATCGACTATACATATCTGAAATAGACTCATTAGTATTCATTTTAAATAACTGAAACTGATTTGTGAGCATGGAAATTTTGGTCTGTTTAACTTTGCTTGTTCCTTCATGAGTTACTTGCAAAGTTTTCCAGATTTCATATGCAGACTTATAAACTGACACTCTATTAAATTCATTTCTTTCAAGTGAACAAAACAGAATATTCATTGCCTTAGAGTTATTTTGTGCAACAGTCTTTTGCTCAGTGGTCCACTGTGCAAAATTAGTTGTGGGTTCAGAATATTCAGTTTGTGTGATATTCCAAGTATCTAATCCTACAGATTGTAAATATATTCTCATCCTACATGCCCAATATGCATAGTTACTGCCATTAAAAAGTGGTAGTCTGGCAGTAGACTGACCTTCTACAAATGAACTAGTGTTCGTGGAAATAGCAGTACTAGTGTTAGTAGCCATTTTGAAATTTTTCAAAATTCAGATAATGAAACTTTTGAAAACAAAGCTCTGATACCAAATGTGAGAAATGCGAATTAAGGATCTTAAGGCTAGAATTAACACTAGAGGGGGGGTGAATAGTGTTTTAAGAAATTTGTTAATCTTTTTGAGTTTATCTAACTTTTTAACAATGTATACACTAATTAGACACAGATATGAACACAGAATCAAACACAGATGCAAATATAAAGTAAAAGCAGTAAAGGAAAGAACACACCGGATTTTATACTGGTTCGGAGTTACCCTACATCCAGTCCCGTACAACAAAGTACGGATTTCCTTTCAAAAGCAATTCAACAATTACAACCCTCGATTTCAAGGCTACGAGGTACACCCTCCAGAATACCAATCCTCTGGGTAGAGATACTTGATTTCCGGGGCAACAAGTTCACCCAATTAATTTCCAAGGCTACAATCACACCTTTTCTCGCTCGATTGATTTCCAAGGCTACAATCACACCTTTTCTCGTTAATATATTACAAAGAAACCTATAACTCTGAATAGCACTGAGAACCTTGTAGAGATAGTGATGTAGAATAAAACTAGAAGTAATCGAGTAAGATTCAATGTTGATTTCGGCAGAGTAATGGTATGATTTTGTAATAAGAAATGTGGAAGATGAAGAGGAGTGAAAATCAGAAAAATATGATTGAAAATTCATTGAAACTGACCCCTATTTATAGAAAACCAACAGCCATGACCATTCATGAAGAGTTATGGGGAATAGACACTTTTTGAAATTTGAATTTGAACTTAACTGTCACTATGTCGACATACTACCTAGGGGCATGTCGACATCCCTCAGCCAAAAATGATAATTTGAATTTCTATAAAAACAATATTTATCTTATATAAAAACTATTTAAAACTTTATAAATATACTTGAATATAGTTGAAATTAATAAGTAAATATAAAGAACAATATATACATAATTTAACTATAATTTTATATTTAAATCTAAGTATAAATATTAAAAGTTAAATATATTATTTGAAAAGACATTTAAAATCAGGAGTATTTTGACTTTGAAATTAAAGATGTTTTGAGGCTAAAATTATTTAAAATCAGGATAGAGAGTTTTGAATCTTTTAAAAGGAAAGTTTTGAAATCATTTTGAAAACAAGATAATTTTGTAAAATCATTTGAATTAAAATTAGTGGATACAAAACAATGTCCCACTAGATTTTTGTAGGTTCCATCCTACTTAGGGTTCCATCACTTTAACGGGCTCGAAGTGGATTCCATTCCACGAATAAATTGGATATTAAGATGCCACTGCTTTTCTACGAGTTTTAACAAATATTTCTAATAAAACAGACTTAACCTTGAACTCTTGATAATCTTGATACTCATGAGTCTTCTATCTCTGTATCTTGAATCTCTATACTGTACAGTCTTCATTCTTGATACCTGCATGGTTAGATCCTGCAAATACATATATATCTAAACTTGTAGTGTTAGTATTTTTATTTTATAATCTATTCTAAGGTTGTTGTCATCAAAACCATCATCTCGAGGACTAACAACAGTGCTGGAGTATGCTACCAGATTTGAGGAGATATCAAGATACGGATATGCTATAGTTGATACGGTTATCAAAAGGAATGAAAAGTTCATCCGCAAATTGAAACCCGAGCTTGCTAAAGCAACTTTGCCACACATTAGGGATCCATGCGATGTAGTTGTTGAGATGGCCTTAAGGCATGAGGATATGCTTGCTCTCTTTAATGATAACAAAGCAGTGGAAACTCAAGGTGGGAAGAACCAGAAGAGAAAAATTTTCCATAAGAAAGGTGCTCAAAAAGGAGGAGCACCCAAGAAAGGGAAGGCCAATGTAGTCTGCTACAAGTGTGACAAGAAGGGACTTTTCGCTCATGAGTGTCGGACAGTCAAAGCAAAGAAGGCTGCTGACAAGAAAGAAGTGAGGTGCTTCAACTGTGATCGACATTATAAGAACCAGTGCAAGGAATCGGCCACGGATGGAAAAGGCAAAAATGTTTGCATTGGAACCAACTCAAGACTAACAGCGGAGAAGAAAGGAAAGGTTGTGTTGGGAGGTACGCTTTCAATTCATGGTGTATCAGTTAGAGTTTTATTTGATACTGGTGCATCACACTCTTTTTTATCTTATTGTTTAGTAGATAAGCTTAACCTAGAACCTTCATACCTAGTTACATCCTTAAGGGTTGCGAATCTGATAGGAGGGTATGCTACACTTGGGAAGAGATTTGACCAGTTGAAGTTTGAATTGTTAGCTCATATATTTGCTTGCAGTTTGCATGTTTTTAATTTTGTAGGGTTCGGAATTATTTTAGTATGGATTGAAGTAAGTATGATGCTAGGATATTTTGCCATGATAGGAAAATATCACTTAGACACCCTAGTTGTAGTGATCAGATTATATACTCCGTAGAAGACCCTAGTTTTGAGATTAATGCTTTGTTGGGTGTTATAGAGGCAGAAGATGAGTTGAATCAAGTTTTTATTGTTAGAGAATTCACAGATATCTTTGAGCCTGTAGTAGGATTACCGTCGAAATGAGCTATTGAGTTTCGAATAGATTTAGTACCAGGAACTGAACCTATGAGTACACAGCCGAGTAGAATGACACCTACCGAGATGAAGGAGTTGAAGGTACTATTGGTGGATTTAGAAAGTATGAATTTTATCGGACCAAGTAGTTCCCTTTGGGGAGCAGCTGCAGTGTTTGCGAGGAAATCGGATGGATCGTTGAGGTTGTGTATCGATTATCATAAGTTGAATAAGAAGACGATAAAGAATCAATATTCGTTACCTAGAATTGACGATTTGTTTGACCAGTTGAGTGAAGCCAAAGTATTTTTTCAGTTGGATTTGGCAACTGGGTTCCATCAACTTAGAGTAGTAGAGGATAGTATTCCTTTGACAGCGTTTAGAACCAGATATGGATCATACGAATGGTTAGTGATGCCATTCGGACTAACTAATGCGCCAACATTCTTCGTGGACTTTATGAACAGAATCTTTCGAGAACATCTAGACAGATTCGTGTTAGTATTCGTAGACAACATTTTGATATACTCTAAGAATGAAAGAGAGCATCAAGTTCATCTTAGAGTGGTGCTTGAGACGCTGAGACAGCATCAACTGAAAGCGAAATTTTCAAAGTGTCATTTCTGGAAAAAGAAAGTGAAGTTTCTTGGTCATGTAGTCTCAGAGAAAGGGTTGTCATTGTATCTAGCTAAGATCGAGGCAGTGAATAGTTGGAAGAGACCTGAGACACCGACTGAGATAAAGAGTTTTCTTGGGTTAGCCTACTATTATCGAAGATTCATTAAGGATTTTTTGGGGATAGCTACACCGATGACTAAGCTAACTCAGAAAGATGCGAAGTTTGTCTGGACCGATAAGTGTGAGGAGGCATTCCAGAAACTGAAACACTTATTGGCTAATGCACATGTTTTAGTTGTTCCAGAGGAGAATTAGGACTTAGTAGTGTACATAGATGCATGTGGAATTGGGCTAGGAGCTGTATTAATGCAAAGAGGCAAAGTGATTGCCTATGCTTCTCGACAACTCAGACCGCATGAAGTTAGGTACCCAACGCATGATTTGGAATTAGTTGCGGTGATTTTCGCGTTGAAGGTGTGGAGACATCACCTTTTGCAAGAAAGATTCGAGTTGTATACGAATCATAAGTCACTAAGGTATTTATTCTCTCAGAAGGAGTTGAATGTGATACAACAGAGGTGGCTGGAGCTTTTAGCTGCTTATGACTTTGGTATTGAGTACACACCGGGAAAAGGAAATAAGGTTGCAGATGCACTTAGCAGGAAACATCAGAATGCAGTATTGGCAATGATAGCTGAGTGGAAAGATTCAGAAGCATTGACTACATGTGGAATACAATGGAGATCTAAGAGTAGTTCTAGTCAAGAAACCGCTATGTTGTTGAGTTTAGAAATTTGACCAATGATGATCGAAAGGATTGCTTCTAAATAAGGGGAAGATCCATTATTAGCCGAACGGATCAGAAAGTTAAGGAATGGAACAGAGAGTGATAAATTAAAAGATTTCAGTCTTGACCAGAATGGGTGGTTGTGGAAGAAAGGAAGACTATGTGTTCCGAATGTGGGAATCATTAGAAAGGAAATTCTAAGAGAATGTCATCGTTCGAAATTCACTACTCATCCGAGAGGAACTAAGATGTATCAGAATATGAAAAGGAGTTTCTTTTGGGAAGGTATGAAGATAGATGTAGGCTTATGGGTGAGGCAGTGTTTGAACTGTCAATAGGTAAAAACCAAACATCAGAAACCGAGTGGGTTACTTCAGCCTTTAGATATTCCAGTCTGGAAATGGAATTCTATCTCGATGGATTTCACAGATGGGTTGCCAAGGTCGATTAGAGGAAATGAGAGTATATGGGTTATAGTGGACAAATTGACAAAGAGTGAACACTTTATACCCGTTAAGTCGACCAGGACAGCACTAGATTTAGCTAAGATATTCATGAGGAACATAGTTAGACTGCATGGGATTCCTAGTAGTATAGTAAGTGACAGAGATTCCTTATTCACTAATGAGTTTTGAAAGAGTCTATAGGAGACCTTAGGTACCAAGCTCAAGATGAGTACCGCTTACCATCTACAGACAGATGGGAAAACGGAGAGGGTTAACAAAGTCTTGGAGGATTTGTTATGAGCTTGTGCTCTAGATTTCGGAGGATCATGGGAAGACCACCTACATTTAGTAGAGTTTTCATATAACAACAGTTATCATACTAGTATAGGAATGACACCATTTGAAGCTTTGTATGGAAGACCATGCAAATACCTCGTTTCTTGGTTGGAGACCGAGGATAGATTAATTCTTGGACCGGATTTGGTTAAAGAAGCTGCAAAAAAGATTGAGTTAATTCGAGCCAGGATGAAGGAAGCTCAGTTTAGGCAGAAGGATTATGCTGATAAAAGACGGAAAGACTTAAGTTCTCAGTCGGAGATCATGTTTTCGTTAAGGTGTCACTGATGAAAGGTGTAATCAGATTTGGAAAATCAGAAAAATTGGCAGCAAGGTTCGTTGGACCATTTTCTATTATAGAAAGAATCGAAAAAGTCGCATATAGAGTAGAGTTACAGAATAGTTTGGCAGGAGTCTACAATGTTTTTCATATTCTCATCTAAGGAAGTGTATTCGAGATCCAGAAACTACTATTACACCGACTGTGTTAGAGGATTAAGTAGTGGAACCGAATACGACTGTAGTTAGAAAACCAGTTCGTATAGTTGCGAGAGATGAGAAAAGACTAAGAAACAAGACAGTCAGATTAGTCAAAGTCCAGTGGAGTGACGATGAGAAAGGTTGTACTTGGGATACCGAGAGCAGGATTAGAGATACTTATCCTGACTTGTTTCACGGCATGTTTTACCTTTATGTTCGATTGTTGTGAGTACCTTATCATAATTTCGAGGACGAAATTCTTTAAAGAGGGGAGTCTATAATGACCTTAATTTTAAGTAACATTATTTAGAAAATTTAATTGGATAAATTAAATAGAATAATGTTAATAGTTAAGGGATTGAGATTTGTTAATTAATAAGGGGTCGTGCCTTAATGAATATATAAGCAAAAGAGAATTGAAAATAAGCAAGTAGGAGGAATATGATAATGGTAAATTGGGAACATCTTTCATTCTAATACCCTAAACCCCTCTATTCTTCATTCCATATTCACTTTAAGATTCACAAACAAAACTAAAAACCTAAGGAAGCTTGGTCAGCCACCATTAAGGAGATTCAAGAAGAAGAAAAGTTAGGATTCAAGTAGAAAGCTTAAGCAAATCAATCAAACTGCAAATCTCAACCTTCTTATCACCAGACCAAGGTGAATAATTAACTTACATCTCATTTTTATATTGATTTCGGTTTGAAGTTGGATCCGAATAAAATTTTCAAGTTACATGCCATGTTATGTTTATTCAAATGGATATATATATATATGCTTGTTAATGAGTTATATTGTTTCACATATATTTATGATAAGTTTAGATTGGAAAACCTATTAAATGACATCCATATGATTTGCGATTTTGATATATGGTCAAAAACATTATTTTAGAAGTGGGTTTCAAGTTTCATAATATTCTAAGTAATTGTGCATTTATTATGAATTTTATATGAGAGAAAATAGTTAATTTTGGGTTTAAATTATTTATGGAAATTATATAATGATTTTGGGTCTGAAATTTATATATGATAAAAGCATATCAAAAGTAAATTATTGTGATTTTTTGGGAATTTTCCTAAGTATCTTTCTATGTTTATAAAATTGTTTAAGCTAAGAGACTTAAATGTTTTATATATTTTATCAAGGAGAAGAGCTTATTTGCTTAAAATGTTTTAAATTGTAAATTTTGAATTTGGCAGCCTTTTTAGAAAAGGATTTGATAAAGAAATGGCAACCAATCATATTTTGACAAATTAGGTAAGTTCGGTAAAAAGAAATTACTTTTAAAGGCAATAAAGCAGTTTTGTTTTGAATTACAACTTCACCACTTCCTTAGCTTGCTTCCGTTACCATGCCCAGTTAGACCTTTCGCACCTATTCGAAACCAAAGCACATGAATCAAGCAATTGGTACGTAGTGTATTGGAGAAAGGCGGAAAGAATGATGGTGTCAAAGGCATGCTTCAAAAGGGGTTGAAGCCACTCTAATTAGCTTTTGAATCAATAAACTTACCTTTGTTTAAAAAGAGGCTTTCGAACAAGTTGCCACTTGCCTTTGTTTTTAGAAAGGAACTTTCGAAAGAGTTGCCGCTTTCTTTTGTATTAAAAGAAGCTTTCGAAAGGATAGCCGCTTTCAAACCTATTCGAAACCTAGTTGCCGCATTCATACCTTTCAAATGAGTTAGAGGCCGCTTTTATAGCTACAAAGCAATGTATTCGAAAGAGGTGGTTTCCTCTTTTAATTTTAAAAGCTACATTCTCAATGCTTTCGAAAGGGTAGTTTAGCCGCTTTCAAATAGTTTCGAAGGAAATGGTTCTGAAAGGGTGGGTTTCGAAACTATCCTCTTTCTTTTACTTGGGATTAATGCTTTCGAAAGTAATGCTTTTGCCCTTGTTCTTTATGACCCTTCAATTATATTAAGTGTTAAACTCAATGGTTTCTAAAGGAATAATTTTAAATGGTTTCGAAGCAATGATCCACAAACCCTTACTTGAAACTAATGCTTTCGAAAGGTATATTTTAATTATTCTGAAAAGTTTGTTTTAAGTGTTTTGAAAGAAAGGTTTCCAATGCTTTCGAAAGATAAGTCTAAATGGTTTCGAAAGGAATGCTTTCACTTATGTTCGAAAAGGAATTGTTTAAGGTTTTAAACAAAGGTTTCGAAGGTATTGTTTTGGCCTTATAGCCTAAAGTTTTCTAAGTTAAAAGAGGCTTTAACTTATTTGAAGGGATAGATAATCCCATTGATTATTTCATCAACATTGTTTTGTGTAAAGCATATATCATGGCATAATTATTTTGAGTAAAGCAAAGAGTATGATTTCTTTGTCTTATAAAGATATGATTTCAAGTGTAAATCATTTGTAAAGATTGTTTACAAGGAAATGAAATTTGAATTGGGTAGTTAACCCTAGGTTTATAACTCAGATATTAGAAGACCAAATGGGACCGGTATGGGGTCACGCCCTATACTTTAGCTATTAGTCTCTAGCTAATGTAAGTCCAAAATTCTAGTGGGTAGGGCTTTGTCACAGATGAGACTAAAATAATGTTACACATAGAAAGGAATATACAAAGACACAATAAATTATTGGGGAGCCCACAAAACATTAGGATCAGTTGACCCTAGAAGGAGAAAGTTAAGGGCAGATAGTCCAGAAGTGCGTCTAACTGATGTTAGATATTTATTTTGTCTAGTAGGCCCGAGTCAGCCAATGGTTAATAGTTAGCGAGATAAAACTATAGTGTGGACAAATAGTCTATTGATTACTTGATTTATATGCATATATGTTATTGCTCATGCTATTATAATCAGTTTGATTGCATAATTTTGATTTGCAAAAGATGTGCTTTTAAAAGGATATTAGTGAGAGGAAACCCGTTCCACTAAGCGTCGTGGTTTCACTTAATATCAGTAAACCGAGATGTAATAGAGTTATTCACACCAGGCTTTATGTCTGACTCGAAGTTTATGTTTTCCCCTTAAACTGTCGGGTGCTCAAAAATTAATTTGAGTAGATTGAGATTTAAGGACTTTTCAGGTTTAGTAGGTTAGACGAATAAGCTTCCGAAGACGTGCAGGAGGCAAAGCTACTTATGTAGGAGTTATTTAGTGTTATTTCCATTGTGATGTATTTATGAATGATATTTTCTATTTATTTAGTACTGATCATCCAATAGGGCATCTTCATATGTTGCTCTTGGCTTAATTTGTAATAACTATATTTGATCAAACCTGAAAATTGTTTTGGGATTATGTAATTGAATATGAAATATTGATTTGAAATGTTATCAGAAAAGCTATTTTTGAAATCCGTGTCAATTTTATTTCATATTCATGTGCTTCTAATATTTTGGATACCATTAACATTACCGTATTTTATCACCAGAAGTTAATACTATAGATGCAGCATCTGTAGCGCTTAACTTCGGGCCTCAAAGTAGGGGATGTTATAATGTCTTTGCCTTCGGAAAGATCTTCCATGAATCTCATGACAAATATCGCACAATAATTTTTGCATCATTTCACAATAATTAAGACTTTTAATGTGTTGAAAAATACTTTCGTAAATAATTGGTTTTACTTATAAATGAGGCTCATGTTTTGGGCAAGTTATGAATTTGACTGGACTGTTTTGTAATTTTGTTGGTTTCTTGCCATTTCATGAAGAAATTGTTCTAAGCAGGTTCACCAAATTGTCTCTCTGAAAATTGTGAACAAATAAATAAATTTGTTTGGTAATTGTGGTTAAATATCATTTTGCAAATATTTTTTAGGCAAATATTTGCTAGGAAAATATTTTCCCTATAAATATTTGTCAACATCAACTATAAACATATTTATAACTTACAATTTTAATAGCTCGCTGTTTGTGTGGGCAGTTAGCATTTTTTGATCTTGGTCTTTGGGAATCGTAGTGCTTCCATGTTTTGTCAACTGCATTGAACTCTAACAATGTATAGTGGTTAACTAGATGCAGCGGTATAAATAATTTTTTCAAGTCATTGCTCTTTCTTCCAGCACTTTGACAACTAAAGATTCATATATGAGTTTGTAGTCATCAATAATAGATTCATGTGTTTACAGTATAATTAGTTTTAAAGTGATATGTATTTTTGTTTTAAGTATTTTATACCGTTGCATAGGAATGTAAGTAAATAATATCTTTATGTTTTGGCTCAAGTTTTATTTTCGTGAACCAGTCTATAACCTGTATCGAAATTAAGTTTCATATATTAAATTTCTTATTTTTATCTATATTTATTATATTATATTGAAAATGTGTTGTAAAATTATATACCTTCAAATCAATGAATTTGTTGAACAGTATAACTGAAATATTTACTCTTCTTATTTCAATGTCTTTTCCAGCATCATAGAATGTTGTTTTCCTGTTTTAACAATATCAAAATTATATTAGTATGTATTATTGTAAGGTGGTGAGCATGTGTACATGGCAAATATCGTCCTGGCAAATATTTACCTTGTATGCATATACATATGTATGTTATGTTTTATTTAAATAACTTACTTATTTCCTTCATGTTGGTAAAAAACTTTTAGTTCACTAATTTGATTGTTTGAAAGCCGTCTATTTGCAAGCTTGTTTTTTTCAACATCTATCACGCACCTTCTTTTGTTTCTAATTTGTTATGGTCAGATTCATCTTCTTCAGGTATGTCGACAATATTACCTTTTAAAACTACTTTTTTTATCAGCATTGTCTTTCTTGGATTTGTTTATGTATTTTCTTTTTTTTGTTGGTTCGTATTGGAAATTTGGATCTTCTTCTTTTCCTCTTCTGTTTTCAGTTTTAATTTTAGACGGTGAAGAGGAGAAACTTATCTTTTTTTCTTTTTTGATTTTTCTCCTCTTTTTCCTTCTTTATTTCGTATTCTACAGCCAATTTTTTTGGATCTCCATTTGACCTTGAGTTGATTTTTAGCTGCTTTCCTGGCTTACACTTGATGGCAATAGTTTGAATGTTGGGAAGTCTTTCCCTGGTATCTCAAAATTTTCAGCATCTGTTTCAATTGTATATTTAGTATATATCATGTATTTTGAGAGACTTATTTTATATGAAAGAAATAAATTTATTTTAAAATATATACATGTTGTATTTTGAACTATTTTTTGTGATATCCTTCTGCAATCAGATCCTTTGGTTTATCACCTAGTTTGTTAAAAAAATTCAGTTGTTAATTGTATTGTTTACTACCATATGGATGGTAAATATTTGTCGGGCAAATATTTACCTGGCAAATATTTGCACGCCTTAACTTTCAACAACAATTTGTCCATATTTACATTTTTCCGTGCTTTCTTTTTTTCTTCTATAGCTTCTTTTTATTCATTGTTTTTTACTTCCTTTGATATGACAGCTATTACAAATTGGCTTGCTATTTCATCCGTGTCATCATCGTCATCATTTGCAAAAGTATCATCCTTATTTTGATTAGCACCATCAATACCACCAACATCACCATCACCAATATTATCACCAGCACCACCATCTTTGTCACCAGCACCAACAACACCATTACCACCAATACCATTACCATTACCAACACTAGCATTATGATCACCACCATCTTTTTCATCAATATTTTGGTCATTACCATTACCACCACCAATAACATTAGCACCATCATTACTATTCTTACCATCTTTGTCACCGTCAACTTTTGTTTCTTCATTAGTATCTTTATTGTCTTTATTGTTACTACCATCTTCCCCGTCACCGTCTACATTAGCAGCATTATCATCATCACCTTCTTTCTTGTCTTTGTCAAACCATCAGCAACAGTTTTGTCTTCATTAAGACCTTTAACGTCTGCATCTAAAACTACATCATCACCATCATCCTTTTTATTAATACTAACATATTCATCTTTATCATCCTAATATTAATCTATGTTTTCAGCTTCATCTTTTTCACAATTATCATCACCATCATCTATTGCTTCATCATCATTTATTTGATCATTATCAACTTTGTCATCATTATGATATTCATCATTTTCTTCTTTTTTTCCTTTTTCTCAAATCTTGAATTTCTTTTATGAAGAGCTCATTCTCTTCTTTTAGAGCTGCATTATCCTCTTCCAATTTCTCAATTTCCAATTATAGATCTTTCAATTATTTTTTGATTTTATCATATCTTTTGTCAACAGCTAAAAAAATTTCTTTAGGAGAATTTGCTTTGGTAGTTTTTATCTCCTTCTCCTTTTTTTGTTTTTCTTCTTTTCTTTGCGAATTAGAAAATAGAAAGTTTAACTTTCGTATTTGCTTGGCAAATATTAGACAAACAAATATTAGCCAGACAAATATTTGCCTGGCAAAATTTGCAGAGTAAACATTTGTCAGACAAACATTTGCAGAGTAAATGTTTAATAGGAAATTTTTTGCTTGAAAGTTATTAGAACAAATGAACTGTTACCCGGCACTTTGGCCTGGCTACATGGTGATAGTCACAGAGCCTATGGTTGAACCTAGATGGGACTTAAGCTAAGAAAGGATTGGAAGTATAAGAGACTGGTATAATTTAAGTTTGGTTCGGCCTATGTACATGGGTCGGCATATTTGATGCTGGTCGGCATACTTGTGAGGCACAAGGATACAAGGTGGGTTGGCGTTGGAATGTAGATATGGCGGACCGGCCAAGAATGGCTCAGCCAAGGTCGTTCAGTCAGGGTGGTTCAGCCATTTATCGCTCGTTCATGGAGAAAAGGTCGACATGGTTCGGCCATTCATCGCTCGGTCTTGGAGAAAAGGTCAACATGGTTCGGCCACTTATCGCTCGGTCTTGGAGAAAAGGTCAACATGGTTCAACTATTCATCGTTCGATCATGGAAGGAGAGCAAAAAGCTGCTTCAACCGATTAAGACTCGGCATTGGAGGTTTAGCCTTAATGGTTCGGCATGTGTAGCTCGGCGTCGCTGGATCGGTAAACCTTAAGGAAGTTAATAAATTCTTTGACCTACAATAGAGTGATGTAACTAGCATGTCTTTGCTTCAAGTCATCTGTCGTTCACTTCGAGTCCCCTGAGAGGTTGCTTCGAGTCATTTGTCAAGGAGCCCCTGTTCGGCATTTGTCGCTCTACCAAAGTTGCTCGGCATACCTGGGTCGACCGACTCAAAATTCCATATGTGGGCCAAACTACCTCGACCTTAGGCCTACGCAAAGGACCGGCTTATCTTTGTCTATAAATAGAGGGGCAGGGGGACAGTTGAAGGGGACCATTTTTAGGGGAACTCCAGGGATACTCTGCCATTTTTTGTACTCATTCCTCTCCTGTTAAAACTTGCATTCAATTTGTTTGTTTACAGATTGTATCTGTACTTAAGTAATTGGAAAAGTAATAAAGATCATATTCAAAGTGGACGTAGGCAATTACGCCGAACCACTATAAATCTGGTGTTTCCTTTTCTATTGTTCTTTTTGCATTCAATTGCATTATTTCTCTGTTTTAATTTACTTTCTTTATTGATCTCTCTACACAACTCTATTCAAGGGTGTTAGTGACCGATTTTGGTACTAACATTTTGGTGCTTTCACTGAGAGCGTGCATTCTCAAGCTGTTAGGATCTACTTTGTCACTTTTGGATTGAAGAAATCACCCGAAGGAGATCCAAATTTACTCTTAAGAGTTTATAGATTCTATTCAAAGTTTAGACGGAAAACTCTAAGATGGGAAGACCACGTACCATATCAGCCTACCATAATGTGGATGTCAATAAGACCGCAAGCATCCAGCAAGTAGGACCCAGTAATCACCAAGCTAACCTTGCAGTAGGAACCGCCATCGTCCTAAACCAATTAGAAGTTGTCACCAGGGCAGAGTTCAATGAGCTGATGATAGAACTCATGGAAAGCAGGAGATAGCTTAACGAGCAAATTCAAACTAACGCCAACCTCACGACCTAGATCGCTCAGCAGCAGTATTAGAATGTTGGAGGAAGCCCCGTTTCCTACTCGTCATCTGACAGGTCTGCTTCATCAGATGAACATCACAGGCATAAACGTCGTAGGATTGAAATGGCACAAAGAGGTGCAGCAAAACAATCCAACAGGAATGGTCCGGGTTCCCTACCTGGAACTATGGCCCCTCATCTGCACCTGGGAAAACGCACGCAAACTGGAGTGGGAAACTTAAGATCTGGAGCACAGGTGGAGGCTGGTCCACCACCTCATCAGGGCCATAGCGAAGCGGGTCCCCAAAAACCTGCATTCGGGAGATCACTTACCAAGGAGGCACTAGTCGGAACGATCATGCAGGACGGAGTCCAACTTGCCACCTCCCATCCAGACCCCAGATTTATCAGCTATGGTCAGACAGCTGATGAGGGAAAATCAGGGTTTATCCAATGATGATTGGGGCATATCTAGGAGTTATACTCCGTTCACGGATGCTATCCTACAGGCTGAGTACCCTCGGAAGTTTAGTATGCCGACTATTCCAACCTATGAAGGGAAGACTGATCCCCGACAGCATGTAATGAGATACGAGTGGATGATGGACTCGGCTAGGGAAAATGATGCGACTAAATGTAGATGTTTCCCAATAACCTTATCCGAAATCGCTACCATGTGGTTCACCAGACTTCCTCCGTGATCGATCTCTAGGGTTGATGAGTTAGCGATGAAATTTGTGGAGCAGTTTAGGATCCATACCATTCGCCCAAAGGACGTGATGTCTTTATCCAGTGTAATCCAGGCTCCAGGGGAGTCGTTAGAGGAATATTTGGAAAGATTTCACGTTGCTGCTACCGAAGTTAGTAACCCGAATGACCATGCTATTCTTATGGCCGTGATGTGAGGGGTAGATCCGGACTCAGAGTTTGGTGATTGGCTGGCAGGAAAACCACCGACCACTCTGGAATGTTTTTATTCATAGGCGAACCAATTTATGAGAAGAGAAGAGGCCCGATGGGTCAGGCGGAGCAATGCGCCAGGGCCCAGCAAGGAAGCGGTGCAAAGTAACATTGCGGTAAAGCAGTTTGGCGATAACTCTAGCAAGGTCCAGGTCAATGTCCAGAATAAGCCGGAGCAGTCAAAAGGATCTGGAGGAGGAAATTCTGGGAGAAAGAGGGAAGCAGGAAAGTGGAAGCCAAGGATCCCAACCTATAACGAATACACTCCTCTAAACGCATCTCTAGAGAATATTTATTTATTAACTTGTAATACATTCCAATACCGAAAGTCGTGCCCAAAGGAATCCATTGAGGAACAAAAGTAGACTGGGAAGTATTGTCGTTTCCATGAGACTTATGGGCACAATACTGAAGAATGTAGACACCTCCATGATGTTATAGAAAAGCTAATATGATAGAAGAAGTTATAACAGTTCGTTAAGCATCCAGAGGAAAGCGGACAGGGGACCTCTGACCCCAATCATAGGCAAGCTCTGCATCGACCTAAGGAACCCGCTCGGCCTGGAGGTAGACTGGTTATAAACACGATAGTCGGTGGGCCTCACCCAGCAGACAAGAGTTGGCAAGAAATGGAACGTTATGCTAGTTCCTTAAAGCATGCGGATTTCGAATGCTGCTCGAACACAGAGGACGGGACGCTAGCGAAACAACAGCGAATGATGACGGATGATATAGTATTCAGAAGCAGGGATGCCGATCAGATAAAGGCACCTACCATTGACCCGATGGTCATCTCGGCCATGATTGGGCCGGCGTTTGTGAGAAGGATACTGATTGATTGCGGGAATTCTGTTACTATTATCTTTAAAAAGGCATATGACCAAATGAAGATGGAGGCGAAGGATCTAAAACCATCTAAAGCCCGCATTTATGGCTTTAATGGTGCAGCCACTGATGCGATAGGTTTTGTTGAATTTCCAGTTGAATTAGGAGAAGGTGAACGTAGGAGGTTACGGATCCCACCGTTCATTGTTTTGGATGTTGATTTCCTGTATAATGTGTTTTTGGGTCGACCAGCCCTAGCGGAGTTTAGGGCAGCTTTGACCCCGTGGTCTTTAACCTTGAAATTTCCGATGGATAGAGGAGTTGGTGCAGTGCATGGCGACCAAGCGAATGGTCATGCATGTTATGTGGCTGAGCTGAGAGAGGCTCAGCGAAGAGAGAAGGGAAAGGTTGTGGACAACTCTGTCCACATCCGTGTTGCTGAAAAAGACATAGATCCGAGAGACGATGATGAAGAACCCAAGGAGGCTAAGGCAGCACCGGCTGAACTGACGATTGACATTCCAGTCAGCCATGATGACCCATCACGGGTGCTTAAAATTGTATCACAACTCAACCCCTCGATGATCGAGGATCTTACTGATTTCCTCCGAGCGAATCTGGATGTTTTCACTTAGACCCACTCTGATATGTGCGGGATTTCTCTCGCCATCGCAAGTCATATGTTGAACATTGACCTGAAGTATGTGCGACTGAAGCAAAAAAGGAGAGGTATGGACCCGAAGAGGTCTACCGCTCTCAGAGAGGAAGTGGACAAATGCAAAGCCAATGGGTTCGTCCGCGACGCCCTCTACCTTGAATGGGTATCTAACCCCGTACTAGTGAGAAAGGCGAATGGGAAATGGAGGACCTGTGTTGATTACTCAGACCTAAAAAAGGCATTCCCTAAGGATAGTTTCCCTTTACCCAGAATTGATCAACTGGTCGACTCAACAGCAGGACACGAATTATTGTCATTCATGGATGCGTATTCGGGATATAATCAGATCCCGATGCACATTCCAAATCAGGAACATACTAGTTTTGTCACGGACGTTGGACTATACTATTATGTAGTGATGCCTTTCGGGTTAAAGAATGCAAGAGCAACTTATCAACATTTGGTGAATCGGATATTCAAAGACCAGATTGGTAGAACAATGGAAGTCTATGTGGATGACATGCTCGTGAAGTCAGGGTAGTCAAACGACCACATTTGAGACTTAGCGGAGATGTTTGATATACTCAGATGTCACGGAATGAAAATCAATCCACTGAAATGTTCCTTTGGCGTTGCGTCGGGAAATTTTTTGGGTTTTATTGTCAATGCGCGGGGAATCGAAGCTAACTCAGAAAAGATTCAGGCTATTCGAGACATACAATCGCCCAGAATTATAAAGCAAGTACAAAGCCTGAATGGAAAAGTCGCCACATTGAGTCGATTCATATCCAGAGTGACCGACAAGTGTATTCCCTTCTTCGATGTGATAAGGAAAGGGAAGAGAAATTTTTAATGGACACCGGATTATGAGGATGTGTTCCGAGCTCTGGTGAGACACTTGGAGAGGCCCCCGGTTCTGTCAAAGCCTGTAGACCATGAAGAGTTATATGTTTACTTGGCCGTGTCTCAGCATGCCATCAGTACAGCCTTGGTTCCCAAGGAGGACCGAATTCAAAAGCCAGTGTACTATGTCAGTAAACGTTTAACGGGGGCAGAAAGGAATTATCCTAAGATTGAGAAGCTAGCCTACTGCTTGGTGATTGCATCACGCAAGCTCCGTCCGTAAGGTACACCCGATCAGTGTTTATACCGATCAACCTTTGCGATAGGTGCTCCAACGACCAGAAACCTCTGGAAGGTTTCTCAAATGGAACATTGAGTTGAGTCAATTCGATACCACTTACCTGCCATGGAGGGTTATCCAAGGGCAAGCGCTAGCAGACTTCATTGCAGAATTCACCATATCAGACGAGTCAAGTGATGGTGATGTAGTTCCCCCCATTCGATGGAAGCTATACAATGATGGGGCATCCAACGACCGTTGTTCTAGGGCTGGTGTTATTCTTGTAACTCCTGAAAACCGATCAATTTGTTATGCTTTGAAACTCGATTTCCCAGCTACGAATAACGAAGCTGAATATGAAGCATTGATTGTCGGCTTGAAACTTACCAAAGAACTTGGAATAAAATCGGTTGAAATCTATTGTGACTCACAATTGGTGGTGTACCAAGTACGGGGAGACTATCAGGCAAAGGGGGAAAGGCTTGCCCCGTACCTTGCTCGGGTTCAAGAACTGTTGGCGGACTTGGAATATTACGATATTTTGCATATCCCGCATGAACAAAATGAGGAAGCTGACTCATTGGCGAAATTCACAAGTACTGGTGATGCACAACAGATGGGCTTAGTTCCCATTGAAATCTTACATGCCCCGAGTATAAACGAAATGGAAGTAGATTTTGTCTTAGGGACGGGAACTGAAAGGGAGTCGTGGATGACCCCATTCAAATAATACCTATTACATGGAACTTTTCCTTAGAGAAAGAACGAAAGACGACAAGTCGTTCGCAAAGCCTCGCGGTATATAATGCAGGATGGAGTAATGTATCGGAAAGGATTCTCAGTTCCCTTACTTCGGTGCATCGCCCACGACGAGATAAAGCGGGTCTTGAAAGAAGTTCATGAAGGAGAATATAGCGACCATACTGGAAAGCAGACACTAGCCAAAAAGATCCTCCACTATATATACTATTGGCCGACCGTGAATCGAGACACCGCGGACTATGTAAGAAGATGCGACAAATGTCAAAAGTATGTGAAGATCCCGAGAGCTCCGCCGATGGAACTCACGCAAATGGTTAGTCCCTGGCTATTTGCAATATGAGGGATCAATATAATCGGCTCCTTGCCAATCTCCAAAGGTGGTGCGAAATATGCAATTGTTGCGGTCGATTATTTCACCAAGTGGGCAGAAGCGGAGCCCTTGGCTACGATCACCACTAAAAAGGTCATTAATTTCGTTGTGCGAAACATTATATGCCGCTTTGGCCTCCCACGAACTATTGTTACGGACAACGGAACTCAATTTGAGAGTAGGGAGTTCAAGGAATTCTTCCAAAAATATTGCATTGAGAAAAGGTTTGCGGCAGTCGCTCACCCTAAAGCCAATGGACAAGTTGAAGCCGTAAATAAAATAATCAAGTCCATATTGAAAAAAAGTTTGGAGAAGGCCAGAGGCAAGTGGGTGGATGAGCTTCCGACAGCACTATGGGCTTACAGAACCACCCACAAGTCCGTGACTGGCCACACTCCATTCACCCTGGCATATGGCACTGAAGCAGTTATATCCGTGGAACTTGAAGTTCCCTCTCACCGAGTGAGTCATTATGATCCTAGGATGAATCAAGATCTCTTACTGGAATCACTGGACTTTGTCGACGAAAAATGTGAAGAAGATGATGTAAGGGCGGCTGCATATCGACACCGAGTCGCTCGATATTATAATGAAAAAGTTCGACTGAGGATCTTTGATGTGGGTGATCTTGTTTTGAAGCGAGTTTTTCCAATCCCGTCATATATGAATCCCACATGGGAAGGTCCGTACGTCATCGAACGGAAGCTTGGAGAAGGAACCTTTAAGCTAGTGACTGTTGACGCATGACACTCCTCGGAGCATGGAATAGCGAGCATTTACATCGTTATTACACTTAGTTCATTTCTTTTGCATTTTAATAGCAATTGTTTCAATAAATGTTTCTTTTGTTGTTCTCGGTTTCCGACATGTAATAAGACAATTCAGTTGTTATTATTTTCTACAATCAATAAAGGCTAGAAGTTGTTTTCCTATGAGCTATTAGTGTTTTGTATTTTGTAATTTCGTGGCAAAATAGAGTTGCATTAATCTGTCTAGAGTACGAACGTACATGCAAAACTAAAAGTCGATCGACTAACGACTCAAAAATCTCTAAGTCCCCGGAGCGCGGACTAGAGTACTCTGAGTCCCCGGAGTGCGGACTAGAGTATAAACAATTCAAAAATCTCTAAGTCCCCGGAGCGCGGACTAGAGTACTCTGAGTCCCCAGAGTGCGAACAAGAGTATAAATGATTCAAAAATATCTAAGTCCCCGGAGCGTGGACTAGAGTACTCTAAGTCCCCGGAGTGCGGACTAGAGTATAAACGATTCAAAAATCTCTAAGTCCCCAGAGCGCGGACTAGAGTACTCTGAGTCCCTGGAGTGCGGACTAGAGTATAAACGATTCAAAAATCTCTAAGTCCCCGGAGCGTGGATTAGAGTACTCTGAGTCCCCGGAGTGCGGACTAGAGTATAAACGATTCAAAAATCTCTAAGTCCCCAGAGCACGGACTAGAGTACTCTAAGTCCCTGGAGTGCGGACTAGAGTATAAACAATTCAAAAATCTCTAAGTCCCCAGAGCGCGGACTAGAGTACTCTGAGTCCCCAGAGTGCGGACTAGAGTATAAACGATTCAAAAAATCTCTAAGTCCCCGGAGCGTAGACTAAAGTATAAATAATTCAAAAATCTCCAAGTCATGTAGAAGCAGACTGGAACTTACGTAACCCACAAGACTTTGAATTTCAACTATAAGTCAGGTGATAAGCTAAACGATGAGATTCTATGAACACAAAAGAAACAAAATTTTATTCACTAATCAAAAATTAAGTTCCATTACTACTTTTCTGAGGTCCGAAACCAAAATCTATCTACGACGACTATAAAAAAGAAAAAATAAACAACTACATGACTTAGGTTTATTCAGGCTAAACGAGGTACGACAAGATGAAAGCTACTTCTTTGACTTTTTCTCCTTCTTCGGCTTCTCCGAAGGCTCCTCAGCCGAATGTTTTTTCCTAGACCCTTTGCTTCCCAGTGAGGTAGTATCTGGGGGAGGAAGAGGGACATCCAGAGGTGTGGTCCCCCCGGGGAGGATTATCTTCAGGGGCCTATTTAGAGGGTCATCAAGTTCCACCACCTGAGGTTCAACCTTAACTTCGGCTTTCTTTTTCTCCTCTTCCATGATTTGTTCCTCCATGCTAAGCTTCGAAGTATGTTCAGAGGCGCCTGTGATTTCGACCTCGTCATGTTCATCTACAAGCGAGGGGTTTTAAAGTTTATCATCATCTAGCGCTCTGATCACTTGAGCATCGGGTCCAGAGGTATCCCCAGTGTGGAGTGTCTCAACCACTTTCTCTTCCCTCTCCGTGGCGACATCGCTCCTTGGAGTTAGTTCGAGATCAGAATGGCCTACATGAAGTCATGAAAGACAAATGTTAGAATACATCAATTACTCGCCAAAATCGATGATTTCTTGAGCTCTAGAAGGAAAAGCTACATACCGGCTTCCAGTTGACTCTCAGCTGTCTTGGGAGTCTCACCCTCAAGAATAGGGGATAGAATGTGAACACAGCCTAGGCTTCTCCGGATCATAACCAACATGCTATTCGGGAGGATCGAGTAACGAGCTATCGCCCGGCTGAGCGGAAGGAGGAACTGGAGACTCGGTGCCGGACAGGCCAGCATTATCATCCTTGCCCTTTGATGATGAGGAGTCTCTACCGAAGAGGGTTTTTGCTGTAGACAGGTTTGAAGGCTCGTTTGATCAAAGCACTTCCCTTACGAGAGCTCCCTCATCGACCTCTTCGACGCCCAGCTCAACCTTCCTAATTTTTATCAAAGTATCCCACGCTTTGGCCAATGATTCGAGGTAACCCTCGCCTAGGAAAGATAGTTCCCAGTGCATGAGAACTCGCGCATTTCCTCTCTACTGGCCTCAGTAGCAGCCTCGAGACGAGAGTCGACTTCTGTGAGGGCCATTTTCTTACCCTCCTCGCGAGCTGCCTCCTTTAACGCTTCGACCTTGGAAAGTTCCTCATAGAGCTTCGTCTTTAGGAGTCATGTTGCGACAATTTCATCGCAATATCATTGTGGCTCTTCCTGCGCGCCAGTTTTCTCTTCTTTCTCTTTAGCAAGCGGCTCCTCCAGTTCTTTAACTCGTCGAACGAGAATATCTTTTTCTTTCTGGATAGAGTCTTTCTCTAAAGCTAACGCACCACTGCGTTGGACTGCCTCATAGATTTCCTTCTTGTGAGCGGCCTCCAAGTGACTAACTGCCTCGGCCGTTTCCTTGGCATTTTTCTAGGCGGCCTCAAGTTGAAATTTGTACAAGGATAGCTCTTTGTCTTGGGCTTTGATAATATCTTTGTCGTGAATGGCTTCAAGTTTCAGGCGATCGATTTTGTGTTGACGTTCCATAGAAACCTCTGAAACTTTCTCCGCCAAATGAACAAACGCGTCATGTTGAACATAGACATCATTATTGCAGGCGATGGCGCTTTTTTTGACATGCCCTGGAATAGGATGAATCGTAGGAAGAAATTTCAATCCAGAAGCATATCTTTGGAAATGTGGCCTTAAGCTCGGCTAATTTTTCCGTCGTCGATGGATCGTGTGCGGATACTGGGGGAGTCTGCCTAGCTGGAGCCACAGACTTCTTATGGGGCTCACGAGATTGCTTAGTGCTCGACGAGCCAAAATGTTGGTCGCGGGGAGCTTCGAATTGGGATCCCTTCTGAGCAGATTTTTCCTTACTGTGCTCTGACTGAGGGGGAGGATCATTTGGATATGAGGAATGACCATAAGTTCTTCTCCTGGAAGATGGTGACTCTCTATGACGATAATCTCTATCGCTGTTGTCATCCCTGTCTCGTCGTCTACCTGATCCTGAATCCCGATTGGAATAGTGGAAGATAGAGGACCCGTGGAGGCGGTCAAAGCCATGTGTACGCCCCATATCACCTGCACAAAACACCAAGTGAGAATGAGTTAGTGGAAATCATATGATGACTAAAATTCAAGTGTAGGATGAAGTGAAAGTGTTTGTGCGTGTCCTAGTGTTTCCCCCCAACGAACAAGTGTTTTTTGCTTTACTTATTGGAGTTTTCTCTCCTTGACGACGGGCTTGATCGCCTTTGTCGCTTCTCACGGGCGAATTAAGTCCCATAGCCTCTGGGTCGTTGAAGCCATAATTTAGTAAGTTGTCAGGGATGGTCAGGTCTGATAGACCTATTAATTAACCCTCTAAATTTTGGGGAGACGACTTTTTCTCAACTGGAGTAATTATAAATTTTGAAGTTCCACCTACGGTTTTCTTTTTCAACTTATAGGCTAGGCACTTTTTCCTTTTCGAAGGGGGAGGCGGTTTGTCGATGCCAGGTGCATCAATTACTGATGCAAAATCAGAACCTATATTCTCATTGGTCGCTTCTGGCACCTCAGTTTCTTTGATTTTACCTTCCTCAGTTGTATCGGGGGCCCCTCCTACGGGGGTACCAAAGATCCAGCCTGCTCTTTGCCCTTTTCCGTAGCGGATCCGGTTGCAATGGCACTAATTGGAAGGCTAGTTCGACGACCTTCCACCAATAACCCAAACTTCGAAAGCAGTTCGTTGGAAATAACGGATCTAATGTCCCGGTCTCTCAAGGGAATAGCTCGAATGGCCTCGACGGCCTCAGAATACCCAGCGCCTTCAGGTCGTGGGCGGATATCTATAAAATTCGAAAGAAGTTTAGAAAGAATGCATTTCGAGCCTTATACAAATATTAGTCTAGGAATGGAACTTACTCCCTTCCAGCCATCTTCTCGCAAATCCAAGGGGCAGCATACGTAAAACCACTCTTGCTTATATTGGGAAAATTTACTCCATGCCCCCGTCAGGATTTGACATTTGGAATATGGCTCGAGAAATATGAAGGATGGACTATCAGACCGTCTTTTGAAGCGGTAGATATAACGGATATCCTCGGGATTGGGGAGTCTGAATAAGGTGCTCATAAAGAGGACACAGGTGCCGTGAATAAAGTATGACTATTAGGGTGTAGCTGTGCTGGAGCAATCTCGATATACCGTAACACTTTAAGGAGAAATGAATTAAAAGGTGGCATGCTTCCGACCCAGCACATAAATTTGTTGCACGCTGTATACCCGGCTAGGGGCAGGTGAGGCCAATCTTGTCCTAACAGAACTAAAACGTCATCGAAAGGGATTCCATGAATTGAGAACAATCGAGGAAGAGCGGCTTCGCCGATTTTTGAAGCTTGTGAATCAATAGGATTATCCAGAATAACGGCTCCATCTATAACATCAGGAACCGGGCCTACAACTACAGCAAATGATCCGGAATACCCTGTGTAGAGGTTGTCGGTGGATTCGAAGTTCCTACTACCTCCTGCCGAGAACTTGGCTCGGGCTTATCAGAAACTGTAGCAGAGCTTGATCTTTTGGACATCTTCAACGAACATTTGGTTTGGGTAGATACCTGTTTAAACTATACTTGAAAGACAATAGATATCAGATTTAACAACAAAAATATTCCCCCGGCGTGGTGTGTGAGCTAGTGTGATGGTTCAAGTAAAGAGTACAAATAAATTAGAGTTTCAAAGAGTAAAGTGTAGCGCGATGAGCTTTAACTTGTCATCTTTAAAAAAGCTTTAAGTTCGAGTTTACAATGGTTCAAATTGTGAAGTTATTAGTCCTAATCAGTTCCATGTGCCTTTGAACTTAGGTTCGTGTCATGGATTTATTGGTATATGATTAGATATGGAAATAATCAATGATATTATGTTCTATGAGTCGAGGTGAGGTAAGTTTGTTTGTCAATGCCGACCCCGAACCTAGGACTTTCGTCCATTCAAGTGCATGCATACCGAACCATACTGCCACGCTCGGTGCCAACCCTTAAAACCTACCCCACTTCACTCACTTTTTCCTCTCTCTACTCACCGACCCGCTCTTCGCTTATACATTACCGACCTCAGTTCCTTTCAACGACTATCCCTAACTCCTGAAATCATCTATGCTGACCGACACCTTAAACATAGACAACCGACCCAACAACTCACAGAATACCGAACCACTCACTTTTAAGTCGCCGAACGGCCTTAGCATTGCATATGCCGAGCCACTCCCTCACAAGAGTTTCGACCTACTCTGTTACTAAACTCCTAACAACTCAACACTAATGCATCAAGCCATCAACCATTCTCCCTCGATCGTATGACTAGCAAGATCCTACAACCTATACACCAATTCCTATTAATCATTTAGCTTACTTCTTGTCCATATCCCTAACTTTGAAGTTAAGGCTATAACTATTTCTCCTGATAACTAACCCTTGTTCCATCGAGACCGAACAAAATTCCTAACCCAAGACACGCTCATGTCTCCAATTCGTCCCTCACTTCATCGATTCATACTAACTCCTATTTAGGAACCCACGAGACTCCGCATTTAGGGAGATAAATCAAGTGAAAAATTCGTACCTATATGCAAAAAGTTAGGGCCTATGAGAACTGTTGGGTTCAAGATGAAATTTGGTTGGGTTCGTTGGCGATTGGAGTTTCAAAGTGGTAGGCCTGGTTCCGAGAGGAAGAAGGATTGAGTGGTAAGCAAGGCTTGGAAGGAGATAAAGTTAGGGGACTTAAGAAGGAAAAAAAAGCTGAAGTGTAGGGCTTTTATATGTGGAGAAAGGAAGGTGAATGGGCCTTACCCTGTGGAACCGATCAGAGAACCTCAGTGGGTCGGCAAGTGGATATGCCGAGCGATACCGAGTAGACCGAACGAGTGGTTAGGCGCTCGTACATCGATCGATCCACGAAAGAAAATATATATATATGTATGTATGTATAGAATGGCGCTGAAGGAGGGCTATATATATATGCATATATACATATATGTATATATGCATATATACATATATGTATATATGCATATATACATATATGTGTATAAGCACACATAGTGTTAGGGAAGTCCGCCATGGTTCAGCCTTTGTGAGATTGTATGCATTCAACTTTTGAAAAGTTAAAAGTAGGGTTTAGGTGATAGATGATTATCATTTAGAATGAGATAGCTCCTGAAAGTAGGGATTTATTGTTGGTTCAAAACACGTCGTGTTGATTCACACGCCGCACTTTGGGAGGTAAATGTTACCCGACACTTTGGTCTGGCTACATGGCGATAGTCGCAGAGCCTATGGTTGAACCTTGATAGGACTTGAGCTAAGAAAGGACTGGAAGTATAAGAGACTAGTATAATTTAAGTTTGGTTCGGCCTATGTACATGGGTCGGCATATTTAATGTTGGTCGGCATACTTGTAAGGCACAAGGATACAAGGTGGGTCGGCGTTGGAATGTAGATATGGCGGACCAGCCAAGAATGGCTCAGCCAAGGTCGTTCGGTCGGGGTGGTTCGGCCATTCATCGCTCGGTCTTGGAGAAAAGTTCAACATGGTTCGGCCATTCATCATTCGGTTAAGGAAGGAGAGCAAAAGTTTGCTTCAACCGATTAAGGCTCGGCATTGGAGGTTCAGCCTTAATGGTTCGGCATGTGTAATTCGGCATCGATGGATCGGTAAACTTTGAGGAAGTTAATAAATTCTTTAACCTACAATAGAGTGACGTAACTAGCATGTCTTTTCTTCAAGTCATCTGTCGTTCGCTTCGAGTCCCCTGAGAGGTTGCTTCGAGTCATTTGTCAAGGCGCCTCGGTTCGGCATTTGTCGCTCAGCCAAAGTCGCTCGGCATACCTGGGTCGGCGGACTCAAAATTACCATATGTGGGCCAAACTACCTCGACCTTGGGCCTACGCAAAGGACAAACTTATCTTCGTCTATAAATAGAGGGGCAGGGGGACAGTTGAAGGGGACCTTTTTTGGGGGAACTCCAGGGATACTCTGCCATTTTTTGTACTCATTTCTCTCCTATTCAAACTTGCATTCAAGTTGTTGTTTACGAATTGTATCAGTACTCAAGTAATTGGAATAGTAATAAAGATCATATTTAAAGTGGACGTAGGCAATTACGCCTAACCACTATAAATCTGGTGTTTCCTTTTCTATTGTTCTTTTTGCATTCAATTGCATTATTTCACTGTTTTAATTTACTTTCTTCATTGATCTCTCTACAAAACACTATTCAAGGGTGTTAGTGACCAATTTTGGTGCTAACATGTACTATAGTTAAATGTACTACTGGAATATAGGTACTGGTAAATATTTGACCGAAAGCTATTATGAAGAAGAATTATTACCTTTCTATTGATGAATTTCTGAATAATATTTGGAGTAACCTACTACAGTTTCCAGTTTGTGAATGTAGGTTCACTTTCTTTGTAATCTTCTTTTGGTTCTGTTATTTCTATCACGTCACAGAACCAGTACTGCAAAACAATATCATATTATATTTTAGTTTATAATATGATCTAAAAACGTAGAATGTGTTATTAGTATTTACCAGCAAAATAGTTACACATGCTCTTATTTTTCTGTGATTATCTTTATGTTTCCTCATTTGGTCCATTAAATGATTCAAAATTGTTGCTGGCCATGAAACTTTTTTTTTCATTTACTGTATAAATATATGATAGCAGCACTAAAGGAAATGATGATTTTGCATTAGAAAGCAAATATGTTGATAGTAGTTGCATCATCATCAACCTTGCAACATCAGTTTGATCTTGTTTTGTCTTTCCTTTTGAAGCTAACATTAATTTTAATTCTATATATTTGCCTTTGATCATTTTGCAATTAGTAAAATATTGATCCTTGAAGCTTTTTACAGTAGGGTTCAATTCAGCTTCTTTCAAGTGATTACCTGTATAAATTGTCAAACCATTGATATACCATCCAAATATTTTAGCAATATCGATTTCTTTCATTGTTACTTTCATGTCTCCAAAACAAAAGCAGTTTTCTTTCCGCTGAATATGACTATATTATTAAATCAATAGAAGCAGATTCTTTGCTTATGTCTTCAACTGTTATATTATCATTTTGGAAAGGTTGGAATATCTTGTGAAATGGATTCATCGACAATCGATCAATGTGTGTATTTTTCAGAAGATTGTTCTATTTCAATTTTTGGAATAGGGGAGTGGCCTGTCTATTGGAGCGAATTGGATGATCGAAAAGCTTTGAAGCTACCTCGGTAGTTTTCTAGAATTATGTGCTTTGATTGTTTTATAATCTCCATCTTTGGTTTCTTTGTAGTTGCTTGTTTAAAGGACCTGATTGTCATCTTAATGTTGAAAGAACTAAATCTATTGTTTCTGTATCCAGTGAAGATGATTCAGTTTTTCAAATAAGGATCATGATCATCAGTCTCAGTTTCTGATGTAGATTCAGATTCAGAATGTTTTTCTTCAAGAAAGTTCTTAGCATATTTTTGTTGTTGTGGATTTGGCTTGTGTGCTAATTGCTTGCTTGGTGCTAGTATGACCTTTTTTGTTGCCATTGTTACTAGTGTTGAATTTGTGAACTGAAATAACTATAAATTAAGTTAGTTAATATGTCTGGTACTATTTGTATTCTAAACACTATTACTAGTGTTGAATCTATGAAGTGAAATAACTATAAATTAAGTTAGTTAATGTGTTACATATGGTACATTTTAATGCATGTTCAGTAAATCTAATCTATGCTGGGAAAATATTAACTAGGTATATATTAGTCAGGCAAATATTTGCCTGGTTAATATTTTCCATGCAAATATTTGTCATTCTAATATTTCTTCCAGCATAGATTTGCTTATTATGTTTTGCAGAATGGTCTATGTTATCTATAAAGCAACATATGATACATTTTAATGCATGTTCAGTAAATCTAATCTACGCTGGAAAAATACTAACTGGGTGAATATTAGACATGTAAAAATTTGCCTGCCTAATATTTCTCTCGATATAGATTTGCCTATTATGTTTTGTAGAATGATCTATGTTATATACAAAGCAACATATCATACATTTTAATGCATGTTTAATAAATCTAATCTATGTTGGGAAAATATTTCTTCCGGCATAAATTTGCCTGCCTAATATTTCTTCTAGCATAGATTTGACTATTTTGTTTTGCAATATAATAATGATCTACAAATGATGCACTGTTATATACAAAACAACATAATTTTGCCATCATCAACTTTATATGCAAATTAATCTACTAATTTCAACCAACCAATATTCAAAATTGCATATATCAAAATTTTGCTTTAACAATTTTACATGTAAATGAACTCTTAAATTCAAACAGCCAACATACATAATTGAATATGTTAAACTTTTGATTTATTTACCTGTATTTCGCTTTTTCTGCCTCCATTCGATGTACCGGTAGTTGTAGTTCATTATTATCAGTCTCTTCATGTTGTAATCCCGCATGTTCTTCACAGTAGCCATCTGTTGTGGCGATTTAAGTGCAAACTACTTCTCCTTCTATAAATATGCAATTCACATCCATGTTTTTTGTGATTCTAGGGTTTCGAATTCGATTCGATTTTAGTTACTGAATAAACGAAGGTTTGATTGAAGAAATTGAAGTCGATTAATGTTAGACGAGTTTTTTTTAATCTCGGTTAAATGAGACGATTGAGTTTTGCGGACAGATTTGTACTTTGTTTGAAAACTGAGACGTAATTTGGATTTTAAAGTTTGGAGGGATGTGTGCCTAATTTATTTTAACGAGAGGGACGTGAGCCAAAATTTTCCAATAAATAAAGTACCTTGTCTATGCCCATTCATCTAAATATATTTAAAACTAATAGTCTTATATAATTTTCGTCTCCATCAAAGAAATGTCAGAGTAACTATAAAGAAGTAGTAGGGAAGAAATTTCCTTATAATAGTTTAAATCTTACTTTTTCCCTCTTCTTACAAATCTACCACAAAATGTATAGATCGTTAGTTTTGTTGAGATTAGTCTCACATCTTGCAGTTTATAAAATAAATCCTAAATAAATATTAAAAAAACCACCTTTCACATTGTTAAATGGTTTTGTGGTAATATGAAGTTCTCTATGTTATCAGAATCGGATCTAATTGGTGTGTCATTAATAGTTACCCTTCTTCAATAAGTTGAAAGTTTTATATTATAAAGATTTGAAAAGGTCCAGGAGAGACTCGAAGAATTTCTCATATAGGACGTCAGCCTTGCCATTTTAAATATACAACACTAACTTCATTATATTAATCATCTTCCAACATAATAAGTGGAAGTTGATGAAAACTGATTTGAAGAATTTCCCAAATCATCTTTATTAATAGTTGGCTTCACTACAACAAAAATACCCTATTACAACTGTACTTTTACAACGGTCATAAAATGTAAGTTGTAATAAAGATTTTTTACAACTCTTTTTTTCAGAAAGTTGTAATAAACTTATATTTAACAATTGTCTTATTTTGCCAGTTGTAATAGAGGCCTATTACAACTTTTCTTTTTTGTCAGTTGTAATAGATGTCAATTTTAACAACTTTTATATTTTGCCAATTGTAATATATGTCTATTACACCTTTTCTTTTTGCCAGTTGTAATAGATGCATATTTTTAACAACTTTTCTTTTTCGCAAGTTGTAATAGATGCCTATTACAACATTTTCCGCATGTCTGTTGTAATAATTAATTAATAAATATAATTAAATAATAATACTTAGTAATTAATAATTAAATAATTAATAAAAAATTAATTATAAATAATAATTATATTAAATAATAGCAATTAATAATTAACTTGAAATATGAAATAATTACTATTAATAATTTATGTTAATAATTTTTATTCAATAATTAGTAACTAATATAATAATTAATAAATAGTAATTAATAATTATTATTAAATAATTAATAATTAATAAATAAAAATTAATTTTTAATAACTAATATTAATAATTAAGAAGTAATCATTAATATAAATAATTAAGAAGTGATATTTAATATTTAGTAATTAAGAAGTAATAATTAATAAAAATAAAAATAATAATTAATAACTAATTTTAAATACTTACTATTAAATAATTAAAAATTAATAAATAATAATTAATATTTAATAATTAATGTTGATTATTTATAATTAATAAATAATAATTTCTTTTATTGATTAATTAAGAAGTAATAATTAATATTAAAAATTAAGAAGTAATATTTGATATTTATTAATTAAGAAGAATAATTAATAAAAATATAATTACTAATTAATATTTAATATTTAATAATTAATATTAAATAAATACTATTAAATAATTAATAATTAAAAAATTAATAATTAAAAAATAACAATTAATATTTAATAACTAATAATGATTATTTATAATTAATAATTAATAGTTGTTATTAACAATTAAGAAGTAATAATTAATAATTAATACTAATATTTAATGTTTACTATTTAATAATTAAGTTTAATAATTGATGATTAACAAGAAATCTTTAATAATTAAGAAGTAATATTTGTTATTGGTATTTAGTATTTAAGAGTTATAGTTGATAATTATATTTAATATTTAATATTTCAAAAAGTTTAAAATTTTGAAATTTTCTAAATTAAATTTAAAATATTTATAAAATTTTGAAATTTTCATAAATTCAAAAATAAATAATAAATTTTTTAAATATATTTAAAATTTATAAAATATTCAAAAATTTAGAAAACTTGTTAGTTCCCTCTTTTGCAAAATTTGAGCATTATTCTCTCTATTTCTTACCATAAATGAACTTTAAAGTCAGAGAAAATACTTAAGTGACTTAACCGACGCTACATGTAATACCATAATTGATTTAATTGTCGAGAGTGGTTAACCGATCACTACAAAAAATAATGTTATGTATAGTATCAAATAACACTGAAATATATTATTTGAACCCTAATTGCATTCATTAGCTTTAATAAAAAAAGTAACAAACTTTAAAGTTAAAAAAGTAGTAGTAACCCAATTTTATGGTGGGCTCACTAATATATTTCACCATGCCCGTTTTTTCTTTAATTAATATTTTCCTCACTGCTTCCCCATTCTCTAAATCCCACATCCATTTCCCAATTCAATATAGGGTTTCATGAAATCCCCAAGTTTTCCCTATGTTGCATCCCGCCGAGAGAGACATGATTTAGATTCACGACTTAGGAAAGGCGAGAGCAGTAGCTTGCCCAAACACAGCACATGATTGGCGCAACTCCAGACTTCGACAGTGGTGGTGATTTTCATCCATACTCAAATTCTGGATAATTCATCCATACAACATTTTCAGTGCTTGATGTGTTATGCTAATAACGCCTTTTCTTTCTTTTATACATTTCTGTATTATCTGTAATATATTACTGAAGTTGAAATTTTACATGGTTTATTTGAATGTAGTAGTTGAACTACCCAATGCATCACTGTTTACTGCAACGATTATTTGCAAGAGACAATTGTTCAATATCTGCAATAGATTATAGTAAGTGATAAGGATTCTATTAGCTGAACTGTTCCCATGGATTGAATTTGCCTTCTAAGATGTGTGGTAAAGTACGTTGATAAACATGGTCACCCCTTGTAACTTTGATACAAGGTTCATGTATTCGTATGTATATCTATATAAACTAGGTATTGACAAAGAAGGCAATCCTTTTCTATGGTACTTCACCAAAATGATGCTTGCAGGTGAAATCTCTTAGATTGAGCGGGTCTTATGCTTTAAACTTTTGTAGTGTCGCATGTGGTAGAATCAATCTCTTTTACGAGCTTGGCTTCGGAAGGCCCTGGTAAGCTTGTTACCGTGTGTGGAACCTTAGGTAGCGGTTGGTTTAAAATGAGTTTTGTGTTTTGTGTTTTGCGTTTTTAACATTAACTACAAACTATGAAAGGAGTTTTCTCAAAATATGAAAAAAAAAGTTGTTTTCTATTTTGTATGTTAACTTTGTTTTCTAAATTGATCGTTTTCCATAATATACATGCGTCTGCGCTTTTTTGTATGGACGAAAACCCAAAACTAAATAGGGTAAACCAAACCCTACCTTATATTATATGCATATCATATACTAAAAGACTTTGTTTGGTACTTCATGATAGGGAAATCATCAAATCCTGGATTTTTCATGATAGGGAAAAGGAGGAATTTGGCAAAAATTACATCCATTTCAATGTCCGCAATTAATTATAAAGAATCAACACTGTAAAGCACATTACAAGGGGAGGTTTAGTCATCAGATTGAAGATTATCGTTAAGGGAATTTTGAGCATGTTTTGCATGGCCTTGGGGAAAGGAGTACACTAAAGTATTGGTTGCTAGCATTTTCACCATGCTTCCAGTGCAAGGCTGTCACAACTCTACACGCTTTCCTTCTAGCTCTTTGCTTTTCGAAGCTTTATAGCAAAATAATTGAAGCTCGGGATCAGGTAGTCATCACCCATACTGCTACTTTTGTTCAAACACAATCTTTCTTATTTGCAAAACCATTCTCAAATGAATTCAGACCAAGATCATAGATACAAAATTTTATATTAGCATAATAAAATGCAAACATCCATGTAGAAATTAATTTAGAATGAAGGTGACTTGTCTGCTAATATGTTTTTTCAATCTATGATCCCTACGCAATTTATTTTCTAGTTTAGAAATGTATAATTTGTTAAATGATGATTGCTACATCTGTAAAAATGCTCATCGATGACAAAACATAAAATAGTCTTTCTTCTAGGTTTTATACTGTTCCATTTTCAACATCGGTGAACATAACTTTTCTTTAGTTATTGCAAACCAAAACTCTAAGTGGTTATCATCGGCTTACCCACCTTACAAAACAAAAATCTATTATTATTATTATTATTATTATTATTATTATTATTATTATTATTATTTCCAAAACAAAAATCTATTGCTTATGTTGCTTGATTATATATGCAGATGACGTATTCATTCCTAGTGAAGAAGTTGTATCATTTTAATAGGCTTAGCAATTACCAAATAAGCTTGAGAGACTCAAGTGCATTTCCCAAAATCAGAAATGAACATTTTTCCATGCAGATGGAAATGGATATCTACATTAACACTACTGCCAGCACAGGAGAATGGGCTCAAAGACTAATCGGTCTCATGGGCATGCCCATTTAGAGTGGAACTTCGAGTAAAGCTTTTATATTTTAGCCATGAGTCCACTTTTATTACCTATTATTAATAACAGAACCATTTTTGCACAAACAAATCATGAGTAGGAAGCTAGACGTTACTGTATCATCAGGCAGTGATTACAATTGCATGATATGACCAATTTATTAGTAGTTGGATCTAGATGATATAGAGCAAACAATTTATTAGTAATTGAATTCTCATTTTGCATTTTGTCACAAGGTTAGTACAAGTGGGATCTGTTGGAGTTACTCGACTTGAGAGACTTGGACCCGATCAGAGCAAAAAACCTCCAACAATGTTGATATACGTTATTTTGGTAATCAATGCATGTACTTGTTTGGGCATTACAGTTTAAAATTAAATTATACCTACTTTGTTGTATCAAAATATGTTGGCACATAAAGGTAAATGTAACCTAATCATTGGTATAAAAAGATCAGTATGTATGAGAGATTGAATAAATTAATGTATTGTTTTTTTTTGCTCTGATTCAGTTATTTGGTTAGTTTGATATATTAGTTTTGTAGATAATAGTAATGTAATGGTTGAATTACTTATAGTGTACTGTTATTTTTTTTCTATTATTTATGCTTATCCGTTGCTTGCTTTAGTGGTAAAATGTGGCTAGAAATTTTTTTAAAAATTTTGAATTCTTTTTATCACAACTGCCAATAGCAGTTGTAAAAAAAGTCTTTTAAAATTGGCAGTAGCAGTTGTAAAAAAGTACTTTACAACGGCCAGTAGTAGTTGTAAAAAATCTTTTACAATTGCCAAAAGTAGTTGTAAAAAAGTCTTTTACAACTGCTTTAGGCAGTTGTAAATACACTTTTATAACTGCTTTAGGTAGTTGTAAAAAATTATTTTACAACTGTCGAAAACGGTTGTAAAATAATAGGGCTCTATTACAACTCCGGATATAACGACGGAAGACTGTCCGTTGTAATAGACATATTACAACTGTTTTGGCAGTTGCAAAAGGCTGTTTTTGTTGTAATGTTTGTAGGCGCAATTTTTTGATCCGACCGTGAACTTCCCAAAATATCCCTATATATACATTTTAGAATATTAAATTGTTATTTCATATGATCTTGCAAATAAATTAGGAGATAAAATCTCCCTACAATTACTTTAGACGTATTCAAATATAATTATAATCAGGCTTCAGAGAACGAGTCAAATATATATGACTGCATTAGAATAGGTAATGCAAGATCTTCTTAGATAAATCAACCAATCTATACATCTTTATTAATAGTTGAAATAAAAACACAATCTTTTGGTCCGACCGTAAAATTTCAAAAACATTTTCCATGCAAACAAGATGTCTTGAATTCGAATCTCACTATGAACAAATATTAACATCTATTTTCAAATGAAAAATTTAAACATAAACAATGTTACAAATTCAAACCATATTCCAACAAAAAAAAATTACATTTTTCTTTATGTTTTTCAGTTTATTTTTATTAAACTACATAGAACTTTCAAATTTAAAAATTTAATAAAAAGCTTATATACACCTGCATTACATGTGCCAAAATATAAATACTAATACATACACACATACATAAATATAATTGTTAAATATAACATTTATTAATGATTGAAATAGAAGCGCAATCTTTTAATCCAACCGTTAAGTTTTAAAAATTACACACGATTTTAATGCAAAATATGATTAAATATTTATGCCTTTTTTTAAATGTGTTAAAACATATAATTTATAGAAAAACAACTCACACGCGAAACATATACCATAACGTCATGTAATAAGGTAATTTTGCTCCATCTCTTTCTGACTTAGACATTGATTTACAAGTGATGTACGCACCTAAATAGATCGAGGTGGAAGAATCACCAATCAGATGCGCAAAAAAAAGCAGTATTAATGTGAAGCAGTCAAATTCTTCGCAATAAAAGTAAAAAAATATGGGCTAGTCTGGACGTCACTGATGACGTTATATAAGCACAAATGTGTTGATGTTTGCAACATGATGTCCATGAGTTACAAATTTTCAACAAAACGCGGTCCATACATGCCTCTTCAATTTTGATATACAAACTACACTATTTCTGTAAGCGAGAAGAAAACATAAAATGTCTAAGCTCGAAGAAAGAATAATCCTCTTCCCTAGCTCAGGAATGGGACATCTAATCCCGATGGTCGAACTCGCCAAATCCTTCGCCAATCAAAACTTCTCCGTCACCATCATCATCGCCGCTTCCCCATTAATACCCTCACTAAATTTATCATACATTAATACCCCAGGCTTGCCAATTTCGATATTCTCCGTCTATCAAACCCCCATCTCTCCAAGTTCCTTTCACAACTTCCTGACGTCTGTGCAATCTTCCTCGACATGTTCTGTACCTACGCTCTTGATGTGGCTCGCAACCTCAACATCCCGCCCTACATTTTCTTCCCCAGCAGTGCTTCTGCTCTGGTAGCCTTCGTTCTAATGCCGACTGTCCGATCTCAAATCATCACCAGTGTCGAAGAACTTGGTAAAACCCCGTTGAATTTCCCAGGGCTACCACCGATAATAGCATCTGACTTGCCTACCCACTTTCTCGCCGGTCCTGAAAACGAACGATACAAAGCATCTGTTGAACACTTGACCGCACTGCCAAAGGCAGACGGTATCGTGATCAACTCGTTTGAAATGATCGAAAGGGGCGCCGTTCGGGCTTTGAATGACGGAAGTTGCTATCCGGGCAGACCGATGCCTCCGACTTACTGTGTTGGTCCTTTGATTTCCGATGGAGGTGCAGGGAACGAGAAACACGAGTGTATTGCATGGCTTGATGAACAACCAAAAGGGAGTGTAGTTTTCTTGTGTTTTGGAAGCATGGGTTCGTTTTCCAAAGAGCAGCTTGGAGAGATGGCGGTTGGATTGGAGAGGAGCGGGCAAAGGTTTTTGTGGGTGGTTCGGAACCCGGATCCATCTGCGGAGGTGGATTTGGAGGAGCTATTACCGGAAGGGTTCACGGAGAGGACGAAGGAGGTGGGGATGGTGGTGAAAGCATGGGCTCCACAGGCGCAGGTGCTGAGGCATGAGGCGGTGGGTGGGTTTGTGAGTCATGTTGGGTGGAACTCGACTTTGGAGGCGGTGTGTGCAGGAGTGCCGATTGTGGCATGGCCGCTGTATGCGGAACAGAAGATGAACAAGGTGTTTCTAACTGAGGTGAAGATAGCGGTGGAGATGAAGGGGTATGATGAGGAGATGGTTAAGGCAGAGGAGGTTGAGGAGAAAGTGAGGTGGTTGATGGAGTCAGAAGGAGGGATGGAGTTGAAGAGGAAAGCCAAGGCGATGAAGGAAAGCGCACTTTCTGCTAGACAAGATGGAGGCTCGTCGAGCATTGCTTGGGGTAAATTGATGACTAGACTACGAGAATATTAGTCAACAGCGGATGGGATGAATGCTCTGATATACATCAAGCAACTTCGAATCAATTCCTCTGTACCATTACTTATTTGGTTTGACATAAGTGTTCTGATTAAGCATTTATGTTTGATGTGTTGAATAAATAAAAATTTACTATTTATTCTTGGTGATGATCACATATTAAGCTATGTTTTCCAATTATAACGATATATATAACACAAATATACAATTTTCTCAACCATTACTTTCTTTTTTGGTAAAGCTATTTTTATTATATCAAACAACGTGAAAACTGCAAACCATAGTTTTCATGACCGTGCCATGTCTTGAACCTTGATGATTGAAGGTTTAAGGTTTTGATGGTTCAACCGGTCGAACCGTCGGAATCGTGATTTTTTTTTTTTTTGAAAAATTTGCACATTTAGCTACAAACTATACACAAAAATATTGAAATAATAATGTTACATACACAAGCTGTATGCGGCCTACAAGATATACAAACTTGATGAGTCTTACAGTGGTATTAAATTAGTTTGCAGCAGTGAAGAACAAAATGATGAAGTTAGTGTTTTAAAATTTGAAACGATAATGATTTTTGAAATATATATTTACTTATTTTTTCAAAGCAATGAAAATAAGAGAGAATTACACGATGAGAATGTAAGAAAAAACAAAAGAACCGTGGTTCAACCATGTAAAATTGACGGTTGAACCGTTGGTTTAAAGGTCCGATCAAGGTTCATCGATAAATGAGGTCCGATTGAATTCCGGGTCGTGGTGGTCCAAGGTTCAGAGTTATTCGAGGTTGGACCGCGGCAAGGTTGGGTCATGAAAACACTGCTGCAAACTCACACACCACTTTCAAACACCAGACAATGACAAAAACAAATTGCAGCGCCTATGCAATCAAGTACTTGTAGGATGCAGGATAAATTAATAAATCAGAAAAAGAAGAAAAACATAAATGTGTAAGAAAATGTTTCATGCACGCAACATGTACAAAGAAAAATCAACACTGGATGATCTAATTTTATTTTATAAGATAAGATAAAAGTTTTATAAGATAAGATAAAAGAAAGAAATCAACGCAATGCTCTGAACCAATGTTTTGAAAACCGAACAGTAAGTCGGACCGTTGTATCTCAAGGTTCAAGGTTTTGATGATCGGACCGGTCGAACCGCTGAAACCTTACATTTTTATTTTTTTAACGATTTGTACATTCCAAATTGAAAAATATAAACTCATGTTGTTTAATACATAATATTGACTCATGTTATAAAAAATACCAAACACATATTATTACTCAAACACAAGCACAACATATCTCATATAACATGATCTTAAACAAACAGACCGATAATTATTCACATATAATAGTTGAAAACTTCGTATAAATACCACAATAACATAAACTTGAACATTTCATCATGGTTTTAACCTCAATCACACATTAAAGTTAACATTATATAATGGTTGACACCTACATATTAATAATAAAATAACATGTACCTGCAACATGGTTTTATGCATAGTGCTATTAGAGGAGTTTGCAGCAGCAAAGAGTCAAATGATGGAATTTGTAGTTTAGATTTTAGTACCATTATGATTTTTGAAATATAGATTTACTTGTTTTTTTCAAAGCAATACAAAAGATGAAAATGAGAGAATTATAGGATGAGAAAATAGGAAAAATTAAAAGAACCGCGGTTCAATCGGATAAAATTAATGGTTGGACCGCCGGTTTGAAGGTTCGACCGAGGTTCACGCATGACTAAGGTCTGATTGAGTTCCGAACCGTGATGATCCAAGGTTCAGGGTTATTCGAGGTCGAACCGAGGCTGGGTCGGGTTTTCAAAACACTGCTCTGAACACATAAACAACATCGTATGGACTAAAAACTGACTTCCTCCTCCATACTTCTCTATTTTATTAATACATGGCAAAATTCAACATTTGGTACGTTATAATATAAATTTAAGAATTACGCGTATAAGTCAGTAGCTAATTGGAAAGAAAAGAATTTACAAGATCTCCAACATCGCCTTCTCTTATGAATATCGTGGCATATCAACTGGAGTGGCCCTACTTATCAGGTTTTGAGTCGAGATATATTACGAACAATTGTGGTGTATCAAATCTGGTTCTCTTCATAACATATTGCTAATCACCAACCCTTTCACTATGGTCGACCTGCAAATGAGGGAATCAAAGACGAACATAGAGTTGTTATTTATAACAAGAGTTTCAACAGAGCACGAAACGAATTCAGTGGTCATACACAAGCAATTGCAAATGCCTAGTGGTAAACATTCAATAGACAACCAGTTTAATCCTCAAAACCCAAGGTTTGTCAATGGTATCAGGGAAAAGAATGAAATTCTCATGTATAAAAGGAGTGTACTATGCATCAGAAGAGTTTAAAAGTAATTTCACCAGATGGGTTGCATTATCAAGTAGGAACATAAACTACCTAACCTAAGAATATAATTGTTTCCAATTACTACGTCAAAAGAAGCAATATGAACAAAAGGCAAATTGGCAACAAAACGAAGATACCAACCTCTTTCTCTTCTTCTATTTTTTTTTTCCTCCTCCTCCCCTTTCCTCCTTTCTTTCTTTTCGTGAAGCAACTTAACATATGAAATTCAGACGTAGAGTTCTAAGAGAGGATCAAAGGCTAGAGCTCCTGTTCTACATTTCTACATTAGGTAAATAACAAACATATGGTAAAAGGTTTCATTACTACAAATAAAAATGATTTCATATAACCATCCTAGGATGCATATTAGAGAAATGTGTGATAACTTATTACAGTAGAAATCTTATTTTTATGGTACATAATATAAAAATCCTTTAGGAATCCATCTAGACCTCACCTAGATGCTAGACGAGGCTTACCGCTTAGCGATTTTTCTAAGCCCGTTTAGACGCGGTTTACCGTCTCATGTAAGAATCAAAACATATATTTTGACACAGGTTATGCACTACTTAAGATCTAATGCCCAATATAAGCATTAATATGCTAGCTTTCGGCGATCTTGTGATACGGCAATGATAGGACCTGTCATGCAATTGATATAGCCAACACTTATAACTAGCAAGCAACATCAATATTCTGTACATCAAACCATATTTAGTCGTATGATGCAGGCACTGGAGACAAAGCAGCAAACAAATTCTTGATTTATTAACTAAATTCAGTTATAAAGTAGTGGTTGCTATTCATTGCAAAATGTATTGGTTTACAGGGTGCCATTTGTCATGATCTGATTATAAAGGAATCTTATGTGTTGCTATATACCTGTGATTTAAAGACCCGACCCAACCTCGGTTCGACCACGGTTAACATTCAACTTTGGAGCGCTACGACTTTGAAAATGAAATAACCTTGCACGTGCACGAATCCGTGGTCTAACATCAAAATCCTGAAAAAAATCCTCTAGATCGACCTCTTTAAATTTGAGGAAAAAATATTGTTTCATTCTTCATTTTTTTTCTTCACATAATCAATTTAACAAATAATTTCTTCACCTTAACCACCAAATTATTAGATTATCTTATCGATTTTGAACGAGATGATACTTTATGAGCGTAAATTTTACAAATCATTGTTGAACCGAACATTTTTCATCTTAAAAAATAAGCAAATTTATAATTTTGTGCTAAAAAATTATTATAGAATTATTCCAATTAATATTTGTTATGAAATGTTCAAAAATAATTGTTTTAAAGTGCAATATATTAATTATCATTGGTTAAATTTTAAAAGTAATTTAAATAATTTCATATTTAAATCAGAAAAATAGAAAATAACGATCAATACGGTTCTCATGCTCTGATCGGTTGAACCACTGAAACCTTTGACCTTGCACCAACACGGTTTGACTCACGGTTCGGTCTTCGAAACTATATTATATACATTGGCTGTAATGAATGAAAATGACAAGCTGAATGTAATCAACTATTATATAGTCTTCTATTTTCTTTCTGTTTTCTACTATCTTCTTCCTTTGTTTCCTTTTCTCTTCTTCTATCTAGCTACATTATTCATACAACAACACCATTTCCTATTATTTTGGTGCTTTCACATTATGTTCTCACCTCCCCTTCGGACACCATGACAAAAATCTTTATAACCCACAACCACCTCATTGATGATGCCCTTGACCTCAACAACACCACAAACCAACAACAAACTAGCAGTGAAACTATCCAAACCACCCTAGCCATCCGAGAACCCATGCTCCAAAACTAACAAGCTCAACTTGCCGAAATTCGAACAACTCTTCATTCTCAAAGTGCGGCCTTACAACACATTGCCTAAACGTTAACTGATATCGTGGCCAAAATTTCCTCCATTCCTTCACCATCACCACAATTTGAATCATTCACTCACCCACCACCTCCACATTTTTCATTGGCTTCCTCGACTCTGCTCTATGCAGCCAGCTCTACAATTGCTTCGCCTTCAATCACATTCTACTACTCCTCCTTCAATACCATGCTCTAGATCCTCAGCACAACTCCAAAAATTCTCTCAATTCACTTGCGAAAACACCCCTCCACTGTACCCTATCAGTAATTCTGACACCCAAAGCATATCTTCCATATCACCTCCATCCCAACCTTATTCACAGAATGACCACCCAATGACGATAAACTACTTCAATGTCGTGCTTCTGAATCCTATAACCCTGCCACCACACATCGACAACAGTCAATCCAACCCACTCTCTTCGTTGTGACGCCCAACGAGCAAGATTTAACTAAAAATCTCAAATCAGAACCTTACCTATCCAACTCCTTTAAACTCCCCATCTTCGATTTTCTAAACCGTGACATCATCTCATTGCTGACTCTTGTAAAGGACCATTGCACCTACGTCACCGCCCACTACTTCCATGATGATGATCCTGACCGTGTTATTACCGTTAGCAAAGACACCCTCTTCGACACCAACATTAGTACATCCAACCAGCTTGGTTTCTACGATAAACTACTGTTTAGAAGCATCAAAGCAATACTATTAAGGATTGGTAGCAACTTTTACTGGCCCCATTTAGCAAAAGCCATGCATGACCTTGCTGGCAACTTTACTTGTCTCCGTTTGTTGTGTTGGTTTGAATGCAAAACAAAGATAGGTGAAAGTAGAGTCATCATATTTGAACCCAATGGGCATTCGACATGGAGAACGTTAAAAAGGAGATGGGGTGATGCTCGTCTTACGACTTACAACCTCAAGGACAAGGTCGATTTCGAGAGGGTGGTATTAACGATACGACAATGATAGGACCTAGCATGCAATTGATATAGTCGGCACCTATAACTAGCAAGCAACATCGATGTTCTACACATCAAACCATATTTAGTAATATGGTGCATGCACTAGAGACAAAGCAGCTAACAAATTCCTGATTTATTAACTAAATTCAGTTAAAAAGCATTGGTTGCTATTCATTACAAAATGTATTGGTTTATAGGGTGCAACTTGTCTTGGTCTGATTACAAAGGAATCTTGTATGTTGCTATATACATTGGCCATAATGAATGAAAATGACAGGCTAAATGCAGTGGCGGAGCTAGCTCCCAAATTTAGGTAGGGCCAAACTGAAAAAAAAATTCTCACATTGCCAAAATAACTCAAATTCTAATGTGCATATATCAATATGTGTTTAAACATTGCAAATTAATTAGTAGCAATGCTCTCTAGGACAATGATGGTTGTGTATTATCTCAACTAGGGCAAAGAACTCCGCCTTAGCTAGGGCAAAAAATTGAATTTTGGTTTTTTGTGCCTAAATTTCAATTTCTCAGATAGGGCGGTGGCCCCAGCTAGCAGCTACCCACACAGTGGCTCCGCCCCGCTAAATGTAATCAATTATCTTTTCTTATATTTTCTTTCTGTTTTCTACTATCTACTTTCTCTGTTTCCTTTTCTCTTCTTCTATCTAGATACATTATTCAGTATAATAACACCATTTACCTATCATCTTGCCTTCTTGGCTACTCCTAAACACATTCAAAATTTTAAAATTCCAATTTACATCAATCGATACTAAACAAAACGCTAAAATTTTATCCAAAATACATGAGTTATCAAAAATTTCTAGCTTTGATTAATTCTCGATTAATTTCTGCCTAAACGATTAATCTTTAGTCTGTACCAACCGGTTAACGTCCGCCTAGCAAATGTATGTATATGTATATGTAATTAGCTAATTAATGTATAATTAAATGAAATCTAAATCATCTTACTTTCTTATTTGTATGAAATAAGTTTAGATCTAAAATTATATGATAAATGATGTCTAACAACATGTTTAGAAAGAAAGAAATTAGGGGCAATGCTTACCAAATGCTTGGACCATGGTCATTCAAAGAGACGCATGATCAGTAGAGGAATGTTCAATTGACATCAGCATATGGTTAACTCTCTAATTTTAGTTGAATCGCTTTTTAATCAATTCAAATCCTAAGTGTTCCCATCTAAAGATCCAAAATTTTAAGTTACAGTTATAAAACATGCAATGTAACTTATAACTTCATTAATAGGTTAGGTTTATTTTTTTATTTTGGTTGTTACCTCCTCCAGCTTTGTAATTGACTTACACACAGTGTTGAAACTCACGTTTTCCTGAAATCTCCTTTTCTAATAACTTTGTAATGTTCTGCGTGGAAAAAAGATTCAAATGAGTAATGAACTTCAAATATTTAAGTCTGCATTAGGAAAATTGAAAATATTCCATGTACGTATATATAACAACCCGAGCTTTTGTGAAAATTTACTATCGTCATTAAACAATTATTGTCGCTAGCTAATTGCTTTTGTGAGTTTAGATTAGTGATAATTCTTTTGATAATTCGTTAAATATACGTTAGGGTATTTGTGGGCTTAAAAATTGGATTGGCCCAAGTCTTTTCTTTGTGCCGTGTTGTTTATCAAAACCCTTTCCCTTTTCTTCCTTTGGATGGCAACCCTAAACGAAACAAATCAAACGAGTGAAAAATATTAATGGCGGCTTCGCTCTGTTCGATCTCGTTCCCCTTTGTTTCTATTGTTTACTTCGGCCCGATTCAATTTTGGCTTGTGAAAATGGTGGCTCCTCTAGAATTAGGGCTTCGGCCTCGTCGCTTCTAAAATTAGGGATTGTCAATGATCGAAGTTGATGGCCCGGCGATCGATGATTCCTCGCTCGCTCACGGCTACCTCAGGCTAAGGTGAGTAATCTAAATTACTCACATCTAATTCAACTATGCTCGGCATTACGATTTTGTTTTGTTGTTACTGAATTTGTCATTTCATTTCTCGGTCGTTTGAGATGATCGAATGCCGTGGTTTGTTGATTTGCTTGTTTTCTTTAGTTAGATAGTTCGATTTTGTGGTGTTGTCGATTTCTGACCTGTTCATATTGAATGAGTATATTGATTTAAATTCGTCAATGCTTTTGCTTGGCTTCATTTCGGTCGCATCATTATGGTTGGATGTAGATGTTTTATCTTTGGCTTTGACTTGAATGGCTTCGACTGTGATTTTGAACTTGGTTATTGTTTTTCCTCTGTGACTTTGTCGCTGTCATTACTGACTTGGGGTATGATGATGTTTATCTCCAGTAGCATTGATTTCAAAAAAAAACGACTTTGATGTTTGAACTGCATACTATTGGTGACTTTGACTTTGCTTGAACTGGTAACAATTTTTAATACTTGGCTTCTTTGAATCGAAACCGCAGTTCCATTTTTCGCTGTCGCATACTGTGACTCCTTGTAATTGTGTAGTCTGATTCATCTTGTAGCTTTTATACCTTTTGCTTTGTTGGTCGAATTTGTTTTGAACATGGCCACTTTAAGCTTGACTTCGTTCAAGTGTTTGCTGGTGTAGTGCACTTCAAATACTTAGTGCACTGCATATCAGTTCATTAATGTAAATGGGGCTTTGCTTCCATTTACATGTGTTGTCAGGTATGACCTATATATGAAGCAGTGTGGCATTTCCTTGTAGTCTTCATTGCTTTGTCCTCTTTGTAGTCTGAGACTCTTGCCTTGATTCTGGTCTGCATTTTGGTTTGTTCCACTGTTGCGTTTAAATTGGCATGTCTGCACTTTGGACTTGGATAATTTGAACTTGATGGTCAGATTTCACTTGATCATATACGTTGACTTCTCTCATGTAGAAATTGCACTTGATGTTGGGTAGAACTACTGTCCTGATCGCCTTCATTCACTCATTATGCCTGGATTTGAGTAATTTGCTTCATGCTGTTAGGTTGGCATAGGGTACATATATTTATGTATATTTGCCTCATGGCCATATTGATCCCCCTGGCCTCTGAGTTGTTTGTTGATCTAGCTTGGTCGACACTTTATACTTGTTGTTGTGGGCTTTCATTACAGTTGGATCTTCAATTATAGTTTCTGGCATTTGATCCAGAATATTTTGCTCTTTAGTCTGCATACTTGTGCACTACCTAAATTCATATACACTGATCATCTCCTTTGCACTCTGTGCTATATATATATAGCCTGCACTTGCATTGTCTACATTGGTTGTACACTTCACTTGGACTTGTAATGTGAAGTCTGCTCTTTTCGATCCAGGTTTGTATTGATTTGAGTCACCAAGTATGTTTTGTACTTGAGATTTTGAGTCTGGTTCACTCGAGTTGTCCTCTTTGACTTACACTGAACCTGTATATATATTCACTTGATTATCTGGTTGAGGCTGCCATCGTCTGTACATACGTGCACATTGTCCATATTTGTCTGCTTTGACCATTGAGTCTGTGACTTTGAGTTTTGAATCTTCATTTGATTCTGGTTGTTGACTTTTTGCGGGTTCAGGTTGTAGTGGCGAGGCAGTATACGCGTGCGTATACTGCAGCCCTACAGAGTTGGTGTTTTATATTGATATTTGGTTGTTGTTAATTGCCGTTAGGCAATTCTAATGTTTTTATGATTGTCTTCATTGAGATTCTTTTCTCTTATTTTTGTTGATGATTTCACGTACTGTGTGGCGAGGCAGTGCACGCGTGCGTGCACTGCAGCCACACAGAATTATGATTTGTTTGATCATTTTGAGATTTCTGATTTGTTGATTTACACCGTTTGGTGTTATATCTATCGTTATCCGATTCTCTTATCGAGAAGTTGGATATACGTGATTTCTGTGATTATCGTCTGTTTGACTATCTTATTATTATTGCTGCTATGCACTAATAACTGAGTTTGAATTAGACTGACCCGTGTATTATTTTCTTTTGAATTTAATACTCGGGTCAGACCCGAGTTATTTCAGGTTGTAGATTTCCTGCTTTGAGTTGCTGTTCGGGATATGAAGACTTTTTATATCTTCTGGAGTAGTTTTCGTCATTTTTAGAAGTCGTGTCAAATTGCATAGGTTGATATGTATTCATGTATATTAGTTGATAATGTACGTGTGTATATAACTTCCAGAGTCGACAGTTGTAGTTGTATCATATGTATTGTGTCAACTATGGTGTAACTGACATCAGTTATATATATATGAGACTTTTGTTTTTATCTGTGTTCCGCATTTATATTATCTTTGTTGTTGTTATATCTAATGTCCTAAACTATTATGAACCATCGTAGTTTGTTTTATACTGATAATTGGGTATGTCGATGGGAGTAAATAAATGAGATGAAAAATGAAAAGTATATACCACTCCTATCGAGGTAACCAATATTAGTGTAAGGCCAACTACGGATGGCCGCTCCTATCCAGCCTTATTCTTTGTAATAATAGACAGTATTTCTTTTAATACTCTTTGTTATTATGAGCATAGAGGTGGGGCGTCACAGTATATGTGTATGTATGTAGGGAAAGGAATGATCCTACCTGCAACTCAGAAGAAAAATCAATATAGTTAACTAGCAAAAACGTTATTGTCGGCAAGTTTTAATGCAACCGATGTTGGGGAAATTTTGGATTAACATCCCAAATGCAGCGGAAATCATAGGATCGTGTTGATGGTAAAGTAGAATAAATAGAAAACTAATATCCCAAAATATGCAATCACAGATCACAGATGCACAAATAGAATAGATAATCACACATAGGATTTGTAGTGGTTCTAATATCGCGAGATAATATACATCCATTTCGATGAAGGATTTTTTACTATCCAAGAGAAAAAAAATTACAAGATTGATAATGAAAGCCTAGAAGAAGAAATACGAAAAAAAATACTACTTGAGAAGATGATATTAATCTTTAAAGAATGATTATCTTTATATAGGTCAATGCCTTATCAATTCTTTTATTCATGTGAAAAATGTTTATTCGTTTGATTTTTCCAGTTTCCTCCAATTTGCATGTACATGATAAATTACATTATTTAATTAGCTGATTAGGAAATTGATTGATTACTTTACTCTCTCAAAATAAATCATTCTCATTTAGATAATTTTTTGTCATCTTTAATACATTAAAGATGCAATAAATTTGAGTCACACGTTGACTCAAATATATCCCAAATCTTCTTAAATATGAAAATATTGTATCATCAAAATCTAACAATCTTCACTTTAATACCATATTTTCATGCAAATCTACCAGCTTCACCTACATCCTCATACTCGAAGCAACTCTTGGAAAAGACACCATGGATGCTTTCGCAATGAGCTTAGGCATGACCACCACCCATTGCTCTTTACCAACAAACTCCGAAAAGGCCACCGTCCGCCAACAAAGTGTTGAAAGTACTATCTTCATGTTGGACCTATCAATCTCTACAATGAACTTCTGAAGACGAGCTATCTTCTCTTCATTCATCGAGACAAGAAAGGACTCACCCTATATGCTTCCTCCTCGAGCTGAAGGTCAGATTTTCAGCTAAGTGAATTGCACTTTAAATATCACAACTCACTACAACTCTATCATATGCGAAGCTCGGATCACACATCAATTGCTTCAAATAGAATGCCTCCGTAACCGCATCAACAGTACTTATTAGCTCTGCCTCTGTAATAGACAAAGCAACCATCGTCTGCAATCTCGCTTTCCAAGTAATAGCTGTCATTCCAAGTGTGAACACATAACCTGAGATTTACTTCCTTCCATCTCTATCTTGGCAAAGTCGGAATCACAAAATCCAATCAAGCTGAAATTTTTAGCTCTATTGTCAAAAACGAGCCAATGGTCCGGAGTTCCTCTAAATCAACTGATGTGGTAGATAACTCTTCCTTAGGCATGAGCATTGCAACTCATCAAATGCAAGATGTTTGGAATGTACAATCTTCTTATCAACTAGATTCCAAATTCGATACCTTTTGACTCATCTGTGTATCCCATAAATATGTCATTGTATTCTCTAGCCTCCAACTTATCATCACCTATATGGTGCACATACACAGAATAACCAAAAATACGAAAATAACCAAGATACACTGCTTTATCTCTCCACTTTTCTTCTATAATCTTCCCATTTATGGATGATCATGGAATTTGATTTATAATATGTGCTCACTGTTTCAGATATCGGAAATCTCGGCCGATATCTCGTTTTGATCTCCCCCCGAAACGAAACAACAAATCTCGCTGTAAATCTCGTTTTGAATATATCGGCCGAGATATTAAAATATCGCCCGAGACGAGATGTTAAAATATCACTGGTATTTTTTTTTGGGCTAAAATTTTGAAACCCCGCACCCGAGATATTAATAACCATTTTTGCTAGTAATAGCATGCTCATAATGGTAAAATCCTGGTTTTATTTTGGTTTACCATTAAGCTCTTTTTTTTGTATTTTGTATGCGAATAGAAGACGTGGAAAAAAATCATGTTTAATCTTTAGTGTTTTGTGTACATTTTGCATGTTATATGAGATATGTCAATATCATATATCATATATTCGTATATGTTCTGCAATCTTTTGCATTTTTATGTTCATCGTATTTTACATGCATGTTCCTTATGCATATATGTGTTTTATGTTCTACATCTAGGTTATTGTTTAATGTTTTGGATTTATGTTTTATGTCTAACAATAATTCATGTTCATTGATAATGAGTTGTGAGCTATAATTTATTTATATTATGTTATTCTATTAGTTTAAGCATATTATGATTTTTGAATACGAATGTTCTTTAGTTGATTAATAACAATGACTTTATTTTACAAATCAAGTTTAAATTATTATTATAACACCATTCATAAAAATTGTTGTGGAACAATATCAATTTTTAACATATAATATACCCCGAGATGGTTCCGATATGAGCTTTAAGACCCGATATGGAATTCCGAGACGAACACCAGAGATGGGCTCATCTCGTCCGAGATCTCCCCCAATACGAGATCGAGTCTCTAAAATTTTCAAAACGAAACGCGGCCGATATCCGAGATTTAAAACCTTGTATGTGCTGCAGTTGACACGGCTTCAATCCAAAAGCCTCTAGATAACCTCACATTCAATCTCAAGCAACGGACCTTTTCAAGTAGAGTCCAATTCATCGTCTCAGCAATTCCATTAGATTACGGATCACCATGTGATAGTGAAATGTCTTCAAATGCTATGCTGCTTGCAAATATCGAGGAACTCTCTAGAGACAAATTCGCCGTCATTATCAGACCTAAGCACTTTCAACTTGCAACTAGACTGATTCTCAATTAGCGCATTCTAAGTTGTGAATTTCTCCAATCTTTCTGACTTGACTTGGCCTTCATCACACACCCAAACTTTCTGAGAAAAACCAATGAAGGAAATGAAATACTTTGCTCCCCCAATGGAAGCAAGCTACTAGTCCCCAGATATCTGTACGTACATAATCTAGTACTCTTTCCGGTCAATGAAGTCCAACTCCAAAAGATACATTTGTCTGCTTACCCAAACACACTCCTGGCAAAAATCCAACTTGTCGAAGCTTTCTCCTTTGATCGTCTTTTTCCTACGAAGCAATTCCAAGCTCTTCTTCGAAATATGACCCAATCCAAGATGCCAAAGTCTGATGGCATCCAAAGCACAAGAACTGTCTACTCCAACACAAGACTTTCCAAGCATGGTGGTTCCTTTTAGCAAATAGAGATTCCAAAACATATCACCCTTCGTTAAAACTAGCGCACTCCTAGAAACCTTCAAACTATCCTTCTCTATAGTCATCTTGCATCCCATGGATGTCAACTGCCCCAAATAGATCAATGACTTCCGAAGACCTGGAACATAGTGGACACATTCAAAGTGTGAATCATTCCGTCAAATATGTGAAACCGTACTGTACCTCTCCTAGGCCTCTACAGCAAGCATCATTTCACATAAGAATTGCACTTCCCTCCTTTCCAACAAAAGAGCCGAAGTAATTCCTATTTGGAATCATGTGAAACAATGCCCCTGAATCAAGCACCTAATGGTCTGATACATCTGATGTTGCTGCAGTTGACATATCGACAGATTCAGCCTTCTTCACTGCAATCGATGAAGATCCATTCCCAGTCTTCCTCTTAAAATCCGAACAATCTCTCCTCCAATAGACTGGTTTCTTAAAATGATGACACTTCCCATCTCTAGCCTTTTCACTCCAACTATTTTCGGGCTTTCTAGACTTGAAATGCCTCCTAAGATTCCAACTCAGTATAATAGAAATACTTTTTACAGCACAGAATAAATGTTGTAAAAACCTATAACAGCATTTTTGATAAACGTTGTTGTTATCCCGCCTTTTGACGAAGTCATGATATCATCGATTCGACCAAGGACGAATGGTCGATAACTTGAAGAGCCGGCTATGTATAGTGCTATGGATGATAGTCGAAGAGGTTCGAACCAAAACCAAGTCGAAGTATGGCAAACATGAAGTCACTAGCCTGCCCCCCGTGTAGTTGTATTTCAAGTTTGGAATTGATTGAAGTTCATATACGCAAGCGATAAGTTAAACAATGGTTTGTTTAGATCGACCGGATGACAACCAAGGAAGATAACTAGCTTGAATCACTGGAGAACATTCAATATCTTGAGAATGCTGAAGCCAATCCATGTGAAGTTTTCAGGACATCAATAGAATAGCAAGTGAGGCATGCTGTGGCGATCGCGTGTCCTGATAATCTGGCGAGATGAAGGCCGATCAACGAAGGCCGATCGTTATTGATAGTGCTACCTAACGATCGGCATTGTCTGATGAATATTCTGCCTTCGATTTAAAATAGCTGATAGCTTGCAATCTCCAACCCAGCATGAACCCATATTCTAGAAGCAATGGTAGGAAGCCTACGAGGCCCCCCAATAACGATCATAAGTTGCTAAGGGAAGAGAAAACGATCGGTTGTAGGCATGCCGATCGTTATGGTTTGTGGAATGAGCATGGCCGATCGTTATAGTGGGCTCTACTGGACCTGGGAAGCCTTCTTGTAAAGTTTCAGCCCGATCCGTGCGCGTCTCCTACTATAAATACAGCAGTCATTGCTTGAGAAAGGGGGACTTCTTCTTCATCTTCTCCTTCTTGCCACTCCTGGAGCTCTGTCATGGCTATTTCTTTTTATAAACTTGTATCAATGGATTCTAGCTAATCCAACAGCTCATGTAATTGTAATCAAGTGAAAGATTAATTACAATTGAAGTGGACATAGGCCAAGATTGCCGAACCACTATAAAATCTTCGTGTCTTGTTACTTTTATGCTTCGTTCTTTAGATTCCATTAATTATCTGATATCTATGAAATTCTACGGGTGTTGATGCCCATTTTTGATGTCAACATTTTGGTGTGTTCACTGAGAAATGATTTCTCAGTCGGATTGAATCTCATTCTCTACTGGTGAATTCTCATGTTCGCGAAATTGATTTGGCTTTTGATTGATAAGTTTTCTACTCTATTCAGATTTGGAAAAAGTCCAAATGGAACTTACTTTACATAGCCGTGAAATCATGTTTACTGCCTTGGCCGAAAGAGGAAATGGTGAGATCAACAACCAAGTAGCCATGTGGCTCGTGAGTATCCTAGCATTCTTAAGATTGTAAGGCAAAAAGACGATCGACGTTTGGCCTTATACCCCCACCAATCGACTCCATACGTTCATGCCATGTACGATCGTCCTTGATAAGCCCTCTATCCGATCGTTTTCAATCCTATCCTTATTGTTTCTCCATGGATCCATTTGCACCATCACCATATCCAATTATTCTTCACAATGGACAATGTCGATCGCTTCAACCACGTGAATGTGGCCAATCATGTGTAAATATTGTTTGTCCTCGATCGTTCCTTCAAGGTTGCTCATTACCCGGTCGTTCCATCCCTTTTTTCGGACCGTATGTTCTTAGCTTGCATACGACCGAGCGTGCCATGTTGATGCTTGAGTTTACTGAAGACAACCCATTGTCTTTACGTGATCGTTTTTATACGATCGTTCCAAAGAGCAACTGATTAAGTGTGGAGGCTTCGACAGGATGGCTTTGAATACGATCGTCCCACTTTCGTCTAGATGGCCGATCGTTTTCTATCAGTCTCCCTTCCAACTTGCAATAGAACTTCGGTTGCTCCTATACAATCGATTCTAGTACGATCATTCTAAGGTCATCAGTTTTGATCGATCGTTTTATCTACATGCTCCTCCACAGAATTTTCATCTTTGGCTTTGTGCTTGAAGGCCGACCCAGCAACATTGAGAACTGCCTCCACTTCTCCAAGTCAATTGATTTCGCATCTTCCTAGACAAAAGGCTTCGAGTTATCAACTACTAAAGATGATATGTTCAATTTTGGTCAGAGGAAAACGTGAAGAAGTGGCATGTAAATTTTAACAAGTGTGAAGAGGATTTTATAACATAGGGCCGTGACCCGAAGCAGGGCTCGGGTAGGATGGCATTTTTCCCAATGCAAGACCCGAAGCAGACCCCGGAGTACTTGTCGTCGGGTCTTCTAGTTTCCTGACCCAAGTAATCCAATCAACGACCCCAAGCGACCCGAAGGGAAACCCGAAGCAACCATCATGTTTTCTCAAGTCTGTCCCCAAGTGATGGGGCACTAACCATCGATCTCAGACCACTTAGCCTTGTGCGCGTCCTGGACATGAAGATGTTATTGGCGAGCGAAACGAGTAGTTGTAGCCGAGGAACATATCGACTCGTTGACGGCAGAAATATCATAACCCTATTAATGAAGAACCCTGATTATCAACCAGACCGATAACGGTCGATGCCCCACTGAAAGAAGCCGGGGGCAAAGTGGAATAGCAAGCGCGGAATGATGCTTCGCTTATGGATGAGACTTATTCTAATCTCTTTTCTAACGAATTTACTATAATTTTCATTACAATTATAGCATAAACTATGATCTACTTGAATTAATCGACGCGCATTCGATGCAGGTATCTGAATGCCTAGGGCTGAGCACCAACCAATCTTCGCAGATTATGACGGAACCTGTGGAAACTTCTACATAAATGAGCATGATTCGACCGCTCATCAGTTACCATGTGCCCCTGACTTGGGACGTTGAAGCACGGAATTGAAAAGACTTGACAAGGTCACAATCCCATAGAACATGGACGCGAGTGATCGTTCGTTCGACAACCTTCGTATTAGACTTGAAGCAGCTGATGTTGACTGTCTACTTGTTAGCCAAAAAAATTTCAACGGATGGGCACAATTGCACCCAGAAACGGATGCGACTTAATTTGTCTCCTCAATAATTCATTATCCTCGTTTGCTAGAAAGAAATATGAAGTGGAATTAGCAAAGCTCGATCGTCCGACCCTAGCATGGATATGATCCAGTCATTCATCACCTGCCTTTTTTCCTCGATTTAATTGGAAGAGCCACAACTACCAAGGGGATGAGAATTGACCGTCTGATTGCCAAGTTTCGTCCCGAAGGCTGGGGCAGAATCTCATTCCATGAACGGAAGTGGTTCGATCGTTCACTCCACAATTCCTACTTTGACACGGTAAACGAAGTGCAAATCAAAAGGGCAAAAATACGGCTGCACCCACAAAAATCTCTAAATCCCCATAGTAAGGACTAGAGTACTCTGAGTCCCCGAAGCGCGGACTGGAGTATAAACGATTCGCAGAAATCTCTAAATCCCCAAAGTGCGGAATAGAGTACTCTAAGTCCCCGGAACGCGGACTAGAGTATAAACAATTCGCAAAAATCTCTAAATCCTCAGAGTGCGGACTAGAGTACTCTGAGTCCCCGAAGCGCGGACTAGAGTATAAACGATTCGCAGTAATCTCTAAATCCCCAGAGTGCGGATTAGAGCACTATGAGTCCCCGAAGCGTGGACTAGAGTATAAACGAAGTGCGGATTAGAGTACTCTGAGCCTCCAGAGCGGGGACTAGAGTATAAACGATTCACAAAAATATATAAATCCCCAGAGTGCGGATTAGAGTACTCTGAGTCCCCGAAGCGCGGACTAGAGTATAAACAATTCACGGAAATCTCTAAATCCCCAAAGTACGGATTAAAGTACTCTGAGTCCCCGGAACGAGGACAAAAGTGTAACGATTCACAAAAAACTCGAAGTCCCCAAAGCACGTACCGAAGTATGAACACAAATCGAGCACGAGTCGACCATTCACAGAACGACTCTGAGTTCTCAAAATGTGGACTAGAATGCAAATTCCATGAACTGATGAGTAGGTCTCAACCGTTACATATTCCAGTAATTCCAACCGAGAATCGATGGAGAAAATGCAACCTGTTAAAGGCTGGAGTATGCACGACCTAGTTTATTATCTATTAACTCAATCCCACAATACGACGGGACAATGTGTAAGAGCTAAAGTAAGCATGATATGTTCTCTTACTTATTGAAGTATTCCCCAGACTTGGGGGGCATGAGGAAAACACGATATATGTGATTGACCACTCATTGATCGACCTTAAGTTTATCGGGGGTTATGCTGGAATGTTAACACCACTGGGACGAGACTCAACCGTTCACGCAGTGCATTTACCGACCCGAATATCGGGGATAGAAATGCGATTGTCCGAAGAATAATTATGATAGCCTAACACTGCGACTTATATCTCACGATCCCAATGCCTCAAGGCTATGATCGTAGAAAGGCCCTGAGATGTATTGATTGAATTAGCGTTTGATTCATCAACCAACAAATTGCAAGTATATGAAATAAGAAATGATGTGATTCAAACATTTAAACAAGCAAATACGGATATCATACACAAGTGCAGAATAATTTCTATTCACATGAAATGTGGTTGTACAGAATACAAAACAAAATTGAAGGGTCATGCCCAAACAAACACAACCAGCAAAAAGAGAAGCAATTATCTAAATTATTTACATGATGGAAGATCACTCTTTCGATTTCTTGCCCTTCCTTCGCTTCTTCGGAGTAGCTCCCTCCGAACTACTGCTAGGCCCCCTCTTCGATCCTTTGCCACCTCGGTCTTCCTTGAAGGAGTTTCCTCAGCCGTGTGGACTGAGGCGGTATCTTCTTTGGAAGTTGGAGGGATGGGGGCATCCTTGGCACCAGGAGTGCGGGGAACGTTTTCCGGAGGATTAGCACCTTCAAGAGGAATCATCTAAAGAGGAGAAGGCATTGTCTCTTCTGAGACTTGTACGACTGGCTCTCCCTTCACCTTTTCTCGAGCTCCGCTCGTTCAATCCTTTCTTTCATATCGGGCCCGCCAGTGGGATCAAAGGAGCCCGTGATTACCACGTCAGCATCAAACGGGATTTCGTGATGAGGGTCTCCTTCGTCCTTGAATAATGCTTACATAAGTTGATCATCAAAGAACAAGGCCTCTTCGCAAACACTTTGGGTGATGGCCGAAGTTGTAACTGCAATAGATTCAGTTGTGGCTGTTTGAGACTCCAGTTGAGGCCCTCAAGAGGGGAGAGGAGCAATATTCGACGAGTTCAAGGCTAAATAAGAGAAAAGCGAAAAGATTAGAAAGATTGATTAATAACATCCCAACTTTACAAGATAAAAGAAAACTCGACGGAATACCCTATATAGTGTGGATTCCAGGCTAAGCCGAAGCATCCTCAGAACCATGCTCAAGGATCGGAGATAGTCATGGTTTATACGGATCGTACCCGGAGACAGTCGAGGAGCTGATCGCAGGTCGCGATTTGAGACATCGGGGGCAGCTCAGTTGCAATATCAGAATGTGCCAACCCAGATACTTCGCCCGTTTCATGTGAAGGAGCGGTTATGAATTCTTTCTAGAGAGAAAACTGGACATCATGTAGTATTTTAGGTTCATCGCTCATCAGTATTTCGCTCTCAAGTTTGGTTACGTAAACGTTCTCGGTGCCATGGAGTCTTTTCTCCTCCGAAACAAGTAAGTCCTAGGCACGATGAAGCTGATAAGGGTAATCTTCGCCAAGCCACGTTAAATTCCGATGTTTGAGTGCATTGGCGTTGTAGAGGATGAGAAGTGGATCGAGCTCATTCATCACGTCCTCTCTCACCTTGTTCGTGGTCGTTTCTGTCTCGCGTTGAATGAGCATATCAACGTTCTTAGCCTTTTCGATAGCCTCATCTCTCTCAAGCCTAATGCAAACCAGCTCTTCACAAGAATCTTGAGCGATCCTTTGAGCTTCATCCCTGTCTTTTATCGTGCCCTCGAGCTTGGCCTTGAGTTCGGCCACTTCCTTTAAGGCCGCAGATTCTTTTTCTCGAGTCGCGTCTCGCTCAAGCGTTATCTCTTGATTCCGATGATGTAGTACTTAAACCATATCGAGATGGCTAGCTTTCATCTCCTCCATAAATTTTATAGCAGCGTCGGCCTTTTCTTCAGCAGCGGTTAAGGTGGTTCTAGAGGCCTCATGTTCATTTGTTAGAGCTTCAATGATTATTTTATCTTGGGCCTCCTGTCGCTTTAGTTTTTTTATTTCTACCGCGCGTTCGAAGGAAACCTTCGATATCTTTTCCGCGGCTTTCATCCATTCCCGGTATTGCATATGAATATCGATGACGCAGTTGATGGTCATTCTTTGAACATCATCCGGAACCTTCTTCAGATTGGGGGGAAAATAGAACCCATCGAAGCATAGGTCTGGAAATTCCTTCTAAAGCTCGGTCATAGGTACATTTGGGTCAACTGGGAGATCCTTAGAAATGATTTCGACCCTGCACCTTCCTTACCAGGCCTATGCACTGCGGCATGTTCGCCATGACGGCGGCGATCGATCGACCGTTGAGACTGAGAGGAGACCAAGGACTTTGGAGGTATGGGAACTGTAGGAGGGCCACGAGGAGGATCGATGGGCAAGTCCCTGCGCTCTACTGATCTTGCGGAACCTTTTTGAGGAGGAGATCTCGATCTCGATCTGTGAATGTATTGGGCAGGCCTATCCCTATCCTCCCTTTCTTGATAATCGCGATCACGGCCGGGGCGATGGCCAATGTCATAATAGTCGCGACTGCTGCGATAAGAGCTAGATCGTGACCTAGAAAATTGATGTTGTACATCCCGTAGAGAATCAAACATACTCCTTTTCCTCACCATCGTTCCTGCAGGAAGAAATAGATACCGATCGACTTTGAGCGTTAGGAAGTGAAAAATAAGCACAGTGCGGTGTTAGACATGTGAATGTGTGGGTGTCTTAGTGCGTCCCCTCGACAAACCAGGTGCAGGAGCCTTGCTCATCGACGTAACCTCCCCTCTGGAAGTGGGGATCTCTGAGCCGGTTCTGACGGGAGACTCTAATCCTCCAATGCTCACGTCAGTGAGTTGATAAGCGTCGACATCGGGAGGAATCGGTAGATCGAGCAAAGGATCTTATGGTATGCTCATCGACAGTTCAGTCGGGTCGGAACGATGACTTCATGAAGGCTTCGTGCACGGTCAGTTTCCCTTCTTTTTGCCATGGTCGGAGGTTGAGGAATTGTGAAGGTCCGACGCCAACCTCTGGATCAGGTCTATCATCATGGTGACTAGGCGCATCTTCACTATGCCCCCCGACGTTGATTTCAGCAGACTCATGGGCGCTCGTGACTGGGGGCACCACAGGACCGGATTGAATATCTCCTTGACCGGTTGCAACTTGCATTCTGGTCCTAGCAGGTCGGGCAATTTTGGTTAGCCCAACGCTGAGGCTTTCTTCCATCAAGCCGAAAGTGATAAGACGTTCGTCGCTGAACAAAAGTTCAATATTTCTATCTTCGGCTGAGGCGTTCTTCAGAATAGAGACTGCTTCTTCATAAACATCGCCACTGGGTCGAGTAACAGCACCTGAAAATGAATAACATCATTAGAATGCAACTGGGTATGTTTTTCTTGTATACTTATGAAATTAGTAAGGAACGCTTACATCTCTCTAGCCATAATCGAGCGAAGCCGGACGGACAACGAACAAAGAACCACTCACTCTTGAAAGCACTTAATTTGTTCCAAGTACCGGTCAGAATCTGGCATTTCTTCGCCGATTCAAGAAAAGTGAATGATAGACTCTCCATCCGTCGTTTAAAAGTGAAAAGAAATCGGATGTCTTTGATAGTAGGCGGACGGTGCAGAAACTCCATGAATACCATATAGTTAAAGTTGAGAAGTGTGTAGCCGTTTGGATGGAGCTATGCTGCAGTAATCCGTAGATAATGTATAATCTCCCGGATATACGAATTGAACGGCAGGATGCATCCCGCCCAGCACATGAATTTATTGCAGGCTGTGTACCCTTCGGGAGGTCGGTGAACCCTATCACCTTGTGATGGCATCAATACGTCGTCAAAAGGGATTCCGTGCCTTGCGCAAATCCTCTGGAGAACATCTTCTTTGATCTTTGAAGCTACTGAATCGGGAGGATTATCGAGAACGATTGCATCATCTAAAGCGTCGGGCGCCGGTTCGATAACTTCCGGTAGAAATATAGGAACGATCTTAGAAAGTTTAAGCTGAGAACCCGAGCTTTCAGGTTGCCCTGAACTATGACTGAGTGGCGGGCTGTCGGATTCGATTGTTGAACTGGACTCTACATCCGAGTTAGTCCTACAAGAGGAAGGTCCAGATGGCATGATTGTGAAGTATCTGGAACACCTAGATTTCCCTAGCTAACAAACTTAATAAAAGCCATAGTTAGAGAAAAAATGACTTGTACCCACCAATGCAGTGTAAGTGTTGTATGATAAAGTGCAAATCGAAGTGTTAATGGATTAAACGTGGACAAGAAAAGACAATAAGGCATAGAAATTCGTTTAAAAGACAATTATTAGCTAATGGAAATAAAACTGTTGGCCGAGTTACGTGTAAGTTTAAGCATAGTAGTAGTTGGAGTTCTTCATTTATGGCACTTATTCTGAGGTAACATGTCATTGGTTGCGGAGGCCATGCTATATATGTGGCCATGTTCATGTTCAAATATATACAAGAGGCCAGAACTGGTTGTTTGGTACGAGTTCATGTTCAAGCTATAGGTTATATATTTATGCACAGGTGAAAACGTTAAGTCCAAGTGTAAAGGAGTCGCAGCCACATTGTATAGTTCAATCGTTCAAAGTATATTAAAAAAGAGGCCGAATGTTTCAACTATGTCGATCGTCTCCTGAGGCAGTGTCTACCGATCGTCTGGAAACAATAATGAGAATCGTTCATACCCATAACTCCAAACTCTTGTCTCCTCCAAAGTCGATCGGCCTGATAGCAGTGGGTTGCTAATTTCTTCCATGCGAGTCGCTTCTCCTTCATTAAACGCGATTACAAGAACAAAAAGGACAAAGGAGGAATCGAACCATGCCAACTATCCTAAATTCAAGATCAATTTGAGAGTTATGCAGCGGATTCGAGTGGAGTTTTACCTATGCTCGAGATCCAAAGAATGAAGAATTTGGGATCAATTTGATGTCTGGATCTGGAGAAGATGGATAATCTTATGAGGATCGGCAGTGGAAAGGCGAGTATTTGTCTCGTTTCAGAACTTGAAGGCGAAAGTGAAAAGTGAGTGAGATGGCTAAGTGTCGAGCTTTATATAAGGGTGGGGTATACCGATCTTTTCCGCCTCAAAGCTTGGGGCCGAACGTCTAGCACCAGAGAGCTACTCCAATCCATCCTTAGATAATATGTCTGTCGATCCATTCCACGTCTAATCTGCCAAGCACGCCGAACCATCCATATGTCGATCGTTCTTGTTTCCCGTTTGTTTGAGCCTTCGGATGATCGTTTCGTTTCCTAACTTGCAACACTCGGCTCCATAATCGAAGACGTTTTAAAAGATAGTAAAACGAAATAATAAATGTGGTGGTAAATGGAAATGTGATAATGGATGTGGAAACTGTGGTGGATGAGAAGAACAGCAAATATTCGTAGAAATTCGATTACGTACGTGAACAGTTAGAATATCGTAAAAGTTGGCAACGACCTATGGACATGAGCACAACCTGGAGCTAACAACATGAACACGTGTATGAGAGTGCATGAAAACAGGTTTAAAAGTTCAGTTTTCCGTAATCAGTAAAAGATTGCAAACAAACATGGGGCTATCGGGTTTAAGGGGGAATCAGATGCATGAAGGCTTGTAGATTCCTCGTAACCAAATTTGTATATGCAAATGGAATACGACTCCGAATTTATACTATCGACGGACGGTAGAGAAATAGTAGTCGATCAGGAAGCTGAATGGATTTCTTTACAGCAATTCAGGCCTTTTCAGATTCAAAGCACGTCATGTTAGTCACAAAACGTATTTTGGGGAGCAAATATTATCCCGCCTTTTGGCGAAGTCGTGATATCATCGATTCGACCAAGGACGAATGGTCGATTACTTGAAGAGCCAGCTATGTATAGTGTTGTGGATGATAGTCGAAGAGGTTCGAACCAAAACCAAGTCGAAGTATGGGAAACATGAAGTCACTAGCCTACCCCCGTGGAGTTGTATTTCAAGTTTGGAATTGATTGAAGTTCATATACGCAAGCTATAGGTTAAACAATGGTTTGTTTAGATCGATCGGATGACAACCAAGGAAGATAACTAGCTTGAATCACTAGAGAACATCCAATATCTTGAGAATGCTGAAGCCAATCCATGTGAGGTTTTCAGGACATCAATAGAATAGCAAGTGAGGCATGCCGTGGCAATCGCGTGTCCTGGTAATCTGGCGAGATGAAGGCCGATCAACGAAGGCCGATCGTTATTGATAGTGCTACCTAACGATCGCATTGTCTGATGAATATTCTGCCTTTGATTTAAAATAGCTGATAGCTTGCAATCTCCAACCCATCATGAACCCATATTCTAGAAGCAATGGCAGGAAGCCTACGAGGTCCCCCAATAACGATCGTAAGTTGCTAAGGAAAAGAGAAAACGATCGGTTGTAGGCATGCCGATCGTTATGATTTGTGGAATGAGCATGGCCGATCGTTATAGTGGGCTCTACTGGACCTGGGAAACCTTCTTGTAAAGTTTCATCCCGATCTGTGCACGTCTCCTACTATAAATACAACAGTCATGGCTTGAGAAAGGGGGACTTCTTCTTCATCTTCTCCTTCTTGCCACTCCTGGAGCTCTGTCATGGCTATTTCTTTTTATAAACTTGTATCAATGGATTCTAGCTAATCCAACAGCTCATGTAATTGTAATCAAGTGAAAGATTAATAAAAATTGAAGTGGACATAAGCCAAGATTGTCGAACCACTATAAAATTTCGTGTCTATTTTGTTTTATGCTTTGTTCTTTAGATTCCATTAATTTTCTGATATCTATGAAATTCTACGGGTGTTGATGCCCATTTTTGGTGTCAACGGCTGTCTAACGACATGTAGTTAAAAGTAGGCAACTTTTAACAACACAAAGAAAACGCTGTAAAAGGTTGGTCTTTTACAGCGTTTATTAAATGGCGAGAATAATACTCTATAGTGTTTATTTAAGCCTCGGAAAACTCTTAGGCATTTGCCTCACCAAATCTGAGGCAAATGCCTCAGATTGCCTCAGTCGTAGTCTACTTACATCAATATCTTTCTCCTAGAACATCCATATCCTAATGGCGAAAAGTTGTAGCCTACTTGAATCGGTAATGTGCACGGCCTACTTTATTATATACAATTATTGAATGGAATGATGGTTCCTCTTTATCCTACATTTTGTTTCTATTTTTGAATATACAATATGTGCATTTGTCATGTGTGCATATAAATAACGTTGTGTACATTTCCAATATATTAAGTTGGACAAGTTAGGTAAGTTTACTGTGCTTCAAGAGACTTAAGAATTAGACAAAATGATATGAATTACTTTATCTTTATTGTGTTTCGCTGTAATATTTAAGTATGCCTAACAAGTTACTATAAATAACGGTACTACTATGGGATCATGGTTTTCTTAGAAATTCTTGATTTTCGAATTGAAAATACGGACGTTCCACGTACAATCCTTGACATTCTTGGTTGTTATCCTAGTAATCAATGAGAACTTGATGATGAATATGTAAATTTCATAATTTCAACTGCAAAATGTGCGCTACATTAATAATTCGTGTAAATTTGCTACAATAGTTTTATTGCCTCAGAAATCTGAGGCAAATGCACAAAAGGTGGAACCCAGTGCATGAGGCTCCCGCACGATAACGGACTCTTGAGAGGTCGATAATGTACGCAGCATTTTCCTCGCATTGCGAAGAGGCTATTTTCGGACTCGAACCTGGACGCCCAGATCATCATGTGGGTGACCTAACCGTTGCGTCAAGACTCCACCTCAGGCAAATGCACAAAATTCTATAAGAATTTGTAAACAAAAATAGAATTACAATTGTTTCACTTCTTATCATGGCTATAATATCCTAGTATTTCCACAGGAAAACGTAAGATGATGAATATGTAAGTTGCAAAGATATCATTAATGTATATGATGAATGCACTGATTTTATTCTGAAGCAAGGATGCCTTAATTTATAAGCAAGGGAATGTTAAGATAGTAAAAGCACAGATACTTGGTGTTCGTTAAAACGAGGGGACAGAATTTGGAAAGGATGAAAAGTGGGAACTGACAAGGAACGTTTCCTTTTTATGTTATTTCCAGCTCTGGTAGAGAATATCTAAACTCTACTTCACCTTAGCATCTTGAAAAGGTTTGAAATTTGCAATTATATTATTTATCAATAGCTAAAAGTGATTGTTTTCTTATTATACAAATTTCAGCTTCAATACATTCATCAAATTATCAAGTGCTGGCTTGAGTGGTTTCTGTAATGAGGTTGAATATAGATGTAAATGTTGTGCAAAAATTGCACAAATGCGGAAAAACGATAAACAAGACCTATATTTGCCAATTTGAACATCACTCAATCTAGCAACAATTATTCTATTACTCCAAATAAATAGTAAATAACTATAAAGAAGGAAAAGATACGCACAATATTTATATTAGTTCTACTATCATCAAGATAGTGTACATCCAGTCCAAAGAAAAGAGATTTTATTACATATGAGAGAGTTACAAGAGATTACAAGATATGAGTTCACATACCAAAACCCTACATTATGATTAACAAGAAGAGACACTCTATTAGGGGATCGCTGACTAAATGCCAGAATAGGTTTACAATGAAATCTACCCTCAATATATAGCCAGTGTAAATTCATGTGAATTGTTGATTAAATTACCAAGATATGGTAAGAAGATAATGAAGACAAGTTACAATGGTAACAAATAGTGTAAACATAGCAAGTGATTCACTCATTCCTTTAATTAGCAAAGATGGAAGAAAATAATTTCAAAGCAATGCAATTACTAAGAAAGAAATAATATGCATATCATTTTGCATATATATTATTCCATAACGTGTGCATGCATTTATTTCATTGTCATCTCATGCAAATGTGATGCAATTCCATAATGAACACACGTAATTACTTTCCTTTTTGCATATTTGTTTTCTTCTATTTGTGATTGTATCACCAAAATTTAACACTCCGCCTTGATGCAAAATCACATATCTTCAATGCCCCACCTCGATTCAAATTCTCTTTTCAACATAAAACTCTTAAAAATGAACTCCACTTTCAACCAAAATCTCTTAACGAGATAGATACCAAAAATGAATACTTACTCAATGGATTCCGGCAAGATCACCCCCCATCACACCTTGCTAACGAGCTCAGACTATGTCACCACCCACCAACAAAATGTTGCAAATACCCAAAATCAAAAGAAGGTGGATACCAAAATAATCTTAATACCACTAAGGCCAAAAAGATCCTCTCAATCACCAATCCAATTACAGAGCCAAAAGAAAAACAAAAGCCAATGGACATAAAAAGACTAATCCAAATCTCTGTATGCAAGACAAATCTTTCTCCTTCTACATACCATCATGTGGCACCACAAGTCACTGAAGAAAAAAATGAACCAAGTTCGAGGCACACTCGAACGCACCAATATGCAAATCAACAAATCCAAAGCTGGCTAGCAATTTCACGATGTCCCCAAAGTCCACGTATGATTTGCATAACTCCTTTAAGACGACGTCACAAAATCGACGATGTACCTCAACGGCACCAAATCCGCCAAAAATCAGCTCTATGAACTGAACTCTCTAAGACGGCATCACAAGTCGAAAGCCTTAATGGCGCCAAATTCGACGCCAAAATCAGCTACATCAGCTGAACTCTTCAGTATTATGAGCACCACCCTCAATACTCAAAGAACCAAGTGGACTGCAAATATGGTGTACCAAAAGAAAACGGAATCTCCTTTTGCAATATCCCAAATTTCCCATGGAAATCAACATAAGACTCGTTGAGCCGTGAAGTAGATATAGGTTCCCAAATCCAGATGTCCATTCAACACACTAAACTCTTTATCATCAAAATTCCAAAACTGGAACGCTTTTCTCTCTCAACATAATCTCCTCCATCTTTATCTTTCATATTGCACAAAATTTCATTTTCCATCCAAATGAGTAAGAGCATAATTACCACCGGATCTACCGCTCTTTCTAGAAGCCATTGATGCACAAATTTAAACAAATCGCCTTGCTCTGATACCAATCTGTTGTGCAAAAATTGCACAAATGCGGAAAAACAATAAACAAGATCTAGATTTGCCAATTTGAACATCACTCAATCTAACAACGATTATTTTATTACTCCAAATAAATAGTGAATAACTATAAAGAAGGAAAAGAGACGCACAATATTTATACCGGTTCTACTATCATCAAGATAGTGTACGTCCAGTCCAAAGAAGAGAGATTTTACTACATATGAGAGAGTTACAAGAGATTACAAGATAAGAGTTTGCATACCAAAGCCCTACATTAGAGTTAACAAGAAAAGACACTCTATTAGGGGATCACTGGCTAAATGTCAGGATAGGTTTACAATGAAGTCTACCCTCAATATATAGTCGGTGTAAATTCATGTGAATCGTTGATTAAATTATCAAGATATGGTAAGAAGATAATGGAGGCAGGTTACAATGTTAACAAATAGTGCAAACATAGCAAGTATTTCACTCATTCCTTTAATTAGCAAAGATGGAAGAAAATAATTCCAAAGCAATGCGATTACTGAAAAGGAAATAACATGCATATCCTTTTGCATATATATTATTCCATAACGTGCGCATGCATTTATTTCCTTGTCATCTCATGCAAATGCGGTCCAATAATTTATGCAATTCCATAATGAACACACGTGATTACTTTTCTTTTTGCATATTTATTTCCTTCTATTTGTGATTTTGTATCACCAAAATTTAACAGTAAATTCAAAGGTAACAAAAACAGACCATAATTTTTATCCAAAATCCATTAAAATCGTGTAAAATGCATACGAGGAATAAGAAGTGGATATTTTTTAGCATCATGTAATTAAGTGTAGCTGAGCACTTACCATGGATGTGCCAAATTGATAGCATCCCCTATGAAAGGTTAAATGGAAGCAGGAACCTATAGAAGATGCAACTTGGGAGGACCATTGGAAGTCGGTAGCTCGCTTTTCAGCTTTTGACCTTGAGACGAGATCAAAATTCGAAGGGGAGGGCAGTTGCCACATTCCTCAACAGCAGAGACAAGTTTCAAGACCCTCAATGATCATCAAGCTACATGTTAGCAATATAATTGGACATGACAATGTTGTGTAATGAATTGTAACTGTGTCATTTTCACGAACATGTGGTGAGTGTTAATGGGTAACGGGCTTAGTGAAGGCCCAATATGTGGTGATATATAAGGATGGATGGATTTGTAGATTTTGATCGAGTGAATTTTAAATATAAGTTTCCTTTTCTCAACCAAATTTTCATGAAACACAATTAGAGGAGGAGAAAAGGTGCGAGGTAACCAGTGAAACTGGTGCACCAAATTTCTCCACAAGTCAGCTTTTGATCTGTAATTAAAAAAACAGCACTATGAATGTGGTAAATGCATCTAATTTCACTGATATATCAAAACCATAAATTTGAATTTGATATATAAAAAATATAAAAGAAAGAAGAAATCAAGATAACACAAGAAAAGAGTACTATAAGCTGCTTTACAAATCAAGGCCTTCAGTTCCATCATGAATGAACTTTTGAACTCTTTGAACATGGAGCATAATGACTATGTACTAATACTTTTACATGTATACTAGAAAGCTGAAAGTTTGTAAGCACAGAATGACGTTGCCACTTGCTTGTTGCTAAGCTCAATTTATTATTGATGGAGACTGCCATTACAACTCTAAACTTAAATGAATAAGAAACTGATTTTAAATTCACATAAACTTATACAGGCAACCCACAGCAATCCAGTGGCTCCTAATTTTACAAAATATTTGAATGTTCATCCTATATACAATGACAAATTTTATAACAAAAGAATAAGGCAGCTTAGCTTGTCTTCTAAACATCGTCTTTGGATAAGCATTGGAATGGTTAACTTAATTAATTTTTATAATCTTAGTTTTTTTTTTATTGTTATTATTATTATATATATATATATATTTTAATTACAAAACGTATTTAAGTTTTATAAAACTAATTAAAACTATTGTTTTTAATTATTATTATTATTACTATTATTAAACTATAAATTATCTCAATTGCTAAAACTTAAATTGTCAAAACTTATATTTTAATTAACTTAAAGTTATAAATTATGTCAAACTTAAACTTTATTATTATTATTATTATTATTATAAACTTAGTTAATTTTTATCAAACTATAGTATATTATTATTATTATAAACTTGATTAATTTTTTTATCAAACTTAGTTTATTATTATTATTATAAACTTGTTACTTTTTGTAATACTTAGTTAATTTTTATAAACGTGTTTAATTTTAGAAAACTTAGTTAATTTATTCAAACTATTGTTTATTATTATTATCAGTAGTAGTAGTATTATTATTATTAAACTATAAATTATCTCAATTGCTAAAACTTAAAATGTCATAATTTATATTTTAATTAACTTAAACTTATAAATTGTCTCAAAATTTAAATTTCATTAACTTAGTTAATTTTTATAAATTATCTCAAACTTATAAATTTTTCATGAAATGGAGGAGGTAAAACAAGTAAGTTTAGAAAAGCGGGTTGTGACCCTAATTTCCAGTAAACTATGCTTTCTCATGAAATAGAAGGTACTTACAACCGGTGTTTTAAAAAACACGCCTCAGGCACGCCTAGAGAAGGCGTTTTACCTCTGAGGCTTAAGCCTCAATCGATTGAGGCGCAAAAAGTGCGATATGCGTACGCCTCAGTGCCTCAATTAGCTGAGGCGTACGCATATAAAAAAAATTGCGTACCTGCTTCAAAACCCAACCTTCCTGCTTTGCTTCTCACTTTGAGCTCACTTCGATTCCAATTTTTTTTTTCTGTTTTTTAGCCGTCTTTCTTGTTCTGATATTTTGCTTTCTTTTGTTTATGGCTAAGGTAATTTGAAATGAGCAAGAGGGATATTGCATGGAAGTGGGTCAAAGATTTACCGGATTCCACCAATTCAAAATATTTTCTTTGTGAATTTTGTGATCATAAATGCACCGGAGGAATTGCTCGTTTTAAACAATGTTTAGCATGTACTCATGTTGGGATTATTCCATGTCCAAAAGTCCCACAAAATGTGAAAAATGAATACATTGCGACTCTAGAGAAAATTAAACGTGTTAAGCAATCAAAACTTGATATGTTTCGTAAGATTGGTAGGAGTGAAAGCATTGGAGATGATAATGATAATTTAGAACTTGAAAGTGGAAGTGGTAATGTTTCTAGGCCTAGAGGAGCAATGGATAAGTTTGTCAATTTAGAGGCAAAGCAAAGTACTTTGAATAGTCGCTATAAGAAAGATGAAAGAAAGGAAGTTTGCAAAAAATTGAATTATGGTTTTACACTAGTGCAATTCCATTCAAAGCGGCAAACACTCCATATTATCAAGTGGCAATGGACCATATTGCAAAATATGGTCACAGATTTAAGTCACCTTCTAGTCATGAGTTAAGGACTTGGATCTTTAAAGAAAGCATTGAAGACGTTGACAACATGATTGGAGCTTACAAAAAAGATTGGGAGAAGTACGGATGTACTATTATGTCTGATGGTTGAACAGATGGGAAGAGTAGGGTTATTAATAATTTTTTAATTAATAGCCCAAAAGGTACATGGTTTTTGAAATCCATTGATGCATCGGATACAATAAAAAATGCGGATTTGTTGGTTAGATACTTCAACAGTGTTATCGATGAAGTTGGAAAGGATAATGTAGTTCAAATTGTTACCGATAATGCTTCCAACTACAAAAGAGCCGGTAACCTTATAATGGAGGAAAGGAAGAAATTATGGTGGACTCCATGCACGGCTCATTGCATTGATTTGATGCTTGAAGATATTAGTAAATTGACGGTGTTTAGCCAAACCATTCAAAAGCAAAATTTGTGGTGAAATTCATATACGGTCATTCTTGGGTTCTTGCTTTGATGAGGAAGTTTACCAAAGAGAGCTCATTCATCCCGCGATCACTAGATTTGCCACCTCTTTTCTTACTCTTCAAAGTTTATACATGCAAAAAGAAAGTATTGTTTCTTTATTTTCTTCTAAAGAATGGGTTGAAGGTCCATTTGCTAAAAAAGTTGATGGTATTCAAAGTAGAAAATATGTATTATTTGATGGGTTTTTTTGATAACATATTGCTTATTGTGTGAAAAGTGCTCTCCCTCTTGTTTTTGTGTTGCGAGAGGTTGATAGAGAAGATAGACCCGCCATGGGATATATATATGAGTTGATGGATGCGGGAAGGATGCTAAAAATGTTGAGAATAATGAGAGAAAATACAAACCTATTTGGAGTCGTATAGATAAGCGGTGGAAATCACAATTACACCAACCATTACATGCGGCGGGCTACTACTTGAATCCACAATTTCGTTATGAAGATTCTTTTTCTAATGTGGATGAAGTAAAAAAATTTGTATTTTTGTATGGATAGAATGCTTAGTGATAGCGAAGAACGTCTCATCGTGGATTGTCAATTGGACGTGTATGATCGTCAAAATGATTTATTTGGACATCCTATTGCAATTAAGAGTAGAAAGATGAGAAGTCCGGGTTAGTAATTCACTTGTTAGTAATGCATTTTATAATAAATTATATAAGTACTAAATATATGATTTTTCATGTTTTATTGATTGATTAGTGTATTGATGGGAACGCTTTGAGACCGATACTCCCGAGTTGATGAATTTTGCTATTCGGGTGCTAGGTCTAACTTGTTGTGCATCGGGATGTGAGAGAAATTGAAGTACATTTCAATGGGTAAGTCAATTTAAGAACGTTTTAGTAAATCATTGTAATTTTGTTTTCATATTGAATCAAATTTATCTTGTTTACTTTAGGTGCATACAAAGAAAAGAAATAGACTTGAACATAAAAAGTTGCATTCTTTGGTGTATGTCAAATATAATACTGCTTTGAGGCAAAGAGAAATCATGAGAAGAAGAAAGATGGATCTAATTGTTGTGGAAGAAATTGAATCCGATGATGAGTGGATTGCCGAATTAGAAAATCCGGTTCTTCCCTCCGATCCAAGTTGACTTGACGAAGATCACTTTCTTGATGTTGATGCCATAAGGAATATGCCCGCTCCAATATATGAGGATATTTTACGCATTAAAGAACCAACAATTCAAAACTGTGAACCTACACCTTCTAGAGATCCTACTCCTCCTCCTCCTCAACCAAGAGAATCTAATCCTTCACCTCCTCCTATTATTCCATACAAAAGAAGGTGCTATAATAGTGGTGGTACAAGTATAAAAAAAAATTAGAAACAAACAAATTGTTAGTTTTAAAATATAGAATTAACTTATATTGCTAACTTCATAGGCAATGATCCAAAAGGAAAGGGTGTAAGAATTGAGAATGATGATGTTGATGATTATAATTATTAAAACCACAGACGCGAAATCTTTTTGATGCTAGTGATGATGATAGCTTGGATGGCAACATGCTTATGGATGAGGAGGAAGATATCATTTGATCTTTTTGCAATTTATGTTGAATTGTTGATTTACTTTAAATGTGCAAGGATGATTGTATTTTGTTTGAATTGCTTCGAATGCTTTATGGTTCTTATTTACTATTTGACGCTTAATGTTATTCCATGTCAAAAATTCAGTGTAAGTGTTGCGCTTTTTCTTTACCCGAAAGGCTTACGCCTCAACGCTTCGAGGCTTTACGCCTCGCCTCACGGATCCAAAAACGCCTCACGTACGCCTTTTGCGTTTTAAAACATTGCTTACAACGCACTGCCTAAGACTGGTTGGAAAATTTTGTTAGGTATTAGTATTTATTGTACTTCATTTTTTTATATATATATAGCAAAAACTGCAATTTCATATTTTCATAGTTTTCAATTTTCACATAAGCAGGAAGATCCTATTCAATTAAAAGTTGATATCGTCGATACTGCAATTTTCAAGGATAAATTTCTTAGTAATTTTCGCTTTGCAAATGGGAGATTGATTTATTTTATTGATTTGCAACGAACTTAACGATACTGTTGTTGAAGCACAATTAGAAACAAGACAAGATCCACCTATTCTAGCCAGTAGAGTAGCAATTGACTGAGATTTGCAAGCCAAGAATCGTTTACTCTTATTGGTATTTTCATCCTTGGATTGCTCGTTGTTTTGTTCAACAACTGTTCTCATTTTCTGTAATTTCATTTTGTTTCTCTTTAAGTTCAGTAAATCTTGTTTTCCATGTTACATTCTCATTTTTGATGCCCGAGGTCAAGAATCGTTCATTCAATATGTGTGTGACCTTACGAATTGAAATTCAATGTAATATGTAGGGTTTCAATGCAACACTTACGAGGTCGGTAGAATCCTACAAAAGACAGGTGGTGACCAAGTAAAATAAAACGAAGTGGGATATGTATTTATCAGAATTAAATTATCATTCTTCTAACATCAATAGTTGATTCTTTTCAAGGTTAGAGTCATGCTTTTGATTTCTTTATTTAGAGCACATTTATTCCACCTACTTCTACAAATTCATAAGCCAACTTTGAACACATTTTTTAACCTATTTCTGTTATTATGAAATAAAATAAAATAAAATCCTTTTTTAGATAAATTATTTTCATATTTTAATAACTTATAATCATTAGAATTATTTAATTTGATAATTACATACATACATTAAATAATTATAATAGTTGTTCCCTTCCTCTTTATATAAAAAGAATCGTCCGAACTATGTTGGTATTTGCTCAATTTTTTTTTTTTCCATTTTTATGTCCAGAACCCTTAAATTTGACAAGAATCAACCTTAATGCAAATACCAATTGAGCTTCATGTTAATCGTTCTCCACCAATTGTAGTCGAGACGCACGTCTGTGGAACGTGATCTTCCTGTATTATGTGCATCTATGTGCTATTATTGCTAAATGTTTGTTTCACTCTGAAATGCTAGAACTGTTGCAGGGAGTGTTAGCATGAGTTTATGCAATGGAAAAAAATGAAGGTCAAAGGAAGAAATAACTCTTTTGATTATAGTAATCATAATGATTTTACCATGGTAATGTAGATAGAGTTTTTGCAGTGGACATTGAGCTTAAAGATTTACATTCAAATCGTCTATTGTTGTCATTTGGTATTATAGCAAAAATGGTTAGATCTACTATTAATGGCTATTTGTGTTTAATACTGTCCATTAAAGAGGAAAGAAACTCCTTTAATATTGATGTTCAGGCTTAATGGATCCTGCTCCACTATCTCATTTTGTGGCAGACCATGGATGAGTACTATCCAACATTTTGTGGTCTTTGTATTTTTAAACAATGAGATTTAATGGACTTTATTTAGAGTTCTTTGATATAACAGTTAACTGATAATATTGTCTAGTTATTTTCAATCCTTAGTTTGTTGTTCGTTGTATGAATCATTTACATCATTAAAGTTTTGTAAGGATTGCTGAAGCTTTTATGTATGGATTATTACCAAATGACACTTTTTGAAAACTTGATACAGGAGAACTCATGCATGCAAGCTATCAAACAAAATGTTTCCATGATACAACAACATTTAAATTTAACTTAAACTTTACGGGAAAAAAACACTGAAAAGGTATTTGCTGACATTTGCTGCATACTCCAAAATAAAATGGAGAGTTCGGAATTACTGAAATTAAATTGAATTTCCCACTTGATATATTTGTTTATTTGTTTCCATTACCAGTGCAAGAACAGCAGTTGCGAATGAAGAACAAGTTTGGCAAGATGTTCGAAATTGTAGATTTTTCGTAAGGTAAGTTTGGCAAGATCTGTCGTGAAGTTGCCAAAACTCCCTTCAAAATTATTTTGTTAAGGAAATTACTTGAAATTTTTCTTTAAAAATTATAAAGAAAGTTGTACTCTCGAATATTTAATTATTCAAACAAAAAAAAACTAATAAATAGGCAAATCGGATAAGAAAACCCACTTTGGATAATTCATTGGAACCTTACAAAAACCTACTGTTGCTTACTTTTTTCACATCGCCCATTATTTCTCTACCTCATTTTTTTACTACTAATGTCAGCTCCTCCCTCCACTATATGCTATCTTTTTCCTCTTTTATCGTTTGTTTATTTACATTTTGTTTATTTGAAAGTTTAGCAATCTACAATATCAGTAACATGATTTGGTTGATGAAGATGCTATGTAAATCTAAACTATGAAGTATGTGATTTTATTGATAATTAGCAAGTTATTAATTGATTTAAGAGAATGTTTAATTTGGAAAATATATCAGGTTTAACTAGAGCAAGAGATTCATTCGATGATTAAGACCATTGAATTTCTCACACTTTTATTGTAGAATTACATCAATAATTAGAATGTTAAATTAGGTCTTAATCATGGGGAAATATACACTGACCGTCATTCGAAGTGCATGGTTTTTACCCAGCTATATTTACTTAGAATATTGTAACTTAAATTATATTTACGTTATTTTCGTATCGATAGTTTAATTAACGAGTAGAGTAACCACACATAGCACATGTAATAACCCGTTTTTCCGTACTCCTTGAATAGACACTAATCTCCATCGATTAGCTCAAGATGAACAGAAAACCGAACCATTATGGGTTTTAAGAGAAAGAAAAAGGTAGAAGAAGAAGAAAATAGAAGAAAAAGAAAGAAGAACAACAAAACAATATCAGAAACAGAACAATATCAGAATCTTACATTCGCAGCGTAACAACATATAATAGGTAAATGAATAATCTTTAAATCAAAGAACTATATCATTTTATACATTACATCATCATCAGAGTTTACAACAACAATATAACAATGGACAGTTATATAAACTTGTCCTCATACAGAATACACAGCGGAATAAATAATATCATATACAAGTGGTACGTCTCGATATGCAGCTCGCCTCCTGAGCTCCATAGCACTCCTGAATCCAAAATGACCTGATAACCTGACTCTAGAATGCCCGTGTAGAAAATGGTGGGCACCCAGAGTTTAAGAAAGAAACAATAAACTCCAGGTCAGTCATGGTGACTGGTGTGAAAACTTAAAACAGTTTATATTTAAAACAACAACAGGATAATTTTTAAAGTCAATTTCGCAATGCTTTTGGAAAATGAGACTACCATAAGGCCTCCCGCACACACACACAATGCAAACGCAAAATCGGAGGAGATTTCTACTTATGATAGTCAAAGATGCTTGATACGCAAGAACAAATAATTTGATTTGATATTATTACTAGTGCATAGTGTAGAAAAATCATTTCGAAAGTAAAATATAAATCTTAGCCAGCATAGGCATTTCACGTTATGCCTACTATAGCTACCATCCAAACAGTGGGGCGCCACCATAAGTGAATGATAGGTTCTACAACTAAACCGTACAAGATCGTATTGTTTCTTTGGATTTCCAACAAATGGTCAGGCTAAGGAACTTCCTATGCCACGATGGAACGCCTCTGGAATGACGGTCCGAAAAATAACCTAACATTACGGTTAGATCTCTGCCAACACAAGGCTGGGTTACCTCTGCAAAAATAGGTAACTACTGACACGCGTATGTCATCCCCCGATCGTCACCGATCTTCCCGAGGATCCTCGATTTCCAACTACCACAAAGTAATAAACTCGCAGCATCTACATAGGTTAAATATCTGGGCTCCATACCATGATACCACCTTTATCCAGAAGGAATGACATACACTAAGGGGCGCTACTCCCTAGAACATTGCCGCATCCTTCCTGTTTTGACCATTTCCGGGATGTGAGGTCCGACGAAGTCTCGTCCACAAAGCTACGCTTTGTTCACAAAGCCATGCTTTGGGTCAACAAATGATCAACCTATGATCACAAAGATAAATGATCAAACACTGATCATTACAGCAACACTCAGTATGTCACATTACCAAATTGGGAGTATATCACTGATAAATTTCAACTACATAACCTCTTAGCTCGTACGTCTCAAAGAAGGGTGTTAAGCTAAGAGAATAAATTCTCCGCCACCAACAGAAATGTATTTGAAAGAAATCAGCTTTATATCTCAATTTGTAACGTCAGACACACAATCCATACAAGTCTGTTCCGGGATCGAACAGAACCGAAGGCACTTCTCACGAAGCCCTTGCAATTCCGGATAATTTTAAATCACGTCCGGACTTCCCGTCACTAAGGGTGATAAAACCTCTAAATCGAAGATCAGTCGATGTAGATTAACTCGACGGTAATCCTTCCGTTTTCAAAAATATCCGATCTTCAACACCGGTCATCAAATGTGATTCATAACGACGTATCACATATTCGGAATGAGTTATACGACCCCATGGTCCTTTCCCGGCTAACCCGAATAGTGAGCGCTTATTCAAAAATAAGTGTGGCATTCAAATTCAAGCAAATCACAACAAATACCTATTTAAAGGTAAATATTGATAGTCGGTTATTTAACTATCAATAAAGATGCGCAACATCATCAGATTCCAAATAATTTTCCAAATTATTTAATTTCCAAAATATCTTTACTAGATATAAAATTTTCCACACTTAACCATTTGAAACAAATTTCAAATCAATTTCAATTTATCTTTAAAAGATAAAATTTCAACCCTTTCACTTCATATTGGAAAAGCATTCCCATACTTATTTAAAAATAAGTAATTCACAAATCATTTATTTTCAACACTTGGAAAATATTCAATATACTTAAATCAAAATTAAGTATATATTTCATTCTTTAAGGAAATCATTCTCTTTCACAATTTAATTTGAGTCAAAACGAATGTTACGTAAAACATCGTTACGACAACTCAAAATCACTAGTACAGGGATTCGAAATTTAGATAGATATATAAATCCCAATACTACACAAAATATTTCCTTTCGGAAACCATTTACTATAACAACAGTGTTATAGTCCATCATTTCCTTATTTCTCGAAACGTCTATTTCAACAATGAATGTTGAAATCTATGTTTTCGATACTTAACACGTTTTAAAATATCTTTTAAAACAATTACTTCATTTCGTAATATCACTTCTCCAAAACATCTCCGTTTTATTTAATAATATATTCACTGTCCAAAATCGTGAATATACTTCGTTATCCAAATTCAACATTTCTATACATTTTATTTAAAGGATTATCCACTGTCCAAAATCGTGGATAAAATTCCTTTAACAAACTATAATAATTTACTTATCAAAATAAGTCAAATTTCGGATTTATAAAACAACGTTTATAAATTCCATTTATATTTTATAACAACTTCAAGTTATAAAATCACTTTATTAACAATTTCTGACCATATCCCATTTACAAGCAAAAATCCAAATTATAAGCAAATTTCTTATAATTCTCTATTTACAAATTCATTCATTTTATAACTTCCCAAATCGTAGATTCTGTCCTTTTATAAATCCATTTATAACATCGTTTTTAAAACGTCTTTAAAACTCCTTTATAATTTCATCACTTTGATTTTAAAAAAATCAAATTTTATAAATCTTATATATAGAGCTTTTATAATAAATTCAAAAATCTCTATTTAAACTACTTAATAAATAAATCAACTTTTGTTTCAAAATTCACATTTCGGTTATATTTCACAAATCTCATAATTCTCATAACACGAAGATTATAACATTTATTTATTTAAAATGAATCAATTCCAAAATTCAATAAAACGTATATTTTCAATAATCACTTTAAAAATCCTTTATAAATCAAAATCGTTATTTTTAAACTTCAAAAATTGGATCTGATGATGCAACAGCACCAACAATCAATCACAGAAATCAATCATCATATATCGATATGAAAATCAACAAATATCAAAATATCTGTAAACAATCAATACAGTTGAGGAATCCAGTTGGATCCCTCCAACCTGTCCCCCTGCATCAAAAGATGTTAGCACAATACCAATTCCGCTCCAGTACGGAATTATCGCGGTATATAGGATTTATAAATATTATCCGCTATTATGCGGCGCAATAGGGTCTCATCCGCTACACAAGGTGGGAAATCAACAAATCCAATATATACATATGCCAATATGTATATATTGCTATATATATACATATATAATACAAATTTCACTTCAATGTGAAATTATCGCGGTATATGTTTTTAATAATTAACATCCGCTTAATAACGGCGTATAATGTCTATTTCAATCAACAACAGATAATAATATATCATCCAGGCATACAATTAACAATTTTAAATCTAACTATTTAAAATAAACATCGAAACTGTTCGATTGAGTGAGAAGTTCTCACCTTGATTTTACGATAACAATTTGTAGCGTTTTATTTCGAATAAAATTAAACGGACGTTTAATTTTACCCGAAATTCACACTAGCTCCAAACGACTCCAATCCAATTGCATCGCGTAGTGTTCGACGATACGATTCCAACGCAACTGATTTCGCATTTTTCCGATCTCGTATGAAAGAGATATGCAATTTTAAACATCGTACGAATTATAAATAAAATTAATTTACATTTATATTTTAAATTTCCAAAACCCTACATTTTCTAGCTGTTCGATCTGCTACCCCCTAATCTCGGCCGCACGCACCTTCATCTTCCCCCCCCCCCGTTCGATTTCACGTGTCAGAGAACCCAAAACCCACGTTCGAACTCCTATAGCCGCACCCTCCACGTCCTACTAGACTTCGATCGGAGACCGGCTATTCGAAGCCCTACCCAGCGCGCACCCCCGCCGTGAGTGCCGTCGCACTCGGCAACCCCCTGCCTTCGAAAAACGTGAAGGAATGCCGTGACTTCACGCTCGAACTGCCGCCTTGTCGATTCACTTCACATGATCATCACCGTATGGATGTCTTCGTCTCGATGAGCCCGACATTTTTCTAGTTGACAACTTCTCGAATTGATGAGCGGATTTGGAGATTTTGAGGGGAGAAGATAAGTGTATTTCGGCCATTGGTTATGATGGTGGCGGCTAAGCTGAAGCAAACCCTAGCTTGTTTTTCTTTTGCAATTTGTGAAAATAAAGGGGCTTTTATAGAAAATTATCTCAACACTATTCATCCCAGATTTTTCGAACTCCAAATCGGACGTGTCGGCTGACGTTTCTAAGGTTTACCCCGCCTTCCGAACGCAATGGAACATGTTTCGGGAGCTAATTCGGTCATCTCTGCGAGTTACGGAATTAAACGATCGAATTTAAATTAAACTGATTTAAATCGATTTCGATGCGTTTTCGCTTGTTCCGGACAAACGATGAATCCGATTGACTTGAAATTTGAAACCTTACAATAATATCACATTACGGATTCGATGAAACTGGTTTCGTCGAAATCCGAGACTTTTTGAAAAATGACTATTTTAACTCGTCAAATTCATATTAAAACAATTTCGATGCGTTTGGAGCTGCCACGGTCAAACGACAACTTCGTTTGCTACGAAAATTGAAATCCGATAATAACTAACCATTACGGATCCAATGGAACTGGTCTCGTCTAATTCTGAGACTGTTCGAAAATTGGCTATTTTTCAGTCGATAATTAAATATTAAAATATTCAATTTTCACAGATTAACTTTTAATTCAGATTTAAAAGTTCAATAACATCTCTATAACTTCAATATGATTTAATATAACTTTATAAATCATTTTTAATCACATTAAATCCATATTTCAAGTAAGTCTGGAATTTCACTATTTAATTTATCGATTTAATTACCCAATTAAATCCAATTATTCGAATTTTAAATTATTCGACTTATTTATTCCACTTATTAATATTTAAAATCAATTAAATATTCAAGTTTTAATTAATATAAATTCTGGGTCGTTACAGCACAACCAATATACTAACTTTTGTTTACTTGGTGTATCAATTGAGTATGTACTTAATATATTTCTGAAAGGTCAGAAAATGGCCAACACCTCATTCATCATCCTTTCCATTCTTCTTATACCACTTGTAACAACCAATGCAGGGGATCTAGACATACTTTCAGACCATCTAGTAACCAACCCAGATGCATCAAAGTTCACATTCAGAGGACTGAAAGCCGCCTTACAAAGTGCCAACACCACCTGCAGAAGGAGTGTTCACTGTGACAAGAGCAGGCCAGATCGAGTTCCCTGCCTTGCAGGGCCAAGGGATATCCTTAACTTCATTGGGCCCAACAGCATTGACTGCTATTAGCCATATCTATCGTGGAGTTATAAACTACCAACTAGCCATGCCTTCATTCATATTCAAATATTTATGTCTGCGGTTAATTCTTATTATGTATTATTACGTACACTTATTGATGTTGATACTCCCTTTGAAAATTTGAGGTTATTAACTACTAATTCCAACACCTATGTCATAAACACAATTATATGCTAGCCATATTCTCGCTAGATTAATCATACAATCTAATTGTGAAACATGGATTCACATTTAAACAAACTTCCGCGTATTAATGCTACAAAAAGAATAGTTTAATATTTATCAAGCCTCCAATAATATGGATAATATATACGGCTGCCACTATAAAAGCTCTATAAGCTAATTTTATAGTATTCAAACTGAACATTAGCATACTTCATAAATAATTAAACACCGACCAGTTACTTTTAAAATTAAATCATGTTTCATTTTTTATTTTTCAACGTACCAAAAACCATATCAAAGACTTAAAGCAGACGAATAAAAAAATACACGGGAGAAGCGTCCTAAGATATTTTAAATCCATCAAATTATCCATCTAAAGATGTAGGGTTGCAGGTGTAAGCTCTTCCTTCACTACTTCATCCAACCTCGCACTTCTCATTTCCCGCGGAGTGCCCACTTTCCTCTTTCCTCAGTCCCACCCCAAACCTATGTATCCCCCCCCCCCCAACCCCCCACAAAACCCTTCATCACTCTCTTTAACTAATCTCATTCTCTACTCTCCTCCTCTTTTCTTTCCAAATTCGTACATCTTCGATGAACAGGTCAACAAACTCGAGGTCCAACCACTCTGACTCCAACTCCTATGTCACTATCTTTTCCCAGCCCCCTAAATGTCGTGCCTTACTTCATCTTAATGTGGGATCAATATTGAAATTATAACAGCTTAATGCTTTGAAAGTGGTTGACTAAGCCATGATGGAGAACAGAAAAAATAATCAAATAACATAATAAAACTAGTTAAACTCTTTAAAAAAATTCATTTATTATGATATAGGTTTATGTATTTTTTTGGTTTTAACCTATAAAACCAATTTTGCTATCCATTCTGACAGGTATACCTTCACTCATCTAAGAAGTATATCTCAAATTTCACTAGCCCAAGTCCTAGAAAAGTAAATGTGAACATTAAATTATCTAAAGTGTACATCTCAAATTTCAGTAGCAGAGATATTTCAAGTAAGCAAATAAAATTACTACTGACATTTAACTGTAGTGAACAAAGCCAAACAAGCTTTTATAATACTTATACAGTTCGAGCATAAAAATTTATGAGAAAAACATGTCAAAATAGACAAACTAAAAAACACAATGAAAATAAAATACTAATTAATTAAGTTCTAAACTATTTAGTCCTTAACTTACCTTAACACTACCTAACGTCCAGATCTAACTAGACCCTGTATCCACAGTTGGCATAATTAAGGTTAGGCAATACATAAGAGCTAGCGCTCATGAATTCTGATTGAATTTTTAAATGTATGCAATTAATTAGAATAATTCTTCTCAGTGTTTTTGTAGTGTTGAATAGGACAGTGCTTTGTAAGTTGTAGAGCTCTGTGTTGCACGTTGGTTGATTCTATTTAGGAACTGGTGTATGAAAATTGAGTTTAAAATTATCAAAATATATACACTATTATTCACAAATACTATTGGATAATAATTAGACTTGTTCCATCTTACAAATACGGATATAATCAATTATCCAAACTTACTTGATAAAATTTGAGAAATCTTGTTAAATATTATTCCATCTCACCTCTGTGAACCACTGCTCTGATAGAATTATCATGAGCGCCACCGAATTCAACGGTAGAGCGAAAGCCGGCGAGAGCGAAGACGAGGGTTGAGCGGGCGATTTCAGCGAGAGCGATGACGATTTCGGCCGAGAGCGACGGCGATTTTTGGGGAGACCGACGGCGATTTCGGCGAGATGTAGAGTTTTTACACTGATTCCTGAAGTGACGAAGAGAAACGAAGTTGGAAATTATTTCTAAAATTTTGTGAAGCATGGAGAATGAACCGCCTTTTTTGCCTAATACTTAGTACGCGCCTTTTAATTTTTCCGCGCTAATACAAAGCGTTAAATTTTTTAATTATTTCGGAATAATTTACTTCGTTAACAACACATAGATATTAATGTTGTCCTCTACCTTCATTCGTCTTCTTCGTCTGATCTTCCAAGTTTTCAAAATGAAGACCCAACTTCACATTTTCTGCTATCAAAGTGTCTCTTCCGTATATTAACTATTAGCGAAACCTATGTAATGCACCGGAAGAAAACATAAAAGAACAATCTCCTTTTACTCTTCATCCACCTTCAAATCAACGGTCTCCGTCTTCATCGTAAGATTATCGTAGAAACTAAAAGTCTTTATTAAAATCGTCTCTTTCATCTTTATGGCGAAAAATGTCTTCAGCAAAACCAAACGGTTTCTGAACAACTTCTTCTGCTAGAGGTTCTCCAGCTTGGTCCAAATTCCACACCAGCTGTTTCACTACTAATCGTCGAGATAACATTCTCTCATATGGCCAACTGAAGAGTAGTGAAAGCTCATTCTTCCATCTCCACCTCCTCGGTTGAAATATCAGCTGGCAATTTCTCAATGTCAAACATAACCTGATCTTCCTCCTTAGAACAACCTTCATCCTCCAGTGCGACTTCTTAAAATCATTATCCTCATTCTACTTCTCTATCGCCACGCCAACTGAGATCCCTATACCACATAAGATCCTCTAACATAGGGTCCTGCTTCAATTAGGATACCTTCATCTCTTGTCATACTGCTTAACACTTTTCTTCAACAGCCAAATAGCTACGATACTATATTGTTTGGGAAAATTTGGATTAACACCCCCAATGCATTGGAAACAATAGGATCGTTTAATGGAGAGATGAAACAAATGGAAAACTAATATCCTAAAATAAGCAATCACGGATGCACATACATAATAGAAAATTACACAGAGGATTTATAGTGGTTCCACTATCATGAGTTATTTTACATCCACTTTAGGTAGAGTAGATTTATTAATTTCTAATAAAAGAAAATTACAAGATTGATAATTGAGGATAAAAAGAAGAAATGTGAAGAAATACTACTTGAGAGGATGATATTAATTTCTAAAGAATGACCATCTTTATATATATATATATATATATATATATATATATATATATATCTCAATGTCTCGTCATTTCTTCTATTCATATGAGATACATTTATACATTTGATTTTTCCAATTTCCTCCAATTTGCATGCATCTGATAAAAGGTCTCATTTAATCAACTAATTAGAGAACTGATTGATTAATTCAATCTCTCAAAATAGCTCCTATCCATTTAGATAGTTTCTTGACTTCTTTGATGCATTAAAGAGGCAATAAATTTAAGTCACATATTAACTCAAATTTCTTTCAAACCTTCTTTAATATGGAAATATTGTATCATCAGAATCTGACAACCGATTCGAAAATGTTTGCAATTATATGAGATAAAATAAATAATGATCATAACATATATAATTTATTTTTTCCCTACAGATAAAATTTGTCATAGGATCGCACTAGTGAGTTTCTAAAATGGATCATCATAAGAAGTACCCTTTCCTAAATAAAATAATATAAAAGTTGCATTAAGACTATAACCACAATAAATAGAAAGCCATTATATGTGATATCAGTTTCACCCATTACATAATGGAATATGCTATGAAGAAAATTTACATCTCTTTAGATTTGAAATAATTTTATGTAATATAAAAAATCGAGTGTTACTTCATGCATTTAGGAGGAACCTACGACATGCCTATGAAGCAAAGGTCTCCACAAATTTGTATCCACACCATGGTTTTAAATCTCCTATATATCGCCCGAGATCTCCTCCGAGATCTCTGTTTCACACTCAAACGAGACAAGACATCAAATCTCCTTCATATCTCCCTCAACACTCATCTCGTCCGAGATATTCAAATCTCATCCGAAATATGGATCAAAATCTCAATTTGAGATCTTACCCGAAATTATAAATTTTTCTTATTTTGCATAATATTTTTTATTTTCATATTGATTCAAAAGAAACTACTCATTTCAATTATAATTTACCTACTTCTTGAACATATTCTTTACTTTTTATCTTAATGAGTCATAGCAAAAGGTTTCACTTCTTTATTATGTTCAAATTAAAGGATATTATTCAATCATTACCAAATCAATTAAGCTAATCAAGCTACTTCTCTTCTAAAAATATTCCTTTTTCCATGTAAATCAAGTATGTTACCATTTTTATTTTTACTAAGAAATTTATAACCGTTAAATAAATTTTTGATACATCAATTTTAGACATATAAGTACATCCGAGATATTCCCGAGATGCATTATAAGACCCGTGATGTTAATCCGAGATGTACACCCGATCTTTACTCATCTCGTCCGAGATCTCCCCCAATACGAAATAACTTGTATAAAAATTCCGAGACGAAACGTGACCGAAATCCGATATTTAAAACCTTGATCCACACAAAGCCATTGCAGATGAAATGATAAACACGGTAAATTGCTTTAAATTTGATCAAAGAAATATGATTTTCACAAGTAAAAATGGTAACCTATAAAAGAAAGTATTAAACTCATAATTTAAACAAATCAACCGCACTCTTATAATTTGAAAATATGGTTTTTGATAAACAACAATACTATTAATGAACCAAAGAGTAAAATAAGTTTTGATTCAAGTTCATTTTCAATTTTACAATTTTTTCTCATGAAACACTTAATTTCATACTAGCTGGCACCAAGGCATTTTATTCATAGATAAGAAAACAAATTATACCTACAGTTAACTAATTATGCATCAAATAGAAATTATAGTTATATGACTTTTTTAACTTTCTCTTGTATCTATTTATTTATATCCTATGAACATCGAATTCTTGAATTCAATTACCATTCAATGAAATACATTCATTTAAAATGTGAAAAATAACTCATATTTTAATCAATGAATTACCACCATAAAAAAAATTGAATGTATTCATAAGAGAAAGCATTTCCCATTTTAGATTGATGCATAACAATAAATATAGAATTTAATCATAAAATATTGATTCCATAACAAAAATACAGAGATTTTCATAAAAAGGTTATATATATTGTTTAGACCCGTCATATCTAAAAAAGCACACATTTGAGATGGAAAGAAAATTCTACTAATATGTGTGCGCGCGCGCGCGCATGTGTGTGTTCATGTGTTAATTTTCTAAATCTTTTTCCCCATTTTTTTGCATGGAATTCTTTTTTTAGTCATGTGTTAAGCACTAAATGCAAAGGTAAAGACTAAAGTATGCACCTCTTGTTAGTTGGTTGGCACTTTACAACCGGGTCATTCTATGGATTTTGCTATGCATTATATGTGTTGCATGGATATCTCTAAATTTATCAAACAAATAATCATGCTGCATAAGAGAATATATTCTTGTGAATTAAAAACTATTATCAAATAATAATAAGTAAATACAACTTACTGATACATTTGTACATATCATGTTCAAGTCCACTATATATATTTGAAAAGAACTTAGTTAGAATGTAAAGTAATTATGAGACCCGCCATTTTGACACTCAACAGTCCAAATGACAGATTATCAATGAGGTTTTATTCTAAAGAAATAAAATACAGAAGAATAAAATAAAAAATAAGATGCAGAAGAACAAAATACAAAATCTCGCAGCGGAATATAAAGATATAAAAAAATAGCAGTTCATGAAGTTGCTAATTAATATTGTTACATCAGAGTTTAAAACATAAATATCATGGTGGAAATACAAATGTTTACTAATCAAGAACAAGATAATATAGGAAAATAACTGAAGTCTTCAAATTCATCTTCAGCTCCATAAAATAGTAGTCTCCAAATTACTGAAATACTTAGGCCGATCCGAGCATAATGAAAAAATACATACTCGAGTCAGAACTAAAAAAATTTATGTAAGTTAACTCAATATCATATGAAATATGGGTACTAATAACTTAAGAGATGTTACAGGATTTTTCATCTCCTAAGGATCCGTTAAATTATATATATGTAGCAAATACGATACATATGTAATATCTATCGGTAATATAAATATTAAAATAGCATTAAGGCTTTACATTAATCCCCTTAACACATTTTTAAGCATGTAGTATATGCAGGTACTGTAACACAACCAGTAACATCGGTAGCCAGCGGTACCCTATAGGAACAATACGAAAACAAATCGGTAGTGGTTTCGCATGGGGATAATCATATGACAAGGCAAGTGAGGCAATGTCTAAGATAGGATATTGTAGTTTTGCCCTCCCTGACTGGTCTAAACCCTTAGCAGCAGACTATGTCCATCAATGCAACATCAAGGTGCACCAATCAAGTTGACACAAGTGTCGGGGTCATCCATTATCGTTCTCTTACTTCATTCTAGCAAACGTTCTCCAATTCAACCTCTACATTCTGGATAACATCCACTACAATACAATTATTAAAGTGGTTCCGATATTGATATAGAGTATATCATTATCCGGTCTTGGTCTTTTTAATAACCAATCGTTCAAAATATAAAAGTATGTCGTTTTGTCTATTTTAATTTTTTATAGAAAAATTCATATAGAACTCCAGAAAATGTTCAACATAGAAAGTTCTTCATATTATCTCAGAAAACTACAGTAAAAATTTCAAATTTTTCAAAAAACATCTATTATTTATAAAATTTAAAATACTACATTTTTCTTTGAAATAAATTTATTTAATATGGTAAAATATAAAATAAAATTCAGTTTCCAAAACTCATTTACTTGGTTATACATCAGGGAATTTCAAAAAAAAATTCAAGATTTTCGATATGAATTATTAATTTTTAGACTTAAATTACATCCTTTTTCCCTTGAAATAAATTGATTTAAATTACTAAAATAAGGGAAATATATTTTCTGAAAAAAAAAACTATTAAAATTATTTCTTACATTTATTTCAAAATAGTAACTGAAATTTTCCATGTTATTATAAAATTTCTTCTAATTTCCAGATTTTACATAAAACTAGTTTTAGAAAATATAAATCAGAAAAATAATTTAATTTCCTAACTAAATATATGCATCTTCACTAAATATTTTTATTATAATTTCAGTAAGCTATAGGAAAAATTTCATATCAAAATAATTATTTTTATAAAAATACATTTTTGCCATAAAGCTATTTTCTTTAACATAAATTATAAAAATACTTAGATGAACAAATTAAATATAAATTTATTTACAAAATATAATTTTTCTACTGAAACAAAGTTATAGAAAAATTTCAAGCTCAAATGACACAATTTTCCAAAACGCTTGCTTATTCGTATTTAATTAACAATTTATTCTGAAAAATCTACGCTTAAACTTCCTATCCAATTTTATACTATCATATTCGAAATATCATTAATTACAACATATCAAAAATTTAGGATTAAACACATTCATTTGTGAAAAAATTTCAAATAAGGACAAAACGGTAATTTTTGTCAAAAATCACATTTTTGGTCAAAACAATAAATTTATATACCCTAAATTTTCACATATCAGTATCAGGTGCCCAAAGATTTTATCACACTATTCGATGTCCGTATTATCAATTTATAAAATTTCCAAACAATCCACAATGGGTGTAAACATGACATATATATCACACATATATAATCAAACATATAATCACGTAATCAAACATCACCCAATCAATCATCCCTGTAATTAAACATCACATATTATTGAACTAAACTTGCAATTGATTTTTATTTAAATTAACTACACATATATCAACAATTATCGGCATATTAATGGGTTAAACTTGCAATTAAATTTTTATTAACTATCTATATATATCACAACAAATATATATAATTATCAAACATGAAATCGAGTTAAACTTGCATTGAAATATTTAGTTGGTGAGAGTTATAAAAATATTCATAATAATACGCAAATCTAAACACTACATGACACGGACACGGCGATACGAACACAAATCTCACTACACACGAACACTTCAATCCAGATTCAAAACTACGACTACTACGAACACGAACAACGGTGACGAATACTACACGACGAACAATGGAGACATTTTATTCAAAATCATTATTTAATTCAATACCTTTAAATGGTTAAAAATATCGGTCATTACAACCTCCCTCGGTCAAATCGTCCTCAAAAAGGAACGAACCAAAGAATCTAGCATTTTGATGTATTTTATCAAAATAATCGACTTATAAAATATTTAAACTTTTTACTTAGTTTTACTATAAATTTGGAAATAATCAAAACCTTTTTTCTCACTACCTTTCAAAATACTTTTATATAGCTTGATGTCTTAATAGGTTTATTATACATTTCTCACTTTCAAAACCCGAAAATGAACGCCGATGATGCTGTAGATATCATGTAACGACCCGATATTTTCAACCATTCGCATCCATTATAAGTGTATAGGTAGACACTCATGCCGGAATTGAATTGCTCAAAATACCGCATTGTAAATAAAATTTGGCAAATCTCAGAATATACAGTAAATAAATATAATCACAGATCACAGACACAGAGTAAAATAATGCAGCGGAAGTAAAAGAAATAGTAGTTCATGAAGCTACTATGTAAATATATCAGAGTTAAATAAGATACAACAGAAGAAATAAAATACAACATAAGTCTCAATTTGATAACCAAGTACAAGCTGAATAGAACAACAGAACTGAGATGATAAAACTAGATAAGCAGATAATCTCCAGCGATTCAAATCTCCAAGAGAGCGGAAATCCAAATCTGTGAATAACTCAGGCTGACCCGAGCATAAAGCAAAACACAAAACACTCGAGTCAGGACAATATATACTTATATAATGTAAACCAACTCAAGTGAACTGTAATAAAGGTACAAGTAACTTAAAGAATGCTTGGGATCGCCCATTCTTTAAGGATCCGTTAAACTATTTACTATGTAGTAATATACGCTATGTACAGTAGTGTCTAATTAGTAAAGTATAATCATATAGAAAATAGCGTTAAGGGGATGGAGAACCTTAACGCGGTCGGATCTTAAAATCATAATCGTAGTGGGTTCGATATGGTAGGTGACACGGCATACAAGGCAATGCCAGGGTAGATATACCAATTACGCACACAAACTGATGGATACGCATAGCAGCCACTACCGTTCCACATCGAACAACACTCCCAAATCAAGGGTGGCCACCAAAAATCACAAAGTAATAGAATGGTATAGAAGAAGTGTGTCTGATACGAGGTGCTACCTCACTGGCCCGAGATCGCTCCTGTTTTAGCCACCTTATGCCAACTCACGAGAGTTGGGTCCACGTATATACCTTAGGATCATCGTCACCATCCTACTTCATTTTGGAAACTCCACCGCGTACACAGTTGTCAAAGTGGTTTTCGGTATCGACAGAGAGTATGTCCATATCTGATCCCGGTCTCTTTAACAACCAATCGTTATTATAACCCGTGGTTATAATTTAAAAATAATTTATACTTCAAAATAGAATATCATTTCGAATCCAAATATTTATCAAAATAAAGATTAAATCAATTCCAAACCATTTCAATATATTTAAAATATCATATCATTTCAAAACTTCATTTCAAATCATTTCAATATATCAAAATATCATATCTTTCCAAAACTTCATTTCAAATCATTTCAATATATCAAAATATCATATCTTTCCAAAACTTCATTTCAAATCATTTTAATATATCAAAATATCATATCCTTTCAAACTTCATTTCAAATCATTTTTAATATACCAAAATATCATTTGAGTTCAAATCTAAATATTCAACTTTAAATACCTTTTAAATTTAAAGATATAATTCATTTATTATCATTTCAAGTCACCTTTTAAATAGTTTATATTTCAATCAAAATAATTCATTTAAACCATTTAAAAGTGTAATTATTATACTTTCAAATCGAGTATTAAAATTTCCAAAGTTTCAATTCAATTCAATCATTTATTTCAATTAAATTTCCATAGACCATTTCAAATTTTATAAATTTCAAATATAGATTTAATCCACAAAATAACTATTCAAATTATAAAATAAATTCCAAAGTTTTATTATCCTATATTTCATAAGTCCAATGTCTTTTAAATAGATTCAAATTACAAGTAAACCAAATATTTTTCATACTAATATAAACTTCAATTATTCATTCCAAGATTTAATATCATTCCAAATTCCTTTCAAAATATCAAAATATCATTTCAAAACATCATTTATTAAATTTAAATCTAAATACCATTTAATCACATTTCAAAATAGTTGTATTTCCCAAATCAACTATTCCATTTAAATCATTTAAAGTCAATTCATTATATTAATAATTAAATATTTAATTTCCAAAATTTAATCTTCTTCAAAGATCATTTATTCATTTGAATTTATTAAACAAAGAAAATTCAACTTTCGCAGCACTTAGAAAATGCTACGAAATGTTATGTTTAAAACAGTTCATTAACAAAAGACGGCATTTAAAATGCTGTAATATCTTAATTTAGTTTCAACTAAAATTTTAGTTAAATTTAACAACTATAGCACTAACAAAGTGCTATAATAACCCTTAGTTCAAATTTGCTATTTGGTTCATTTAAAACAATTACAGCATTTTCCAATGCTGTAATATCTTTACACTACATTTCAAAAATGCTGTCAAATCAAATTCAGAGTTTTATTTACAATTTCACACATAATTAACTTTTAATATAAATCATTTTAACTTATAAAATCATATATTTTCACATTTAAAAACAATCATTTAAATACCTTTATTCTATGATTTTATAAAGTCCAATTTCCATACAAAAATCAAATTAAATAACAATTAAATTTTCATTTCTTTAATTAAATTCTTAACTTAACAACTAAGTTTAAATTTCCAAAATATAAGTCATTTCCATTTATTTTACTTAATTAATATTTCACTTTTAAACAAATTTCACAAAAATTCAATTTAAGTTATATTTCCAAATTCAGCTTAAATATTCATTTATTTCATATTTTAAGTTATACAAAATCATTAACACTTTTATAAAATCATTATTTCTTAATAAAATCATTAAATTTATTTTTAAATCAAATTGTCATATATTCTTACTTTACATAAATTCCATTTATAAACAAAATCATAAATTCCAAAATTAACTTATATTTCAAATTCTACTTCACCCTTTACTTAATTCACTTATTTAATTTGTGGAAAATCACAAATATTCTATAGAAATCATTTTAATAAAGTTTAAATCAAAATATCATAATATTTACATTTTAAAAATATTTTAAAAATTTTAGAAAAATATATAAACCGCGGGTCTGTATATAATTTTCTAGCCTAGGTCAAGTGATACAGATATGTATCATTTCAATCCGCAGTTTACAAAGAAAAACCGGGTTCTATCATTTCAAACCCGCAATCCCAAGTTAAATAAAATAAATAAAAGGTCGCTCAGGCTTATCATTTCAGCCCATAACGATCTTTCCCTATTCTAAAGTCCGTTCGGGTATGTATCATTTCAACCCATAGTGAACCTAATCTACAGGGAACTTGCAGTGTGATAAACTGATAAAATAACAGAATAGCATAAAATAATAGTAATAGATGATATAACATATATAATAACAGGGGTAAACATTATATGATCATAATATAACAGTTATAACAGGATGATAAAAAATTTCAGATTCAAATGGTGTCAGTTTACTAGTTATATAAGTACACATCGTCTGGTGAGATTTACTCACCTGTTTGTGCTGGAGATATCAAAACCAATGACACAATGGAAACAAAAGCACGATGACAAGACTACGGACTTGAGTGGAGAGCGAATCCAATCTACAACTCTTGTGTACAACCCAAAACAAACAATCAAAACAGCAAAATTCAATACGACTTTAAAATGCAATAACATTGAAATAAAAGGAGATACGACTATGCAGTCTTTTGCTTTGCCTTCTCTATTGTTTGGTATGACTTTGGGGTCTGATGTGGTTCAGATGTGGTCAAGTTTTGGGTCAGGTTTGGGCTAACATAGCTCGGGTTCAAGGCAAGACAAGGTGGGGTTTGTACATGAGGAGGTGATGTGGTTTTGAAGGCAACTAGGTGGTTTTTGGTCAAAACAAGGGCTCGGCCATGGGGATTGGGCTCGGCCTGTGGTGCACCATGACTGGACAGAGGTGGGAGAGGGTGTGCCGTGGTCAGGTCAGAGGAGTGGTGGCGGCTATGGTGGTGGTTTGGGTGGTGATTGAAGTCGATGAGCAAGAAGTGGTCAAACAAGCATGGTTTTTGGCCTTTGGTTGCATTTGGAAGGGTTTGGCCTTCAAGGGGTGTTCGGCCTTGGTCATGGCTGGTGGGGTAGATGGTGGTGATGGTCTGGAAGAGATGGAAGGAGGTGGTGGTCGTGGAACAAGGGGGAAGCCACCCCAATTAGGGGAGAAAGCAAAGCAAATTTGCATAGAAAATAGGAGAAAAAGTAGGAAGAAAAGAGGAATTTACCTAATTTTTTTGCAAGATGGATGCCATGATTTTTTTTTAGGGTTTTGGAGCTTTGAAAATTCGTGAATAAAAAGAGGAAGACAGCTGAAAAAAAAAAGAATGAGGAATAGTTAGGGTTAATTGGTGAAAGGTTAGGTTAAAACGTAAAAAGGGTGGACAATAAAAGCCCATATGAAGATAGAAGGTTTAGGGCCTTTCATATTACTTTAATTTAGTTTTATAACTTTATATTCTGGAAAAAGATAATAATCCCAGGTAAAATTTCGAAATTTGAACAAAATATAATAATTTATATAAATATTTATCAATAATATAAAGTTAAATTAAGAAAATAGCTAAAAATAGTAAACTAGTCTAGAAAATTTGAAGTTTAATATAATAAATTTTAGAAAATTCATATGAGCTTGAAATATATTTTTAAACATAAATAATAACATAAAATAAAAATACATTCACAAAATAAGTATTTAAAATTTAATTTAAATATAATTTTTAATGAAGAAAATAGCAGAAAATAGGAAAACAGCCTTTAAAAATTGAAATAAATTCAAGTAAACTTTAGAAAAATTATATTATCATTTTAAAAATAATAAAAGACATAAATAACCTATTAACACATATTAAAACAAAATATGACAATAAAAATAAAATTTATATGATTTAAAATAAATAATATTGCAAAATAAACAATTTATACACAAAATTGAAAATGACATAACTTCTACAATATAAGTCCGTTTTCAACGAAACGAAAAGCAGTATTCATGGAATTAAATATAGTTTCATAATAAAAGATAAAATTTAAGAATTTGAAATATTTAAATTTAAAGTTTAAAAGTCAAAGTTTGACCAGTTTGAACAGAAATTCACTTTTCAGTGAAATATCCAATTTATATCACTTTGAAACTATAACTCACATAATAATCAACATTTATTTTTAAAAATGAAATGTTTGAAATCAAACAAGTTTAAAATAATTTAAAAATAAAAGAAAGTCCAATTTAAATAATATACAAGAATCTAGGGTTGTTACATATCACTAGAATTATTTTCAAGCGACTAGCGTGAGATCTGCTAATATCAACCGCCCTTTGCAGGATGTTACATTATCCTTGTTCTTACATGGTTTAGTCCATATGTTGGCCAGACGCATGTCTAAAATCTCTAAGTACTTGGTTGTAGCGAACCACAAATTCGAACACTTCATCTTCGAATATCGATACATTTTGAATAATAGTTAAGTGCTATAAATATGATTTGATAACCTTGTTAAGCATCATTTAATTAATAGAAAATGATAAGAAACTTGTTTTTTGAAAATTGTTTACAAAAATATATTCTTTGGAAAAATATCGATAATGTGACCGAAAACCATTTTATTGATAAAAAGCTTTTTAACCGTTAGAAGTTGTTAAGATTTTTTTTTTGAAATGGTGCTTAGATACAACATGTCACCGGGACAACAAACCATAAATCATGTGTCAATAAATGTTTGAATCACGCTATGCAAGTTTCGAACTTGTGACCTCTCACACCAAAGTTGAATTACTTAACCATTAGGACAATGGTGCTTGTCGTTAATAAAACTTTTTTACGTACACTTATTTGCTTAGAAAATAAATTTAATAAAAAAAATTAATTTATGGAAATAAACTTTATGGATGATGTCATGCATGAGCTAAGCGAAGATATTAGGAAATGGGCAAATATGAAAATGCTTAAGTGTTAAGCATATGATAAAAGAGAAGTGATATGTGTAATTAATGCTAGTAGGGTTTTGAGGGGGTTTTTGGTCTTTTCCATCATCATTCCTAAGGCTATATAAGGGTAGGTGCACCCTTAGGAAATATATCACAAATATTTCAATGCTTAAGAGAAAATCTCAATGTCAACTTCTTCTTATTCATCTTAAATTCTAAAGCAAATCATTTGCAAATCAATTTCAAATCACCTCAAATTTGTAGTGAGACCTTATCATGACATAAAAAACCTTCTACCTAGTTAGAAGTTGAAAAAGCAAATACAAACTCTCCCACTTACGATTGGCCTTGATCAATTAGAGGGCTTGGGAGGCCAAAGGAGCAAGCATAAGTAAGAGAGGAAGGGAAGGAAACGAGGTTGTTGGCTTGGATTTGAACTTGAGTACTTAAGCTTGGTTGTTTGTTGGGTTGAAGGTGAGTTAACTCGCCACTTGGATTGATAATATAACTCGCATATGATTATATTTTGTTGTGTTAAAGTTGTTTGAATTAACTTGGACATATCTTGAAAACATTGATATTGACTTTTGTTTTGAAAACAAGTAGCACATAGGATCCATATATGAACTTGAATGGACTTGTATAACATATGAATAGACCTTGGAACAAAGCACATAGGTTGTATTTTAACATAGGTTGGAATATAACTTGGATTTAGAAGTGAACTTATAATGGTTGTCGCTATAGATGCAGTTTGGAATTGCTTTGTTTTTGGCAATTGTTATGGAACTTTGTAGAGAGATCCATAGGGATTTCCAGCCATAATTAAATTTTTATACATTTATGCTTGTTTCTATTAAAGGCTTGAAGAGTAAAAGGTTAAGTAACATCTCGAAAACGGCCAAAACATCACTAGTGCAAAACTGTCCCATTTAACCTTGATTTTTGAACTTCAAATGTTTCGAAAAGAACTTTAAGTTTGAGCAATTTGTTTCATTCTTTTTAAAAGTATTTCTTAAATTCTATTAGAGTATTTCAGAAGCAGTTTGGGATATATATGAATTTTTAAGAATTAGTTATGAATTTATATAAAAAGAGTGTTTTGTGAAAAACACGATTTTCAATATTTTCAAGTAAATTTCAAAATTATTGTTTTAAGTAAGATTTTGTATAAATGTTTTAAAACCTATTAAAAGTATTTTAAAAGTATAAACAAAGGTTTATAAAAGGGGTTAATAATTGCTTAATGGCCAAATGTTTAGATTATTTAATTACTTATTTGAAAAGTAATTGACTATGCTTGACACTAATAAGCTGACAAAGTAAGCTTATCTATTTGTGAGAGTTAAGATTGATATCTAGCGGGAACGGAGCAATAGATCTCTAATCTATCAGGCTTCCCCTCTTAACCGAGGAATTAGTAAGTGGAAAATGTCGGAAACTTGTTAATTGTGTTGATTTCTTACTTGTTTATGGAAATCATTACTGCTATACTTAACACTAAAAGCCGACGAGGTAGACTTATCCATTTGTGAGATTCAAGAATGTAGTGTCTAGGCAAGGCTTGGAGCAACCAGTGCCCAAACTTACATTACTTCACTCTTGGACGAGGAATAGTTAAGTTGGAATGTTGGAAACGAGTTAAGCGTACGAATATTGATTTGTATAAACAAGTGTTTTGATTGGATAGTTGATTAGTCGACTATCGAACTTGACCTAATATTAACTTAGAAGGTAATAAAAAAGACTCCACGATTTCATACCAATAAGAACCTCCGGGTAGGAGTATCGGTAAGAAACGTCTCTAGCTTTCACTTACTTTTAAGAGAACCAAAATTGAGCTAACTAAAAAATCATCGATTAGTTTTGAAGAGTCCGAGATCGGTAAGTATTTTACTTACCGAATACCACTTCAAAACTAGTATACGGGTTTTATGTTTTGAAAGCGGTTGAAGAAGGGAATCTATGTAGAGATTCGAGATCTGTTTAAGATGCTCGAACACATGTAGTTGTTCGTGATCTATTCTGTATGTGGGAACCCAAGTGTGATTCTAAGATCTGTTGAGATATGGGAAACCATGTGTGGTTTCAACATCTGTTCGAGATGTGAGGATCCAATTTGGGATTCATATTATGTTCGAGTGATAAAGACTCGTGTGAAAGATGCCGAACGTGACCTCGACATCGGAAATAGCTAAAGATAGAGTAAACCGCATAATCTGGGGTTTGGCTAACCCACAACAAGATATTATCAACTCCACATCTAGAGTATGCTTATCAATATGTTGGTACCATGAGTTGATGGTACTTGGTTCACGTTGTTCATGTTTATGTTCGAGCGCGGGCCTTAGTGTTTTTCTTATGGTATATTTTATCTAGAAATATAGGATGCTCAGTATGTAACTTCTGATCCTTATGCATGGAGTTTGGATTTGGCTTCCTCGAAGAGATTCCCATGAAAATCTATTAAGCGGACGTACCTTAGCGGTTTTGAGAGTAACCTAAATATGTTATGGTATGACCAATGTAAGCATCACAAGTATTTGATATGTTTTATATTCTACACCCTAGACATCATCTATCGTATCACTATATTAAACTTAATAAATAGTTGGTTTGTTTGAGCGAAAACTGTTACGGGAATAAGTACGGTCTCAGTAGTTACTGTTACATGTTGCATGTATCTCGAGTTTTCTCATACTATAATTATGTCTGACGTTTGGTTTTTGTTTTCCCTAAATTCCTCGCATACTCTTCGAGTAAGCTATAAGTATGGCAGGTATTAACTTGGAAGCTTTAGAGTTCAAAAGACGAGCTGGAGGCTTCCATTATTTATCTATTTCTGTTTTAGTTGTTCCATTTTAGCTATGTACATATATCAACGTTGTGAGGACAGACAGTTATAACTGTCCAGGCTGATGATAGTACTTAGGTTTTGTAATTCTGAAATTCCTATATTTAGAGTAATCCTTTGTATTGTCCTTTTGATATTATATATTATTGTTCCACTGTGAGGTTCTGATGTCGTGTTGTTTCTTTCTTATTCTATTCTTTTTTTAATTTTACCATAACTTTCTGTCTTTCCGGCACTTGGGTGCTCGACACACGAATACCGTGGATGTATTTAGTATCGACATTCGAAGGTCGAAAAGTCGGATTGTTACATTTATCAGAGCATAAGGTTGGGAAAATGCCTTAGCTTCGGTTGAGTATGGCTCATTAGAGATACGTAAGCGACACCTTAGAATGAGTCAAGTGTGTACGAGAGTGTATTTGTATTTTTTATAAGCCAATACCCCCTTTAAGCTCTCCTTAGGAATATTTTCTTTCTTTGAAATAACTCTTGCCTTTTATATCCTAAATATATTCTGCTATGTTCAGGTAGTGCATCATGAGTACAAGAGCTGCCAATGCTCGAGGAGGTAGAGGTGGTCGGGGTAGTACCGTCACAAATGGTAGAGATCGAGCATCAAGGAATGTTGCTGCGGTCGAGGAACCAAGGGTGGCTATTGTAGAGGAGGTCATGCAGGTTAGGTCTCAGGTGAATTTTGCTTCGCTCTACCTCAATTATGAGAGGTTAGGAGGTAAGTGGTTTGGTTGTACAGAGACGATCATAGAAGTCCAGACTTGGATTAAGTTATGTGACCGTATATTTGGAGATTTGGAGTTGGATGACACTATGGAGCATCGGTTGGCATCACGATGTCTGGTGGACGCAGCCATGGATTAATGAAGTTCTATCACTATTGATGTCCAAGAGAATGACTTCACTTGGGCCCAATTTAAAGAGGGATTCGAGGTGAAGTATGTCCCAGACACCGGGAAGACTTTGTTGTTTAGGAGCTTCCTCGACTTGAAGCATGTGGCCATGACAGTGGCGGAATATTATTATCGATTCACTACCTTATCTCGGTTCAGGCCTGGTTTGGTAGATACGCCCTTGAAGAGGAATGAGATGTTAATCATAGGGATGCGTCCGTAGTTCAAGGGTAATATGACTAACCACATCTTGGGGTCTTATGCAAACTTGATGAACATGGGGTTGAGGTTTGAGAGCTTAGATCCAAAGCCTTCTATTTCTGCACCAGCTGGGAATAACAAGCAAAAGTTTCCTCCGCCCGGGGATATGGTCTAGCTTGTTATAAATGTGGAAATAAAGGGCATCTTGTGCGGAATTGTACATCGGTTGGGAAGAAACAAGTGGCGAAAGTGTCGTTGGTTAAGGCACTCATTGTTAAGGTAATGAAGATAGAGCTACAAAAAGCCAAGGCACGTTTGCACCCAAGAACTGCTACAACTGCTATCTGCCAAGCCATGTAGCTAGGGAGTATCCGATGCTCCAGAAGGGAGAACAACCTCGAGCTTTTTCACTAACTTCAGCACCTTCCACTTCCGCTATAGAAAATGGGAAGCAAGTTTTGGAAGGTATTCTATCTATTTTTGGCATTCCTGTTCATGCCTTATTTGATACTGGTGCTTCTTTAAGTTCTATTTCTCGTACTCTTGTTGACAAACTTGAAACAACTATAGCTTCGAATTCTATGTGTATGTCGAACCCTGTTGGGGGCTCAACCAATCTTAGTATGGTTTGCTTAGGAGTTCTGATCTCTTGTTTTGACCGACTCTTTTCTTGCGATATGTATGTCCAGGGTTTTACGAGTTTTGATGTTCTACTTGGGATGAATTGGTTATCATGGAATAATGCAGTCTTGGATTGTGATAAGCGAACCGTGGTATTGAAGTAGGGGAGGAAGGCTTTGACTGTAGATTATGAAGGACCAAGCTCACTTATGACTAGTTTCCTATATTCTCTTGATGTGGCAGAGGAGGAGCAATTTGCAGATATCTTCAAAGAGGTGTTAGGTTTACCACCTCATCGGGAGATAGAATTTCGCATTGATTTAGTAAAGGATGCAAAGCCTATCGTATTTCTGGTTCGTAGACTTGCACCAGAGGAGAGGATGGAGCTAAAAAATCCGGTTAGTGATTTGCTGTAGAAGGACTGGATCTGACTAAGCCGTTCAAGTTGGGGAGCGCCTTGTCTTTACTACGAAGATGGAAAGGTTCATTAAAATTGTGTGTAGATTATCGCAAGCTCAATAAGTGGACTGTTAGGCTCAATAAGTGGACTGTTAGGAATAAGTATCCTTTGCCTAGGATAGATGACTCGTTCGATCAGCTCCATGGAGCTCGAGTGTTTTCTCAGCTTGACCTTGCTACAGGGTTCCATCAGTTGAGGGTGGCAGAGGAGAGTGTACCCTTGACCGCTTTTAGATCCGACCAGTTTTATGAGTGGTTAGTTATGCATTTCGGCCTAACTAATGCTTTAGCATATTTCGTAGACCTAATGAATCGAGTTTTTCGAGATGTGTTAAATATGTTTGTCCTTGTTTTTATCGATGATATTCTGGTTTATTCCCAGACCGAGGAGGAACATTCGCACCATCTAAGGATTGTTCTAGGAACACTAAGAGAGCATGTGTTGAAGGCTAAGTTCTCTCAAGGATCCGTTAAACTATCTACTATGTAGTACAATACGCTATTATAATATGTCTACATTAAAGTAAAAGTATTAAAATAGCGTTAAGCGATGGCCCATTCCACCCTTAACACATTTTTATTCCCAAAAGCATATACAAGGCCGTAGTTTCCCCAAAACCGGAAGTCACCAGAGGGCAATCCATATACTAAAGGTACAAACCAAAACGTAGTGTCGCGAATAGGATAATCAGTATGACAAGGTACATGAGGCGATACCAACTAGGATACTAGTAGTTGCGTCATCCGGACTGATGTTGGGCATAGCAGCTACTACCCCAACACCGCGAAACAACACTCCCATAATCGAGGGGTGCACCCAAATCGAATCACAAAAGTAATAGATATGGTAACGAAGAAGTGTGTCCGCTAGAGGTGGCGAATCTCAATGGCCCGGCAGGGCTCCTGTTTTAGTCATGTCAGGGTCATCCAAAATCGTTCTCTTTCTTCAGTCATCGCGTTCATCAAACCATCCACTTCATTCTGGATCAACACTCCGCGTATACTAGTTATTAAAGTGGTTTTCGGTATCGACAGAGAGTATGTCCATATCCGATCCCGGTCTCTTTAATAACTACGTATTATTACACCGGTGGCTCTTTTACCTTTCAAAATCAATTCATAATTGATATCAAAATATCATATTCGCTTCAAAAATCAAATCCATTTTAAATATCATCATATCTATTCAAAATGTAAGATTCTGTTTCAAAATCATTTTTCGCCTCAATATCTCATTTCGATTTCAAAATCATTTTTCACCTTAATATCTCATTTCGATTTCAAATCATTTTTCACCTCAATATCTCATTTCGATTTCAAAATCATTTTTCGCCTCAATATCTCATTTCGATTTCAAAATCATTTTTCGGCTCAATATCTCATTTCGATTTCAAAATCATTTTTCGCCTCAATATCTCATTTCGATTTCAAAATCATTTTTCGGCTCAATATCTCATTTCGATTTCAAAATCATTTTTCGCCTCAATATCTCATTTCGATTTACATAAACTCGAATTCCAAAATTTTAAAATTTAATCCAATTTCAAATCATCAATTTCAACTCGATTCAGCTTCTCAATAAACCATTTCAAATTATCAATTTCAAATACATATTTGAACCACAAAATAAACAATTTCACTTTCAATATATTTCGAAACTTTAAATATTTCACATTTCAAAACAGCTCATATATTTATATAAGAATATAAGATTCGCTTTAAAACCATTTCGTATTCAAATTAGAATATACTTCAAATTAAACATCCGTATTAAGTAGTTTACTTAATTTCTGGAACAATTCCAATTCAATAAACTTAGATTAACATTCGGATTTCAAGAATTCATTTAAGTATTACATTCCAAATCAATTTCAGTTCAAATCCTATTCAAATCAATTTTATCTTCAAATTTAATTCAATAGTTTCAATTTAGTCCAATTCACAAATTTCTTTAAATTTCAATTAAATTCCAAATTAATTAAATCTCAATTTCAAATTAATTTTCAATTCCAAACTCAAACTTGAAATATCATTTCATATAAATTTTCTTAGAAATATTCAGAGTTCGATTAAAAGTCCAATCTTTTAAAACAAATCAACTTTCGAAAATTTACGTCGTATTTCAATCTTTTTCTTAAAAATCTAAACTTCGAATAATTAAACAATTTCATTTACCAAGTTTAAATTCCAACATCTCGAGCTTCAATTCAAAATAATTCAATTTCCATAAATTGGATTTTATTCTTAAAATCAGTTCATTTAAATAATTTCAAAACAACTTTTAAAATCATTTAATTTAACCAACCCGGTGTCCGTATATAATTTTCTAACCTATGGCCAAGTGGATAATTATTTCGATTTTAATTTCAAGGATGGATATATATCATTTCAATCCAAATAGATGTCATAGGTATATTATTTCAACCTATTCCTTAATTTATTCGAAATGATTCAGTTTACAGTTTTATATGCAATAAACAATATACATGATGATAGCATGATATATCAAAATAAATAAACAACCAATATCGACCAATAACATCCATCACAACCAATCAACCATAAAGCCAATAACATTCACAATAATTTTATAATTATAAATATCGAGTAATATACTGTCAATTTAAATTTAAATTTATTTTAACGGTCAATTTAAATTCTACCAATTAATTCATATATCAATACAGATGATAATTAAACCTACCAAACAACAGCCAATAAATTTCATATCACTTCAGAATATAAATTTAACTAACACAAATTATTTTAGTCAATTGTGAGCGTATAAACACTCACATTGATTTTCTGTTGTCGCCGAGACGTTCCGGTTTGGAACTGAAACTGGACGACGCCCAACTTTAGCCCAAATTTCCACCGTCTCTAAATCCATCCAAACTAGTTTCATTTCGAAGCTCTTGTCATTTCGATCGCAACGCAAAAAGTTTCGTTCCAATCGGACCTCGTATGAAAAAGTTATGCTATTTTAAAGTTTGTACGAAATATATAATATAATAATTCAATTTCTATTTTTATTTTCTAACCCTAAAAGCAAATCTGGCCATTGATTTCTGCTCCATCAGATCTGGGCTGTTGGTATCCTTCTTCCTCCATCAGGTTTGCACGTTCAAAACTAACCCATAGTCGCAGTCTCTTTATCAATTTTCGCGACCACCTCGACAACTTCCGGAACGATCAACTAGCGCCACCACGAAGCCCATCACCAGAGCTACCAACGCCGTGAACCCTAGCAAGCTCGGCCACCCCCTCTGCCTCGAAATGCGTGAAAAACGCAGCAGCTTCAAGCACGATTTCCCGTTGATCCGTTGCTCCATTTTCGATCATCTCCGTATGGATTTGAAGCTCTCATCGTCCTCTACAACTTTGTAGTTGACGACTTTTGCTAATTCTTGATGGATTGAGAGGAAAATGAGGAAGAAGTTTCGAAATTTTCTGGCCATTGAATTAAAAGTGGCGGCTAAGGGCTGAAACCCTAGGGTTTTTGGAAAATAGAGAAAGTGAGGGGCTTTTATAGAAAAATACGCGACACTATTCATCCCGGATTTTCCAAACTCCAAACGAAGCGTGCCGGCTGACATTTCTAAGGTTTACCCCGCGTTCTGAACGCAATGGAACATGTTTCGGAGGCTAATTCGGTCACCTGTGCGAGTTACGGCAATAAACGATCGATTTAAAATTAAATCGGTTAATCAAATTTCTGTGCGTTTGGGCTCACCCTGGACAAACGGTAAATCCGATTGACACGAAATTTGAAACCCTAGAATAATATGACATTACGGATCCGATGAAACTGGTTTCGTCAAAATTCGAGAATTTTTGAAAATGGCTATTTTTCAGTCGATAATTAAATATTAAAAATATTCAATTTTCACAAATTAACTTTAAATTCAATTTTAAAAGTTCTATAACATTACTATAACTCCAATATGATAAGATAAAATTTTACAAATCATTTTCAATCATATTCAACTCGATTTTCAATTATTTCTGAAATTTAACTTATTAAATTATCGATTTAATTGTCTAATTAAATCCAATATTCAAAAAATAAATTATTCGACTGTTTAATTTCAATATAAAATTCCCAATTTTAAATTATTAACTTTAAAATCAAATTTCAATTGTTCACAAATCCCATTTTTAGTTTCACAGTAATTAACAATCTTTTACAATGCAATTTTCCATTATAAATCCAATATAAAAGATTATATTAGATTCCACGTTCAATTATATTGTAATTCAAATTCAAGTTATTTAATTCCAAATGTATTCTTTTATTTCGATTTACACTTTCATTATTGAATCAACCATTTACTTATACATTATTATCAATAGTTTATAATTCATTTACTTTCATTTTCTTCAGTTATCATCTTATTTAAATTCACAGTAATATTAAATTACATTCATTTACGTTTATTTCCATATTATAACTTCAATATTAAATGTAACATTTTATTTATTTCGTTGTTTACAATCAAATTCAATTCATTATTTACATTCACTACAAGTTAACATCCATATTTAATTTATAAATAAGTTATTTCAGAATTCAGTTTTGTATTTTAACTTGTAATTCACATTTAACAACACAAATTTTATTTCTTTCGGATTTTTATCCAAAATTTTTATTTTAATTCGTATTTTTAAAGTGTTAAAAATACGGGTCGTTACATTCTCCCCCACTTAAAACTTTTCGTCCTCGAAAAGGAACGGAGAAGGGGAAACCATCATTTAGATATAATTCATTCAAAATATTCTACTTATTTGCAAAATTTAGTTATAGGATTTTTTTTTCACAAAATTTTCTAACTCCCAGATTTTTGAAAAAAATTTCGGCAGCACCTCCTTTGCGCGGCTAGGACCAAAAAATTTCACAATGGTAATAATTGCATGATATACATCTCATTACAAGAATGAGGCATCCCAAAACATGGGGAACACAATAATATACCACAACATAAACCATAATCCGAGAACGTACCTTTTATTAAGCGGTTATTAACATTTTAACTTACATTTTGCATTTAGCGTAGAAGCGAGCTCCACAAGCGAAGCGCAACCCCTTTGCTACCTACTAAAATGCTCAATAACCAAGTTAGAACCATGCATATAAAGATAGATCGATATACTTAGCATAAACAACATACATATAACATGTTTAGCTTCAAAACTGAAATTCCAATTCCAGGACAGCAAACGAATCTCAGTTTTTGGTCATCTAAACGATAAAATTTGACAATGGAATCTAAACAAAAGTTGTTTCATTCGTTTCAGGATTTCCTGAATGTCCAAAATCATTGAATTCAGACCATCCGTTCAAAAGTTACGGCCGTTTTACTAAAAGAATACGTCTCAGCCTGGGCAATGAATTGCGCAGGTCAGCGACGTTCACTCCCCTTTTCGACCATCTAAATGACAGCAAACACAAAACACTTAAAGCAAAAGTTTTAACTTAAGTTCTTAGCTTTCCAGAAATAGCAAGATCGTCAAAATCCGATAAACCAGTAAAAAGTTATGGCGAAAATACTAAGGGTATATGCTACTGATTTTGCTTCCCTTTTACACAGGCCAGCGAGAAGATTCAAGGTTTTAACTAAGTAACTGAAGGAATTTCTCAAGACACTCTAAACAAAAGTCATGCTACAGTTTCTAAGCTTTCTGAAAAGTCTAAGATCGTCAAATTTCGTCCAGCCATTTAAAAGTTATGGTTGTTTCCGTTTCAGTATATATTGGACAATTTTGGATTTTTCCAAAAATTTGCTTTTATTATTTCAAAGTACAAACCATCAAACTTCAAATTTTCTAAAGAAACAATCATAAACACAAAGTCGTTTATTTTCTTATTTATCCATGAAATAAGTTTACATTCGATTTGTTTCCGATTTTTTTCAAGTTTATTTTATTCATAATTTAAATTCAAGTCAATTTGCTTCAATTTAATTTGAATTCAATTATATTTAATTTCACTTTGCATCAAATTTGAATTTAATTATTTTAAAATTTTTATTCCGTTTATTCAATTCCATTTACACTAATGAATTCTATTTAATCAATTACCATCCATCTAACAACCAATGCATATCAAACATTAACATCCATCCAAAATCTACACTAAATCAATTATACATTTCCAAGTCAAAATTTTAATTTCATACACTTCCAAGTTTATTGACATTTAGTTTTATTCAAATTTAATTAGTTTCCATTTACTAATTTTATATTTAATTAATTTTAAATTTAATTCATTTTACAACTTAAATTTCCTTTATATTTACAACTATTAATAGATCTTCACATTTTATTATTCGCAGTCACACTTGTATATTATTCATTTACTTATCCTTATTAGCATTTTAAACTTTTTAAGTATTTGGTAAGTTATAGTTATGCAAATAGAATGTAGTTAAACAACATACAACCTCTTTTCATTCAAAGTTGAATTTTCAATCAATTAATTCTTAAGTCATTACTTAAATTTCACTATAATTTAATTTCACATTTACATTCACATATAGTATTTCCATTTTATATTAACATAATTGTGAATCACCCTTAAATGTTAATTTAAATTCCAATTATTTACTAACAATTTTATTTATATTTACAAACCATTAATTAAATGCATATTTCATTATTCAAACCTATACTTGTATATTATCCAATTAACAATTCATATAACATTTTTGAACTTCTCAAATATTTTGGTAAGTTATATCTATGCTATAGAATGAAATTTAATACTATGCGAGTTTTACAGTTTCAATTTTATTTTAAATTCATAATTTCCTAATTCTAAGGATTTCTACTTCAATTGATATTTCACTTAGCTCTTAGGTTCATTTCTCATTTCGCAATTCAGAAGTTCCGTAATGATTCAAGTACTAATTCATTTCAACCATTAAAAGAAAAATCATTAATTATTAAAGAACTCAAGAATTCCAATCCCGGTTTCATTTCAAATCAAGTTTTGAAATAATATATACTTATATAATTTATATATCAAATCATACTATAGAGAATACAAAATAAAATTCAATTTTAATCAAAACAGGGTTTAGAAAAACTATTAAGTGATCTCCCCCACTTAGACTCTCGAAAATAAACGTCGATGATGCGTGCACTCATCACCGAAATCATTCTCTAGTGTCAAGAGGGAAGTATAACACTTACTTCATTTGAAAATCCTTTGAAAATAATTTCTAATCGAATATACTATCATATAATACTTATATTATACATTTCAAATTTTTGTTAATAAATTTTCAAAACACCGGAAATTTAATTCTCAAATTCAAAATTATATTCATTTAATTTCATTATCAACTATATTCACAGAGTTTCAATTTTTTTCATTCACTAGTCAATAGTTTAGAAATATTGACTAATCAACCAATGGACGATGATAATCTAATATTATCATCTCCTAACAACCAGTACAATCAAAATTTATAAATTTTCAAGATAAGTCTTTTATATATAGAATATAATCCAAAACAATATTATGTCAATCTGTCCTATTCGAGTGTTTAGAAATTCCTACCGATGCCTTGGCGTCCCAAGTACCAACCAGAATTCATAAATACTCAATGGAACAAATTAACACAATATAAAATCATTTTTATATCAAAATTACAAATACGCTCTCTCATATACACTCAACTCATTCATATAGTTTACCTCTATTTCAATGAGTTATTCCCCACTAGAGCCAAGGTAATCTAAACCAAAGCTCTGATACCAACTGTAACGACCCACATTTTTGACCGTTCAAGTCGACAATAATCCACACATGTCCAACTCAAACCGTTCAAAAGGGCAGATGGTTATTGGGGTTAAATAAGAAAAGGAAAGAAAGAACAGAAGCAAACTCAGAATCTTGCAGCGGAAGGAACAAGGTATAATAATAAAATAACAGTTCATGAAGCTGTTAAATAAATAAATTTGATTATTATTATACATCATAAATCAGAGTTACATACATATCAGAGATAACACAACAATGCAGCGGAAAAATAATACAGTAGTAGAATACAAATGATGTAATACCAAACTCCGTCTTCGTCCTCCAGAATAGATCTTCAACCTTATCTGAAATGCTCAGGCTGACCCGAGCGTAATGAAAAGACAAAACACTCGAGTCGGGACTAAAATATCTCATGTAAGTCAAATCGAATAAGAAATATGAGTGTGACGGCGTCAGAGGTGTTTACGGGGTTTGACATCTCCTATCCAGTGTCAACGTGAGTGCAATAACTTAAGAGATGTTACGGGATTTTCCATCTCTCAAGGATCCGTTAAACTATCTACTATGTAGTACAATACGCTATTATAATATGTCTACATTAAGTAAAAGTATTAAAATAGCGTTAAGCCATGGCCCATTCCACCCTTAACACATTTTTATTCCCAAAAGCATATACAAGACCGTAGTTTCCCCAAAACCGGAAGTCACCAGAGGGCAATCCATATACTAAAGGTACAAACCAAAACGTAGTGTCGCGAATAGGATAATCAGTATGACAAGGTACATGAGGCGATACCAACTAGGATACTAGTAGTTGCGTCATCCGGACTGATGTTGGGCATAGCAGCTACTACCCCAACACCGCGAAACAACACTCCCATAATCGAGGGGTGCACCCAAATCGAATCACAAAAGTAATAGATATGGTAACGAAGAAGTGTGTCCGCTAGAGGTGGCGAACCTCAATGGCCCGGCAGGGCTCCTGTTTTAGTCATGTCAGGGGTCATCCAAAATCGTTCTCTTTCTTCAGTCATCGCGTTCATCAAACCATCCACTTCATTCTGGATCAACACTCCGCGTATACTAGTTATTAAAGTGGTTTTCGGTATCGACAGAGAGTATGTCCATATCCGATCCCGGTCTCTTTAATAACTACGTATTATTACACCGGTGGCTCTTTTACCTTTCAAAATCAATTCATAATTGATATCAAAATATCATATTCGCTTCAAAAATCAAATCCATTTTAAATATCATCATATCTATTCAAAATGTAAGATTCCGTTTCAAAATCATTTTTCGCCTCAATATCTCATTTCGATTTCAAAATCATTTTTCACCTCAATATCTCATTTCGATTTCAAAATCATTTTTCACCTCAATATCTCATTTCGATTTCAAAATCATTTTTCGCCTCAATATCTCATTTCGATTTCAAAATCATTTTTCGGCTCAATATCTCATTTCGATTTCAAAATCATTTTTCGGCTCAATATCTCATTTCGATTTCAAAATCATTTTTCGCCTCAATATCTCATTTCGATTTACATAAACTCGAATTCCAAAATTTTAAAATTTAATCCAATTTCAAATCATCAATTTCAACTCGATTCAGCTTCTCAATAAACCATTTCAAATTATCAATTTCAAATACATATTTGAACCACAAAATAAACAATTTCACTTTCAATATATTTCGAAACTTTAAATATTTCACATTTCAAAACAGCTCATATATTTATATAAGAATATAAGATTCGCTTTAAAACCATTTCGTATTCAAATTAGAATATACTTCAAATTAAACATCCGTATTAAGTAGTTTACTTAATTTCTGGAACAATTCCAATTCAATAAACTTAGATTAACATTCGGATTTCAAGAATTCATTTAAGTATTACATTCCAAATCAATTTCAGTTCAAATCCTATTCAAATCAATTTTATCTTCAAATTTAATTCAATAGTTTCAATTTAGTCCAATTCACAAATTTCTTTAAATTTCAATTAAATTCCAAATTAATTAAATCTCAATTTCAAATTAATTTTCAATTCCAAACTCAAACTTGAAATATCATTTCATATAAATTTTCTTAGAAATATTCAGAGTTCGATTAAAAGTCCAATCTTTTAAAAAAAATCAACTTTCGAAAATTTACGTCGTATTTCAATCTTTTTCTTAAAAATCTAAACTTCGAATAATTAAACAATTTCATTTACCAAGTTTAAATTCCAACATCTCGAGCTTCAATTCAAAATAATTCAATTTCCATAAATTGGATTTTATTCTTAAAATCAGTTCATTTAAATAATTTCAAAACAACTTTTAAAATCATTTAATTTAACCAACCCGGTGTCCGTATATAATTTTCTAACCTATGGCCAAGTGGATAATTATTTCGATTTTAATTTCAAGGATGGATATATATCATTTCAATCCAAATAGATGTCATAGGTATATCGTTTCAACCTATTCCTTAATTTATTCGAAATGATTCAGTTTATAGTTTTATATGCAATAAACAATATACATGATGATAGCATGATATATCAAAATAAATAAACAACCAGTATCGACCAATAACATCCATCACAACCAATCAACCATAAAGCCAATAACATTCACAATAATTTTATAATTATAAATATCGAGTAATATACTGTCAATTTAAATTTAAATTTATTTTAACGGTCAATTTAAATTCTACCAATTAATTCATATATCAATACAGATGATAATTAAACCTACCAAACAACAGCCAATAAATTTCATATCACTTCAGAATATAAATTTAACTAACACAAATTATTTTAGTCAATTGTGAGCGTATAAACACTCACATTGATTTTCTGTTGTCGCCGAGACGTTCCGGTTTGGAACTGAAACTGGACGACGCCCAACTTTAGCCCAAATTTCCACCATCTCTAAATCCATCCAAACCAGTTTCATTTCGAAGCTCTTGTCATTTCGATCGCAACGCAAAAAGTTTCGTTCCAATCGGACCTCGTATGAAAAAGTTATGCTATTTTAAAGTTTGTACGAATTATATAATATAATAATTCAATTTCTATTTTTATTTTCTAACCCTAAAAGCAAATCTGGCCATTGATTTCTGCTCCGTCAGATCTGGGCTGTTGGTATCCTTCTTCCTCCATCAGGTTTGCACGTTCAAAACTAACCCATAGCCGCCGTCTCTTTATCAATTTTCGCGACCACCTCGACAACTTCCAGAACGATCAACTAGCGCCACCACGAAGCCCATCACCAGAGCTACCAACGCCGTGAACCCTAGCAAGCTCGGCCACTCCCTCTGCCTCGAAATGCGTGAAAAACGCAGCAGCTTCAAGCACGATTTCCCGTTGATCCGTTGCTCCGTTTTCGATCATCTCCGTATGGATTTGAAGCTCTCATCGTCCTCTACAACTTTGTAGTTGACGACTTTTGCTAATTCTTGATGGATTGAGAGGAAAATGAGGAAGAAGTTTCGAAATTTTCTGGCCATTGAATTAAAAGTGGCGGCTAAGGGCTGAAACCCTAGGGTTTTTGAAAAATAGAGAAAGTGAGGGGCTTTTATAGAAAAATACGCGACACTATTCATCCCGGATTTTCCGAACTCCAAACGAAGCGTGCCGGCTGACGTTTCTAAGGTTTACCACGCGTTCCGAACGCAATGGAACATGTTTCGGAGGCTAATTCGGTCATCTGTGCGAGTTACGGCAATAAACGATCGATTTAAAATTAAATCGGTTAATCAAATTTCTGTGCGTTTGGGCTCGCCCCGGACAAACGGTAAATCCGATTGACACGAAATTTGAAACCCTAGAATAATATGACATTACGGATCCGATGAAACTGGTTTCGTCAAAATCCGAGAATTTTTGAAAAATGGCTATTTTTCAGTCGATAATTAAATATTAAAAATATTCAATTTTCACAAATTAACTTTAAATTCAATTTTAAAAGTTCTATAACATTACTATAACTCCAATATGATAAGATAAAATTTTACAAATCATTTTCAATCATATTCAACTCGATTTTCAATTATTTCTGAAATTTAACTTATTAAATTATCGATTTAATTGTCTAATTAAATCCAATATTCGAAAAATAAATTATTCGACTGTTTAATTTCAATATAAAATTCCCAATTTTAAATTATTAACTTTAAAATCAAATTTCAATTGTTCACAAATCCCATTTTTAGTTTCACAGTAATTAACAATCTTTTACAATGCAATTTTCCATTATAAATCCAATATAAAAGATTATATTAGATTCCACGTTCAATTATATTGTAATTCAAATTCAAGTTATTTAATTCCAAATGTATTCTTTTATTTCGATTTACACTTTCATTATTGAATCAACCATTTACTTATACATTATTATCAATAGTTTATAATTCATTTACTTTCATTTTCTTCAGTTATCATCTTATTTAAATTCACAGTAATATTAAATTACATTCATTTACGTTTATTTCCATATTATAACTTCAATATTAAATGTAATATTTTATTTATTTCGTTGTTTACAATCAAATTCAATTCATTATTTACATTCACTACAAGTTAACATCCATATTTAATTTATAAATAAGTTATTTCAGAATTCAGTTTTGTATTTTAACTTGTAATTCACATTTAACAACACAAAATTTTATTTCTTTCGGATTTTTATCCAAAATTTTTATTTTAATTCGTATTTTTAAAGTGTTAAAAATACGGGTCGTTACATAGTGCTTATGTTCTTATTGTGCGAGATGGAGGTGAAAGTTTTACTGTTTACATTGATGCGTGTGGAATAATTTTGGGTGCTGTGTTGATGCAGCATGGAAGGATTATCGCTTATGTGAGTCGGCAACTCAAACCGCATTAAGCGAGGCATGCAACTTACGACTTGAAGTTGTTAGCGGTGGTATTTGTATTAAAGATGTGGAGGCATCATTTGCTAGGTGAGAGGTTCAAGTTATACACGGACCATAAGTCTTTGAAGCATCTTTTTACATAAAAGGACTTGAACATAAGGCAACAAAGGTGGTTGGAGTTTCTTGCTGCCTATGATCTGGATATTTTGTATACTTTGGGGAAAGCTAATGTCGTAGCTGATGCACTCAGTAGTAGGTATGCAGTTATGTCAAATGTTGAGGTTCGCCCGACCCTGATCAGTCATATCGAGGGGAATCAACTTATAGATCTCCATTTTGCTAGGATAGCTAAGAATATAAGCGAGAAATAAGGCACCAGAGAGGTAACTGGGATTTGAGGTGGAAAACCGTGGCATTTTGAGAATAAACGTTAAGACATGTGTCATGAATGTTGATGGGATTAGGCAGGAAGTTCTAGTAGAGAGTAACCATTATAGGTTGACGATACATCTTAGGTTCACAAAAATGTATCAAGACATGAAGAGGACATTCTAATCGGAAAGCATGAAGAGAGATGTTTATATCTTTGTGAATAGGTGTGTTAACTGCCAACAGGTTAAAGGTAGTCATCAGATGATGGCTGGATAGCTTCAGCCACTTGAGATTCCAAAGTGGAAGTGGGAGCATATTTCTATGGACTTCATCAATGGATTGCCTAGGTCGAGGAAGGGTAACGAAAGCGTGTGGGTTATCGTGGACCGATTGACCAAGAGCGCACACTTCTTACCTGTTAAGACTACGATGATATCTTCTAGTTTGGCTAAGTTATATGTTAAGGAAATCGTCAGGTTGCACAGTGTTCCATGTGATATCGTGAGTGATAGAGATCCGATATTAAAAAGCTAGTTCTGGAAGGGTTTGCATGAAGCATTGGGGACCGAGCTTAGTTTGAGTACTGCTTACCATCCACAGATAGATGGGCTAATGGAAAGGGTGAACTGAGTATTGAAAGACTTGCTTCGAGCATGCATTTTGGATTTTGGGGGTTCGTGGGAAGATCACTTACCAATTGTTGAGTTTTCATTCAAAAACAGTTATCAGGCCAGTATCGAAATGGCACCATGTTGTGTGGAAGGCCTTACAAGTCTCAATCATGTTGGATAGAACCTGGAGATTGTCTTGTGCTTGGGCCGGATATGATCCAAGAGACGTCAGATAATTTTATAAAGATTCGAAAGCAAATCAAGGAAGCACAGAATCAACAGAAGAGTTATAAAGATGAGAGGCATAGAGACTTGGAGTTGTTGGTTGGAGACTTTGTATTTGTAAAGGTTTCTCCTATGAGAAGTGTAGTTCGATTTGAAAGGGCTGGAAAGTTGTCTCCTCATTATATAGGACCGTTCCTGATTCTTGAGAGGGTTGGTACACTCACATATAGAGTCGAGTCACCGATTAGACTATCAAGTGTGCATAATACATTTCATGTATCGCATTTGCGTAAGTTTGTGCATGATCCCGCGATGAAAGTGGAAGCGTCGAAGCAAAATGACTTGGAGATTGAGGCAAATTTGACTGTATTGAGACATCCAATTCGTATTGTTGATATAGATACAAATAAATTAAGGACTAAGGTTGTAAAGTTAGTCAAGGTACAATGGAGCGAGGATGCTCGAGATTGTATGTGGGAGATCGAGGATAGTTTGAAGGAGTCCTATCCGGATTTGTTCTTAGACTAGAGTTTTCTTATCTTAGTCTGTATTTGAGTTGCAGTTTATTTTGAATATAGTTTCAATAGTGTTGTATATATATGTATCATTTTCTTCTATCTTCTTTGATTATCATTCTTATTTGAATTTCGAGGACGAAATGTTCTAAGTGGGGGAGAATGCAACGGCCCAAAAATTTGAACACTTCGTCTTTGAATATCGATACATTTTGAATAATAGTTAAGTGTTATAAATATGATTTTATAACCTTGTTAAGCATCATTTAATTAATAGAAAATGATAAGAAACTTGTTTTTGAAAATTGTTTACAAAAATATATTCTTTGGAAGAATATAGATAATGTGACCGAAAATCGTTGATAAACGACATTTTAATCATTAGAAGTTGTTCAGATTTTTTTTTACATACACTTATTTGCTTTGGAAGTCAATTTAATGAAATACTTTTTTTGCTATTTATGGAAATAAAATTTATGGATGATGTCATGCATGAGCTAAGGGAAGATGTTAGGAAATGAGCAACTATGATAATGCTTAAGTGTTAAGCATATAGTAAAGGAGAAGTGATGTGTGTAATTAATGCTAGTAGGATTTTGATGGGTTTTTGGTCTTTTCCCATTATCATTCCTAAGCCTATATAAGGAGCGGTGCACCCTTAGGGAATATATCAAAAATATTTCAAAGCTTACGAGAAAATTTCAATGTCATCTTCTTCGTCATCTTAAGTTCCTAAAGCAAATCATTTGCAAATCAATTCCAAATCAGCTCAAATTTGAAGTGAGACCTTACCACTACATAATAAAACCTTCTACCTAGTTAGAAGTTGAAAAAGCAAAGCCAAACTCCCCCACTTACAATTAGCCATGAGCAATTAGAGGGCTTGGGAGGCTAAAGAAGCTAGTGTAAGCAAGAGAGGAAGGGAGGAAACAAGGTTGTTGGCCTAGGTTTGAACTTGAGCGCTTAATCTTGGTTGTCTGTTGGGTTGAAGGTGAGCTAACTCACCACTTGGATTGATAATATAACTCATATATGATTATTTTTGTTGTGTTAGAGTTGTTTGAATTAACTTGGACATATGTTGAAAACATTGATTTTGATTCTTGTTTTGAAAATAAGTGACACATAGGATCCATATATAGACTTCAATGGATTTGTATAACATATGAATAGACCTTGAAATAAAGCACATATGTTTTAGTTGAACATAGATTTAGAAGTGCACTTATAACGATAGACGTTATAGTTGTAGTTCGAAATTGCCTTGTTTTTGGCAATTGTTATGGAACTTTGTAGGGAGATCCGTAGGGATTTCTCGCTATATTTATATTGTTATATATGTATGTTTGTTTCTATTAAAGGATTGAATAGTACAAAGTTAAGTAACATCTCGAAAACGGCCGAAACATCATTAGTGCAAAACTACCCCATTTAACCTTGATTTTGAACTTCAAATGTTTTAAAAAGGACTTTAAGTTTGAGCAATTTGTTCCATTCTTTTTAAAATTATTACTTAACTCCTATTAAAGTATTTTAAAAGTAGTTTGGGATTTATATGAATTTTTAAGAATTAATTATGAATTTATATAAAAAGAGTGTTTTGTGAAAAACACGGTTTTCTATATTTTCAAGTAAATTTCAAAATGATTATTTTTAAGTAATATTTTGTATAAATGTTTTAAAACCTATTATAAGTATTGTCAAGTATTTTAAAAGTATAAACAAAAGGTTTAGAAAAGGGGTTAGTAATTGCTTAATGACTAAATGGTTAGATTGTTTAACTACTTATTTGAAAAGTAATTGATTATGCTTAACACTAATAAGCCAGCGAAGTAAGCTTATCTATCCGTGAGAGTTAAGATTGATGTCGAGTAGTGATGGAGCAATAAAATTTTAACCTACCAGACTTCCCTCTCAACCATGGAATAGGTAAATGGAAATTGTCGAAAACGTGTTAATCGTGTTGATTTCTTACTTATTTATGGAAATCATTACTACTATACTCAACACTAAAAACCGATGAGGTAGACTTATCTATTTGTGAGATTCAAGAATGAAGTATCTAGACAGGTCTTGGAGCAGCCAGTGCCCAAATTTACATGGCTACAAACTTGGACGAGGAACAGTTAAGTTAGAATGTCGAAGACGAGTAAAACATATGAATATTGATTTGTATAAACAAGTGTTTTGATTGGATAGTCGATTAGTCAACTATCGAACTTGACCTAATATTAACATAGGAAGTAATCGAAAGACTTCACGAATTCATACCAATAAGAACCTCTGGGGAGGAGCATTGGTACGAAACGTCTCTAACTTTTACTTACTTCTGAGAGAACCAAAACTAAGTTAACTGGAAATTCATCGATTAGTTTTGAAGAGTCCGGGATCGGTAAGTATTTTTTTACTTACCGAATACCACTTCAAAACTAGTATATGAGTTCTTTATTTTGAAAGCAGTTGATGAAAGGAATCTACGTAGAGATTCACGACCTGTTTAAGATGCTTGAACACATGTAGTTGTTCGTGATCTATTCTGTATGTGAGAATCCAAGTGTGATTCCAAGATCTGTTGAGATATGGGAATCCATGTGTGGTTTCGACATCTACTAGAGATGTGATGATCCAATTAGGGATTCATGTTCTGTTCGAGTGATAAAGACTCGTGTGAAAGATGTCGAACGTAACCTCGACATCGAAAATGGCTAAAGACATAGTAGACTACACAATCTGGGGTTTGGCTAACCCACGACAAGATTTATCAACTCCATATCTAGCGTATGTTTATCGATATGTTAACCTCATGAGTTGATGGTACTTGGTTCACGTTGTTCGTGTTTATGTTCGGGCATGGGCCTTTGTGTTTTCCTTATGGTATATTTTATCTAGATATATAGAACATTCGCTAGGTAACTTTCGATCCTTGTGCATGGAGTTCAGATTCGGCTTCCTCGAAGAGATCTCCATGGAAAATCCATTAAGCGAATGTACCTTAGCGGTTTTGAGTGTAACCTAAATACGTGTGGTGTGACCAGTGTAAGCGTCACAGCTATTTGCTATGATTTATATTCTACACCCTATACATTATCCATCATATCACTATATTAAACTTAATAAATGGTTGGTTTCTTTTAGGGAGAATCTGTATGGTCTCAATAGTTACTGTTAAATGTTGCATGTATCTCGAGTTTTCTCATACCAGACTTATGTGTAACTGTTGTTTTTTGTTTTCTCTAAATTCCTCGCGTACTCTTTTGAGTAGGCTAAGTATGGCAAGTTTTTACCTTGGATACTTCAAAGTTCAGAAGATGAGCTGGAGATTCCATTATTTATCTATTTCTATTTCAGTTGTTCCGTTTTAGCTATGTGCATATATCGGCATTGTGAGGATTGACAGTTACAACTGTCCAGGCTGATGATAGTACTTTGGTTTTGTGACTATGAAATTCATGTAGTTTGAATAATCCTTTATACCGTCCTTTTGATATTATATATAATCGTTCCACTATGAGATTCCGAGGTTGTGTTCTTTCTTTCTTTCTTATTCTATTCTTTTTTTTATTTTGCTTTAACTTTCTGTCTTTCCGGCACTTGGGTGCTCGACACACAATTACTGTGGATGTATTTAGTGTCGACATTCGAAGGTCGAAAAGTCAGATCATTACATTGGTAGACCAGTTTTAACACCTAGTGAAATATTATAAATCCTTACCTTCAAATTTCTTTTCAACATATCATACTATAAATGATAATTTTCAAAATCATTTCTTCCATACCATAAAATTTCAAATGGATTTTTTTTATTTATAACTCTTTTATATAATATCTACAAATTTTATACTTGAGGAAAATTTATATAATTCTCATTTATGCCAAAATACATAATCTTCAAAATTTTAGTACTTTACAAAAATTCATTTATAAAATTCCTTATTTAACGTAAGGTAAATCTCATTTATAAAAACTATTTAAATATTCACCCTAGACATCAGCTTTGCATGCCGTCAAAACTTGATACAAAATACTTTACTTTAATATAAGAATACTTTCATTTTTTATATAAATTATTAATTCAAAACCATTTAAAATTGTTGAAACACAATAGTTCAAAAGTGAATACTTATTCACTTTTGTTGCTTAAGCTTTTAAAAAAAACTAAATTTACCTTTTCAACCTACCATTTCTTTAAAGACTATATCTTAAGCCTACCATGTTTGCATGTTATGAATTTAAATATATAAATCCAATTATCACTCATTAAAAGACATAAACACATGCAACAATGAAAATACACAAATAACGACTTTGATTTACTTACTTTATAACTATAATTATAACTTGCATGCAAATCAAACAATTATGTAAACACTAGGCAACACCACGATAGATGTTTATAAGCAACATAAAGGTGAAAATATATTATTTGAGTTATCACTATAAATTAACGTTCAAATCAACATCCTTAATCAATTAATATTCAATTCAACTAACATCATTAATTAATATTCAAATTAATATTATCATTAATGCTATCAATTTCTAAATTATTATGCTTAATTATCATTTACTTAAAAATCCTTGAAAGTTAATTTCAAAATTACTGGGACTTAAGTTCAAATAAATAATAACTTAATATTGTTTATTTTTTTTGACAAACCATGTTTTATATACAATACTTATATAGATCATATTTATAAAAATTAACTTTCATAAATGAAATTACTATATATATATATATGTATATCTCTTAAAATCATTATCTTTTATAAACAAATAACTTCTTCATCTTTAAAATGGAATTAATATTTTCATAAATATTATACTTAGAATGAAATTAATATTTTCATAAATATTATATCTATAAAAAAAATTAATATTATACTTAGAAAATGAAATTTTTATTTACACAAATATTTTCATATTTCAAATTCCTAAGAAAACCCGTTAATTTATAGGAATACTTTCTTCCTAAAAATCATAAAACAAAGTCTTTAAAAAAGTTTATTCCAAGATAAATATCTTTTCTTAAAACTTTAATAAACTTCCTTTGTTTATAATCTTCATTATATAAATTCCATATATAAAACAAAGTTTTAAATCTTTGTTCAAAATACCTTCTTCCTTTAAAATAAAATTATTTTATTTATAAATTTTCATTTTATAACTCATATTTATATAAATTTCCTTTGTATAACATCCTTAAGTTACATAGATAAATACATTTCAAATCCTTTGCAAATTTTTTGTTTAAAATACTATGAAATATCCTTTATGAAAACTATTTCATAAATATTCATTTATTTAACAATCTGTTTCCTAATTTATTCTATACTCTTAAATGTCTTTAAAAATATCAATTTCTTAAAGATATAAGTATATATCCAAAATATTTCATTTAGAATCAATAGTTAAAAGAAATTAAGTGATTTTAACAAATGTTAATAAAGCATTCTTATCTCTAAAAATTTTCTTCATTTATTCTTATATATAAAAACATATGTTACAAAAAACCCTTCTTCTTTTTTATCATATTTATATTCTATGTTAAAAATTCAAATGGAAAATACTCCAAATCAAAATATAAGTATTTCCGTAAATTGTTTTATTAAACCAAGTTTCACAAATTCAAAATACGAGGAGTTTCAAAATAAATGCTATTAAAGGCGTTTACTACAACAAACTTTTAAATATACATTTTTATATAAATTATATCATTTTATATTCTAATTTATTTTCAAAATAAACTTATATATAGTTCAAAAATTATTGCAATATTATGCAAAGATTTCTTGACTTGGGATTTCCTTTCAAGAGGTTTAAAATAACATCTTATACTAATAATATTAGAAAATGTTTTATTAAATATTTTTTAACAAACTTTATAATAAAATTTCTTTAAAATCGAAGGATTTAAATTCATTTTTTTAAATAGGTCTAAACTTAAAGATGTTAAAAAAAAATTAATTTGTTTTAATCATAAAACTAAGACTTATAATATACTCAATTTTTTTAATAATAATTACTCTACGTCAAATCAAGAGTATAAAATCTCCATATCTTTCATAAATAATTTATAAAATATCCATTTAAATATTTTATTTTCAGTTCATTGGAAGCACTTTCTCTTAGGATTATTATTAGAGAATACCTATAAAAAAATAAAATACGCTCTCTTATAATATACTCTCAACTCATAATAGGGCGTTCCATTACCCTATCTCTTAATGAGTTTACTCCAATAGGCTTAGGTGTTCGCTCAACCTAAGCTCTGATACCAACTATGACGACCACCATTTTGACACTCAATAGTCCAAATGACAGATTATCAAATAGGGTTTTATTCTAAAGAAATAAGATACAGAAGAACAAAATACAAAATCTCACAGCGGAATATAAAGGTATAGTAAAATAGCAGTTCATGAAGTTGCTAATTAATATTATTACATCAGAGTTTAAAAATAAATAGCATGGTGGAAATACAAATGTTTACTAATCAAGAACCACATAATATTGGAAAATAACTAAAGCTTCAAATCTGTCTACAGCTCCATAAATAATAGCCTCCAAATCACTGAAATACTCAAGTTGACCCGAGCAGATTGAAAAAACACATACTCGAGTCAAAACTAAAAATTCTTATGTAAGTTAACTCAATATCATGTGAAATAGTGGTGCAAATAACTTAAGATGACCGAATTGAATATAAGTTTCTTTATAAAATATTTTTCTTTTGTTGAAACAGAGTTATAGAAAAAATTCAAGTTCAAATGGCATAATTTTACAAAAACGCCTGTTTATTCGTATGTAATTAAATAATTTATTCTGAAAAATCTACACATAAGCTTCCTACCCAATTTTATACTATCATATTCAAAATATCATTCATTACAACATATCAAAATTTTAGGATTAAACACATTCATTTGTGGAGAATTTTCAAATAAGGACAGAACAATTTTTTTTGTCAAAAATCACATTTTGGCCAAAATAATAATTTTATATACCCTAAATTTTCACATATCGATATGATGTCCAAAGGGTTTTATTACACTATTTGATGTCCTTAATATCAACATATCAAATTATAAAATTTCCAAACAATCTACAATGGTTGTTAACATGACATATATATATCGTCACATATATAATAAAACATATAACCACGTAATCAAACATCACCCAATTAATCATCCTTATAATTAAACATCACATACTATTGAACTAAACTTGCAATTGATTATTGTTTAAATTAACTACACATATATCAATAATTATCAGCATATTAATGGGTTAAACTTGCAATTTAAATTTTATTAACTATCTATGCATATCACAACAAATATATATATATATATATATATATATATATATATATATATATATATATAATTATCAAAACATGAAATTGTGTTAAACTTGCATTGAAATATTTAGTTGGTGGGAGTTATAAAAACACTCACAATAATACGTGAATCTGAACACTACATGACACAGACACGGCGATACGAACACGGATCTCACTACACGTGAACACTTCGATCCAGATCCAAAACTACAACTACAAAGATGAACAATGGTGATTAATACTACATGCCGGACAATGGAGATGGGGTCGGGTTTAGCTACGACATTGGAAAGGAGAGTTGTCGGTTGTTGATTGGCGAGGGAGGTGGCGATGCGGAGGGGAGAGGGAGGTGTAGGCAAATGGGTGACTTGGGTGGACTTCCAGGTGAAAAGGAGGAGGAGGGAAGGTAGAGGGGGGGAGAGAGGCGATTTGGGTTTGCTAGGTAAGTAGAGGAAAGAGGAGCTGGAGGTGGTAGCTGTAGGCCAAGTGGGGAGGGCAAGAGGCAGATCTGGGCGAAGTAGGGTGGTCGACAGTGGGTAGAGAGTAGTGTAGGTTGGTGGATCTGGCTGTTACGTGGAGGGAAGGAGAGTAGGTTGCTGGGTAGATAGGGGAGGTGCAAGTGGAGGGTGGTTAGTATGCTAGGCAGAGGAGAGGTGGTTCATGTGGGTGTTTGGCGGAGGCGGAGAGGAGGTATGCGTGAAGAGAGGTATTGGAGAGGAGGGAGTGTGTGTAGGTGGTAATAAAATTAACGAGGGAGGAAAAGAAAATGAACTGAAAAGTGACAATGAATGAATAAAGTAAAAGAGAGAAAGAAGTGGTCATGTGCCTTAAAAAGGATCAAGCACATTTAACAAGTCTTAGTAATCCCATACGTACAAAAATATCTGTGTCCACTGCTCAATTTTAAGGATCCAGATTCAATATATAGGGATCTAAATAATAATACGAAATAAATATATGCGGCCACCAAATGCAAGCGCACAAGCCATTGGCTAAGTTAATAATAAAATGGACCAAAGCAAAAGGGTTCTTTGTATCCGGATTTGGACCCCAACATCCGTTGTCAGGTGTCTAACCACATAAATAAAAATGCCGTCGCGGCCAATGAGTGAATTAATATCACAAGCTAAAATATGTGCTACAACGATTTTGTCAAAAATTCATCGTTGCTGCTAAATACACCACCGCGAAACGTACAAACAATCTTCAAATTGCAAAAAATGGTGCTAGAAAAATCAAAATTTGACGGAATGAACTTTGATGTTTCTCAGAAAAAAATTTAGAGTACATTTATCTAAAAATATTTACATTTCGAAAATAATATTTTTCACTAAAATATTAATTGGTTTTGAATTGAAACTGGAAACGAAATAGATTTCTGAAATAAATAAACAAAACTTTTTTTTCTTCTTTTCAAATTAAACTTATTAAAACACATTTTTAATCATAAAATTTTAATTTTAAGTACTTTTTATTCAAAATCATTATTTAATTCAATATTTTTAAATGGTTAAAAATACAGGTCATCACAGCAATACGAATACATAATAATTCTTTAGTTGTATTTTAAATCGATCCTCATGAATGCACTAAAAGAAAAGATAAAGAATGAATCATGTACCCTTTGGTCATTCTAAAAAGATGTTAGAACTAAGCTAAAATCTGAATAGCTATGTAATAAAGCTGGAGAAAAGGTTACGAATACTATGTTAACAATAACAAATAAGCTATAAACCAGGAAGGTACAATGCAATTCAATATGTATGTTAATGGCACATCATCATAATCAGTATACTAAAATTGCATGTCTAAATGGTATATCTCTACTCATTGCCTAAGAATTAACATGGTATTTGCACATACTAATTATGATGAGTCATTGTGCAAATAGAGTACAAGTGAGTATTTGAAAACTTTATACAAAATTTGAGTAACAATTCTAACCTACCTTATCTCAACTTTTGACAAGTGTTAAACTTCTTAACGAAATTGTAAGTAAAACCACCATTGTAAATACAAAATGCAATGATGATTTGCTGGTACTGGTCGCTTTAGTTACTACAAATACATTATCCATTATCAAACCCAACTTATTATCAATATACCGTCATACGTACAGAACGACTGATAGTAATGTTGAAAATAAGTTTACTTGATTGTAATATTGATAATATGTACGTCCTCTCTTTTATTATGAAATTTTCTATTTAGTTCAAAGATTTCCTAATTTATAAGGACTCAGGTTTTAAACATTTGTACTATGAATATCAAATTGGTCTAACAATTCGTTAGTTTACATGTACACAATATTTATAGTAAAATTTTGAAATCTCAGTTCAATGCTGATATTTTCTTTTCCGGTGTTACTAAGGAACCATTTTACTAATCCATTGCTAACAATTTATCTTTGTAGCATGTGCAAATCTTTTTGCTAATGCATTGGCTAACGTTTAAAATACTATTAAAAATCATGTTAATTTTATGTTCTATGAATTTTGTATAACATAAAAGACATGGCGGTTAAAAAACAACACAGTGTGCATTTTATGCGTCAGTTACAGGTATTAAAATTTATATTTAGGAACTAAAATTTAGAATACTTTGAGATGATATATATAAAGAGAAATGCAACCAATTTCTTTAATAATTAATGTGATTGTAATATACATTCATACACATGCATAAACATATACATATGTGTGTGTATATGTATATGTATATGTATGTGTGTGTCTATATATATATATATGTATGTATACGTATATCAATGTATTTATGTGTGTATGCACACGCATTAAGTTACGTGATAAACAATATATGCATGACATGAAAAAGAAACAAAGTTTAGAGTAGACGCCTCGAAATAATTCAAGGATTCATGTAGTAGCAAATTAAGGGATTTAGATCTTAAGAGTTAAACAAATAATAATTTGGAAATTTCTTAGTTAAAAATAAGATCATTATTTGGGGTAAGAGCTTATTAAGTGTTTTTAGATCTCATGCTAATTATTACTTATCTAAAAAACATATGATTCATGAATCCTAGAATTAAGGTTAATTTAATCATAAGATTAGCAAATCCAAAAATTTGAATTATATGTTGAAACTTTGTAGACAACTACCTAAATAAAATTTAAAAATTACCCTTGATGTTGATTTCTAGATTTGACTTGCTGCACATTGAACTACGCTATATATTTTGTATCGTGAGTTGCAAATCAGGATAGAGAATGACAGTGCGGTGATGAGGTTGTTCGCAGTGCTAACATCTAGAGAGGTGATGTTGGTCATGGCATCTAGGGGGTGGGTTGTTGCGTCTGGTAATGGAAGGATGGTTAGGTTGGGATATAACTCTGATTTTAGAGTCGGGTTGAAAAGGTTTGGAATGAGTAATTGTCATTTGGATCTCTTTAATTTGGTAGGTGATTGGGAATTTGGTATTTGAAAATTGAGAGATCTGGTATGCGAATTAAATAGAAGAAATGTTTTTACTGGAATCGCGCTAGACATGCTGCTTGAAATTTGGGCTTCTGACTATTTGGTTTTGTCTCCTACAATAGGCAAACCTACCTTCATTCGGTTTGATTAAATAGTTATGAAAAATTTAGCAAAACTACTACACCTAAAACATATTGTAATAATGCTGGAGAAAAATAATAGGTAATCCTAAAACATAAGCTTCAACCACTAGAAAAACATTAAAGTAGAGAGTTCGGTCTTTAATTGAATAATTCAATCTCTAACTAACACTCAAAGATAGAACAAAAAAATGAAATTTCAGTCACTAGTTCTCTGTTTCCAAATAATTTTTAAGATTGACGTTTCAGTTCTAAAATTTAAGGACCAAAAATTTAATTTCAAATATGGTTAAAAACTGAATTATAAAGACTAAAATATGACTATTGATCGGTCTCAAAATTATTAATATGCTATGTTCTTATCTTTATATACACACCAACATAGTTGCATGTATTAACATAAGTATAAGGTTATGTGTTAGCATTCTTAGTTTTAGCCAACTAGGTGAGCATAGTATTTCGGATGGCGCAAAATGCACATGATGATAAAGCACATACGTTTTAGTAACGATCCTAGCTCTAATACCACGTTACCATTTTTAGCTTAAAGATTTACATAGTTATGCACAATACCAAATGATTAATGTGAAATGTAGTCTCTTCGTATTTATATAAGATATTATTTGTATATTTTCTGATGTGGGATTAATATTTTCATCAGCATATAGTATATGTTTGCTTTTTAAAGTATTCAAATAAAATCATTCGAAATCATGATACGTGAAAATTAGATACATTCAATTCATATAAAAATAAAATAATGCACATGCATATACAAAAAAAAATCACAAACTTCATCATCATAATTTTTCATCAATACACATATGAGTTTATCTTGCACAACCTAGAAATTGATGCCCATCAACTCCCCACATACCTCATTAACTTGATCGATAACATGAAATGAAGATCTATGGTGCACAATTGAGTTACCACTCTTTTCTAAGAAATATGAAAAAATAGAACAACTTAATGGACTCAAACTTCCAAAGTTTTTCTGCCCTTCTGGTAGTCTTACTATCACTTATCATGAAAAAAAAATCTTCCAATTAAGCAATGCCCTGAAAATTTTAATGGCTTAAGATTGAGGTTGGATATAGAAAGTAGTAGCTAATAATTGATTTCACGGGGTAGTAGAGACAAATGATGTATAGGAACAAATGTTGGATTGGGAAACAAGATTTGGTTAAACTTTGCATTCATGTGTTTCGAAACAAAAAGGGAAGATATTTATTCCAATTCTATTTGCAACCAACATTACGTATCCAGACTCCCTAGTTTTTTCCACATCTTAATACAATACCATTCCCATTCCACCCTTCTCCCAGTCCTTTTTTTATATTTATTATTCATTCCTTCCTCTGAAACTAAACCCAAAACAATTCCACCATACGTTTATCATTCTATGAGTTTTTCAAGCAAATCAAAGTAGGACTTTATAGATTTGGAGTCCATGGAATCATTAGATGCAATTATTCTTTGTCAAAATCATTTTTTATTGAAAATAAAAAACCACTTGCAACAAACATGATTTTGGCGCCATTATTGCTACAACAATCCTCATTAGGACCTAGCAAAGGTTGTCCAGTTATCGATTTGCGAAGGTTAGCCGAATCACCTTGTTTGATTTTGGTTTAATTTGCATTTTTTCTTTGTTTCTAGTTGATATCATACGAAGAGGAACATCAAATGAATAAATCTAAAGAAATTACATTGGACTATAATAACAAAATCACTACATATGATTTAGGTACTATTTAAACCTTTTTGTTTTAAATTTGGTTGTTTATCGTAAATTTGTTAAATGTAGATATTCCAGAGTTATGATATATTGAAAGATTTCGATGATATGACGATTGTAGTGATTATATTACAATGATATGATGTTTGATTGGCAGTTTTGGTATGTTTATTTGCTTAGGTTTGAGATATAGTGTATCGATGTGCATTTCGGAATTTCGACGGGTTTTTAGAGAGTTTGGAAAAGAATCGATGCAAACGAATTGCATATGAAGTTAAGGCATTTAGAGTAGAGGATGATTCAACTCATAAAATACAAAAAAAGATATGTTTTTAGGGTTATCGATCACCAACGATCAATCAAAAATTATTGGAATGACCTACACTCGATAGGAGAGTTTTAGGATGGTCTAAGGATGCCACATGATCATTGCATGGCGTTTGGGTGAATAGATCGAAAGATAAGGTCTAAATCCGAATGGTTTGATGCTAAGTGATGGAGTTTCGATTGAAGGCCTAATTGCTTTGGGGTTTTAGGGAGAGAACTCTTAGATTGGAGGAGGAAGGCTACAGGGCTTAGTAGAGAAGACTCTACATTGAGTGATGGAGTTAGACTTAGCCAAAATTTGGCTAAGTCCTAACTCAAATGGTTCAATATCGACCGATGGTGCATTGAGGCATTGGTGGGAAACTTTGGGGTGCGAGCTTTATGTAGACTTAGGGGCTCTCTTCGAGTTCAAGGATGAGTTACTTCGAACTAGATAAAGTAGAACTCGAGATGAATTGGTCATGGCAAGCCACCACCAATTGATCCTCAATGTAGTCCAATGGTTATGTGATTGATATGGTGGGGTCGTGACTATTAGATGAGCTTTGGTGATTGATTACTAGGTGATTGGATCCATGGATGTGGAGTTATGATGGTTACAAAATCAATGTAATGCCTTAAGACAGACACATAGATTCTCTAGGTTAACTTTAGGGCCATGCCTTGTGTGACGCCCCACTCCGAGACCCACGTTAGCAAAGAGTATTACAAGGTAACACCGTCTGCTAATGCGGAGAATAGAGCTGGTTAGGAGCGACCATCTATAGCCTTGCCTTAATTATCTACTGAATACGTCGACAAGGTAGCATATATCTATTTTCTCAAGTGGATCGATATATCCAATAAATACTTAACACAAAGTCATAGGTGGCTGAAGGATCTATCAGAACAAATATAACAACTCAAATGTAATACACATCACAGAACAGTTAATCATCACATACATTTACACATATACAGATACATTACAGAGTATACAAAATGATACATGTCAAGTGGTAAAGTAAACCACAATATACAGACGAGTCAATAGAGTATATATCAGAGTTACAGACAACAAGGACTACACAAAAGCTATAACAAAAAGAAGCTAGCGGAATAGTCCATGCGGAAGCAAAATAGGCTAAATCCAATGTACCTAACCTGAAACATCTCGGTCTGACCCGAGTATAAAATACATGGGTCAGTCTAGCTAAACAAATCAGTCAGATAAACTAAATGATAATGAACATACAAGATCATAAAGTACCATAAATATCCCCAAAGGAGATAACCAAATCATCTAACATAAGATGAATCAAAACAAGCCTCATATCATTGGCAATTCCAACAAACAAAGGATATCATATCCCAAAACACGCCAAAAGGCAAATGACAAATACCAATAAAGGTAACACAAGTTTCCACAAGGTAATCGCTATATATCGTGTGGTTCAAAGAACCTACCCCGAAAGGCGATACACTAGGGAAATATAATTGTCAAAGAAATAAAAGGTGCTCGAGCTTAGTACTGTAACAAGGATCCATACGCTCGAAGGCAACGCCCGAAGGCAACAAACCGTAGTGGCGGTACTGGTCACCACTGTCCGGCGGAATGTGTCACAACTCTCAGAAAGGAACCCGGAAAATGTTAACGTGAGTCCCATACCCCATGTTCGCACTAAACGGTTTACTAACCATTAGCCAATTTCACACTCAAAGCAGTACAAAGTTCACCTCTTCTCATCGGTAAACCAGACCCAAAGGTCAAAACGGTCAAATGAATAGATTAGGAATTAACTGAAAAGATGAACGCACGTGTTCATAGCACGCGTTTTATCTAATCATTTAATTCTCCTCCCTCTTCGCTCGAAGTGCAAGATTGTGTGTGTGTTTTAAATAGAAATTAAAAATTGGAGAAACGAGTTTCTAATACAATTTGAAAAGCACTTTATAAAAACCCATGTACGGAATCAAAAATGAATCATTAAAGTCAAAAATGCGATAACAACTAATTGGATCGACACGAATCGATCGAAAATCGGAAAACCAAAGGAAATAACAAATGGGCAGAGTCAAGCAGGTCAGTCGACTGAACCAGTGGGTCAGTCGACTGGACCAGTGCTTGGAAACTTTTTGTTTCCAGGTCAGTCGACTGACCCAGAGTGTCAGTCGACTGACACAGGGGTACGCAGTTTTCTGCCCCAGAGTCAGTCGACTGACACAGAAGGTCAGTCGACTGATACAGACCCAGGCAAATTCCTAGGGTCTGGTTCAGTCGACTGACCTACTGGTTCAGTCGACTGAACCTGCTACCAGAGCAGAAATCAGCCTAGCCCCAATTGGGGCAAATGTGAAAACACGTAACGGGAGCGACGAGCGAGCGACCACGGCCAAGGACTTATGTCAAGCGACAACCCAGCCTCGTATGGCCCTCTGAAACACTCCGCTAACGTATTCAAACACCAAAGATTGGATTTTCACAAAGATTGGATTCCAAAACCAAAAATTGGACAATTCACCAAATCGATCCAAATCAAACATAAATGAATATGAATTGATGTTAGGAATTCTTACCAATCAACAACAAAAGCTATAAGCTTAGATGTGAGTTAAAAAATCTCACCTTTTAGCTCAAAAACAATGATAAGAAGCTCAAATGCAAAGAAAGTATCAACCACTCTTCACTTTAACTCTACAAGCTTCAATCTAAGATCAAAACAAGTATTTCCTAAATTAGGGTTTAGGAATTTTTCTAAAATTAAAGAGGAGAAGAGATGGAGAAGATGAAGATGGAGCTTACCAAAGCTTTTCGTTGGATTTGGAGCAAGAATTGGAGTTTGCAATATAATCTAGGGATTGGAGTTTTAATTTCCCTTTACTCTCCCTATTTTCAGTTGCTTGAGTGTTTAAGAAAATAGAAATGAAGTGAAGAGGAGAGGAGAGGGGTTGAACTAGGTTATATGATGAGTTGGGTCAAACCCAAACCCAAAAAGCCCAATAGAAAATAGCAAAATTCAACTTACTCTAAACATATCGAAGCTTATACTCAAAAAAGTCGCAAACGCCATTTTGGACTCAATGGAAGTGGTCCCGAGTCCTAGTTCGGCTGTTTGCAAAAAGTAGCTTTTCGGACCCTAATCCAATTAACGACGCTATATTTAAATATAAAATCGAAAAATATGCGGGTTGTTACACCTTGGGAAATGGTGGTCTGCTTTAGGTCAAACAAAAGATAGTTCTAGGAGCCAAGTGAGATGTTCTGAGCTTCGACGAATCGACAACATAAGTCATTTGGGTCGAATACATTAAGTGAGAAGTGTTCATAGGATTAGTGATGGTCCAAGGAGGCACGTTCGATAATATGAAGCGAAGAAGCGGAGCATAGTGTTTTCAACTATTTAGTCATGTGCTGAAGAGATCGTTGATGACTTGGAGATGTGATGTGTGCTCATGGAGCGGGGTGTGTGATAGTTTTCATCTATATTCCATGGACCATAATGATGGTTTGGCTTGCCTTAGTGATGTCAGTACCCTGGTGATGGTCTAGCTTGCCTTAGTGATGGCAGTACCTTAGTGATGGTATGAGATCGAGCATCAGCCTTAGTGAGTTTGCACAAGTTACCATGCATCCTAGGGTAATTTATTAGTAACGTATGACCATAGTGATGGTTGTGATTTATGTAACAACCTGCACCTTCGAACACAGCAAAACCAAAGTCTAGGGTAACTTTCGATCTTGCGTTGTGCCAAGAAATACGAGCTGTTGATTTTTAAAACATTACAGAGACTAAGATATATCTAAAACATTCTACACTTTCTGATCTCACAGTGGAAGGAATTAAAATATAAGGACTGAAAATAGACATTTCAGAAAATCAGTCTTTAAAAATACTTAGCTCATATACAATGTTTCGAAAGTACAATATAAAGTCTGATAGACGTTGATACAATAAATAGCTACATGAGGAACAATTAAGAATAATAGAACTCTAGATCTTAGCTCCTTTCTCCATGTATTATACCTAATCAACTACAGTCATGTCTTCCCGTGGTAGAGGAAAATGAAAAGAGAGAGTCAGACAAATGTCTGGTGAGTGAGTTGTATTATTAAACCTACGGTGATCACAAGAAATTTACTTCATTTATAATTTATGTGACCTAGGGTGTCCTACTTGTGTTTGTGAACTACCTATCAAGGTTGGTTTCATTAATCTATGGGATGTAGTTCTAAATACACCTACCCCCAACATCTTATGAAGGTTTACCCTTAGCATTGAACAACTAATCGAACCTCAAAACAACGACGGATCAGACTAAAAACTACTGGAACTATCCCTTAACATAGGATCGCCTAAAAAATTAACCTTGGGACTATGTTCCCAAACTACGACTAAACGTATCGTACTTACACATTGAGGGAGAGCCCACAATGCTGACTTGCGTAAAAGACGACTTAGGGTCTGCTGCATCTGTGTCCACCTCTCAATAGTAATGCCACTTAGTGGGAGTTTGTAATGCCAAGTCGCGTCAAGGATGATATAAGGTCTGCTTTATCCATGTCTACCTCTCATTGGTAACACCACTTATTGCATAGCACCTGGCATCCTCATTAATGTCTAGGTCGAATTGCCCGCCTTCACAGTGAAACCTCCCATTAGTGCCGGGCCACACACCTCTCCACGCACCCTCATCAATGTTGCGTGTACACCATGGAACCTCTAATGAGTGATATTGACGACCGAGTCACCTTTGTCGAACATTGAGTTCGCCGAATGGATATTGTCTAGGCCTAATAGCTCGCGTACACATCTATCCAATCCCTTATCATCAAAGTGTCATCAACTTAAGGAAATAATTTCCCTACAAATATACTACATAATATACACATATATACATATATACATACATATATATATATATCTGTGTGTGTGTGTGCACATACACACATCTATAACCAGGGCCTTAGGCCGAGGTTTAACCTGAGCTTAAAAACCGATGACCAGTTGACCGTCGGCTACTGAAGCGATCGACTGGCTCCAGTGGGTCTGTCGATCAGTTGAAGTTATTATCGTTAATTTTTTATTTTTGTTTTTCTTCATTATTTGTTAATTATCGTTCTGTGTTAATTGTAGTAAACTTCTACTTTGTTAATCTTTAATTTTCAATGTTCTTAGTTTCTATTTCTAACCATATTTCACCTATCCGTTCAAGTCTACAATTCTACATGAAATTCCAATGATTTCCATGTTTAAGCTTCATTTTTCACATTTTCAACTTAACAAACATCTTTTATAATCACGTGTGTATACCTAGAATTGGTTCAGGGTGAAATCAATAGGATGTATACATTTTAAATCTAAAATTCAGTTCAAATCAAATAAAAGGTATCAAGTTAAATCAATTTAAATCATTCTCTACATTACTTCAAAGCAAACAATTTCTATATACTTGCAATTATTAATATCTTAGATTTCAATGGTCATCAAATAAACTTTTATCCCCATATAATTTCTATTTAAATAATCTCCAAATGAATAAACTTTTAATTTTAGATTCAAACCAGCTATATTCCTAAATTAAATAGAGATATAAATAAATCAAATTATTTGTTAATCCTCGTATTTTATTAATTAATCCACTCATCTCATGTAAACTTTTTCTCTCTTAATTCGCCTTGAATACCCTCAACTTTGATTTGTTGATTTCTCCTTTCTGTTTGATTTTCTCTTCAATTTGGTTATCTCCTCTTCTTTCTAACTTCGATTTTTTTTGAGGAATTGGTTAATTTGAAGAGAACAAAGAGTTAAGTTTTAGGAGAGATAAAGTTTTGGTAGATCAATGTTAAATTTGGGTTCCCAGGATTAACTTAGAGTTCTATTTATAGTGGTAAGGATCGTCATCAGCCGTTAGATCAAAAAGTATAAAATCAGGGCCCTTCAGCCTAAGCGAACCCTAGCTTAGAACACTCGACCGTCGACCACTTTGTCTTGGGCGGTCAACCGCTAGGAGTCGAACGGTCCAAGCTAAGGTGTCGACTGATGGAGCTTTCCTATTTTAACTTATTTGTTTCCTTATTATATTTAATTATTTTCGATTCTAAATTTTTGAACTTTAATAACTTTTTTATACGAGCTATGATTACAAAACTTTATATATGAAAATTATCTAGAAAATCGCTATGAATGCAATGGTGCAAGTTTCATAATCAACTTCGAATGTTTGTAAAATCTCATTATTACTCTTATTGTATTTTATTTTATTTCGTATTAAATTTCTGATTAATTTTACGGGGTGTTACATTCTTCCCCCTTAAAAGGATTTAGTCCTTGAAATCTCCAATGATGAAAAATGCAACTCGTATGTGTACAAATTAATACTTACAACCATCTACTCATCCATCAACCACTGGCAACCATTGTACTTAGTTAAAATTTCTAATGAAACATGTACATGTAGACATGGAGTGGATATGAACCAGTACTAATGAAAAAATTAGGCGGCCTCCTGATCTTGTCGACCTCCTGGAATGCAAGTATTTATGCCTTGTATCCAAATGTATGCAACATCCCATATAAATGTACCGACAGTTCTATATGCATGTGCAACCATTCAATCCATATGCAACAACCATATGTATATAACTCAGTAAAATAAAACAAGCGATGGTGTAAGTGTACGCTAACTCGAGAATATTTGCCTGCGTGTACCAAGATCAATTTAATAAACATATCCATCAGCAACCATCATCTAAAATATGTCCTAATGACACGTTCGCAACCATCCCTAGCATCAAAAGTGTGACGACCGCCCATGACCCCTGCACCGAATCTAGAGGTAGAGCGCTGTAAAGTGTGCCAGGCGACCATGGACGATTGTCAAGGTAAGATTTAAAACAACAGAATCTATCGTATTACTCACAGCGCATGGACAAAATACAATAGAACATATGTATAGTGAAGCTTTACAGAATAAAATGACATCATATAAAACTCCATAATAGTTGGATACAAGCATCACATAGTCAATACATCCAGCCTCACTACATATCTCTCAGAGAATACAAAACAGCGGAATATCCAGTACATATAAGAAGATAATATGCAACACTCTAGCTCGTCTTCGATATCAGCATCGTGAGAAGAGAACAGCACCTGTCACCTGCTACCTAGTCTGCCCGTCCCAAAATGGACGAACAGCCCAAGGCAATAAGAATTAAAACATAAAGCCTTGAGTCAGACAACAGTCTTAGTGAGCAGTAAATTAACTAACAACATACCAAAAGAGCATAAAGGAAAAGGAATAGGAATACAACCCTCCCACTCCAACATCATTCTACAGTGATAGCCCCCAGACACACACTAAGCAGAAGCAAACATAGCAGAGCATACAATTTAAAGTAAAACTACTATCACTCGAGTCAAGGGCGATGTTTTTCCAAGTACCAAGGCCTAAATCAGATAAGCACCCAGAAAATACCGCTCTTGAGTCCGAATGACGATACAACCAAACATCCATGACTCTGACTATCACTGTTATCATTGCTTCGATATCACCGTTAATTGAATGACCGGCACATTCTTTCAGCCGTCCGTCAAGGGCTAATGAAAACCCCGGTTCTAGACATAACTCCCGCACGTCGTCGCAGCCCGTGCCTAGGACTATCGAATCTGCCCAGAGTACTCGACCATCAACAGTTGGCCGTTGGGACTATCGAATCTGCCCAAACGTACTCTTGCTTAGAGCATGCTAGAACCTTCAACAACGATGCTATCCAAGCCTTCTAGTCATCCTCCTCGACGACTATTCTCATATTCATTCATTATCTTCAACTCGAATCATATCACCGAGTTATCAACATGCTTGGAATGATCCCGTCTGGATTAGACCAAGTCTTCATCATATGATTGCCTCGCTTCATTACATCCTCGCAAAGCCTCATCTCATCATCACATCATCAAATCTATGCATAAGAGCTTCATCATCCCGCTACATATGCCACAAGCAGCTTTCCCCATTCAAGAGCCTTTCCCTTAGCTTTTGAATCGTCTTCGGTCTAAATCTAATCATCAATCATCTAGTTCATAACAATCAATCAAATCAAACATCAATCCAAACAATCAAGCATTCAAATATGATCTAAGTAGACAATTATAACAATAATGGCATTTTCGTAATTAAAGAGTTGAAAGTCCAATAAGCATGAAAACATGGATTATATCTCTACAAACTTGATGAATGAACTTGCATAGGTTAACATATGATAAAATGGATGTAACATCATCATGAACAATGGATCTATATGGATCTACACATAGGATGAAGAAAATGCATGGAAATCACTATTTTAACACCAAATCGAACCAACAATCCGATATACTCCTTTGGATCCGTGTGAGAGATAATCACCACTCACCAAATCTCCTAAACAAACCCAAATCAATACGCTTCAGATCTGGACAGCAAAGGATCAAGCTTGATCTATCACGAATCCGCTTCAAACGAAGAAATCTCTCTTGAAAATATGAAGATCTTCAATCTAAGCTCTTGAATCTTCAATCTTGATCTTCGATTTGGATGGATGGGAGCACTAGATTAGAGTGGAGAAAAGAAGTGAAGAAGTGTAGAAGTCGAGCTCTCAAAATGGCAGCACTTCGTCGCTTCAAAATCCGGATCCCAAAAAATGAAGAGAAGCTCTCCTATTTATAGCAGAAAACTGCCCTAAGTCGTAACTCGGCTATCTCCTTAAGTCGCTGCCGACTTAACACTATGCCGACCTACGACCTAAAAACTCCCACGACCTAACAGAGCCTCCGACCTAACCCTTAGCCAACAACTCCGACCTAACAGACAAACCTACGACTTAGCATGCGCGCTCCCTCCTAAGTCGCCTGGACGACTTAACAACTTAGCACCATTCGACCTAGCACTTATACGACTTATAAAACCTTGCGACCTAACAACTTAACAACTCACGCGACTTAACAGTGTTACGACCTAACACATAGCCTCTCATAAGTCGCCAACTTGTTAACTCCTTAGATTGCTAACCCACCCAGTCGACTTAACTACTAAGTCGCTAACTCGTCCCAGTCCTTAAGTCATAATCTCTTAAGTCGGTCATTCCACTGAGTCGCCCCACCGACCTAAACTCCACACAAGCTAACTCTAGGTCTTTGCCGACCTAACCATAACTACATCCTATAGGTCGCTCGAAACCTTAACTCGAACTGCCGACCTAACACTTAACACCCAAACACTTAGGTCGCTCACAACATTCTCTTAGGTTGTTGCCGACCTAACTCTAACCCAGAATACTTAGGTCGCCTAAACCTCCTAAGTCGGTCACGACTCATCTCCTAGGTCGGTCACTGCCCTAAGTCGGTCAACCATATTCCCTTAACTCGGTGAATTCCTTGAGTCGGCAACTCGACCCAGACTTGTTGCTTAACTCGTCCAAACTCCTAGGTCGGCTACGACTTAGGACTTAAGCAAAATTCTGCCAAAACCTGAAATGACTTAACAACCATATAACCAAAGGTCAATCATTTTAGAATGTTTTGATCCGTAAAAATACGGGTCGTTACATTCTCTCCCCCTTAGGAATTTCGCCCCCGAAATTCCAAACAAACAAGGCAATCAAAGCTATTCTGTACGCCTATCATCCATAACAATCAATAAACCATGCATCCAATTCTAGCTTAGCGTACAGAATTCTAAGACTTAGAACAAGTTACAATTTCGTTAGATGACACGACACCTTAGGGCCATACCTTGAAGAGTTCAGGATGAGCTGCTTTCATCCTCTCTTCCACCTCCCACGTACAGTCGTTATCATCGTCACTCCATTGTATCTTGAGCAACTTAACTATCTTCCTCCTAAGCTGTTTCGTGTCAGTATCAACAACACGAAGCGGCTTACGAGGTCTTCTATCAACTGGATCAACTTCGAAATCTTCCCAGCTATCAGCAGAAACCACTGTACTCGAGTCGTGCACATACTTTCGTAGATACGATACATGAAAAACATTGTGCACACCCGACATCTTCTCCGGTAACTCCAATCTGTAGGCGAGCTTTCCAATTCGCTCGATGATCGGGAATGGTCCAACAAATCTCGGAGTCAATTTTCCTTTCTTCCCGAATCGAATAACATTCTTCAGTGGAGAAATCTTCACAAAAACCATATCACCAACGTCGAATTCCAAATCCTTTCGACGCTTATCAGCATAACTCTTCTGACGGTCTTGGGCTGCCTTCATTCGTTGCCGAATGATTTCTATACAATCTGAAGTCTGACGAATCATCTCTGGCCCAAGCATCAGTTTTTCTCCAGTTTCCAACCAACATGTTGGAGAGTTACACGGTCTTCCATACAATGCCTCATATGGTGCCATACCAATGCTTGAATGGTAACTGTTGTTGTACGCAAACTCCACCAAATGAAGGTGATCTTCCCATGATCCTCCGAAATCCAAAACACAAGCTCTGAGGAGATCTTCCAAAACTCGGTTGACTCTCTCGGTCTGACCATCTGTTTGAGGGTGATAAGCTGTACTCAAACACAACTCGGTTCCCAAGACTTCCTGGAAGCTCTTCCAAAATCCACTAGTGAACAATGGGTCTCGATCGCTCACTATACTCTTCGGAATACCATGGAATCGAACTATCCACTTAACATACAACTCAGCCAACTTTGATGCAGTCCTAGTCGATCGAACAGGAATGAATCGTGCACTCTTAGTCAGACGATCCACAATGACCCAAATTCCTTCATTTCCCGTTCTGGTCCTAGGCAATCCATCGATAAAATCCATCGACACTTGTTCCCACTTCCATGTAGGAACTTCTAATGGCTGAAGCAATCCGCTTGGCTTCTTCTGTTCGGCTTTCACCAACTGGCAGTTCATGCATTTGGAAATGAAATTTCCCACATCCTTCTTCATTCCTTCCCAGTAGTAAGTTCTCTTCATATCCCGATACATCTTGTTTCCACCTGGATGAATTGTCAACTTCGAGTGATGACTTTCCTTCAGAACTTCACTCCTCAATTCACCTATATCGGGAACAACTAGTCGTCCTTGCTTCCGAAGCCAACCCTCTTTATCGACCTCAAACCCTTTATCCTTTTCTGGATCCAATCCAGATTCCAAATCACGGATAATATTGACAAGCTTATCATCTCGCTTTTGGCTCTCGCCAATCCTTTCCACAAGAGAAGGTCTTATCGATAAGTTTGCCAACATCTCAGGTTCCAATTCGCATCTAGGCCTGAAGTCAAATCCAGCTAAATACTCGAGATTCTTCCATTCAGAAAACATGGCTCCCAATCCTGCATGTCTTCGACTTAACGCGTCTGCCACTGCGTTACCTTTTCCCGGAGTATAAGCTATACCAAAATCATATGATGCTAAAAACTCTAGCCAACGTTGCTGCCGAAGATTCAAATCCTTTTGGGAGAAAAGATACTTCAACGACTTATGATCCGTAAACAACTCGAATCGAACTCCCAATAGATAATGTCTCCACATCTTCAGAGCAAATACAATCGCCGCTAACTCCAAATCATGAGTTGGGTAATTCCTTTCATGCGGCTTCAGTTGTCGACTGGCATACGCAACAACTTTATCCTTCTGCATCAGCACTGCTCCAAGTCCAGTACCACATGCGTCGGTGTAAACCACCATCTCATCATTCCCACTAGGAATAGTCAAAACAGGAGCACTCGTCAATCGCTCTTTCAGGATTCCGAAAGCTTGCTCACAATTAGCATCCCAACTGAACACTTGGTTCTTCTTCGTCAATCCTGTTAACGGTGCAGCTATCTTGGAGAAGTCTTTGATAAACCGTCGATAATATCCTGCTAATCCAAGAAAACTTCTCACATCTGATGCATTCTTAGGTCTAACCCAATCCTGGATTGCTGCCACCTTAGCGGGATCAACCGCTATTCCATTTCCAGAAATCACATGGCCTAAGAACCTCACTTCACCCTTCCAGAAGTGACACTTCGAAAACTTAGCCTTCAGCTGATGTTTCCGTAAGATCTCCAAAACAATACGCAAGTGCGTCTTGTGCTCTTCTTCCGTTCTGGAATAAATCAGAATATCATCCACGAACACAAGTACGAACTTGTTCAACTGATCTCTGAACACTCTATTCATAAGATCCACAAAATATGCTGGCGCGTTAGTCAATCCAAACGGCATTACCAGCCACTCAAAGAAACCGGATGGTGTCCTAAAAGCAGTCTTCGGCACACTATCCTTAGCTACTCTCAACTGGTGAAATCCCGTTGCCAAATCCATCTGAGAAAACACCTTAGCTTCGTGAAGCTGATCAAACAAGTCATCTATCCTCGGCAATGGATACTTGTTCTTCTTAGTCACTTTATTCAGCTCACGATAATCCACACACAATCTCAACGACCCATCTGCCTTGGTTGCAAACACAACTGGTGCACCCCACTCGGACACACTACGCCGAATGAATCCTTTCTGTAAAAGGTCATCAACTTGCACCCTCAACTCTTGCTGTTCCCTAGGCGCCATCCGCCTAAGAGGCATTACAACAGGTCTGGCTCCTTCAACTAGATCTATACGAAACTCGATCTCTCTATGCGGCGGCAACCCTTTGACTTCGTCAAAGACATCCTCGAATCCATTAGCGATCGGCACTGATGACAGTCCATCCCGTGGAACAACTAGCGAATACATGAAGCTCATGAAGACGCCTTCCTCATGCTTACATCGTATCACAATCTTTCGCCCCTCCACATTCTCGACTGTCACCTCCAGCCTCTCACAATCAACCTTAGCCGCATACTTCCTAAGCCAGTCCATACCCAAGATAATTCCGAACCCCGCAAAGTTCAGAACAAAACAATCACAAACAAAAGAGCAACCATGACTCGACACAACTAGACCACGGCATAACATACACAAACAAGACGAACCCCCAACTGGATTAGTCACAACCAATGGCCTATCAACAATATCCGGCTCCAAACCTAACCGGCCTACTAGTTCATTACAAACAAACGAATGCGACGCTCCAGTATCAAACAGAACTCTAACTGGAATACCACATAGGAAAAGAGTACCTTGAACAACCACACTCTTCCCCTTCTCTTCAGCAGTAGGAGCTTTCGAAGACGACGGAACAGCTCCTAATGCATAGGCTTGCACAATCTGCCTGTCCCTCCTCGGTTCTGGACAATTCTTCCTGAAATGCCCCGGCTTGTCACAGTTGTGACACTTCATCGGTGCCTTCGGATTCTTACAATCCTTAGAGAAATGGCCCTTCTGCTGACAATTGTAGCAAGTCACCTCGCTTTTCGGCTTCTTCTGGCCATCCTTACCCTTCTGCTGCTGCTGCTTCCTCTTCTGGTTTCCACCCTACTGTGGTTTAGATTCTCCCTTGGTAACAGCAACAACAGGTCCTTCCTTAGGAAACAGACTCTCATGCCTAAGAGCTTTCTCCACAAGCTTCTCAAATGAATCGTCCAAGTGATCCACCAACTGTCTCCCAAGATAACTATCCAAGCCGGTCACAAACTTCTCATTCTTCTGATAAGCAGATTCAATATATGACCGGGCATACTTGGACAAAGCTTCAAACTCAGAAACATACTCAAGAACAGATCTCCCACCCTGCTTGAGCTCCACAAACTTCTTGAACAGAACAGACTTCTGAGCTGTAGAAATGAACTTAGCTTCAAATCTGACTTGGAATTGCTCCCAAGTAATCTCTTCTTCCGGAGTAGTGATGGTAATAGAGTTCCACCAATCAGAAGCTCTCCCTTGAAGCTGCCTTGATGCCAACTTCCTCTTAGTTGCATCATCAATTCCCAAATCACCAAAGATTCTTCTACAAGCATCTATCCACCTCTGGACCTCAATGGTCGATTCTGTTCCCAAGAAAACCTTCCCTCCAAGAGCAGTATAATCCTTGCACAACTTAGCAAAATCCACTGGTTTCGGAGTTTGGACTTGAACTCCAACATCAACCGCTGCCCCCGGAACTGGTATCCTTTTCATGATCGAAGTCATCATAGCTTCGAACATGGCTGCATAATCAGCAGTCTCTTCAGTAGCACGGCCTTCCCTAGCAGCTGGTCTCCCTCTTCGACTCATTCTCAATATCTATAAAAAGGAATGATTAGAACATCTAGAGAAACAACTGCATAAAGGACTAAATTACTGCTAAGCTACTATATTATATATAGTAATCATCCATCAAAATACAATTACGTCTCTCATACGTAGTTACTTCAACGAGCGTTGGGTAAAATCGATTAACCAATGCTCTGATACCAAGTGTGACGACCGCCCATGACCCCTGCACCGAATCTAGAGGTAGAGCGCTGTAAAGTGTGCCAGGCGACCATGGACGATTGTCAAGGTAAGATTTAAAACAACAGAATCTATCGTATTACTCACAGCGCATGGACAAAATACAATAGAACATATGTATAGTGAAGCTTTACAGAATAAAATGACATCATATAAAACTCCATAATAGTTGGATACAAGCATCACATAGTCAATACATCCAGCCTCACTACATATCTCTCAGAGAATACAAAACAGCGGAATATCCAGTACATATAAGAAGATAATATGCAACACTCTAGCTCGTCTTCGATATCAGCATCGTGAGAAGAGAATAGCACCTGTCACCTGCTACCTAGTCTGCCCGTCCCAAAATGGACGAACAGCCCAAGGCAATAAGAATTAAAACATAAAGCCTTGAGTCAGACAACAGTCTTAGTGAGCAGTAAATTAACTAACAACATACCAAAAGAGCATAAAGGAAAAGGAATAGGAATACAACCCTCCCACTCCAACATCATTCTACAGTGATAGCCCCCAGACACACACTAAGCAGAAGCAAACATAGCAGAGCATACAATTTAAAGTAAAACTACTATCACTCGAGTCAAGGGCGATGTTTTTCCAAGTACCAAGGCCTAAATCAGATAAGCACCCAGAAAATACCGCTCTTGAGTCCGAATGACGATACAACCAAACATCCATGACTCTGACTATCACTGTTATCATTGCTTCGATATCACCGTTAATTGAATGACCGGCACATTCTTTCAGCCGTCCGTCAAGGGCTAATGAAAACCCCGGTTCTAGACATAACTCCCGCACGTCGTCGCAGCCCGTGCCTAGGACTATCGAATCTGCCCAGAGTACTCGACCATCAACAGTTGGCCGTTGGGACTATCGAATCTGCCCAAACGTACTCTTGCTTAGAGCATGCTTGAACCTTCAACAACGATGCTATCCAAGCCTTCTAGTCATCCTCCTCGACGACTATTCTCATATTCATTCATTATCTTCAACTCGAATCATATCACCGAGTTATCAACATGCTTGGAATGATCCCGTCTGGATTAGACCAAGTCTTCATCATATGATTGCCTCGCTTCATTACATCCTCGCAAAGCCTCATCTCATCATCACATCATCAAATCTATGCATAAGAGCTTCATCATCCCGCTACATATGCCACAAGCAGCTTTCCCCATTCAAGAGCCTTTCCCTTAGCTTTTGAATCGTCTTCGGTCTAAATCTAATCATCAATCATCTAGTTCATAACAATCAATCAAATCAAACATCAATCCAAATAATCAAGCATTCAAATATGATCTAAGTAGACAATTATAACAATAATGGCATTTTCGTAATTAAAGAGTTGAAAGTCCAATAAGCATGAAAACATGGATTATATCTCTACAAACTTGATGAATGAACTTGCATAGGTTAACATATGATAAAATGGATGTAACATCATCATGAACAATGGATCTATATGGATCTACACATAGGATGAAGAAAATGCATGGAAATCACTATTTTAACACCAAATCGAACCAACAATCCGATATACTCCTTTGGATCCGTGTGAGAGATAATCACCACTCACCAAATCTCCTAAACAAACCCAAATCAATACGCTTCAGATCTGGACAGCAAAGGATCAAGCTTGATCTATCACGAATCCGCTTCAAACGAAGAAATCTCTCTTGAAAATATGAAGATCTTCAATCTAAGCTCTTGAATCTTCAATCTTGATCTTCGATTTGGATGGATGGGAGCACTAGATTAGAGTGGAGAAAAGAAGTGAAGAAGTGTAGAAGTCGAGCTCTCAAAATGGCAGCACTTCGTCGCTTCAAAATCCGGATCCCAAAAAATAAAGAGAAGCTCTCCTATTTATAGCAGAAAACTGCCCTAAGTCGTAACTCGGCTATCTCCTTAAGTCGCTGCCGACTTAACACTATGCCGACCTACGACCTAAAAACTCCCACGACCTAACAGAGCCTCCGACCTAACCCTTAGCCAACAACTCCGACCTAACAGACAAACCTACGACTTAGCATGCGCGCTCCCTCCTAAGTCGCCTGGACGACTTAACAACTTAGCACCATTCGACCTAGCACTTATACGACTTATAAAACCTTGCGACCTAACAACTTAACAACTCACGCGACTTAACAGTGTTACGACCTAACACATAGCCTCTCATAAGTCGCCAACTTGTTAACTCCTTAGATTGCTAACCCACCCAGTCGACTTAACTACTAAGTCACTAACTCGTCCCAGTCCTTAAGTCATAATCTCTTAAGTCGGTCATTCCACTGAGTCGCCCCACCGACCTAAACTCCACACAAGCTAACTCTAGGTCTTTGCCGACCTAACCATAACTACATCCTATAGGTCGCTCGAAACCTTAACTCGAACTGCCGACCTAACACTTAACACCCAAACACTTAGGTCGCTCACAACATTCTCTTAGGTTGTTGCCGACCTAACTCTAACCCAGAATACTTAGGTCGCCTAAACCTCCTAAGTCGGTCACGACTCATCTCCTAGGTCGGTCACTGCCCTAAGTCGGTCAACCATATTCCCTTAACTCGGTGAATTCCTTGAGTCGGCAACTCGACCCAGACTTGTTGCTTAACTCGTCCAAACTCCTAGGTCAGCTACGACTTAGGACTTAAGCAAAATTCTGCCAAAACCTGAAATGACTTAACAACCATATAACCAAAGGTCAATCATTTTAGAATGTTTTGATCCGTAAAAATACGGGTCGTTACAAAAATCTCCCTATCTATGGGGTATGCTAGCTAAATCTTAAGTGCATAAATAATTAATATTCTAAATGGAGACTCACCAGAAAAGAGCCCTAAATTGGTAGCTCGGAATTTTTTCCCTAGGCTCCCAAGTACTCTCAACTGGGTCATCTTCCAATTAGACTATAACCAGTCTAATTACTTTACTACGGATTCACTTTGTCCTATGCTTAACAATGCAGGTAGGTACATGGCAAACAAGCGACTCACCTTCTACTTCAACTTATTCTAACTGACTTGGCCCGACCATAATAGCTGAAATGTGCAAACAATCTGCAAGTGTGACATATGGAAGACATTGTGAACTCTTGCCAACCCTTCAGGAAGCTCCGCTCCATAGGCTAACTTCCCTACTCTATCCAAAATCGAAAAATCCCCTAAAACTCTTGGTGCTAACTTTTTCGAGCTACCCACCCAATAATGTATCTAAGCAGCGAGATCCTCACACACACACCATGTCGCCCATTGCGGACTTCAATCCCTTGGGTCTCCTATCAGTATATGCTTTTTGCCTATTTTGTGCAGTCTTTATCTTTCTACGAGTTAAATACACTTTCTAAGCACTTCTAACTGGATTGTTATTTCTCCTCAACTTATTGACTTTACTACTGGCACATAGCTTCAATACAATTGTAGGTGCATAGGAAAATCTCTCCAATCATTCCTATCAACCCGAATAAAGTGATGTCGACATGCGCCATAATAGATAACTCGAGCATAAGTATGCTCCAATGGAAATGTAGCCTTATGCAACCCATAATGCACACACCCAATGCTTTAAATCATCCAGAAGTATACCAATTACTTCCTCTTCTAGATACTAAGGTAAGTCAACTCGAAAGTGGAAAATGTTCTCCCTATTATCTACTAACTTAGATCTTTTACTATTCCTCTATTTCACCCAAGGATATCCAAACCTGTGTGATTTCTTAAACTGTTGAAGATAGCATAACTTCTTTTCTAATTAAATTCAACTTAAGCTATCTCATTTTCTTATAATTCAATTTTCCTGTCCTTCAATAATCATGGTACGAAGGTATCACTTTTATAATCTACCAGGATTTATCCTAAGTTCTATAGTATCCCAATAAGTAAATATTCAAGTATTCGGCCAATAGGATTGACACAGTTGGTTGATAGTTTCGACTACGAGATTGAAGGTCACAAGCTCGATCCCCAAGTTCGACAGTTGTTGATGTTAATGAACCATGTTCAAAAAAATACTCAAGTATACTAGTGGAGTAAACTTGGTCTATTTTACTATTCAAACTTAATAACTAAAATCCTAAGTTTAAGTAAAGTCCTATGTTAAATAAAATTGTAACCTAAAATTATTTTAGTATTGACGGTAATCGACTAGGTGATACATTGTTCATGTGCTACTGTTATGCAACACAAATATGTATCCTAAGTTAGTCTTTCATGACATCCTTAAATAAATAGTCTTCTTCCAATCCAAGGGATGATTAAAAAGAATTATAACATCCCTTCCTCCAAATCTAACTTTCTATTAAAACCACCTTTGCATTCTCAATGCGTGCAAACAACAATATCTTCTTCTTAACAAAAACACAAATCCTTAAATTAACCATCCCTAGCACAATCTTGACTCTAACTTTATATAGGATATCTTTTGTAGTTTGGACTTCCAAAATTAACCATCTATAGTGCCATCCATTAATGGGATCGTTTCCCCAAACTTAACTTCCCACCATTTTACTCCAGTTGTTTTATGGTCGAGTCAACTCAAGAAGGAAGGGTGCCTTGCCATTTTAATCCAATAGACATAATGTTCAATACTTAAATAACGCTATATCGAAAAACTCATCTAGGAACATCTAAAATCGGTGATGTTCTAGCCTAGTAACATTTTATAGAACTCATATCACGTCAGCCCTAAATAGTGTACACGTAGTTGTGGCAATAACTCAAGTACCAATAGTTTATAAATATCACCATATAACGTATACTATAAGATAACAACCTACTTTCTTGGTTACCTATAATTCACCAAGTCAAAACAACATGTGTGTCATAACGTTACCCGAAATGTCGGATCAATGCCATCCATAACAAATAATCCAAATCATCTTCCTCTTCCGGCGATGTTAAAACAACTAACACTTTAGGGACCTACAACTTAAATCACCTCCAAGACTTGAGAGAAAAACAATAGCTATCATCTCAAGATCATGGGTTGGATAATCCTTCTTGTGTACTAGTCAGTAACTCCTTAAATAAAAGCATGCTCAAATTCCGAGTTCCATGGAAAACTAAATTCTTTTTATAGCAGCCAGCCAAACCGAGAAAACCTCTTACATCAGTAGCATTCTTTGATACAATAAAATATTTTGGTTTGCTCTTTCTTTAGAAAATACATTTTACCCAATTCATACTTTCCAAACTTTCTTTCCCAATGATTCTACAATTCAAACTATAATTGAGTAGAAAAATATAAAGTGGTACGCACTCTTCATTATTACAGGAAGGTTGATTTAGTTCTCTTTCCTTCCAATTCAAACGTTGACCGAAAAGGTCACTAAATCTCCATGTTACTTCCTATCTCTACCCCAAACATTTCAAAACTTCCGAACTCCATAATCAATTCAATCCTTGTAGGCTATCTAATCGTATTTATCTAATTCCAATTTATTTTATTTTTTAAGTTTAAGTGATAATCATAATAATAATTTCACTTTATTTACTTTCTTTTTTTCAAAATCTATGTTATTAACATCATTTCCACAAAACTAGTAAGTTTCCAAAACTGTAAAATCTTCCGTTTAATTTCGACAAACGTTTCCTTTTTACAAACATCATGACATTAAATTTCCTTTTTTCCAAGCGGTTCAGCTTAACTTATAAAAGTGGTCATATAAACATATCTTCCTAAACTTCTCCTTTAAAAATAAGAAATTTTCACAAAAGTGTATTTTAAAAGAAAATGGATAAATTAATTTACTATTACTTTTATTTTAAAGTGTGATAGAAACATTTATAAAGACATTTTCAAGCACTAACCATTTCGTATTTATAAAAGAGATCCAAAAGCTGGGATTTACATACCTCTCAATTTTCCTTTCAAAAGTTTCATTATCAAAAGCAAAGTACACATCAAGGGTAAGTGTAACAATCTGCCGGTAAAAAAACAAAAGCTTTGAAGCAGTTATTGAAAATTGCTTTTTTTTCAAATAATTCTTTTAATTCTATTTTTTAAATAAATTTCATAAAGTTTATCTAATCATTTCAGAGAAAATCATGAACCAACTTATTTTTCCTTTAAAAATGTCAGACATCTACTGTTTCTAACTTTTAGAAAACATTTTCACTGATTTATTACTTAAGCTGGAGTAGATAAAAGCAATCTAATTTACTCAAGCACTATTACGTCTAATAATGCTTATAAGGTTTCCATCCCTTTTCTTCAAAGATGATTAACTCAGGTTTATTTTCCAATACATTGTGCAACTCCAACACAAAAACACTCCAGCTATAAATTTAAATCAAATGGAGTCTTTATAATTATTATCATTATAATAATAGGATTTTCACTTTAACCGAGGAGATTTACTCTAAGTTTGTGAAGCCCTTCTTTCATGTTCCCATTACGCCTTGTCACATCACATTTTATTATATAGGTTCAATGGTACTAATCTTCTTCCCCTCACCCTTAAATCATGATTTACTTTAACTCACAATCATTTGCTTACATAAGGGAACAACTACCTTATAAGTCAAAATGTATAAGGTGTTGTGCATACCAAATATAAATTAATACGCTCTCTCGATCGGATTAGGCTCAACTTGTCACCTTGCTTGCAGATACCGGTGGAACCATGTAAGAATGTTCACAATTGGAATTTAGTTGCCTCCTCTGAGCCATTCCTAGGAAAATAGCTCATTCTTGCTATCTATGATTAGGAATTATTAGTAACCTTACCGCAAATAGTATTAAGTAAGAATAGAGTGAATACGTTTTTTGGGTTATAGTTTTACATGTGTAGAACCTTTGAAAAACTTTCCATATATATTTTTGAAAACCCTTTGGAGAAACCTTTTGAAAAATCTTTCCAAAATATACAATTTGGTTCTCTCAATACATACCTAATCTCTAAGGACTCTAAACCTAAGCTCTGATACCACATGTAACTGCCTTAGGTGGCTACAATTGGTAACCCAGACATACTGGTTTTACGGCCAGCCTCTTGACTGCCTAAGCCAAAACTTGCCTGGCTAACCAACATTTGTAACCGGGTCTGGTGAATGAGGTGTATTGCTAAACATACGGTGATCATAGGCAATTTACTTTATTTATAATCTATGTGACCTAGGATGTCCTAATTGTGTTTGTGAACTACTTACTAAGGTTGGTTTCATTAACCCAAGAGATATAGTTCTAAATACACCCACATCCAACATCTTATGAAGGTTTATACTTAGGGTTGAAAAACTAATTGAACCTAAAAACAACGACGGATCAGACTAATAACTACTAGAACTATCCTTTAACATAGGACCACCTACGATATTAACTTGGGACTATGTTCCCAAGCTATGACTACACATATCGTAATTACACGTTAAGAGGGAGCCTGCAATGCCGACTTGCATCAAAGGTGACTTATGATCCGCTACATTCGTGTTCACCTCCTAATAGTATTGCCACTTAGGGGAAGCCTACAATACAGACTCGTGTTAAGGATGATTTAGAGTTCGTTGCATCCGACTCCACCTCTCATTTGTAACACCACTTATTGCAGCATCGGGCATCCTCATCAGTGTCTAGGTCGAATTGCCCACGTGCACAATGGAACCTCCCATTAGTGTTGGGCCATACACCTCTCCAGGCATCCTCGTCACTGTTCCACGTACACCGTGGAACCTCCTATGAGTGCCATCGACGACCAAGTTGCCTTGTCGAATATCGAGTTCGGCAAAAGAATAGTGTCAAGACCTAATTGCCCTCATACACATCTGTCATGTCCCGTACCATCAAAGTGTCGTCACTTAGGGAACTAATTTCCCTACTAATATACTACATATATAATGTGCACACACATCTATAACCTGGGCCTTAGGCCGAGGTTCAACTTGCACCTAAAAACTGATGGTCAGTCGACCGTCGGCTACTAGAGCGATCGATTGCTTATTGTCGACCAGCTCCGGTGAGCCTATCGACCGATCGAAGTTAATTATCACTAAAAATTTTATTTTTGTTTTTCTTCGTTTCTGTTAATTATTGTTCTGTGTTAATTACAATATACCTCTACTTTGTTAATCTTCAATTTCAAATATTCTCAATTTCCGTTTCTAACTATATTTCACCTATCCGTTCAAGTCTACAATTCTGCATGTAATTCCAATGGTTTTCATGTTTAATCGATAATTTTATTTATATGGTTTCAACTTAGCAAATATATTTTATAATAATGTATGTATATCCAAAACTGGTTTAGGGTGAAATCAACAGAGTGTACACATTTTAAATCTCAAATTCAATTAAATCAAATAAAAGATGTATCACGTTAAATCATATCTCAACATTACTTCAAAGAAACCAATTTCTACATACTTACAATTATTAATATCTCAGATTTCAATGATCATCAAATAAAATTTTATCTCCATGTAATTGTAATTAAAATAATCTTCAAATTAAACAAACTTTTCATTTAAGACTCAAACCATATTAATTCTTAAATCAATTAGATATATAAATTCCCCTTTTTGTCCGATGTCCTCTCCTCGACTTTCTAGGTTCGATCTTATGCCTTCATCTGCATTGGTAATGGCGACAACTACAACCTCTGGTGGGATATCTGGATGAATGATACCCGCTTGGTCACTCTCTCCCTAACCTCTTCTCTCTTATTGGCAATCACTCCATCTCGATCGGCGAGGATCGTAGGTAAGGAATCAACAGCTTTCATTCCAATCAGGCTATCACTGGCCTTGCCCTCACCCAACTCCAAACTCTCCTTGCCTGGCTCCATAATCTCTCCCTATCCAACTCCAACGATGGCATTGTTTGGGGCCTTCGCTCCAGTTTCCAGTTCATTATTAGTTACCTCTACAGTCGTCTGATCGACTCTGGCAGACACTTCTCTTATCCTAGGCTCTGGAAGTGCAAGATTCCCCTGAGGGTTAAAATTTTAGTGTGGCTACTCGTTCACGAAAAGGTCAACACCAAAGATTGCTTGATTTGTAAAGGCCTTAACATCGCTCCTACTTGACTCATGTGCCACTCAATCCTAAAAGCATCAACCACCCATTCTTCGACTGCAACCTTGCTTTCTTTGTCTGGGCCATCTGTGTTGCTCACCTTCTCCCCTTGATTCCCCTATCATATCCTTCCTTGATTACTGACAATATAAGCCTACCTCCCTGTAGGTTGACACTGTCATCTCCTGTGTAGTTAAAGCCCCGCTAAAGCCCTGTAAAATTCCTACTATAGCACATAACACTCTTCGATCGCTACACTTATTCAATATAGCATGATTAAACAGTAGATCCACTTTAATCTGCTATTTTCTAGTGCACCACTTAAATCAAGGCTTTTCAGCACTTGCTTTAGCAACATTAATATAAAAAGATTTGTTTGACTAGTTCTCTTTTAAACCAAATCAACAAAGTTAAGGTAAAAACCTAATTTTAAGGCATAAGTGCTTAATATAAGTTAGAAATCTATTATGGTCACCAAATATGGACTGCATTAATCATGATATTCTTTGATTTTATTATATAAGGTTAAACAATGTTTTATTTTCCTACAAAAATGATGTAAGAACGAGAACAAAATTGTGACGCCCTACCTCTATACTCACACTAGCCAAGGACACTACAGGGTAATGCCGTCGACTAGCACGAAGAATAAGGCTGTTGAGGAGCGACCATTTGTGTAATTACTTTGTGCAAGTACCGATATGTCAGAAAATATACCATACATTTCATTTCAAGAGGAAATCCAACATATCATATACAAACTCAAAGCTACCACACAGTGGCTATGAGGACTTCGGAAACAAATATAGATATAAGCATAACACAAATCAGTCACGGACATTCATATCACAAAGGCGGAAACAGATATGAATATAACACATAAAGGTGTACATAAAAAAAAGTGGTTAAACTAGATCCACTACATCACAAAAGAATAGATACAAGTGCTAGACAAAAGAATAAGTATACAACAAGGAGTCTCTATCTCAAATGTATACTAACAAAAACTACTATGCTAAAGTAGTTAGCCAAAAGTAGGGTGACGGACCCTGATAAGAAGTCAAGCAGGAGCACCTGAAATACCTCGGTCTGACCCGAGTATTATTTAAGAAGAAAATAATAAACGGATCAGTCTAGCTATAAATATCATATAAAGTGAGAAAGGATAAGAGATATGACAAAAACGTATGATAACAATAATGCCATACTACGACAAGTATACATCAAATAACAACAAAAATCATACAATATCCCAAATCATCTCAAACATCCAAAAAGAATCGCATTCTTTAAATTATTCACCAAAAACACAAATAATTGATAGAGCTCATCAATGCCTATCATCAAAATTGGTGAAACACAAATTCTTGAAATCATCAACTAGAAATCCAGAAATCACAAAGGGGGAGGCCTATCACACATGGGAGCATGAAAGCTCACCAACACGTGCATCACAAATGGGTCGCTAACCCATGGTCGCTAACCATAAAGCTGGTGCAACGACGTAGTACAATTGTACGCCCGAGGAACCTGAAACTCAAATAAGCCGGAACAACGACGTAGTACAACGTTGCGCCCGATGAACCGAACTCCATAAAATCCATAGGTCGCTAGTCTATAAAAATGAGACGAAGCTCAACAGAATAGGGTACAGTCCCCCACACGGACAAAGAGACATCGCATATCGCTAGTCTAAACCACAAAATGATCATCATCGATTATCAAGAAGTGTCGATTACACTAAGCTAGTAAATAAATGAGTTTAGCTTCATGTCCCATAACCACTGACTTAACTTAAATATTTACGAACAAATTGTAGATTTCCACTCGAAAATTATCACAAGAGTTCAATCGAACAAGTCCATGAATTAACCGACGAAGTAAACACAAGCATTTCATAATGCTTGTTTTGCTAAGCCGTTTAATTAGATTTCTCATACGAATGAGGTAAAGGTTTGTATATACTAATAGATTGGAAAACGGTTTTATAAACAAGATTTGTATTAAAAATAGAGTTGGAATCATCTTTGTGAAAGAGTTTGAATATTTACTACTAGTATAGTAACCTTTGTACTTTAAAGTGACAAATCACAAAATTGATTGTAAAAACAATCAATCACCAAAAATTCACATACGAAGACGTAAATCAAATCCATAGAAATCGATACCGAGTCCATCAAAACGGATATTCCCAAAAATCCCGAAAAAGAAGTCATCGGAGTCGAAAAATGATAACAACAATTCGGATCATTAAGAATCGATTAAAAATCGGAAACCCATACAAAACTGCCTAAAATAGGCAAAAAGCACATCTCCCAGATTCAGTCGACCAGACTGTATGGTCAGTCGACTGAAACATGCCTAGAAACTCTCGGGTTTTAGGTTCAGTCGATTGATACAGGGACAAGAACTTTTCTGTTCCCAGTTCAGTTGACTGAACTGTATGGTCAGTCGACCGACACTGGGGCAAAAAATTTTCTGTTCCCAGATTCAGTCGACCGACCTTACAGTTCAGTCGACTGAACTGCCATTTGAAGTATTTTCAGCCTAGCCCAAGAAGGGCTAAAATCTAAACCGGGAGTGATCAGACGAGCAATGGAGACTAGGGATTTATGCCAAGCGACAACCCAGCCTTATAGGCTCTTCGATACACCCCAACAACATGTTCCAACATCAAAGATAGGATTTTAAAGATTTGACTTCAAAACACCAAAAATTGGAATATTCATCAAACCAATTCAATTCAAAGACAAATGAACAAGGAATAGATGTTAGGAATTACTACCTAACAACTATCAAAGATATAGACATAGATGTGAGTTCAAAAACTCACCTTTTAAACCCAAAACAACAAATGAGAAGCTCTAAAATAAGCAAAGATTGATTTCTCTTCAACAACACTCTTCAATCTATTACCAAAGGTGAAGTTTTTCCTAAGTTAGGTTATAGGAATTTCTGAAAATTGAAGAGGGATTGAGATGGAGAAGATGAAGAGGATACTTACCTAAGTTTCTCTTAGATTTTGGACTTGAATTTGTATTTCCTAAACAAACTAGGGTTTTGGAATTCTAATTTCCAATCTCTTCCCCCATTTTTGCTTTAGCTTGAGTGTTAGGAAATAGAATGAGTGAATAGATGAAGAGTAAAGGAGTTAGGGTTATTTGTTAGGTTGGCGGGCTGAAACCCAAAACCAAAGCCCTAAATGAAAATATCAAAATTTTACTCAACTCCAAACATATCAATGTTTATACTTAAAAAGGTCGCAAACGCCATTTTGGCTTCAATAGAAGTGGTCTCGAGTCCTAATTTGACTGTTTTCAAAAAGTGACATTTCGGACTTAAATCCGACTAACGATGCTATATTTAAATAAAACATTTAAATATACAATCATAAAATATGCGGGTTGTTACAGACTCCCCTCCTTAAAGAAATTGCGTCCTCGCAATACTTAAGAAAAAGAAATAAAAAGTAACAACCATACAAAGGCATAACAACACAAAAAGAAGAAATTTTGAAGTGAGAAGTTCACCTTAAAGAGAACGAGAGAGTAAGTCCGGATGTGTTCGCTCGATGAATTCTCTGGATTCCCAAGAGCAATCCTTAGGATTTCTGGACCATTGAAATTTCACAAGAGGAACATCTTTATTTCGAAGGCGTTTAACCTTCGTAGCAATGATACGAATATGATGTTGCTCATAAGTCAAATTAGGCGAAACTTCAATTTCTTTAATAACACCGGGGTCAAGAATGGAATCGGAATCTCGAAGGCATTTTCGTAGTTGAGAGACGTGGAATACATCATGAATAGCAGAAAACTGAGCCGGTAATAAAAGGCGATAAGCCACGGAACCAATGCGTTCGGTGATGGGAAATAAACCAATATATCGAGGTGCTAATTTTCTCGATCGACTGAAACGCACAAAACCCTTCATAGGTGAAACACGAATGAACACCAAATCTCCCACAGAAAATTCTAATTTCCTTCTTCGGTTATCGGCATAAGATTTTTGTCTACTTTGAGCTTCTTTCATCCTATGACGAATAAAGTCAATCTTTTCTATGGCATCCCGAATAAAATCTGGACCTAAAACCAGCTTCTCACCGGCTTCAAGCCAACACGAAGGAGATCGGCATAGCCTCCCATAGAGTGCCTCAAAAGGTGCCATACTAATACTAGATTGGAAGCTATTATTATAAGAAAACTCAACAAGAGAGATATGATCCTCCCAACTTCCACCAAAGTCAAGGACACATGCACAAAGGAGATCTTCAAGAGTTTGATTCACATGCTCGGTTTGTCCATCAGACTGAGGCTGATAAGCGGTGCTAAAATTAAGCTTCGTTCCCAAAGCTTTTTGAAGACCTTTCCAAAATCCACTAGTAAATAATGGATCACGATCACTAACAATAGAAGTAGGAACTCCATGTAATTTAACAATTTCCTTGACATAGAGTTTAGCCAAAATAGGTATGGTCCGATTGGACCGAACGGGAATAAAATGGGCAGACTTTGTAAGTCTATCTACTATCACCCATAGGCTATCATGACCCGAACGAGAACGGGGAAGACCGTAAATAAAGTCTATGGAAATTTGATCCCACTTCCAAACGGGAATGTCCAAAGGTTGCAATAACCCACCCGACCTTTGATGCTCGGCCTTTATGAGTTAGCAAGTCATTCAACGCTTAATAAAGTTAGCAATATCAGATTTCATTCCGTCCCAATAATAAAGTCGCTTCATGTCCACGTACATTTTATTACTACCGGGATGAATGGTAAATTTAGAACGATGAGAATCTTCTAAAATGTCTTTATGAAGATCAATAATATTTGGCATAATAAGTCTACCAAATTTTCGAATACCGCCACGAGCATCAATATCAAAGTCTTTCAAACCTTCAATATCAATTTTATCCCTACAACTTTGGCTAAGAAGAACCAATTCGGAATCATGCTTTTGAGCTTCAAGAATGCGGTCTAAAAGAGAAGGATGAGCCTCAAGGCTACACAAAACAAGATATGAACATGAATTGGATTCATGGTCTCGAATCTCACAAGTGGATAAAGTCTCGAGATCATTCCATTCGGATATCATCATGGAAACAACCGCTTGTTGCTTTCGGCTAAGGGCATCGGCAACACGATTTCCCTTTCCGGGAGTATAAAGAACATCAAGATCATAAGATGCAAGGAACTTGAGCCAACGTTGTTGACGCAAATTAAGTTCCTTTTGGGAAAATAAATACTTCAAAGATTTATGATCGGTGTAGAGAACAAATTTCTCTCCCAAAAGATAATAACGCTAAATTCTAAGGGCAAAAACAATAGCCGCAAGCTCTAAATCATGAGTGGCATATCTAGTCTCGGCAGGCTTTAATTGCCTAGAAGCATAAGCGATAACACGTTTCCTTTGCATGAGAATGATACCCAAACCAACACGACTAGCATCGGTATAAACAATAAAATCTTGGTTTCCTTCGGGAATCACAAGAATAGAAGCATTGGAAAGGAGTTCTTTTAATTTATGAAATGAAGCTTCACATTTGTCTGACCAAATGTATTTAATTTCCTTCTTTGTCAAATTAGTAAGAGGTACGGAAATTTTAGAAAAGTCTTTTATGAAACGACGGTAATAACCCGCCAATCCGAGAAAGCTACGAATTTCCATCACACTCTCCGGTCTCTTCCAATTTTGAATCGCTTCAATCTTTGAAGCATCCACGGAAATTGCGGATTCAGAAATAATATGTCCTAAATATTTCACACGAGATTGCCAAAAGTGGCACTTAGAAAATTTTGCTTTCAATTGGTTGCTCCTAAGAGTTTCCAACACAATTCGAAGATGATTTTCATGCTCTTCCTCGGTTTTAGAATAAATAAGAATATCAACTATAAAGATGAGAACAAATCGATCGAGGAAGTCTTTGAAAACTCGATTCAGAAGGTCAACGAAATAAGCTGGAGTATTCGTTAAACCAAATGGCATAACAAGCCATTCATAAGATCCATAACGAGTACGGAACGATGTCAAAGGAATACTATCCTCTGCAATACGAAGCTGATGAAAACCGGTTGCTAAGTCTCACTGTGAAAAGACTCTAGCACCACTAAGTTGATCGAATAAATCATCAATCCAAGGTAAGCGATATTTATTCTTGATGGTGAGATCATTAAGCTTGCGGTAGTCAACGCAAAGTCTAAGTGTACCATCAAATTTCTTCACAAAATAGCCGAAGCTCCCCATGGAGAGGAACTAGAATGAACAAACTGTTTTGCTTCCAATTCGGATAATTGTTTACGCATCTCCTCATTTTCCTTATTGGACATACGATAAGGAGGACGAGTAATAGGTAGAGCTCCAGGGATTAGATTAATTCTGAACTCAATTGCTCGCTTAGGTGGTAATCCTAAAACGGGCTCAAATATGTCGGGAAATTCATGAACAATGTGAATGAGAGAAATAACATCTTCCTCATCATCATGAGGATTTAGAGAATACAAGGATGCTCCCGAATTGGAATCTGAATCTTTCAGAACAAGAGAAATCTGCTTAACAGATTGAGGATGTCGAAGATATATAGTCCGCTCAGGACATAGGATATGGGCTTCATATCGGTTAAGCCAATCCATCCCCAAAATCATTCCGAAACCTAGGTAGCGCATAACATGCAAATCGGCTCGGAAGGCATAATCACATAAAATAAACTCGACATCTTTAAAAAGTAAACTGAGTGTTGCGGATCCACCAACCGGATTTGCAATTCTCAATGAAGTCATCAAGCCAATAACATTCAAGGACAGAGCATCAACAAGTTCTTTTGATATAAAAGAGTGAGATGCACCCGTATCAAAAAGAACTCGAATAGGAAGATCACGAAATATAATAATGGCAACAAGGATAGAATGAGAAATACCTTGATCAAGAGAAGTGTTAGTAGGGGCTTGCACAACATTTAACTTGCCTTCCTTCTTGCTTTGAAGTTTGGGACATGAAGATATAGTATGACCCGAACTTTTGCAATAGCGACAAGTAAGAGACTTTGGACACTTGTTTGCATAATGGTCCTTAGAACCACAATTGTAACATTTTCCACGACTAGAGGTAGGAGTCTTTGTTACCAAAGTTGCTTGCTTCCCTTTCTTGTTGGTATTAGGCTTGAACTTAAAAGGCCTCTTCTTATTGATGTTTTGTTTGGCCCCCACAACTTCAACATCACTTTCTTTATCGGCCTCTTCGAGCCGAAGAGCGATATCAACAAGCTGATCGAATGAAACTTCTAGTTTTAGAAGTAATGGCTTTTTGAGATTCTTATTCAACCCATAGACAAATCTTTGATTTTTCTTTAATGGGGTATTAATATACTCGACCCCATATTTAGAGAGAGATTCAAAAGATGCGACGTAATCTGTCACAGAAGATTCACCGTGAACAAGGTCAATAAAGCGTCGAGCTAAAGATACTTTTTCAGCCTCCGGCACAAATTTCAACTCGAACCTTTCTTGGAATTGCTCCCAAGTAAGATCTTCTTCAATAATTTTCGAGATCAGAAGCTCATACCAATCTAATGCTCTCTCTCCTAGAGCATGCTAGAAGCCACTTGGAATCGATGTAGATCAATAAGATTCATACGTGAAAAGATGCGGTTGCATGTTCTAAGCCAAGCTTGGACTTCTATAACACTTTCGAAACCCTTGAAAGGCCTTCCACCCAAGTTGGTATAATCATTGCACAAGCGTGCAAACCCAGAATTAGGATGAGTAGGCTCTGGAATGGGTCCGATAGCTTGAGCATTTTTCACAAGATCTAGAAAGTTGCTGAGCAGACATAAATACTCCGTCCTGAGGAGTAGCACTAGATTAACCGGCGCTGGGACGGCCTGGTCTAACCATTTATCTTCTTTAAGAAAGAAAGAAGAGGAAAAAGGTTATTCATAGAATGAATATCAAACAAACTTGATTGATAAAATAATGCATCATAAAAAGAAATAGGATAGAACGGTACGAAGACTCGAATTAAATCCTATGGCACGATTCCTAAGAAAGACTTAGGACAATGATCCTTGCTAGATTATTCTACATTGTTCCGAAGTTTGGCTCCGATACCAAGTTGTGGCGCCCCACCTCTATACTCACACTAGCCAAGGACACTACGGGGTAATGCCGTCGACTGGCACGAAGAATAAGGCTATTGAGGAGCAACCATCTGTGTAATTGCTTTGTGCAAGTACCGATATGTCAGATAATATAACTTACATTTCATTTCAAGAGGAAATCCGACATATCATATACAAACTCAAAGCTACCACACAGTGGCTATGAGGACTTCGGAAACAAATATAGAAATAAGCATAACACAAATCAGTCACGGAGATTCATATCACAAAGGCGAAAATAGATATGAATATAACACATAAAAGTGTACATAAAAAAAGTGGTCAAACTAGATCCACTACATCACAAAAGAATAGATACAAGTGCGAGAAAAAAGAATAAGTATACAACAAGGAGTCTCTATCTCAAATGTATACTAACAAAAACTACTATGCTAAAGTAGTTAGCCAAAAGTCAAGTGACTGACCCTGATAAGCAGTCAAGCAGGAGCACCTGAAATACCTCGGTCTGACCCGAGTATTATTTAAGAAGAAAATAATAAACGGATCAGTCTAGGTATAAATATCATATAAAGTGAGATAGGATAAGAGATATGACAAAAACGTATGATAACAATAATGCCATACTACGACAAGTATACATCAAATAACAACAAAAATCATACAATATCCCAAATCATCTCAAACATTCAAAAAGAATCGCATTCTTTAAATTATTCACCAAAAACACAAATAATTGATAGAGCTCATCAATGCCTATCATCAAAATTGGTGAATCACAAATTCTAGAAATCATTAACTAGAAATGCAGAAATCACAAAGGGGGGAGGCCTATCACAAACGGGAGCATGAAAGCTCACCAACACGTGCAGCACAAACGAGTTGCTAACCCATGGTCGCTAACCATAGAGCCGGTGCAACGATGTAGTACAATGGTACGCCCGAGGAACCTGAAACTCAAATAAGCCGGAACAACGACGTAGTACAATGGTGCGCCTGATGAACCGAACTCCATAAAACCCGTAGGTCGCTAGCCTATAAAAATGAGACGAAGCTCAACAGAACGGGGTACAGTCCCCCACATGGACAAAGAGACATCGCATATCGCTAGTCTAAACCACAAAATGATCATCATCGATCATCAAGAAGTGTCGATTACACTAAGCTAGTAAATAAATGAGTTTAGCTTCATGTCCCATAAACACTAGTTTAACTTAAATATTTACGAACAAATTGTAGATTTCCACTCGAAAATTGTCACAAGAGTTCAATCGAACAAGTCCAAGAATTAACCGACGAAGTAAACGCAAGCGTTTCATACCGCTTGTTTTACTAAGCCGTTTAATTAGATTTCTCATACGAATGAGGTAAAGGTTTGTATATACTAATAGATTGGAAAACGGTTTTATAAACGAGATTTGTATTAAAAATAGAGTTGGAATCATCTTTGTGAAAGAGTTTGAATATTTACTACTATTATAGAAACCTTTGTACTTTAAAGTGACAAATCACAAAATTGATTGTAAAAACAATCAATCACCAAAAATTCACATACGAAGACGTGAATCAAATCCATAGAAATCGATACCGAATCCATCAAAACGGAACTGTATGGTCAGTCGACTGAAACATGCCTAGAAACTCTCGGGTTTCAGGTTCAGTCGACTGACTCTGCAGTTCAGTCGACTGATACAGGGACAGGAACTTTTCTGTTCCCAGTTCAGTCGACTGAACTGTATGGTCAGTCGACTGAACTGTATGGTCAGTCGACTGACACTGGGGTAGAAAATTTTCTGTTCCCAGATTCAGTCGACCGACCTTACAGTTCAGTCGACTGAACTGCCATTTGCAGCATTTTCAGCCTAGCCCAAGAGGGGCTAAAATCCAAACCGGGAGTGATCGGACGAGCAATGGAGACTAGGGATTTATGCCAAGCGACAACCCAGCCTTATAGGCTCTTCGATACACCCCCAACAACATGTTCAAACATCAAAGATAGGATTTTTAAAGATTTGACTTCAAAACACCAAAAATTGGAATATTCATCAGACCAATTCAATTCAAAGGCAAATGAACAAGGAATAGATGTTAGGAATTACTACCTAACAACTATCAAAGATGTAGACATAGATGTGAGTTCAAAAACTCACCTTTTAAACCTAAAACAACAAATAAGAAGCTCTAGAACAAGTAAAGATTGATTTCTATTCAACAACACCTCTAAAATCTTCAATCTATTACCAAAGGTGATGTTTTTCCTAAGTTAGGTTATAGGAATTTCTGAAAATTGAAGAGGGATTGAGATGGAGAAGATGAAGAGGATGCTTACCTAAGATTCTCTTGGATTTTGGACTTGAATTTGTATTTCCTAAACAAACTAGGGTTTTGGAATTCTAATTTCCAATCTCTTCCCCCATTTTTGCTTTAGCTTGAGTGTTAGGAAATAGAATGAGTGAATGGATGAAGAGTAGAGGAGTTAGGGTTATTTGTTAGGTTGGTGGGCTGAAACCCAAACCTAAAGCCCTAAATGAAAATATCAAAATTTTACTCAACTCCAAACATATCGATGTTTATACTAAAAAAGATTGCAAACGCCATTTTGGACTCAATGGAAGTGGTCTCGAGTCCTAATTCGACTGTTTGCAAAAAGTGACATTTCAGACTTAAATCCGACTAACGATGCTATATTTAAATAAAACATGTAAATACACAATCGTAAAATATGCAGGTTGTTACAAAAATAACTTTAAACATTTGGTTTTATATCTAATGAAGCTTTGCACCTCCGCTATTTTTCGATATATCCCTGCTTTATCCCCGCTGTAACTTTTTGCACCTCCACCGCTATGAAACCGCTGAGCGCTTTAACTGCATAGCTCCTCTCTGTCTTCAACTAGGTTATTTGGGCAGAGAGAAATGATAGATGCTTCAATAATAATGTAAGTTTTACGCTTAACCTATGTCATAAAATTTTACACTTATTCTCTGTGACGCCCCACTCTGAGACCCACATTAGCAAAGAGTATTACAAGGTAACACCGTCTACTAATGCAGAGAATAGAGCTGGATAGGAGCGACCATCTATAGCCTTGCTTTAACTATCTATTGAATACATCGATAATTGCCCTACCTAGCAGATCGACATATCAAATGAATACTTAAAGCAAAACCATAGGTGGCTAGAGGATCTATCAGAACAAAATATAACAACTCAAATGTAATAAACATCACAGAACAATGGATCATCATAAACACATATACTTATACGTAACAGAGTGTACAAAGTAATACATGTCAAGTGGTATGGCAAACCACAATATACAAACGATTCCAAAAGAATACATACCAGAGTTACAGCAAAATAGGACTACGCAAAAAGCTATGACAAAAAGAAGCTAGCGGAATAGTCCATGCGGAAGCAAAATAGGCTAAGTCCAAAAGCACCTAACCTGAAACATCTCGGTCTGACCCGAGTATAAAATACACGGGTCAGTCTAGCTAAACAAATCAGTTAGATAAACTAAACAACAATAAACCTGCAAGGCTACAAAGTATAACAAATATCTCTAAAAAGTGATAACACAATCATCTAACAAAAGATGAACATAACAAAACAAGCCTCATGTCATCGACATCTCAAATAAACAAAGGATATCATATCCCAAATCAAGCCAAAAGGCAAATAACAAATACCAATGAAGGTACACAAGTTCCACTAGATGATCGCTACATATCATGCGGCTCAAAAAGACCAACACTGAAAGGCGATGCACTAGGGAATATACATATCAATCAAAACAACAAAAGATGCTCGAGCTCAGTACTGTATAACAAGGATCCATAAGCCCGAAGGCTCCAAACCCAATATCACTTGAGCCGGGGTGAAGGACCAACTCCAAAGCGATATTAAAGCAACAAACCCGAAGGCACAAACCCAAAGGCAACATACCCGAAGGCAACAAACCTAGGGAGACAGTCTGAAGACACTATCCCAAAGGCAACAAACCGTAGTGGTGAAGGTCCGGAGGCCCAGTATTGGACACCACTAACTGGCGGAATGTGTCACAACTCTTGAAAAGGAACCCGAAAAGCGTTAACGCGAGTCCCATAACCACTCGTTCGCACTAAATGGTTTACTATCCATTAGCCCATTTCACTCAAAGCATTACAATGTTTACCTCATCTCATCGGTAAACAAGACACAAAGGTCAAAACAATCAATCGAATAGGTCGGGGATTAATCGGAAAGGTGAATGCGCGGATTCATGGTCTGTGTTTTACCTAACCATTTAATCTCCTTTCCACTTCGTTCGAAGTGCAAAATTGTGTGTGTTTAAATAGAAATTCATAAAGCGGAGAAGGGAGCTTTTAATATGATTTAGAGGGATTATTTATAAAAAACCGTGAATGAAGTCAAAGGTAAGTTATCAAAGCCAAATATGCAATATCAACCACTAAGAACCAACTTGGATCGATAAAATTTGGAAAATCAAACAAAACGAACAAAAATAGGCAAAACAGGCAAAACAGGAGCAGGTCGGTCGGCCGGCTACAGGGCTCGGTCGGCCGGACACTGTTCTGGAAAATTCTCGGGAAGTAGGTCGGTCGACCGGACTTCCTGGGTCGGTCAGCCGGAGCCTGAATTCCTGCACTTCCAAAACAGAGGCAGGGAATAGCTCAGGTAGCAGGTCGGTCGGCCGGACCCTGAGTTCGGTCGGCTGGACCTAAACCTGGGCTGTTTCCAGCCTATGCAAATGATGATCAAACTCTCCCAACTTTCAATCGGTCGAGCACGGACGCTTGGGGTTCATGCCTAACGGCTACCCGGTCCTATAAGCACATCGATTCATTACCAAAACAAGATCAAAACATCCATAAAGGAATGTTCATAAAAATTAGACTTTGAAACCCAATAATTGGAATGCACATAAAACCAACCCAAACAAAGATCAAATGCATATGAACAAGTAATAGGAATCCATACCCATCACTCAAAGATGATTATAGTCATAGATGTGAGATAAAATATCACCTTTTTACACAAAACTAAGAAGAAGAAGGAGCTCAAATGCAAAGAAACAACCAACCACACTCCACTTCAACTCTACAAACTTCAATCTAAGAATATACACATATTTCCCAAATTAGGGTTAGGAAATTTCTGAAATTGAAGAGGAGAAGAGTTGGAGAAGATGAAGAGGAGGCTTACCTATCCTTCTCTTTGATTTTTGGAGCAAGAATTCAAGTTGCAAGAAGAAACTAGGGTTTTGTAATTTCTAATTCCTCTTCCTCTCCACCATTTTCAGTTTGCTTGAGGAAATGAAATGAAATGTGAGTGAATGGATGAAGAGTTAGAGAGCTAGGGGTTAAGTGGGGTTAAGGGCTAAACCCAAACCCAAGCCCAAATAGAAAAAAAGTGGCAAAAGTCATCTTACTCCAAACATATCAAAGATTATACTCAAAAAGATCGCAAACGCCATTTTGAACTCAATGGAAATAGTTTCAAGCTCCAATTCAGCCGTTTGCAAAAAGTAACATTTCAGACCCTAAAACCCGACTAACGACGCTACATTTAAATATAAAATTGTTAAACATGCAGGTTGTTACAGATCTCCCCTCCTTACAAAATTGCGTCCCCGCAATTTCCTAGAGACGATATTTGTAACAACTACATACAACAACAAACAAAAAAAAAGGAATTAAGCTTGAGATGAAAAGATATACTCACCGTTTCAAAGCAAAGATAGAAAACCCGGATAAGATCGCTCAATAAATTCTCTGGTTTCCCAAGTACAATCATTGGGATTAGCGGACCATTGAACTTTAAGAGCGGCATGTCCTTGTTTCGAAGGTGTCGCACCTCCGTGTCAAGTACGCGAATAGGCTGCTGTACAATAGATAAGTCTGGTGAGATCTCAAGCCCTTACAAATCTAGAGAGTCGATAACAGAATCCGATTCTCGAAGACACTTCCGAAGCTGAGAGACGTGAAACACGTTGTGAACTCCGGATAGATGAGCTGAAAGTGAAACTCTATAAGCCACAGGGCCAATACGTTCAGTAATAGGAAATGGTCCTACAAAGCGAGGAGCCAATTTCCCCGTCACACTGAAGCGCATAACCCCTTTCAAAGGAGAAACACGAATAAAGACGAGATCACCAACCGAGAACTCGAGAGGCTTCCTACGGTTATCCGCATAGGATTTCTGGTGGCTTTGTGCCTCTTTCATTCTCTGACGAATAAGAACAATCTTCTCAGAAGAATCATGAACAAAATCTGGGCCAAGAATAAGCTTCTCCCCAGATTCCAACCAACAAGAAGGTGATCGACATGGCCTTCCATATAAGGCTTCGAAAGGAGCCATACCGATACTGGACTGAAAACTATTGTTGTAGGAAAATTCTACAAGGGGTAGATGATCCTCCCAACTACCACCAAAATCAAAAAGACAAATACGGAGGAGATCTTCCAAGATACGATTCACCCATTCAGTCTGTCCATCAGACTGCGGATGATAAGCTGTAGAAAAATTTAGCTTTGTGCTCAAAGCTTGCTGAAGACTCCGCCAAAAATGACTCGTGAATAAGGGATCACGGTCACTCACAATGGAACAAGGGATACCATGAAGTCGAACGACTTCCTTCACATAAAGCTTAGCCAAAAGAGGAGCAGTCCGAGTGGACTTAATCGGAATAAAGTGAGCGGACTTGGTCAATCGATCAACTATGACCCAAACAGAAGTATGGCCCGACCTCGAACGAGGTAGACCATCAATGAAATCCATCGAAATATGATCCCATTTCCACAATGGAATCTCTAACGGCTGAAGGAGACCAGAAGGGCGTTGATGCTCGGCTTTAATACGTTGACAAGTTATGCCATTGCTCACATAACTTGCCACATCGCGCTTCATGCCTTCCCAATAATATAAGCGACAAATGTCGGCATACATCTTGCTAGAACCAGGATGAATAGTATACTTAGAACGATGACAATCATCAAGAATGTCATGCCTAAGTGCAGAATCAGAAGGCACAATAACCCGGTTCTTCTTGCGAAGGCACTGATGAGAATCAATACTGTAATCCAATGACGTCTCATCACTGGATCCAGTCTCAACAAGATGAATAAGATGCACAAGATCAGGATCACGCTGCTGAGCTTGGGCAATACGATCCAATAGAGAGGGCCGAGCTTCCAAACTGAATAATGCTATCGAAGAATCAGAGGATGAAGATCGATCACGAATATCACAAAAAGATAGAATCTCAAGAATATCCCATTCAGCAAGCATCATAGAAACAACAGCCGAATGTTTGCGACTAAGCGCATCAGCAACACGATTACCCTTACCAGGGGTATACTGGATATCAAAGTCATAGGAGGCAAGAAACTTGAGCCAACGTTGTTGCCTCATATTGAGTTCCTTCTTAGTGAACAAATATTTTAACGATTTATGATCGGTATAGAGAATGAAGCGCTCGCCTAATAAATAGTGGCGCCAAATCTTCAAGGCGAAGACAATGGAGGCTAACTCAAGATCATGAGTGGCATAGCGAACTTCATTCGGGCGCAGTTGCCTAGAAGCATAAGCAACCACCCGATCTTTTGCATAAGCACGGCACCGAGGCCACTACCACAAGCATCGGTGTAGACAACAAGATCATGATTCCCTTCGGGAACCACGAGAATAGGAGCATTAGTGAGAAGTTCCTTTAATGTATGAAAGGAAGCTTCACACTTGTCGGACCAAATATAACGAATGCCTTTCCGAGTAAGGCTGGTGAGAGGAAGAACAACACGAGAAAAATCCTTAATAAACCGACGGTAATAACCCGCCAATCCAAGAAAACTACGGATCTCATGAACATTCTCAGGCCTCTTCCAATTTTGAATGGCTTCGATCTTTGAAGGATCGACAGAGATGCCGTCGGAAGATACAACATGGCCTAAGAACTTAACCTTATCCTCCCAAAAATGGCACTTGGAGAATTTGGCTTTTAGCTGATGGTGACGAAGAGTACTCAAGACAATTCTCAAGTGATTAGCATGCTCGGCTTCAGATTTAGAATAAACAAGAATGTCGTCAATGAACACAAGAACGAACTTATCGAGATATTCCCGAAATACCCGATTCATAAGATCAACAAAGAAAGCCGGAGCGTTCGTCAAACCGAACGGCATAACGAGACACTCGAAAGAACCATATCGAGTGCGGAAAGCGGTAAGAGGTATGCTATCTTCCGCGACTCGGAGCTGATGAAAACCAGTGGCAAGGTCGAGCTGAGAGAAGACCTTAGCGCCACTCAATAGATCGAACATATCGTCGATTCTAGGCAATGGATACCTATTCTTGATGGTCAACTCGTTAAGCTTGCGATAGTCAATGCAAAGCCTAAGAGTTCCATCGGACTTCTTCACGAAGACGACCGCGGTACCCCACGGTGAAAAACTGGATTGAATCAACTGCTTGGACTCAAGCTCTAAAAGCTGCTTCTTGAGTTCCTCATTTTCTTTTGTAGACATCCTCGTGGGAGGACGACCAACTGGCTTCGCGCCTGGAATGAGGTCAATACGAAACTCGATCGCCCGCTTGGGTGGCAAACCCGAAACTGGCTCAAAAACATCAAAGAACTCACAAACAATAGGAATACGAGATATATCATCATCTTGCGAACCGAGAGAATATAAAGCCATTTCGGAACTGTCCACATCCCGAAGAACAAGAGATAGCTGAGTAGGCGAATCCGAATGTCGAAGATATATAATTCTCTCCGAATAAATGATCTTGGCATCATATCTCACTAGCCAGTCCATACCCAAAATCATATCAAATCCCAAACAAGAGATAACGTGCAGATTCGCACGAAAAGAAAAACCACATAAAACAATCTCAACATTATCACAAAGCAAGCTAAGGGTCGCGGATCCCCCAATAGGATTCGTAATCCTCAATGAAGTAACCATACAAGAAACATCCAAAGATAAATCATCGACGAGCTTCTTCGATACGAAAGAATGTGAAGCACCCGTATCGAAAAGAACTCGTATACTATGGTCATGAAACAAAATAGAACCTTCCAAAATAGATGGAGATATACCTTTGGGCTGAGAGGGACCTTCAGAAGCCTTGGCAGCATTAATCTTGCCTAACTTAGCACCACCAGGAACAATAGGGCAAGTAGAAACATGATGACCTTCCTTCTTGTAATAGCGGCAGAAGAGAGGCTTAGGACAAGCTTGAATAATATGATCCGGAGAACCACAATTGAAACACTTCCGAAGGGAAGGTATTCCAGCAGGCTGAGATTGAGAATTAGCACCACCAGTCTTCTTCTTCTTAGAAGGAAAAGACTTCTTCCGAAATGGAAACTGCTTCTTGTTGGGGTTCTTGGAAACCTCAACATCCTCACTACTATTACACTCTTTCTCGATAATTTCGAGATGGAGTGCTAAATCAACCAACTCCTCAAAAGAAAGCTTGAGCTGGAGCAACAAAGATTTCTTAAGATACTTCTTAAGACCGGAGACAAACTTCAAATTCTTCTTATAAGAAGTGCTAATGAATTCAAGACCATACTTAGATAAAGCCTCGAAGGATGCAACATACTCAGAAACAGAAGACTTCCCTTGCTTCAACTCAAGGAAGCGACGGGTCAATAAAACTTTTTCAGATTCAGGAACGAACTTAAGTTCAAATCGCTCCTGAAACTGAGTCCAAGAAAGAGTAGCCTCATCAATTTCGGCTATAAGGAGCTCATACCAATCAAGGGCACGCTCTTGTAATAAGTTAGAAGTTACAAGAACTCTATCATGGTCAGAAAGATCCATGCAAGAGAAGATACGCTCACATGTGCGAATCCAAGCTTGAACTTCAAGAACGGACTTGGAGCCTTTGATTGGCTTTCCACCAAGATGAGAAAAATCACTGCACAGGCGTGCAAAAGCAGACTTGCGTGGAGGAGATGTACGAATAGGAGCTGGAGGCTGAGTGCTCCTAAATAACTCCAAGAACTGATCAGCAGACATATAAACGCCATCCAGATGTGAGCCACTGGATTGCCCTGCATCCAAACGTCGTCCTCTGCCTCTTCCGGCCATTAGCTGAAAGTTAAGATAAGGAAAGATTAATCACAAGGTAGATATTATTTATTCAAATATGGAATATTCTGGAATTCAAAATGCATTCCTAGACATATTCCCAAATTCTATCTACCCCAAAGGCATAGAAAGAAATAAGGCACGGTGATTCAAAGATTCGTAACATTCGTACAACACTTTAATGTACCGTAATATGTGTCTCTGTTCTATGTTTGTCATATTTTGTTTTGAACTCAGCTCTGATACCAAGCTGTGACGCCCCACTCCGAGACCCACATTAGCAAAGAGTATTCCAAGGTAACACCGTCTACTAATGCGGAGAATAGAGCTGGATAGGAGCGACCATCTATAGCCTTGCTTTAACTATCTATTGAATACATCGATAATTGCCCTACCTAGAAGATCGACATATCCAATGAATACTTAAAGCAAAACCATAGGTGGCTAGAGGATCTATCAGAACAGAATATAACAACTCAAATGTAATAAACATCACAGAATAGTGGATCATCATAAACACATATACTTATACATAACAGAGTGTACAAAGTAATACATGTCAAATGGTATGGCAAACCACAATATACAAACGATTCCAAAAGAATACATATCAGAGTTACAGCAAAATAGGACTACGCAAAAAGCTATGACAAAAAGAAGCTAGCGGAGTAGTCCATGCGGAAGCAAAATAGGCTAAGTCCAAAAGCACCTAACCTGAAACATCTCGGTCTGACCCGAGTATAAAATACACGGGTCAGTCTAGCTAAACAAATCAGTTAGATAAACTGAACAACAATAAACCTGCAAGGCTACAAAGTATAACAAATATCTCTAAAAAGTGATAACACAATCATCTAACAAAAGATGAACATAACAAAACATGCCTCATGTCATCGGCATCTCAAATAAACAAAGGATATCATATCCCAAATCAAGCCAAAAGGCAAATAACAAATACCAATGAAGGCACACAAGTTCCACTAGATGATCGCTACATATCATGCGGCTCAAAAAGACCAACACTGAAAGGCGATGCACTAGGGAATATACATATCAATCAAAACAACAAAAGATGCTCGAGCTCAGTACTGTATAACAAGGATCCATAAGCTCGAAGGCTCCAAACCCAATATCACTTGAGCCGGGGCGAAGGACCAACTCCAAAGCGATATTAAAGGCAACAAACCCGAAGGCAACATACCCGAAGGCAACAAACCTAGGGAGACAGTCCGAAGACACTATCCCAAAGGCAACAAACCGTAGTGGTGAAGGTCCGGAGGCCCAGTACTGGACACCACTAACTGGCAGAATGTGTCACAACTCTTGAAGGAACCCGAAAAGTGTTAACGCGAGTCACATAACCACTCGTTCGCACTAAACGGTTTACTATCCATTAGCCCATTTCACACTCAAAGCATTACAATGTTTACCTCATCTCATCGGTAAACAAGACACAAAGGTCAAAACAATCAATCGAATAGGTCGGGGATTAATCGGAAAGGTGAATGCGCGGATTCATGGTCTGTGTTTTACCTAACCATTTAATCTCCTTTCCACTTCGTTCGAAGTGCAAAATTGTGTGTGTTTAAATAGAAATTCATAAAGCGGAGAAGGGAGCTATTAATATGATTTAGTGGGATTATTTATAAAAAACCGTGAATGAAGTCGAAGGTAAGTTATCAAAGCCAAATATGCAATATCAACCACTAAGAACCAACTTGGATCGATAAAATTTGGAAAATCAAACAAAACGAACAAAAATAGGCAAAACAGGCAAAACAGGAGCAGGTCGGTCGGCCGGCTACAGGGCTCGGTCGGCCGGACACTGTTCTAGAAAATTCTCGGGAAGCAGGTCAGTCGACCGGACTTCCTGGGTCGGTCAGCCGAAGCCTGAATTCCTGCACTTCCAAAACAGAGGCATGGAATAGCTCAGGTAGCAGGTCGGTCGGCCGGACCCTGAGTTCGGTCGGCCGGACCTGAACCTGGGCTGTTTCCAGCCTATGCAAATGATGATCAAACTCTCCCAAATTTCAATCGGTCGAGCACGGACGCTAGGGGTTCACGCCTAACGGCTACCCGGCCCTATAAGCACATCGATTCATTACCAAAACAAGATCAAAACATCCATAAAGGAATGTTCATAAAAATTAGACTTTGAAACCCAAGAATTGGAATGCACATAAAACCAACCCAAACAAAGATCAAATGCATATGAACAAGTAATAGGAATCCATACCCATCACTCAAAGATGATTATAGTCATAGATGTGAGATAAAATCTCACCTTTTTACACAAAACTAAGAAGAAGAAGAAGCTCAAATGCAAAGAAACAACCAACCACACTCCACTTCAACTCTACAAACTTCAATCTAAGAATATACACATATTTCCCAAATTAGGGTTAGGAAATTTCTGAAATTGAAGAGGAGAAGAGTTGGAGAAGATGAAGAGGAGGCTTACCTATCCTTCTCTTTGATTTTTGGAGCAAGAATTCAAGTTGCAAGAAGAAACTAGGGTTTTGTAATTTCTAATTCCTCTTCCTCTCCACCATTTTCAGTTTGCTTGAGGAAATGAAATGAAATGGGAGTGAATGGATGAAGAGTTAGAGAGCTAGGGGGTTAAGTGGGGTTAAGGGCTGAATCAAAGATTATACTCAAAAAGATCGCAAACGCCATTTTGAACTCAATGGAAATAGTTTCGAGCTCCAATTCGGCCGTTTGCAAAAAGTAATATTTCAGACCCTAAAATCCGACTAACGACGCTACATTTAAATTAAACATTTAAATATAAAATTGTTAAACATGCGGGTTGTTACATTCTCTATCTGCACAGGTTACATATACACTCCTCTTCAGCTAAGACTACGCAGCCTATAGCATGATAATGAGTCTGTCAATGACTGCGATGTGTTCCAGGCTTTCGTTCCTAGAAATGTGGACCCGTCGGATGTCGACTAGCCTGCGGTGGCTATGGTTTCGGGCTCCCTGGATTGCTACATTACTGTTATCTATTTTTCTTAGCTACTTGTTTATGATGTTTATCGCTATTATGCAGTTTGTACTTATGTGTGTTGGTAATATCTTTGCCATTTAAACACTTCACTTTGATGATTTTATTGCCACCGATCAAGCATGTTGATCGAAAACCTTTTTTATTTCTAGTTATGCTTTTGGCTGTGTAGTCCTATACTACACATTTGTTTTCTAAAAAAATAGATATATAAATAAATCAAATTACTTGTTAATCCTTATATTTTATTAATCAACCTACTCACCTCATGTAACTTTTTCCCTCTTAATTCGCCTTGGATCGTCTCTGCATTGATTTGTTGATTTCTCCCTCCTACTTGATTTTCTCTTCAATTTGTTTGTCTCCTCTTCTTTCTAATCTTTGATTTTGTTTTTGTTTTTATTTTCGAAGAATCGGTTGATTTAAAGAGAACAATGAGTTTAGTTTTGGAAGAGACATCGTTTTGGTACGATCAGTATTAAATTAGGGTTCTTCGTATTAGCTTAAGGTTCTATTTATAGTTGTAAGGATCGCCATTAGCTGTCAGATTGAAAATTATAAAATCCAAGCCGTTCGGTCTAAAAGAACCTAGCTTGGAATACTCATCCGGTCGACTGCTTTGTCTTGGGCGGTCGACTGCTGGGAGTCGACATATCTAAGTTGGGGTGTCGACCGGTGGAGCTTTCCTAATTTAATTTTTTTTCCTTATATATTTAAATATTTTCGATTCCAAAAATTTTAAACTTTAATAAGTTCTCCATACGAGCTCCGACTACAAACTTTATGTATGAAAATTATCTAGAAAATCGCTATAAACACAATGGTGCAAATTTAATAGCCAAAATTGGATGTTTTTGAAAATTCAATTTTGTTCCTCATTATATTTAATTTAAGTTCTTTTATTAAATTTTTGATCAATTTTTGCTGGGTGTTATAATTTATTTGATTGATTTGTGTGCTAGAGTTGTGATTACTATGTGATTTGAGGATGTCATGTGATGTAGGTATTACTGTGTTGGATACCCCAACAGCCATATCCTATTAGTATATTATTCCTGTATGATGATAGTATATTGTGTTAAGTGCTAACTTGCTAGATGTAGGAACAAGTCAGATATGATCCCTATGCCTTATGTTCCTATGTTCTATATCGACTTTTATAGTATCTTGAGATTATGGATCGCTCATACCAGACCATTGTCTAACTCAAGATTTTATGCTTTGATTCTTATTATCTCAGATACTCTTAAATGAGTAGATTAATAGTAGGTATGAGATAGAGCATGGAGCCATATAGAGGATAAGTAGGAGTCTATACTTTTCATGTATCTACTTTTGGAGCTTATACGTTATATTTCCACTGTATAGAACCGTGGAATTTTATTAATGCTATGCTATTTTTGTCTAAAGACTTCTATTTGGGTTATAATCTAATTTATAAATTTTATTTCTTATTTTATATAACTGTGATAAACCTACTATGCTCTGATTTTGTGGTTCATTTTTGCTATACTACAATCTCTCCAATTTTATATCTATGTGATTATTATATATTATCATATGCATTATGCGATAACAACATGTTATGATTTTGGAGTTTTAGTTACTTATCCTTGATTGTTACTCTCTATCGATCGGATACCATTATAGCATCCTGTACATGTATATTAAGAACCAGATATGTAGGGTGGTCGTCAACACCTTGGATGGTTATAAAACTTGTAGAGTTAGGGGACTAGGAAATGAAGCTTGTTAATTCAGATTCGGTATCATGTGATGCATGTGAGATGGATTAGCTGAATTATTATGAATTTCCCATGAATTTTTTTTGGAAGATGCTTCCAGTTAGGGTTATATGTGGATGAATAAGGGCTACTTTGAGATATCGCATTACTTTGTCCTTAAGCCTAATAACGCCTTCTTCTATTTGAGAAATTCAAGTTTCTAAGAGGAGATAATTGGATCTATGACATGCACTCCTCTGGTAGAAGCACAGAGAAGATGAATTGATTCTCATTGCATATATTCTTCAAAATTGTCCCCTAAGGTTGTTTCTAGGGAATGACAATGGTGGATAACTCTTCATCTCCTCCTAAAGATTCTTCCCATGGTGTCTATGGTTTCCATGGAAACAAACCCTATAATAATGACGGTTTTATTCCCATGATTAGTAACCCGCTCGCCATTCCTGGTTTTCAACCAATGATCATCAATTTTCGTGCAACCCTTTTGTTCCGTCTGCTTATGGTAGTTTCAGGCTGCATTTTCAAGACTTCCCAAGGAAGTCTCTTTGGACAAAGCAACCTTGTCCTACAATTAATTCTTCTTCATGTCAATCTGTTGGTGGTCATCATTTTGAATCTGCTTTGGATATTGTAATGAACAATGCTAATGAACCTATGGATATTCCTTCCTCTTCGTTCAAAATTTGGAAAGATGTTATTGTTGTATCTCGATTTGAATCTACAGTGTCTCTGTGGCTGAGTCACGGACTAGGTCACTCTCTTTAAGATGTTTCGCCATTGTGCCGGAATCGTGCAAGGCAGTCTTTGATGCGACGTCGTCTCCAGGATAAAACAGCTCTAAATCAATATCAACAACCTCTTGCACGAAGACTAGTGAGTCAATAACACCCAAAAAATATTGCTTGGATCTAAGAAAGTTTAAGGCAGTAGAAGAAGAGAACTCGGTTTACAAACTAATAAAATTTTTGTCAAATTGCTTGGTTTATATAGGGATAAATCTGAGTAGAAAACGGGGCTGAGTTATGAGAAAATACCGGATCTAAGTTTACTGGATTTTATTACTAAGTCAAAGTTGGTTTAACAATATACTGCCAAAAAATAAACAGCTCTACATCTCATTAGCCAAGTCAAGCCTTACTCGGCACGGGTCAGGTCGGGTCGAGTCGAGTCGGTCGGCGCGCACACGCATGTGTGATGGCAAGCATGCTCTCCTTCCTCAACATAAGAGAAAACATTGGATGCCCAAAATGGCCTATCCTTTCATTTGTGAATCCTATATTTAAATAGGACTACTCTATAGTTCCCCACAATGTGGGACAATTTAATAAGAGGGGTATTCTATACTCCTTTCAATATTTTTTACAATTCATTTTAAAATCAAATTTTCCAACAATTCCCCACTTTAATTTTTAAAAATATTTTTCTCGAGCAATTTCTGATTTTATAAGATTGCACATAAACAAAGGGATCTTTCGATTTGAACCTTTGCATAGTGAATAAGATCCAGATTATACTAGAATGACTCATAGTCTTGAACTCTATCTCTGACATTAAACCACATACAACCTTTCTAAGGTGCAGCCTATTGCTTCAAGGCCATGCACGTCTATCCCAGTTTAGTGAACACTCTAGGAATTTTGCCCAAAAATTCCATAGGAAATGACCATATTTCCACATTCACATAGGTGAATCTATCAAGAGTACTCATGTAACTAGGTACTCTACTCCACATAGAGTATAGAATTCATTAAGAGTTAAAATCATCCTCATATCGCTTCAGGATTATATGCTTCTAGCTTGTTCAATCAATGCCACTTCATAACTTGTTATTACACATTGAACCTAGTTCTTGGGATCTCCAGTCATTAGGTTAGATTGCTATTATGATTGACTTCTCATTCTCTGAGTTCTCATTCTAAGGGAAATAGTCCCATCCTTTTAGATGTAGAAATGACTTTCTCTCTACCCAATCATTTCGTCAAAGGATTTTCCAGATTCTCATCAGTGCCCACATGATCCACTCTTACAGATCCTGAAGAGATATACTCTCTTACAGTACCATGCTTACGATTAATTTGTCGTCTTTTACCATTGTAATTCAACTTTTGCAATAGCCATGGTACTATCACAGTGGATCAACATAGTTGGTATTGGTTTTTCCCATAAAGGGATCTCAGCTAGCAAATTTCTTAAGTAATCTGCTTCTTCGCTAATAGTAGCTAGTGCAATCATTTCTGACTTCATAGTAGGTTGAGGCAAAATAGTCTGTTTCTAAAATTTCCAAGCAACAGCTCCTCCTGTAATACTGAAAATATATCCTCTGGTGGCTTTGGAATCGTCTGATAACATATTCCAATCTACATCGCTATATCCTTCAAGGACAGCGGTAAATTTCTGATGGTGTAATCCAAGGTTCATAGTTCTTTTAAGGTATCCACGACCCTTTCAATAGCGTGCCAATGCTCTATACTAGGTCTGCTAGTAAACCTGCACAATAATCCCATGACATAGGCAATTTCGGGGCTAGTATAATCAGTGACATATCGAAGGCTGCCAATGATGCTCGCATATTCAGACTATCTTACACCTTCATCAATGTTCTTAAATAATTTTACACTTGGATCATATGGTGTACTGGTAGGTTTACATTCAAAGTAGTTATATTTCTTTAACATCTTTTCAGTATAATGAGACTGATCCAAAGAAATTCCCTTTTTAGACTTAGTAATCTTAATACCAAGAATTACACTCGCTTCACCAAGATCTTTCATATCAAAATTGGCACATTGTATGGACTTAACATGATTCACAACATGAATATTCGAACCAAATATAAGTAAATCATTTATATATAAACTTATGATATTGCAAATGTTATCCTCTGATTTATAACAAATACACTTGTCACTTTCATTTACTTAAAACCATGTGAAATAACTAGGTTGTCAAATTTTTCATTCCATTGTTTAGGTGGCTGTTTAAGACCATATAGAAAATTATCTAATTTACAAACTTTATGCTCTTGACCAGGTATAATAAAACCTTTGGGTTGGTCCATATAAATCCCTTCTTCTAATTCACCATTCAGAAAAGTGGTTTTTACATTCATTTCATGAATTAGTAGATCATAAAATGAAGCAAGAAAAATTAATACTCGAATTGATGTTATTCTTGTAACGGGTGAAAAGGTATCAAAAAGGTCAATATTTCATTTTTGTCTAAATCCTTTAGTTATAAGACAAGCCTTATATTTATCAATTGTACCATCATATTTCAACTTCTTTTTAAGTACCACTTACAACCTGTAGTTTTACAACCTGGAGGTAAGTCAACTAGATGCCAAATTTTATTAGATTCAAGAGATTCCATTTCACCATTTATAACTTCTTGCCAGAGGTTTGAATCTGAAGAAGACAGGGCTTCTTTTAGATTAACAGGGTCCTCTTTTAGTGCATAAGCATAATATTCTAGACCAAAATCTTTAGTTATCCTAGCACTTTTACTTCTTCTAGGTTCAGATTCAATTTCTGCATATTTTTTATTATTGGATTATTAGTGGTAGATGTGCCTCCACTATTCCTAAGTTTAAAGGGAAATTTATTTTCAAAGAAATCAGCATCATTTGACTTAATAATAACTCGAGCATTCAAATCAAAACATCTATATGCATTACAGTTAATGGAAAAACCAATAAAAACACATTCATATGCTCGACTTGCTAATTTAATTCTTTTAGGGTCAATAATATGAATATATGCTAAACAAACTCAAGTTTTAAAATAAGATAAGTTAGGTTTATGATTTTTAAAATTCTTAAAAGGTGAAATTTTGCTCTTAGATTTAGGAATTCTATTTAAAAACATAACAAATAGTTAACAAAATTTCCCCCACAAGTGTGATGCTGCACCAGAATTTAATAAAATAGCTACAGCTAATTCGGTAAGAGTTCTATTTTTTCTTTCAGCTTTACGTTTATTTCAGGCGAATAAGGTGCAGTTCTCTCATGAAATATGCCATGTTGATTTTAAAATTCAATGATTAGGTTAGATTCATATTATGTTCCTCTATCACTTCAAAATCACTTAATTTTTTTTATTAAATTGGATTTCAATTTCAATGACAAATAACTTAAACATATATAAAGCATCACTTTTATTTTTCATGAGACAAACATAAGTGAAATCAGAGCAATCATCAATAAAAGATAATAAAGTAGAGTTTGTAATCCCTACTTAGAGTGCCATCAAGTTCACATATATCAGAATGTATTAAATCTAAAGGTTTCGACTCTCTAAACACAAATTTATGTGAGGTCTTTGTAATTTTAGCTTGGCTACAATATTCACATTTTTCGGAATCACTTATGGATACTTTAGGGATTAAGCCTAATTTATTCATGTTATGAATCAATCAGTTATTAACATGACAAAGTCTATCATGCTAAATATTAAAATCACAAAGCATATAAACAGAACTATTAACTTTATTCAAATCAACATTTAACCTAAACATCTCATCAACAACATATCCTTTACGAACGAAAACACCATTTTTAGTAATGGTGTACAAGTTAGATCGAATAGTTTGAGTAAAACCAGCTTTATTTAACAAGAAACCAGATACTAAAGTTTTCCTCATCTCTGGAATATGCATCACATATTTCAGCAAAAAATTCTTTCCAGAGGTAAACTTTAACTCCATAGTCAATTCCAGCAATAGTAGTGGTGTGAGAATCTCCCAACATCACTTTCACGTCATTAGCACCATTATATGTTTTAAACATTTCACGATCATATCAGGCATGGCGATAGGCACCGGTGTCTACCCATCACCCTTTTGATCCACCGATTAGGTTGATCTCAGTAAGCATAGCCACAAGGGTTTCTTCAGTCAGGTTAGCCTACGGCGCAGGATTTGGCCTGTTTCGACACTTTCGTGCCATATGGCCTGGTTTACCACAGGTGTAACATAAGAACAACTGTCTGGTACCATTCTTTAAGGGGACATTTTGCTGTTTTTTTCTGAGGCTGATTGTTGTGGTTCTGATTTGGTTTGCGATTTTGATTTTTGAAAATTTTCTCATTTGGTTTCAGACCCGCGTTTGTGGATTTCTTTGTGTTGTTGCTAGATACAACAAGCACCTCTTCTTTCTGGTCCTGTTTTCTGGCCTCTTCTTTAATACGAAGACGAGTAATCGAACTCTCTAAGGAAAACTCCTTAGTCTTATGCCTGAGAATATTTTTAAAGTCTTTCCAACTAAGGTAAAATTTATCAATTAACATGGCAACCTAAAACTGTTCATCTAAAGCCATACATCGAAAATGATCTCATGTGCAATTTTCTGAAGCTCATGCGATTGTGCCTCCACAAATTTGTCGTTCATCATTTGAAAATTCAAATAGCGACCGACTACATACTTTTTCGCTCCAGCTTCCTGGTACCATATTTCTTTTGCAACACATTCCAAATCTCCTTTGCTGACTTGTCTGAGTTGTAGTAATCGTACAGATCGTCGCTGAGTCTGTTGAGGATGAAATTCTTGCACAGATAACCTTGCTCCATCTAAATCTGCAGATCTTTTGATTTTTCTTTCCAGCCTCGCATCTACTATGTCTCAGCTTCGTTGGGTTTTTCAGACATCCATGGTTTGTCTGTTGTAAGTACAGCGACCACCTTCTGTGTAGTATAAAAGAACTCCATCTTTTGGCCCTATCGTTTGAGATGTAGGCCCTCTAATCTGAATAGCGCAACAGATACAATCCGAACCTGAAATATTAACGTCGGGGCAGTAGAGTCGTCAGCGATTGAAACCATAACGTCTTAAATTGTTGTACCTCGATCTGAATCTGTAGTGTTTTTATGGCTGAGTAGGGGAACTAGGTCGCTCTCTTTAAGACGTTTCACCGCTGTGACGAAATCATGCAAGACAGTCTTTGATGCAGCATCGCCTTCAGGTTAAAACAACCCTAAATCAATACAACATGCACGAAGACTGGCGAGTTAATAGTACTCAAATAATATTGCTCGGATCTAAGAAAGTTTAAGGCAAAAGAAGAAGAGAACTCAGTTACAAATTGATAAAAGTTCTGTCAAATAGGTTGGTTTATATAAGGAAAAATCTGAGTAGAAAACGAGGCAGAGTCATGATAAAATACCGAATTCGAGTTTACATCACATTAGCCAAGCCTTGTCTAGTCCGGGTTGGTCGGTCGACACGTGCGTGTGTGACAGCAAGCATGCTCTCCCTTCTCAACACAAGAGAAAACATTTGATGCCCAAAGAAACCATTCTTTTTATTGTGAATCATGTATTTAAATATGACTACTCTATAATTTTCCACAGTGTGGGACTATTCAACAAGAGGGGTATTCTATGTTCCTTTCAATATTTTTAACAATTCATTTTAAAATCAAATTTTTGAACAGTTATTTTTAGAGCAAATTCCGGTTGTCGGCCCTCTTCTATACATTAGATTTTATCAACAAAAAAGTGCCCGCGTCCCTATTTCAGTGAAAATTACAGTAGAAGACAGTGGGATAATTATATAATCGTTTATGTTGTGGGTTTCATCCTTATTTTTCTTATTTCAATTAATATATTCAACATATATGGAATTCAATGGGTGACTTTTAAATGAAAATGGATTTTATGTTATAAAATTTGAGAAGAAAGAGTAATTACTCTAGAATTGTTGAAGGTGAACCTTATTTCTAGAAAATTGATGATGATGAAACGTTGGAGTCCGGGTATGCAACTCAACAAAGAACTCTTACAATATGTGCCAATTTAGGTCCAATTTCCTGGATTGCAACTTGATTATTGGTCCGGTGAAGTATTAATCAAATCGTTTCAGTGTTAGGAAGGCCTATTAAAATGGATATATATACCTAGGGGGCGATTAAGATTTCTTATGCAAAAGCTTTGGTTGAAATTTCAAATGATTCTAATTTTCCAAAAGAAGCTCCTATTTTGAACAAGAATGGTGATTTGGATTGGCAGACTGTTGAATATGATTGGGCCCTGATAATTTGTTTTAACTGCAAAAGTTTCAGCCATTTGAACGTTTTTGTCTATTTGAGAAGAAATGGGTTGCAAAATCAAACGGTAATGTTCAAAGTCAATCTACTGATATGAAATTGGCTTTTTAAACACAATGCTACCGAGAATACTACTACTACAAACCCTTCTCCAGTAAATATGGATAATTTTGCGACAAGCAATATAAAAGATTCTTTTGTAGAGAAGTAAATAATTCAACTATTTCTAAAACAAACATTTCCGCCACTTCAAAATTGATTCAAGAAATGTGGATTCAGCTATTGATGGTAATATTCAAAACAACATTATAGTGCAAGATATGGGCTGATATACTGAAATTTCTATCAGTAATCAGAATGACATTATTAATATGCAAACAAATACGTTACCAAAAATAGACATTATTTCTGTTCACATTCAAGTACAACAGTATCTATATATAACTAGAATACCTCCATTTGAAGCCTTTTGAAATGTCATAAGGACCCTTTTGAATTTATACTTCATCATAAGGGTATATTCTTCTCTTTGCCGCTTTCTCTGTATACTTGGTCATTACGGCAAGAATGAGGAGTTTTCGTCCCCAATCGACCCCTTTGTTGATTCATTCCTCTATAATCATATTTCGCGTTAGATTTTAGTTGTCATTTATTAGCCCCCATCAATCTTAACTTAAAAAAGGCAAACCCTGCCATGTTTCTTTATATACCATTATTCTTAGATAACTCACAACTCTCATCTCATCATTCCCAAATGAGCAAACAATGGCTTTCCTTTTGGATTTTGAAATGCAATAAAATATCCGATCTTGGATTGCAAAGTGCCTTTGCTATGTTTTTTAATTCTCGATTTGTGCAACTTTTTCATTCTTATATATGTAAATTGTGAATCAGAACATTTGGGTTTGGATAGATTGATACAATGCAGAGAAAGCATAAAGTTATGATTTGCGATAAGAAGAAGATGATGGTTGCTTTTAGATGCATTGGAGAAGGAGAAAAAAAATGATGTTCGGTAGTTTTTCGATCCTGTAAAAGATATATTTGTGTTTGAATTCTTAGTTTTTGGTTTTGATCTGTATAAATGGACTAGAATTGTAATCCATGTTGAGATTTTGCACGAAAAGTCTTTATTTCTGATGGTGTTACGATAAAAGTCCCTGTAGAAATAAGTATGTAAATTAAGTCTCTGTTTTTTCTAAATTAGAAAACGCAAGTTAGTTTGCGTTTTTTAAAATTTCAAAATCAGAAAGCGCAAACTAGCTTGCGCTTTTCAAAATTTTCGAAAAATATTTCAAAATTAGAAAAATACAAGATATTTTGCGTTTTTTTATTTTTGAAAAATATTGACCAAATTTACATATTAATTTCTGCAGGGACTTTTTGTATAACAACCTCAAAAATAGAGACATATGACTCTTTTTTTTGTTTTTTTTATTAAACAAGGTAAATGACTACCTTTTCTCAAGAAAGTCATTGCCAGTTAGCAACTGTTTCCTTGCACAGATCTGACAAATAGATGTTTTTATTCATTATCAATAGCCATTTATGTTTACATATACGCCACATGAAAATCATATGTGGAATTCTTTTAATGTTTTGATAAAAATAATAATCTTATGTATTAAGTGTTTTTTTATAAATAAAAGTTACTGATTATCTGTCTCGAATGATGTAAATCTAATTTCTCATTCCTTACTTCATAATTTGATCACATCTCAAATCTATCAACTAAATGTTAAAATGATATACAAACATAATAAAAAAATGTATTAATACAAGCACCAAATTTATGCATCATTATATGCATATCATACTTGCTCATCTTACTTAAAAAGTCCTTACTTTTTTATATACATACATAACGTATCATTGATAATTAATTACGATGTGTGCAAGATTCATAATTCATTAGCATGCTATATGACTTTTCGTATTAAACCGATTTTGTTATGTGTTGATAATTCATCATTTGAGTAAAATATATAGGAATTTGAATGATTGCATCATAGGTGGTTGAGTATCATAAAATTATCAAGATTTTGTATAAATTTTAGTTACGTTTTATGCAGGAAATTCATTACATGGGTGTAGTGCGTTAATATTGTTTCATTACTGTGAATGATAATATATTATAAAAAGAGGCCAAACAACGGTAGCATTTGTAAAAAGAAAAATGAAAACCATTATTTCTCACGTTGTCTTGATGTTATTTTAGAGGTTGAATTCAGTTCACGTCGATTTCTCCCACTTAGAAGATATATACATACCAGAAAGTTTGTATATGAAGAATAACGTGGTTTTATTTCACAACTCGCAGTGCGTATATATAGACTGTGCGCAATGAGATTTGTTACTTATGATTTAGATGAGAATATGTTATATTTCACTGTTATTTTGTTGGCTTCACAAATCAAAATATTATTTATGTTAAGGAAGTCACCGGAGGTTTTTAATTTAGGTCATGTAGCAGTTACAACTTGCTACGTTCAGGTTTATTTAGACCAATTGTGATGTGGCAATATTTCCACTCCATTTTATATATGCAAACTACATCCCTAACATATATCTTGCTACTGCAAGAAGCATGACACATACATTGAACTAGCTATGAGACATCAAATTCCACTATAAGTCATGTGTGAATTGGGTTTTTTAAAATACAAACTATGTTTTGCATGGAGGCATGAAGCCTCATAATGGCAGATGTCGAGTTGGGCAACACATATTGACAGCTTACTCTGCCGTAGAAGTGGTATTCATGATGTTGACATGCAACAGAGGGGATTGTACACTAATAATAAATAAGCATGTACCAATTTGACGCTAACTATGAATTTTCCTATGGGTTACTGCAGTTTACCGTGTAAATTTAGCTGTACTAAGCCTTTCTGTAATAAAGAGACATTTGCTTATATGTTTTCTTGCACACGTACTGGTTTGTCTAATGTGGATACTTTAAATATATCTCATTCAAATGCATACATTTCTGATGATGACATAAATAATGGAAAATTTCTCAATAACAATTCAACTTCTAATAATTTAGTAAAATTTTCTGTAAACTCTAATTTGCTGAGTTGAAACTCCCAAGTTTACCGTTGATACTTGTTCTCACCATTCAGGGCCTTGCGCTAGACAGAAAGCTAGCAGAAAATTTACTCATGAGCTTTAAATCTTTGAATTCAAAGCCACTAGAATGTCTACTGTTGTTGAGAACCCTACTCGAAATTTTTTAGTAACTGGTTTAACGGATCTCAGAAAAGAAAGAGATCTAAGACTAGGGGTTTGAGTTCTTTACGCTATGACTTGAAGAACTTAAATATTTCTGACTCTTAATGCATTTTTTAACTTGGAATGTTAGAGGAATTAATTCCCCCAATAACAAATGGATGTCATTAACTTCTATAGAAAGAATAGCCTTTCAATTATTGCTCATTTGGGAAACAAACTAAATAATTCTAGCATTGAAAGGTTTGCTTATAGATTAAACATTATGTTGTTTTCGTTACAGGATTGCCAAGTGTACTAGCTTAGCATGCACAATCGTCCATGCTTGCTCTATGATTGGTTAAATTCAAATATTATTGTCTGAATTGCTTAAAAAGTGGGTCCCATAACAGGGCAGTGGTTCAATAAGGCATAAGTACCATGACCCTCGCTTTTTGGGCGACTACTGCTAGCAATTCTGTTTTCATTGTACTTCTAACCACATTAAAGGCAGAATCAAAACCCTACTTTATGGAAATTAACGTTCAAGCTAATTCTAATAAATTCTTCAACTATGAGCTGCAGAATCAGAGTGGTTTGATCATAATGCGTACTTTACATTTATGGGCATAATAATGCTGGTAAAAGGACGAAACTTTAGGAATATATTTCCAAAGCTTATAAAAACATCAATATTCCTTAGTTAATTGCCGGTAATTTTAATTATATTCTTTATAACATAGATATAGTAAATGAGGGTATGATTGGCAAGCTGACCATAAATTTCAATAGTCTCTCCTTTCCGTAAATTTGATAGAGACAAATTTTACTAGAAATTCCTAACATGGAGGGGTGGTAAAGAATTTTATATCCACGTTAAGATTTATAGAGTTTCTATTTGGGGAATTTTTTTTAAAGAACAAACTGTTTTAAAAAACGTTATAAAGACATGCGCATTTTTTTTGTTTCAACGACAAGCCCAAAGCCAATTCGTGGCTTAAAACATTCCCCCGCTAGTTCATTCCATTTGCATTCCTTTTTCAATTTCAAATTCTCACTCTTATTCGCTCTTAAAATTTCAATTCACAGCAAAAATGGTGTTCTAAACCAGAAGTAAATCGTTATCTCCAACTCGACCGCAAACTTCAACGCATGAAGAACAACCACCAAAAATTCAACAATAATCACCGATTCGTGAAATTGATGACCTAGCTAGAGCGGAAGTTCAACAGCAAACCCCGAATCGAGAAACCGAAATCGTAGCTCCACTAGATATTCAATAGCAATCCACAATTCCAGAAAAGGAAAACCTAGTTCAATCTGATCCGAAACCCAAGACAACGAAAGCAAAAACTAGCAAATTAAAAATATGAAAATGGCCAATTGAAGAAGAAGCACGGCAAAATCAAGAAAAAAGAACAAAGAGAAGAAATGAAAAAAACAGAGTAGATGAAAACCAATCAAAAGTGACAGAAAACATACCAGAAAAAGTAACCGATACTATAAAATCAAGTATAACAAAGTTAAGATAGTTGTATTATAATAGTATTGAACTTATTGATAGAACAATGGAGAAAACATGCAGCAAAAAAACAGCCGCTAAGAAAGCAATTGAAGAACAGCTACAAAAAAAGAAGATCGAAGGAAAAAAATGGAAAAACAATTCAGAAGGAAATTCAAACAGAAAATCAAAATACAATTCAACAGGTAAACGATACTATAAAATTATGAAACTGATACTAACAATATCATATTATTAAATGTATTCTAATAGTATCAAAAATGTTAAACAAAAAAAACTCAAAAAGAAAAGGGAAAACAAATTGCAAATGAAGAATCCGAAGAGGAACAAATCAATTCGGTAAAGTTACAAACACTATCACTTTATAGCATGTTACATATTGCAAAAATGATACCTATAGTTTGTTTGGTATAAGACAAGGCTTTGTAGTTTTAAAAATAGTTTTATCGTCATTTATTACAAAACTAATATTAATATATTGGAAAAGTGATACCTACTATGATTGTCTGCTCTAGACTTGACCGTGTTTTCGGGTCGGAGGAATGGTTTCGCCTTCCCTTCTCCTTCTCAATCGCTCATCTTCATCGGTCCTTCTCGGACCATGCTCCTATGATTGTCCGCTGCTCTCCTCTATCCCTCTCGGGGCCCTCTTCCTTTCGGTTCCAGAGCATGTGGAGATCCCACCACTCTTTCCTTCAAGTGGTATCTAACTCTTGGAGCGATCCTATTTTTACCTCTCCCTGTGCTGCTTTCGGGCGTAAGCTAACGCGTCTCAAGGCTTGCCTTAAGATGTGGAACGTTCAGGTTTTCAAGAACATTTTTGATCGCGTTCGTATGGACGAAGAGTCTCTAATCGTAGCTGAATCCTTGTTAGACGAGGATCCGACCGCTGCCAACAAGGAGGCGTGGGCCCTAGCCCAATCTTCCTTCTCCTCGGAACTTCGTGTCGAGAATGACTACCTCCGTCAAAAGGCGAGGGTTAAGTGGGTTGTCGATGGAGATGCGAACTCCAAATTCTTCCATTCTTCTATTCGGAAGAAGAATAACCTTCTCTCGATTCGAGAGATTTTGCGGCCTGATCTCTCTTCGGCTTCTTCGCCTGAAGAAGTCAAAGATATCATCCTATCCTACTTCCAATCCTTTCTGGGCTCTCCATCTGTCTCGGTTTCAGATCCGGCCCTGTTAGCTTTCATTCCTCGTGTGGTCCTTTCTACTGAAAGTGCCACTCTCGCGGATCTCCCGTCCCTTGAGGAGATCCGTGCTTGTGTTTTTGCACTGAGCAAGGATAGTGCCAGTGGCCCTGATGGCTTCAATGGTGTCTTTTATAGGTGTTCCTGGCCTATTATCCAAGCTGATTTTTGTCTTGCTGTTCAATCCTTCTTCTCTGGGGGGACTCTTCCAGCTGGATGGACTTCCACCAACCTGATTCTCATTCCTAAGTGCGAAAACCCAAGGTCTTGTGCGGATTTCCAGCCTATAAGCCTATGAAACTTTTCGAATAAAGTTATTTCTAAAATCCTGGCCAATCGCTTGGCTCCTTTCCTTGAGCGTATTATTTTTACTTCTCAAGCGGGGTTTGTCAAGGGGCGTCTAATCTCTGATAACGTCCTTCTCTCCCAGGAACCGATCTCCCAGATTGATCGGAAAGTCTGGGGATCTAATGTTGTCTTTAAACTGGACATGGCTAAGGCCTACGATCGCATGTCCTGGTTTTTCGTCATCAAGGTTTTAAGGACCTTCGGTTTTCCGGAACCCTTGATTGACTTGGTGTGGAGGCTCATCTCCAACTGCTGGTTCTCTGTCCTCATTAACGGTTCAGCCAATGGGTACTTCAGAGCTGGGAGGGGCTTGCGTCAGGGAGACCCGCTCTCGCCTTCTCTTTTTGTGATCGCGGTAGAGGCTTTTATTCGAGGTCTCCAATCCTTAACCATCTACGGTCAAATCCAACGCTTCGGGATTCCGAGGGGTTGCCCCCTTCTTTCCTCCTTATCCTTTGCAGATGACATTGTCATTTTCTCTAATGGCAGCCGTTCCTCTGTTCGGCGGCTTCTTAGATTTATCCATCAATACGAGAGGTCTTCGGGCCAACTCGTTAACCCTTCCAAATGTTGCTTCGTCCATTCGAAGGACTTGTCTCATTCTCGTACTTCCTGGATCGAGTCTATCTCCGGTTTCAAGGAAACATCCCTTCCTCTTCCTTACCTAGGTATTGTCCTGTACCGGGGTAGAAAGCTCAATGCTCTTTTCGATCCCCTGACAGACAAAGTGAGGGGTAAGATTGTACGCTGGAATGCGTCTCTTCTTTCCCAGGCCGACAGACTAGTTCTTATCAAGTCAGTTTTAGATTCGATGGGAACTCATATTTTCGCGGCTATGACCCCTACCTCCTCTTTTTTCCGGTCATATCGGTCTTTGGCATCGTCTTTCTTCTGGGGCAATAGGGACAACGGCCGTCGTCACCACTGGGTGTCGTGGGACGCGGTTTGTCGCCCTAAAAGTGAAGGTGGGTTGGGTCTGCGAAACCCTAAAGACCTTTGTGCGGCCTTTGCTTGTAAGTTGTGGTACAGGTTTGGGGCAAACAACTCCTTATGAGCGTCGTTCCTCCGTGCTAAGTACCAAAGACTTGCGGGCTCTAATTATACGGGCTCTCCATCCTTTGCTAGTGAGACCTGGAAGCACATGCAGTCGGTGAAGCCTTTCTCTGACTCTCACGGCAGTTTGACAGGCTGGGATGGCGCTTTGTTTTCCATTCTGAAAGCATGGTCCACTATCAGATTTCCTAACCCCACTCGTCCTGAATTTTCATTCATTTGGGATTCTCGTATTCCCCCTAAGGTCTCACTTCTGATGTGGCGTATCCTACATGATGGGTTGCTACTGGACGAGAATCTCCAAAAGATCGGCATCCCATCTGTTTCCCGTTGTAGATGTTGTGGCAACGGGGAAACGGAATCCTTGAACCATTTGTTTTTTGGTGGTTACTCGGCCAGAGCTTGCTGGAATTACTTCGGGAACCTAGTTGGTGTTCGAAGTAATGCGAGATCTCCTTTAGAACTTCAGAGTTCCTGGTGGGCTGGAAGTTCTGGAAAATCGCTTCGGTCTACCGTGTTTCGCTTGATTCCTTGTCTCATCTGCTGGCACATCTGGTGCACGCGGAATAAGGCTATCTTCGAGAGCACTCCTATGGATCCTCCGTCCATTATTCATCGTGTGAGGAATGACGTCTTTCTGGCTTTCCATGGTAGACCTTTCAAGGGACCCATGAGCCACCGTTTTGGGCGGCTAGTGGGACTTCTTTCGATTTCCTGTTCTCCATCTTCCGTTAGACTTGGAGTTGGTTGAGCCTTTGCTGTCGGGTGGTGGCCTTCACCCACCGCTCCCTCCCCCACCCCCTCTTTTATTTTAATGTGGTTGCTAGTTTTCTTGTTTCAGGTGTCTTTGGTGTTTCCATGGCCCGGAGTTCGCTATGGATGGAAAGGCTGGTGATTTCTGTGTTTGACATCTTGGGTTGCGCATTCGGGTTTTCTACCGCCTTTTTCAGCCGTCAATCCTATCCTATTGTGCTTGGTTTGTGTTTGAGTTGCTTGGGTGGGAATCCCCTATTCAGCTTCTGTCATTCTATGTGGTTCTCTCCGTGGTTTTCAGAGGGCACTTGCTTCCTCTTTGGTGTTCTCCTAGACTTTCTTCTGTCACCACCATTGGGCGGTGGCCTTGCCGGAGCTCGATGGTGATGGCAGATTGGCGGTATCTTTGGCTCCATCCGGGATGGCTTCTTTCTATCCGTGGAGGTTGTGCTGGTTATAGCGTGATTGTTTTGCTGCTCAGTTTGGTTTTGCTGCTTCTTTCTATTTCTTTTGGCATGAAGTTCGATGGTAGCGTCTTGGGTGGACTGGCCTACACCTTTTGGTTATGGCGGGAGAGATGGTTCTATGGGTTGTTTCTGCTACTCTGGCCTTTTTGCTTATTTCATCCAGGCTTCTTTGAGTCTGTGGGGTTGTTTTTTCTCTTTCTTTTCATTGTGTCGGTATTATTTTCTGTCCTTGTCTTGGGAGGTATATGTTCTCCATATGCTTTGCCTTTATGTGTGAGCCTCTGGAGGAAGGCTTTCTTCTCCATTTTGCTATATATATATATATATATATATATATATCTTTCCGATCAAAAAAAAAGTGATACCTACTATCTGTTTGATTTAAGTTGGTGCTTTGTAATTGAAGAAATTATTTTCACTAACATATATAATAAAACTAATACCAACATACTGCAAAACTGATATCCATTGTCTGTTTGTGTGGAGCTGATGCCTTGTAATTTAGAAATTATTTTTTCATCTTATTTGTAACAAAACTGATATCAATACCTTACAAAAATGATACCCACTTTATATTTGTTTGAAATCGATATCTTTTGTTTTACAAATTGTTTGCACTGTAATTTATTATAAAACTAATACAAATATAAACAAAAAATAATACCTCCAGTTTGTTTGTTCGAAGTTATTGTTTTGGAATTTTAAAATTATTTCAATTGTACTTTTTAACAAACTGATACCTATATTTAACAAAAATAATATCACTGTTTGTTTTGAGTAGAATCGATAACTAATAATTTAACAATAGTAAAAGCAACACCAAAAAATTTAACAAGACTGACAAAATCAGCTGGTCTAAAAAGCAAAGCAACATCAAAAGAACCAGCTTCTTATGTGCAAAGAGTAAAAGCAAGAAAAGAAAAGGAAAACAAAGTAACGACTTTGACTATGGTCAGAAACAGAAAAAAAACAGCAAATAAGCCAAAACCCAAAAGAAAAGATGATGAAAAAAAAGTACATAAGAGGACTTCCCAAAACCACTTGTAGTAATAGAACCAATGTCAAATAAGCCAAAACCCAAAAGAAAAGATGATGAAAAAAAAGTACAGAAGAGGACTTCCCAAAACCACTTGTAGTAATAGAACCAATGCTTTCAAAGTGTAACGACCCGTAATTTTCCAATAATTAAAATATTGAATTTAATAAGATTTTGTAACTTAATATTGGAAGAAATAAAAATTTGTGATTTATTAGTGAGAAAATAACTAGAATGAAACGTAATAATGTTAATTTAAGGTAATTGCTAACTATTTTAATGTAATTCAAATTGATTGAAATGGATGAAAAGTTATAATTGGTTAAAAATTGTAAATGAGGAAATAAATTAAATGTTGTATTAATTGGTGAAATAATATGTAATTAATTGAAATTAAATAAAATTAGTGTTGTGTAAGTAGTTATAACATTTTTTTGAAGATAATAAACTTATAAATGTGATTAAATTAAGAAAAGGTGACAATTGTTATTTGTTACCTGTTTATTTAATCTATTGAGTTAAATTGGAAATCAATTACAATTAAATGTAATTAAATATTACGTTAATATGAGTTAAGACGATAACTGTAAAATGTGAATGTAATAAAATGTATAGTAATGTCAATTATATTCATAAGTCAATAATTGATATAATAATAAGAGTGAAAGCAAGATAAATGAATTTATTGGGATTTTAAATTATAACTAATAAATTTACTGAAACTGAAATTGAACGCTGTAATTAGTGCAATTAGTAATGTTGAATTGGACATGGAATTTGTTTTAAAAGATTATAACTTTACATGCAATCAAGTATGATGAAATTGGTTAACTTTTAAAAGCTGAATTGAAAAGTGATAAAATTAATTTAATAATAATATATTTAATTAACGTGAAAATAGCCATTTTGGCCACTGTCTTAGATTTCGACGAAACCAATTCGTCGGATCCGTAACGGTGAATTATTGCAGGATTTCAAGTTTCGTAGCGATCGAACTTGTCGTTTAATCGTGCAGGCTCGAAACGCGTAGAAATCAATTTAATTGAAATCAATTTGAAATAAGCTGATTTTAAAAGCCAACTTCTTCATACAATGGAATTAGGACTTGAAACCTGTTCCATTGAGTTTAAAAATATCGAAACATCTATTTTGATATATGGGATGATCTACTTTCGTTTCGGAGGCAGAACGGGCTTTTCGGGTCGTTATTGTCAATTCAAATCAATTCGATATGTGTTCATTCTTTCTTATCGGGCTTTGTTCATATAAATAGATCTTTCTAAACCCTAGCAGTTTTTTTATTTCTTATCTCGGTACGTATAATTCCATCTGTCTGCCTCTCTCTTCTTAATGGCAAAAACCAATTCAGATTACGAACCCTAAATTCAAATTTTCAAATCAATTTCAAAATCAAACTCCTCCAAACCCTATCATATTATATACCGATTCGAAGCTCTCGACGAACGCAATTCAAATATGCAGTTTGTTTTTCGATTTGGGTCTCTATGTGTCCAGAATTTGATGGTTTAATCTCGGCCGTTCAATTGGAGGTTGATCGACCGCGATGGTTTCTAAAATCATTTGAGGGGTTTTGTGGAGCTCGTTTCATGGAGCAGATCGCTGGTGGTCGCATCTAGTATGGTGGTCGGAGGCGGTCAGAACTGGCGCTTTAGGGTTCGAACCCTAGGACGTTAGGCGGCGGCGCGGTTGCAGTAGAGGGGGTCGGAGGTAGTCGATGTGTAGAGGGAGGCAGGCCGAGCTTAGGGGTGGTGGCGCCATGGCCTATGGCGGCGCAAGGAGGGAGAGAATCGAGGTCAAAGGGGGGTCAACGGCTGTTCGGTGGGGGGGGGGCGAGGGCGGTTCGATTCCGTGCGTACGAGCATGCCTAGAAGAGAGGAGAGATGAAGGTGACATGTGATTATTATTAATATTTTATTGATTTTCTAAATTGAATCGTATGACTTCTAACTAACATATCCTTGCATACGAGGTCGGATTCACGCGCGGTTTATTCTGCTACGATTGTATTGAAATTTCAGACATTATGAAACTAGTTTGGACGAATTCCAAGACTATTGAAATTTGGACCTTATTTTGGATTTCAAATCGATTTGGAATCAAAGGTGAGTGTTTTAACCCACTCACAACTACTAAATTATCTTATGGTAGTTAAATTAAATTTATGATGTGATTAGAAACTGATTAGTTAATGTTTAGTATATTTAAATAGTCATTCCAGTTAAATATGACTTTATTTTCATTTTAATCATCATTTAATTTAATATTGAATTTAATTGTCAATTGAATACCTGTTGATGATAATTAGTTAATTGATGTTATTTAGTGGTTGATTGAATGGTGATTGTGATGGATGTTTGATTGTTGATATTAGATGACGGGATGTTATATTTTATATTGTTATAACACTGCAAGTTCCCTTAGTTTATTGTTAGAAAATCCCTATGGGTTGAAATGATACATACCCGAACGATCTATAGATTAGAGAAAAATCATTATGGGTTGAAATGATTAACTCGACCGATTTTATGGATTTTTGAATTTTATTCGGGATTGTGGGTTGAAATGATATATATCCGTAAAAATAAAATATTCACGGATTGAAAAGATAAATATCCGTATCACTTGACCATAGGGTAGAAAATTATATACGGACACCGGATTGGTTAAATTAAACGATATTAAACCCTTAAATCTTGAATTTGGTTAAATGATATTTCGAAGGAAATTGATTTATATAAACTGAATTATTTTGAGAAAATCCAAGTTTTAAATGTTGAAATTGGAAATTGGTTTAAATTGAAATTTAAAGTTGAATTTGAAGTATAACTGAAATTTATAGGAATTGAGTTATTGAAACGTCTGAAAATGTAACTTTGAAATTTACTAAATTTGAAATAGTTTGGATTTATTGTTCGAACATGGATTTGAAATCGATATTGATTAAATGGTTTTAAATAAGAATTTGAATTGAAAGACAAAAATTAGTTTGTTAATTTGAAGCTAGACATGGTCCATATGTGTTGAAATGAAAGAAATAGTTTAATTTCATATTTATTATTTTAATATAAATCGTTTAAAAATATATTATTTTTAAATCCTGATTATTAAGATTTTCAAACTATTAAACCAATTTAATCTATTTTAAACTATTTTAAACTATTTAAACTATTTTAAATTATTTTAATCTATTTAATACAGTTAAATCTATTTTAACCCATTTTAAACTAATTAACCCATTTTAATCTATTTTTTTAGCAAAGCCAGCGTGGTTAAAAGGGCCCCTACCTTGTATTTATACCAAGTAAAATGAATTACAAGTATAAAGAGAGAAGTACATAGGAAAATAAGAGAAAGAAGAAAACAAAAGGAATGCTTGCAAAAAGGAGAGGGTCCAAGATGTAGCACCAAAGGGAAGCACAAAGTAGAGCAGCAGGCGACCCGAAGCAATAAAAGATTACATTAGACTGTAGGTAAATCTCGAATCATTACCCAAAATGTCCCGAAGCAGCCCAAGAGACCAGAAGCAAACAATGTAGGATCGATTTCACCCTAGAAGGGGGAGGGGGGTGAATAGGGAAATACTATTAATTATAAAAATTTATTGCGGAAGTATATAAAATAATTTCAGCACAGATCACAATAGAATAAAAGAAGCACATATAATAGCAGAATATAAAAAAACAGAAAATAGAACACACAAATTTACCCAGCTTCGAAAAAACCCTGCCTACGTGCTGCCCCCAAGGTTTCTACTAGAAATTAAGTAGTCAGACGCTTACATATGTAAACTTGCGACACCCGCTATCGACTAACCTAACTCTACGCTCAAAACCCTGCCACAACTCAGCCACTGATTTGCGAATTCTCGAACTACACCACCGTAGTTCGTCCACTAGTCACACGACTAGAATTTACAACGTTTAAACGAGAAATACAAATAATAAAAAAACAATTTAAAAACAATTAAAAATTTAAAACCCTAATTAACTAAAGCCCTTAATAACAAGGCCAGCCCAATAAAAATAAATAAGTGATAAAATTAAATCCCCTTTCTCTTTTGTATTATAGGCCGGTATCCTTTTTGAAAATGGCTGCTCGTTTCGTTCCTCTTTGCTCTGAAATTAGGGCTTTGGAAAATTGGAGTCGCCGACCGATTGTTTGTCGATTACAATTGCTATTTCTTGATTTGCTTCGGCAATCGACTGTTTCTTCGATTCGAACTTGGCTCCTTCAATTTGATCGAGTTCAGCTATGAATTGGTATGTAATTTGTTACTTTTGCTTTACTGTTTAGCTTGCTTGAACTCGATACAATTTACGACCGATGATGATTGGGTTTAAATAGGAATCGAATTCCTATATTCTCGTTTGTTTTGATAATTTTCTTGGCCGTATGATTTTGATTGAATGTTAGTGATTAAACTTGACTTGTTCAATTCGTATCTTTTATTTACTTGCTTGTCACGGCTTTGGTTTCGACTTCCTTGGCCACCACGCTGTTGAATTCTTTGACGATGTTGATTTCGTTCTTTGTGCTGTCGACTTTGGCCATTTGTGTTAGACTGAACTTGTTCGGTTTTTACTTGCCTTGGTCACACACGACTTTGTACTTGCTTTGACTTCGGCCATTGAATTTTGCTGTGTGAATTTCTGGATTGACTCTGACTTGTTCATTGTCACCTGACTTCGACTTTGGTAAAACTGTTAATTGCTCTGTTGTATTTTTAACCTGATGCTTGTAGTTTTTCATCCTATCACTGCATATCAATACATGTGTGTTCATATATATATATATATGCGTGTTTGAGCTTTGCCTCCATTTGTTTGGAATTTTTGTTTCACTGGTGATGTAGATATTCGAGTCTGCACTGTGTCTCGATTGCATTGAGCTCTAGTTTCATTTTGTTTTATTATTAGCTTAGTCTGGTGCATTTAAGTCATGTGCAGTTTCACTTGATCTTTGTTTCACTTGAGTTGTTGTAGTCGAGTTGCTTCACCATACTGCTGTGTTTTCATTGGTTGTGTTCATTGTGTAGCCTGGTCAACATGTATATGATGCATGTTGGATGTGTAGTCTGCAATGCTTGGAGATTCATGTATATAGTATATATGAGGTCTGACACACTTTGATATGCATATGAGCTTGTGCATGCTCTGGTTCAGGTAAGATTGTAGTTGTCTTGTTGTAGTCTGTACTTTGTTTTTGTGCTTCGAGCATTGTTGCAATCTGATATGCTAGCTTGAGTTGCTTGTGCGGGTTCGATTTGATATTGAACTGCTTCATCTGATGGTAATTGTTAGCATGGTCCGTTTGTACTTTATGTTGTTGAGTCATGTATAGTCATTTTGACCATTTTATTGTACTTGTATTTTTGGACTGCACCTGTGTTGAATCCAGCTTAAAGCTCGGGTTTGACCTTGTGCTCGTGTCATGACTTTATTTGTATTGCACTTGAGTTGAACCCGGCTTTTGAATGGGTTGGACCTTATGCTCACCTATCCCTGTAACTTTATCAAGTGTATATCGATGTGCACGGCCATTGTGGCATGTACAGTGATACACTGTGCATGTCACAAGCTGTTCGTGTATGATGAATTCAAAATTAAATGATGACGAACAACCCAAATAACCGAGGCAAATAATATTTTCAAAATATACACTTTATTTTTCACTGCAAAATATTTTCTTTTCAATTTTACTGCATCAGTGTTTATTTTGCAGATTGCTCAAATGCTGGATTCAATCTGGAATAGAGTTGTAGATCAAATACGAGTGTGAGTGATATGTAGTGAGGTGCAGATGTAAATTGAAATTGTGATGTAATCAAATTTGTACTGTAATCGAAATTGTGTATATATAGTGAGAGCTCAAATTTGTACTATTCAAAATTGTAATAAATATTTGTTTGAATAAAATATCCGTTTGAATTTAAATTCTGTGTTATTTATTTTATTCAGTAAATATTTATTTAATTATGTGAAAAATAAAATAGTACATTAACAAATACATTTAAATGAATATACATATGTTTATTATCATCAAACAAAAATCATATACTCGCATATTCAACAATCTACCTCTTTTGATGATAACAAACATATATTTAAGATTTTGAAATTATTAAATGTATTTGATCATTTGATAGACTCTATTTGCTCCCCCGATTTGAATTCTCCCTCTCTACACAAAGCTCCCCCTTCATATATGCATGTAAATAAATAAAAATGAATAAATGAACCTACATGCATATAGAAAGTACAAAATAAAATATTTGACCTTTATTTGCTTTTATTTGACAAAATCTTAACTTTTCTCTCCCCCTTTTGTTATCAGCAAAAGAGTAATAGCGTTAGAAAAAATAGAGATAATGTGATAGACATTAATACAACATTAATACTCAATCGAGTATAAATATTAAATTTCAATAAAAAATCAAACAAAAATCATAAATACTCTGTTTGACGCATATTCCACTTTAGAATGCTAGGGTTGATGTCATCATATAAAACCATATAGTTGTATCTATTTGTGGTATATTTATTTCAGGAATTTGAATATCTACTAACCATGCATAACCGTTAGGACTTTTAAATGAGATTAGTAGTATTCTAAATTTTTAAAAAAATAAATGAATTTAAGTATCTTCTAACCACGCATAACCGTGAGGACTTTTAAATGGGATTAGAATCAACTTGTCTATTAATCAATCAATTTTGATATGCGTTCCATACATGCATAACCGTGAGGACTTTTAAATGAGCATGGATGCACATAATCAAAAATTCCAAGCAATTCACCCATGCATAACCATGAGGACTTTTAAATGAGAGTGAATACTTTGGATGTTTTTATTTGTTAAAAATAATAATGAAATGAAAGCGCATAATTTCCTGTTTAAAATACCACATATTGACATACTATATTGGATTTTGATGAGTGATGGTCGATAGAAATATGATAGAAATAGAAATGGTCATGGAATTTTACCAAACAAAAAGTTTTTATAACTCTTGTTTAAATTTCTAAAGAAATTTACTCATTATACCGTCTCTAGTTATAATATATGATTAATATCAACACTCATCACTTTTTCGATCACTATTTATCTTTTTGATAATTAGTAGGGAGTTAGATTAGTTAATGCAGTCATTTAAAATCAAATCCAAAAATAATTATAAAATCAAATTTTCCAAAATGACTAATCTGAAACAAGGTCAACAAAAGTGATTTTCTAGAAGGGGTTTTTAGAAAAATGTCTGCTATTTAAAAATTATTTCAAGTGAAAAATATGCAGATATTTTCTTTGAAAAATGATGCAGCTACTGAATGTCTCAACATAAATCACGTTCCACTAGTAATTTTTCTATCAACTAGATTACCAGTGTAATCTACATCTGAATTTCTCTTTCACTCGAGGTTATCATTAGTTGGATGCTATAGACCAGACCGTGATTTGTGCAACAAATTTCCTTAAAATTATTTTTTCAGCTTTTAAATGAAATTCTCTTGAATTTGAATTGAAACCATGTAAACAAGCAAACAGTGACCATAGTGCTAGATAAGATAAACAAATATATCCACTTGTATCATGAGTAAACAGTAATCAATAAAACATCATCATTAGTCCAAGCAAATCTATATGAAATAGTTCAAAGATTATTGGTTAACATTTTGAATAAGTCAGAATCAAAATCATCATTCATTATAACTGGCTGAATTAAATTCAGATTATGGTGCAGATTATCACATTTAATAAATCGTTCAAGATGAATATACCATTACCTGTTTTACCTTTACGATAATTTTTCGTTGTTGCCCATTGTGATTCTATCACCTTTGTACTAGGCTAAGGAACGTTGATTTGTCGCCCGTTGTGTGTCTGGAACAGCCAGAATCCAGATAACACTATTGTTATTCCTTAGCGTGCCACCATACCTACACGATAAAAGATTTTTGTGACCTATTTGTTTTTATAGGTCCATGATTGTTAGTGGCAAATGCTTTTGAAAAATAAGTTTGTGGAGACCCAAAACTATTTATATATGTTCCTTGGCACCCAGATTTGTTTAACTTTAAGGGACTTTATATTTGTGCCTTTTGGAACCCAAATTGGAATAGTTTTCACGTGTTTGGGTCTATACCAACAAATATTTTGGTTGTGTCCAAATTTTCTACAAATTGTGCACATGGAATTGACTTGATTAATTTTGCTTCTAACAAGTTCAGGTTGATTATATCCAAGTCCTTGTCTATTTGTATTAACAGTTTGTTTCCCTAATAGCGTATTTAATGATCTTTCACTTTTGGAAAATTTTCCTAAAGTTGTAGACAATTGTTGGACTTGTGTTTTGAGCGATTCATTTTCCTTCAATAATTGATTGCACTTTTTAATAGAATTTTTTCTCCTCGTATTTTCACTTTCTTTTAAAATCAGAATTTCATGTTCAAGTGTTTTAATTTTAATTTCTGTTTTTTTAATCTCTTCTTCAAATATTGGACACTTTTCACACTTAGGGCTCTTGCTTTGATAGTTTTTAACTAATTGATCAAGATGTTTATTTAAATCTATCAAAGTATCTCTTTGTGATTCAAGTTTAGCGTATTTCTCCCTAAGTCGTTCAAAACAGCCATTTACTTCGTGGAAATATATAAGTAAGTCAGAGTGAGTAAGTTTTGATACCTCACTTGGCTTGTCATCATCGCTATCAGTTATATCACCTCGAAGGCACATATCTGCTTTCTTACTCTCACTACTAGTGATTTTATAATCATCATCACTTTTATTCCACGTGGCTGTAAAATTTCTTCTTTTTGATTTCTTTTCTTGGCCGTGTCGATTTCTGGGACAAGTGAACTTGATGTGGTCGGGTTTGTTGCACTTGTGACAGATGATCTCCCGCTCTTCTGGGTTGTCTAGTGCTTTGACTATTCTGCTTTTTAATTGTTGATTTAGAACTGGATTTCCGTATCTGTGATTCCACTTTTTGAATCTCTTTATTATCAGTGCCAATTCTGCTGCTCCATCATCATCATCGTCATCTTCACTTTCGGTTGTTCCTTTGAGAGCTATTGAATTCTTTCGAGTATTACCTCCTTCACGCTCTTCCTTGAATTTCATTTCTAGCTCATAAGTGGTGAGATTTCCGATGAGTTTTTCAACTTTGATTTGTTTCAAATCTTTTGATTCTTGAATGGCAGTGACTTTGGTTTCAAAAATTCCGTGGAAGGACTCTGAGGATTTTTTGGACTATTTCCAATTCTGTGTATGATTTTCCAAGAGCTTCTGATTTGTATACGATATTGGAAAGTCGTCCGTACATCTCTTTGACATTTTCTTCCTTGGCTATTGTGAAATTCTCGTATTCGCTACTCAGCATGGCAAGGCGAGATTCTTTGACTTGAGATGTTCCTTTGTGAGTCACTTCGAGTGTGTGCCATATTTCCTGTGCAGTTAGACAATGTGAGACACGATTAAATTCAATTTGATCCAATGAACAAATAATAGAATTCATAGCTTTAGCATTCGCATTCTGTAGTCTACTTTCTAAATCTGTCCATTGATATATCAGTTTATTTATTTCCTGATTATCTACAACTATAGTTGGTGCTCTATAACCTATCTCAACTATATTCCAAGCATCGATGATTTTTAGAAAAATTTTCATCCTATTTTTCTAGTAAGCGTATTCACCATTGAACATTGGTGGTCTAACTATGGACCGACCCTCAACAAAAGCATTATAAAAAGAAGCCATTTTAAAAAAAATTAAAATTTTAAAACAAAGATCGGTTTTTGAAAAATCAAAATTTTAAATCAAAAAATTGACTTCTGTTCCTAGTTCTGATACCACTTGTAGGATCGATTTCACCCTAGGGGGGAGGGTGAATAGGGTGATACTATTAATTATATAAATTTATCGTGGAAGTATATAAAATAATTTCAGCACAGATCACAACAGAATAAAAGCAGCACAGATAATAGTAGAATATAAAAAACAAAAAATAGAACACACAAATTTACCCAGCTTCGACAAAGCCCTTCCTACGTGTTGCCCCCAAGGTTTCTACTAGAAATTAAGTAGTCAGACGCTTACACACGTAAACTCGCGACACCCGCTATCGACTAACCTAACTCTACGCTCAAAACCCTGCCACAACTCAGCCACTGAGTTGCGAATTCTCGAATTACACCACCGTAGTTCGTCCCCTAGTCACACGACTAGAATTTACAACTTTTAAACGAGAAATAAAAATTAAAAAAACAATTTAAAAACAATTAAAAATTTAAAACCCTAATTAACTAAAGCCCTTAATAACAAGGCCGGCTAAATAAAAATAAACAGGTGATAAAATTAAATCCCCTTTCTCTTTTGTATTATAGGCCGGTATCCTTTTTGAAAATGGCTGCTCGTTCTCGTTCCTCTTTTCTCTGAAATTAGGGCTTTGGAAAATTGGAGTCACCGACTGATTGTTTGTCGATTACAATTACTATTCCTTGATTTGCTTCGGCAATCGACTGTTTCTTCGATTCGAACACGGCTCCTTCAATTTGATCGAGTTCAGCTATGAATTGGTATGTAATTTGTTACTTTTGCTTTACTGTTTAGCTTGCTTGAACTCGATACAATTTACGGCCGATGATGATTGGGTTTAAATAGGAATCGAATTCCTATATTCTCGTTCGTTTTGATAATTTGCCTGGCCGTATGATTTTGATTGAATGTTGGTGATTAAACTTGACTTATTCAATTCGTATCTTTTGTTTACTTGCTTGTCACGGCTTTGGTTTCGACTTCCTTGGCCACCATGGTGTTGAATTCTTTGACGATGTTGATTTCGTTCTTTGTGCTGTCGACTTTGGCCATTTGTGTTAGACTGAACTTGTTCGATTTTTACTTGCCTTGGTCACACATGGCTTTGTACCTTCTTTGACTTCGGCCATTGAATTTTGCTGTGTGAATTTCTGGCTTGACTCTGACTTGTTCATTGTCACCTGACTTCGACTTTGGTAAAACTGTTAATTGCTCTGTTGTATTTTTAACCTGATGCTTGTAGTTGTTCATCCTATCACTGCATATCAATACATGTGTGTTCATATATATATATATATATGTATGCGTGTTTGAGCTTTGCCTTCATTTGTTTGGAAATTTTGTTTCACTGGTGATGTAGATATTCGAGTCTGCACTGTGTCTTGATTGCATTGAGCTCTGGTTTCATTTTGTTTGATCATTAGCTTAGTCCGGTGCATTTAAGTCATGTGCAGTTTCACTTGATCTTTGTTTCACTTGAGTTGTTGTAGTCGAGTTGCTTCACCATATTGCTGTGTTTTCATTGGTTGTGTTCATTGTGTAGCCTGGTCGATATGTATATGATGCATGTTGGCTGTGTAGTCTGTAATGCTTGGAGATTCATGTATATAGTATATATGAGGTCTGACACACTTTGATATGCATATGAGCTTGTGAATGCTCTGGTTCAGGTAAGACTGTAGCTGTCTTGTTGTAGTCTGTACTTTGTTTTTGTGCTTCGAGCATTGTTGCAATCTGATATGCTAGCTTGAGTTGCTTGTGCGGGTTCGGTTTGATATTGAACTGCTTCATCTGATGGTAATTGTTAGCATGGTCCATTTGTACTTTATGTTGTTGAGTCATGTATAGTCATTTTGGCCATTTTATTGTACTTGTATTTTTGGACTGCACCCATGTTGAATCCAGCTTAAAGCTCGGGTTTGACCTTGTGCTCGTGTCGTGACTTTATTTGTATTGCACTTGAGTTGAACCCAGCTTTTGATTGGGTTTGACCTTGTGCTCACCTGTCCCTGTAACTTTATCAAGTGTATATCAGTGTGTACGGCCTTTGTGGCATGTATAGTGATACACTGTGCATGTCACAAGCTGTTCGTGTATGATGAATTCAAAATTAAATGATGACGAACAATCCAAATAACCGAGGCAAATAATATTTTCAAAATATACACTTTATTTTTCACTACAAAATATTTTCTTTTCAATTTTACTACGTTAGTGTTTATTTTGCAGATTGCTCAGATGCTGGATTCAATCTGGAATAGAGTTGTAGATCAAATACGAGTGTGAGTGATATGTAGTGAGGTGCAGATGTAAATTGAAATTGTGATGTAATCAAATTTGTATTGTAATCGAAATTGTGTATATATAGTGAGAGCTCAAATTTGTACTATTCAAAATTGTAATAAATATTTGTTTGAATAAAATATCCGTTTGAATTTAAATTCTGTGTTATTTATTTTATTCAGTAAATATTTATTTAATTATGTGAAAAATAAAATAGTACATTAACAAATACATTTAAATGAATATATATATGTTTATTATCATCAAACAAAAATCATATACTCGCATATTCAACAAACCATACCCCAACTAAAGAACTGAAGGAGACAATAAGCTCCTCATAATTTCCTGACTAAAGCACGAAAGAGATCGTGTTTAGAGGAAAAAGTTCCTGAAAACACACGCATATTTCTTTCAGCCCAAATCAGATGAATAAAAGCTTTTAAAATTTTCAGCAGTAACTTCGAATTTGAAGATCTCCATCTAGTTGCTTTAAAAATAGTATATCAGTTAATTCTTGAGTTCGAACAAGGAGAGTGCAGTCCATAGTGTCTCAGGATATGCTTCCAAATAAAGAAAACATAGGGGCGAGTAAAGAAAAGATGCTCAACATTTTCAATAGCAAGACCATGAAGGATACATGATGACTGGTTTATCAACCCCATAACATATAATTTTTCACTAGTATGTACGCCCCCTTTGATCACCCTCCATAACAACAAGTTTTGTGCAGGAGAGGAATTCATTTTCTAGATTCTAAAGTACCAAGGAAACCTCACATAATTATTCAGAGTGTCGAGTGCTTTGTTAACCTTTTTAATTGAGTGAGGACTGCCATCCCATGAGGTAGCAGACTCAGAAGCTATGTAGACCTGATCATCAAGTAAAGCCCATACATTTCTTATGATATAGGAGCTGGAGTAAGGAAGAGTGATTCTCCCTTCACACAAATAATTTGCAACTTTAGCAGCCTTTGGTATTCCAGTCATGGCCCTCAAGATGTAAGGAATAAGTTTAGCAAGAATCATAACTTTACTAGTCCAAGATCAAACCAAAAGGATAATGAGTGGCAGTTTTTTATGGTATATTTAAAGATAGGAAGAAGACATTGATCAACATATTTCTCCATGAATTACTGTAGTCCGGAGGGGATTGCATTGTCCAGAAATGATTAGATTTGAGCAATTTCTTCCTACACCAGTCAGCCCGAAGATTATGATTTTCTTTGGGTAATTTATCAATATGAGATGAGTGAGCAGCCGCATTCCATTGCTTAATATTCATAACTCCAAGACCACCATTAACAAGAGGGCATCAAACTGATTTGAATGCAATTGGAATAACTTTTCTGGAATATGGGTTTCCATGCCATAGAAAATGGTTCATGGCAGAATTGATCATAGAAATTAATTTGTAGGGAAGAATGAAAATCCTGGCGTAATAAAGGCACATGGCAGATGCAATGAATTTGGTGATAACCGGTTTCCCAGCAATGGAAAGCTTTGAGGTAGGCCATGAAGATAGTCCGGAGATGATTTTTTCAAATATGGGGAGGCAATGAATCGTTTTGACACTGGAGGAAGTGAGCGGAGCTCCTAAATACACTTCATCATCAGAAAATGGGGACAAGGTTGATAAATTGATTAAGGAAACCTTGATATCTTCAGCCACTCCAGCAATGCAAATTTTAGATTTAGATAAATTAATACTTAAACTAGTTATGTGTGTGAAGGAGTTAAGCACAACTAAAATAGAGGAAATGGATTTAACATTTGGTTTTGTGAAGAGCATTAAATCATCAACAAACATAAGGGAAGATATTTGAGGATTCCTACATCTGGGGTGATAATCCATCAACCTATTATCCAACACATAGTTGAATTGAGATGATAGGATGTAACGACCCGAAATTTTTCGACTCCGAAAATCCCGGATTGTTAAGGAAAAGAAGAAGAAAGAGGTAGAAGGAGAATAGAAAACAAAACTCAGAATCTCACATTTCGCAGCGGATCAAATATAATATCAAATAATAGCATTTATACAAAGAAAAGCTGTAATTGTTACTTTACATTCAATACATCAGAGTTACAACCATAACACATGACTGGACAGTTATATCAACCTGTCTCAGACTAATATCACAACAACTCTCAAATACACAGCGGAATACTTCATACGTTCCTGCCATCCAGCTTGCCACCTGAGCTCCAGAACGTTCTTACCTGAAAATTTGTAATACTCGGTCTGACCCGAGCATTACATCAAAGTAACACCTGGGTCAGGCTGGAAACTAGCATGAGTAAACTCATCTAACATGAAATACCAAGCTATATAACTTAAGTGAATTACCAGGGTAACTCGTACTTTTCTACGAGTTCTAATCTTATTTAAGTCAATCATTTATCTCAAAACAATATCCAAGAATCGTTATCAGTTTTAAATATCCATGATACTTAGCTTATTTCATTCCAGCCTGTTTGCTTCCAAATTCACATTTATAAAAATCGAAGTGGTTTCGGGTATTTACTGATACCCGGCCCCGGTCTCTTCGAATTCAATGTCATCTCTAATCCCAGTTGTTAAGTTTTAAACAATACAATTCAAATCCAGGATATCATGCAACAATTCAACTCAGATAGGTAACCTACATTATCACAGTTTAACCCGTTCATATCACAACACATCTCAATTGCCTATCAGAGATAAAATCAATCCAAGTCATCCAATATCATTCAACCATCCATAACAAGATTTTATTAGATATATAATTCCAAATTAATTTAATTAATTTCCAATTAAATTAATTATCAACTTTATCATTTAGATTACCTTAACCCTGCATACTCAACATTTATTAATTACAACCCAATTAATAAATCATTCTTTAATCATCCATATTAATTAATCATCCTAGATTAATTATCCTTTAATTATATTAAGTAATTAACCCTTAATTACCCCATAGATTAATTAGCCTTAACCATTCACATTAACTTTTAATTAATCTCCTTAATTAATTAATCACATTAATTAATGCTTCTCTAATTACTTAATTAAAGTAATTACTTAAGAATTAATCACTTAACCCTCTTAATCAATCATTAATTAACTACAAACCATTTAATTAATTAATCATTCCTTGATTACCTTACAAATCAATTAATTAATCTTTAATTTCCTAATTAATTACCCCTTGATTATTAATTAATTAATCCTTAATCACTTTCATTAAGTAATTATCTATCAATCATAAATTAATTAACCTTTAATTAATTCACCTTAAATTAATTACCCTTAAATTAATTACTAAATTAATTAATCACATTAATTAATTATCCTTTAATTAATTATTCTTTAATCACTTTCATTAATCAACCTTTAATCACTAACTTAATCGCAATATTAAGTTTATTTAAAAATAATCTTTTCAACAACAAAGGTTATATATTAAAAACACTTTAAACTCAAAAATAATTTTTTTAAACCCTTTAATACATTCCAGCTTAATTAGACATTCATCATATAAAAGAATTAAGTTAGAAATCGTTTAACTTTAAAGACTTGTTTAATTTAAAATTTTAAAACTGCAATAATATTAAACCCGAGATAACTTCGAGTTAAATCCCAAAATACCCGAGCATTACTTTGAGTTACCCATATTTTCTTTTTTCTTCAAGTCGAACTTACATTTTCTCGAGCTTGAACCCGAGTACTCCTCGTCTTCCCCAACTTACAAACGACACCTGATTTACACTATCACACGTGCACGTGCACCATCTAACCCATCGACTCTGATCCATTCTACGACCATCCACATGTCGATGAAGAACTCGCCGATGATCCTGACTTCCCAGTTCCACGAGTTCGCCATAGGATCGAAAACGAGCCATTCCAGCATTCGAACCCAAACCCATCATCGAAAAAAAAACGTCACGCCACGACACCTCCGGCCATCTGAATCGTCGCCACCTCGTACATCGCTTCGCCATAACGCCACGTTCCCATCCCCCTCGTTCCGATCACCAGCATTGCCTCGACGACGACACAGTTCCCCTGAGAACCAGTTCGACAAAACACCCAGTTAAAACCCTAAAATGATCTCGCGTATCACCCTCGATGATCGGAAAAATTTACAAGCATTTTTCCGTTGATCTATAACACACAAACCACCCTCCACCTTGATCACGTCGACCATAACTTCGTAAATCATCGGATATTGACAAAAATCCCTTTTCCGTTCAACTTAAAATCTCTCAACCATTATAAGCTTATAAATCATGAGACCTTCACCTAAAATCATCATTTTGTAATATGAACACGATTATGTAATGAGATTGTAAAATTGAAATGCTTGATTTTGCTGATTTATAATGATTTTACTGTGAATCAATATTTTCACAATATTTACTTAATATTTTTCACCTGAAATTATTTTTAAAATTGATATTCTGTTAAAACAAACAGATTTTGTTTACAATTCATAGCCTAAAGAAGATTAGATAAGGAGAATTTGATTTTCTTTTATCAAATTTGAATCCTGTAAAACCTGGAACATAGCTCTGTATAAATATACAGACATGCACACCAACCAGTACACATTTCACGAACATGCAAGCATCATATCACAATTATCACACACTATTACAAACTATATTCATAAACATCAAGATAAAACAGATTTGAGCTATTTGATAAAGTTGTTTACTCACCTGTCTGGGTTTGAAACAGAGTAGGCTGTTGAAAATTTTAAAAACTGGACTTGATTTGGTTTTAGATCTTTGCTTTAGTCGAGTTGAACTTGAAAACTGGAAGTTTTTGAATCTGATCTGATTTCTGATTTTGATTTACTACTGGATTTGTTGATCCTTGAACTGAAATACTTTGGGTTGATTCTTGGCTTGCTTAAAATTTTACTTGAGCTTTTATAATTGTCTCGGGTTTGCATTTATTTGTATTTGTATCTGAACTTGTTTTAGATTTCTTTTTCTGGTTTTTGTTTACTTTTTCTTAGTTTCCAGGTCTTAGTTTTGTGAAAGAAAATGAGAAAGAGTTTTAGAGTAAGGTATATGTATAATCTTGTTTTAATTCTATTTATTATTGAAAATAAAAGACAAAAGACACTTGTATCATTTGCAAGCTAATTTACTTACAAATGTTAATATATGATCTATTTATCTTACACTTGTTAATTTCATGTGTTAATTTGTTTACACATGTCTTGGTATAAAATCTTTATATTATAATATTTACACATGTAACCATATGTAGTTTAAGTGGTTTTTATTATCATTTTATATTTCAATTTATCTATATGTAAATATATATATATCTTATTATTTTTCTTAATATTTTCAAATTATCATATGTTTTAATATTATATTCATATATTTCCTTTAATACATTTTCTCTTGACTTATTTATTATTTTTTTATTTTTAGGTAACCTTAAAGAAAATGATATAAAACTTTAATTATAAACAAATTAATAACCAAATATCTATTCACAATAGTTTTCAATTTATTTAAGATATTACCTTGAATTTCAATTCAAGTATTATTAAAAATCTACTCATATGTATATATATAACAACACATTATTATTTGTTTTAAAAGAATAATTTGTCAAATTTTAAGTAATTATATTAGGAGACTATAAAATATTTATCCAGATATTTATAATTAAATTTTTTATTATATTTCCAAATTCATTTACATATCCGGATATCTTTTAGTATCAGAATTTTATCCGTTCAATTGATTAAAACAGTTAATTATCCAATTATCAGATGTCCCAAAATCTTGGTTATCACATTCCTCCCCCCTTAGAATCTTTTCGTCCTCGAAAAGGAACGAAGACATAATTTTATTCAATAATTTAAAATCAGATAAACTATTCTTTGATCATTTTTAAAACACTTTCAAAATCTATATAATATTGCCAAATTAGTTTTTTATAAAAATATTTTTTATAACTCGATGTTTCAACAAGTCCATCCTCGTTCTCACAGAAACTCGGTCATACGTTGATCAGGCGTAGGACTGAAAATATATAAGTACTTGGTAAACCCGTTTTCAACATCCAGGAAAATACTTGGAAAATATTTAATTGAAAATATAGAAAACATTTTTGAAAATAGAGGAAACATATTTGGTGAGAATGCTCTGGAAATCATCGCCCCCGTCCATGGTCACAGTTACATCCTGGGTTACATTGCCATCGCAGCAAAAGTCCATGTAACTGATTACACCATGGAACCCACAACAGATCGCAGTTACATTCCAGGGTTACGTTGCCATCGTAGCAAAAGTCCATGTAACTGTTGGCTCTCAGCGGCACAAACGATTTTCGCTGTCAAAATGAAAACTTCTCCACTCCTACATAGGTCGCAGTCTACCGATATAAAATCAAACGCAGACTATTAGCTCTCAGCGGCACACATGACTTTCGCTATGTTACCATACTGTCACAGTCTACCGATATAAAATCAAACGTAGACTGTTGGCTCTCAGCGGAACACACGACTTTCGCTATGGTCTGCAGTAGATCGCAGTGACATCGAGTTACACTGTCGTCACAGCATAACCCAAATGCCTCTGTGGGCACCAGCCCCTCGACTTTCGCTACACAAATAATCCACATGAACTAGTTTTGTCCGTACTCCTCACAGGATTAACTTTAGAATCCCCCTTTGGGGTTCAAGGCAGTACCACCCTGTGGCACTCCTGAGAAGTTCATTTCAAGGGAGCGCCTTTTTCCCCAAAGCCATTCTCAAAACACTTTATACTATACACTTATAGTATCTTCAAATCATACCCTTTATGATTTATATCAAAATATCCTTTACACAAAATCGATATCCCAAATCGATAGTTCCAAACTTGGCTTTCCAAATTTCCAAAACTGATTTTTCTCAAAAATCAAAAGCCTTTCCAAAATCCATAGGTTCCCAAAACCTTTTCAAAAATTATTCTCATAAGATCCTTTATATATATATAAATATATAAAACTTTGAAAATCTTAGGATCACTTCATACTTGTATAAATTTCCTTTTATACTTCAAATACTTTCAAAAACCATTTTCTTCTGGCAATAGATTCAACAAGGGGAGTTTATCATATTACAAATATATATAACTTTATTTATTCCAAATCAAATATTCAAATTTGATTACTCTTTTATAAAGTTATTTACCATATCATTTTTCTATAAAATGAGTTCTAAACACAGAAATATTCAACTCCCATTTTTTTTCATCATTTATTTTTTTCCAAAATATACCCTTCCATTTCAAAATCATTTTACAGTTTTTATTCACAAATTTTAATATCAATTTCATCCAAATCCGTACGATGTACACATATCATCCGTTCGCAATATCAATCTGATCGTTCACTCGATCACACAATTTCTCTTCCAAACTAGTATCGTCCACCCGACTTCCTAGTGCGGACTCAGATCTGATTTCTTGATCAGAAACCGTCATTCTCCTTGCATAGTCACAACTATGATAGAGAATATCCAAAACCAATCAACAATCCATATCCAGGTTCGCCATCGAAAATCGAGTGAAAAATCCTAACTCGGATCGATAATACTATATCGAAATTCTGTGCTCGAATCTGGATCAAATCACTATGCGAATAGAATAATATACGTATATCCTACGTATTTATCTTTATTGGTTATTAGCCAAATCAATTCTCTTTTCTATTCACATTTCCTTTAATTCCATTCACTTATTCTCAATTGCTTCCATTTCCAATTGAGTTATTACTTCAATTACAAACAGTTTGAACTCTGACCTATTTAAATTTTAAAAATAGCTTGAAAAAGTTTAAAATAGATAAGTAGTTGAAAAATAGTTATTAATTTGTAAAATAGATGTAAAATAGTTAAGTAGGTATAAAACAGTTAGATAATTGCAAAAATAGTTTTTTTTTAAAAATAATATAGTGATTAAATATAAGTAACTGAAAAATAGTAATTAGTTTATAAGACAGTTTCAAAATAGTTAAATAGTTCCAAAATAATTGTAAAATAAGTATAAGATAGTTTGGGGTTTATGAAGAAAGATTGTATAGTAAATAGTTTGGAAAAATATATTTGTATTAAAACAATTTATTTTGAAAATAATCCAGAGCCAAACTGTTTAATTTCCCAATCTCCATTTCCAATTAATTTTCCATCAATTCAATTTAAATTTCCACTTCCATTTAAATTGACTCAATACTTCAATTTCCATTGAAATTGATTTAATCCCAATTCAAGTTGAATTAACCTTAATTCCTTTCCAAATTCAAATCAAATTCCATTTGATTTTTAAACTTATTCAACTTTAATCACAATTCCAAATTATTTCAAATCAATTTGGATTAATTTCAAATTGAACCAGCTTCAATTTCAAATCATTTCAATTCTAATTTACCATTTGAATTTTTAAACTTATACATCTTCAATCACAATTCTAATTAATTCAAATCAAATTCAATTTGAACTAATTCTATTCAAATCTCAACTTAAAACCATCTCGAATTATATAAATTCGAGTTAAATATTTTAAATGTTGATTTAATCCCTTAAGTCAAATTAACCCTTACTTTTAAATCAATCAACCTTTATTTTTAATTTAATTACTTAAATCTTTAAACCATTTAATTCTGAATCCAAATTCCAAAATTCCATTTTAAAATCATCTTTACTTAACTTATTACAAAGTTCAAATAAGAATTCAAAAACAATTTATTCTAATTTATTATCCATTTCTAATTTTAAAACCAATTCTCAGTTTCATAGATTATTTATAACAAAAGAATGATATCAGGATAAATAAACATCCAAATTTATCCAAACATCAATTAACAGCATCCATTTTCAATTTCCAGATCTCAAACCTATTTTGAGATCACTCATAACTCCCTTTTAAAATCAACCATTTAACTTCCCAAGTTAAATTTCAATTTCATCTTGAAATTTCCAATTCAAGTTGTTTATTCTAAACTCATTTAACTTTCCTTAAGTTAAATTCAATTTAATCCAGTCAACTTGACCCAATTTGAATTCCCATTTCAATTTTAAACTTTATATTAATAATCTTCCCACTTATAAGTTCAAAAACTTATCACTTTGGTTTTCATATCATATTCCAAGGAGGAAAAAAAATTAAAACTCAACACTTAGAGTTTATTTCAAATCATCTTTGATATTATGTATATCCTCATTTATACATATTTATTTCCTTTACACACCAAGTTATACCTTATTTTTTTACCACCTTTGGTTTTAATTCAAAACAAATTTCTTTAAAACAATTTCAAGTTTTCTGGATTGTTTCCTGGAGATTTGACCAGGCAACTGAGTACTCGGCATTGGCAAGTGCTCGGCATCTAGTAGTACTCGGCATTGGCAAGTGCTCGGCATCTAGTATTACTAGGCATCTAGAAGTACTCGACATCTTTGAGAACTCGGCACCCAGGAGTACTCGGCATCCAGGAGTACTCGACATCAGAAGGCGTTCGGCATATACGACTGCTCGGCATGGCTGTATTGTTCGTCAAAAGCTATCGTTCGGCCAGAACCATCATTCGGTCAGAAGCATTGTTTAGTTAAAGCTAACGTTCGGCCAGAGACAACGTTCGGCCAGTGCCATCATTCGGCCAGAGGTACGTTCGGCTTCGACTGACATTCGTTCCACTCTTCCCACGCAGTAAGCATATCGTTCGGCATAGAGAAGGTGGTTTGGCATCATTGTGTTCAGCCTATTTGGTTCGGCATACGGTGACCACTGTATTTAGGGCAGAGTGTTCGGCTGCCGAGCCCACCTGGGAAGTCCGACCCATCTTTGTCTATAAATAGAGGAGCAGGGGCACAGTGAAAAGGACCTTTTTTGGAAGAACACTGGGGAGACTCTGCCATTTTCAAGACTCATCTTCTTTACTTAGCAATTGCATTCAAGCATTTGATCTACGAGTTGTATCTGTAATCAATCATTAAGAAGATCAATAAAGTTTAACCTTAAAGTGGACGTAGGCAATTACGCTGAACCACTATAAATCCGGTGTTCTTACTTTCTGCATTTAAATTAGCATATTCTTCCTTGTTTAATTTATCTTCATCACTTGTATCTCTACACAATCTTTCTCAACGAGGTTAGTGACCAATTTTGGTGCTAACACTTTGGTGCTTTCACTGAGAACTGAATTCTCAGACCTCAAGGATCTGCTTTGAAGCTACTGGATTGAACAAATCCCCCAAAGAAGATCCGACCCATTGATAGGACATCCGTTGATTCTACTCAGAGTTCCTACCAATAACTCTATAATGGCAAGACCACGTACCAGGTCAGCTTCTCATAATGCGGATGCCCATGAGACTGCTAGCGTACAACAAGCAGGACCTAGCAATCAGCCAGCGATTCCGGGTGTAGGAATTGCCGCCCAGGACCAGACTCCAGTTATCACCATAATAGATTTCAACGACTTGATGAGAGAACTCAGGGAAAGCAGGAGACAACTAGGAGAGCAGATGCAAGCTAACACCAACCTGATGGCATAACTCACTCAACAGCAGCAACAGAATGTTGGGGGCAATCCCGCTACTTATTCCTCATCCGACAGCTCAGCTTCCTCTGATGAACCTCCCAGGCGCAGACGCCGTAAGACTGTAGCTGCAGGGGCAGGTGCTGCTGTTCAGACAGCTGGAGACCGTGACCAAGCAGGAGCTGGAAATTTAGGAACTGGAGTGCAGGTGGAGGCTGGAGGCCCAGACCATCAAAACGCTAACGATGTCGAACCTCAAGATGCACGTTTGGCAGATCGCCAGGAGAGGAGACATCAGCATGGCCAGTCGCGTAGAACAGACTCTAACCTCCCACCTTCCATACAGACACCAGATCTGACAGCCATGGTCAGGCAATTGATGAAAGAAAATCAGGGCTTATCGAATGACGATTGGGGAGTATCAAGGAGTCATACTCCGTTCACAGATGTTGTGCTGCAGGCGGCGTACCCCAGAAAGTTTAGTATGCCAACTATTCCTGCGTATGAGGGAAAGACTGACCCTAAACAACATGTCATGAGGTACGAATGGATGATGGATTCAGCTAGAGCAAATGATGCAACCAAGTGTAGATGCTTTCCGATCACTCTATCTGGGATCGCTACTATATGGTTTACCCGACTTCCTCTGTGGTCCGTATCCAATTTTGAGGAGTTGGCAAAGAAGTTTATTGAGCAGTTCAGAATACACACTACTCGTCCAAAGGACGTAATGTCTCTGTCAAGTGTAATCCAAAATCCTGGGGAGTCATTGAAGGAATATTTACAAAGATTCCATGTTGCGGCAACTGAAGTCAGTAATCCCAATGATCACGCAATTCTAATGGCTGTAATGAGAGGTGTGGATCCGGATTCTGAATTTGGAGACTGGTTGGCAGGAAAACCTCCGACCACACTAGAACATTTTTACTCAAAGGCACATCAGTTCATAAGAAGAGAGGAAGCTAGGTGGGTAAGGCGAGATAAGGCACCAGGACCTGTCCAAGAATCCGTGAAAAGCAACATTGCTGTGAAGCAGTCCGGAGACAACACAGGAAAGGTCCAAGTCAATGTCCAGAACAAGCCTGGGCAGCCTAAGGAGTCCGGAGGAAGAAATCAAGGGAAGAAGAGAGAAGCGGGGAAGTGGAAGTCGAGAATCCCGAGCTACCACGAGTATACCCCGCTGAATGCGTCTCTTGAGAATATTTACCTCTCAACCTGCAATACCTTTCAGTACAGAAAGCCACGTCCAAAAGAGTCAACCGAGGAACAGAAACGGACTGGAAAATACTACCGCTTCCATGAAACCTACGGGCACAATACGGAAGAGTGTAGACACCTACACGATGCCATAGAGAGGTTGATCAGGCAGAAGAAATTGCAGGAATTTGTGAAGGACCCTCAGGAAGGAGGACAGGGAACATCCAACCCAGGTCGTGCTCCAGTTTCGCGTCATCCCGATAAGCCTGCCCGGACTGTGGGCAGACTGGTCATAAACACGATCATCGGCGGACCACACCCCGCAGATAAGAACTGGCAGGAGATGGAGCGGTACGCTAGTGCCCTGAAACATGCAGATTTCGAATGTTGCTCGAACACGGAGGATGGGGCCCCCGCTAAGCAGCTGTGCATGATGACAGACGATATAGTGTTCAGAAACAGAGATGCTGACCAAGTGGAGGCCCCAACCATCGACCCGATGGTCATATCTGCGACGATCGGACCGGCCTATGTGAAAAGAATTCTGATTGATTGTGGAAGTTCTGTCAACATCATCTTCAAGAAGGCTTATGACCAGATGAAAATGGAAACAAAAGACTTGAAACCGTCCAAAGCCTGTATACACGGCTTTATTGGCGCAGCGACCGATGCAGTGGGGTATGTCGAGTTACCAGTTGAACTGGGACAAGGCGAACGTCGGAGGGTGCGAATCCTACCCTTCGTAGTCCTGGATGTGGATTCTCCGTATAATGTTTTCTTGGGCCGACCGACCCTGGCCGAGTTTAGGGCGGCATTAGCCCCGTGGTGCTTGACTTTGAAATTCCCGACTGACAAAGGAGTAGGAGTTGTTCATGGCGACCAGGCGACCGGTCGGGCATGTTATGTGGCAGAGCTCAGAGAGGCTCATCGGAGGGAGAAAAGAAAGGTTGCGGATATTCCTGTCCGCATCCTTAATAATGATGATTGACAAGTAGTGCCCGAGCCCTGGCTCGGGCATAATTCTCGGATCTTCAGAGACATAGATCCGAGAGATGACGATGAAAAACCCAGGGAAGAAAAGGCAGCACCGGCTGAATTAACGATTGACATTTCAGTTAGCCGAGACGATCCATCGCGAGTACTGAAGATCAGATCACAACTCGGCCCCGCAATGACTGAAGACCTTAGTGATTTCCTCCGGGAAAATCTTGATGTTTTCGCCTGGGTGCATGCTGATATGTGCGGGATTTCTCCCGCCATTATGAGTCATATGTTGAACATAGACCCGAAACAAGTCCCAGTTAAACAAAAAAGGAGAGGAATGGACCCAGAGAGGTCCGCCGCTCTCAGAGAGGAAGTGGACAAACTCAAAGCCAATGGGTTCGTCCGCGATGCCCTCTACCCTGAATGGGTATCGAATCCTATGTTGGTGAAAAAGGCGAATGGGAAATGGAGAACTTGCGTAGATTATTCCGACCTGAACAAAGCGTGCCCCAAGGACAGTTTCCCGTTGCCTAGGATTGATCAGTTGGTCGACTCTACTGCAGGACACGAGCTGCTATCATTCATGGATGCATACTCGGGTTACAACTAGATCCCGATGCATATTCCGGACCAAGAACACACCAGCTTCGTCACAGATGTCGGTCTATATTGCTATGTAGTAATGCCCTTCGGGCTGAAAAACGCAGGAGCGACTTATCAGCATTTGGTGAATCGAATGTTCAAAGACCAGCTTGGTAGAACGATGGAAGTCTATGTGGATGACATGCTCGTGAAGTCACGACAGTCAAGCGACCACATTCGAGACTTGGCTGAAATGTTCGACATACTCAGATATTATGGGATGAAGATCAACCCTCTGAAGTGTTCCTTCGGCGTTGCGTCGGGAAAGTTTTTGGGATTCATTGTCAATGCTAGGGGGATTGAAGCCAACCCAGAAAAGGTTCAAGCTATTCGGGATGTGTAGGTCCCCAGAACCGTGAAACAGGACAAAGCTTGAATGGAAAAGTGGCTGCACTGAGTCGATTCATATCCAAAGCCACGGACAAGTGCATTCCTTTCTTTGATATAATAAAGAAAGGGAAGAGGAATTTCGAATGGACATCTAATTGTGAGGAAGCATTCCGGGATCTGGTGAGGCATCTGGAGAGTCCTCCAATGCTGTCAAAACCAATAGACCATGAGATGTTGTACGTATACTTGGTTGTATCCCCACATGCTATAAGTGCGGCTTTGGTTCGCAAAGAAGACCGAATCCAGAAGCTGGTGTATTATGTTAGCAATCGTTTAACGGGGGCGGAAAGAAATTACCCTAGAATCGAGAAATTGGCCTATTGCTTGGTGATTGCATCACCTAAGCTGCGCCCATACTTTCAAGCACACTCAATCAGTGTTTATACCGATCAACCCCTACGGCAGGTACTCCAACGACCAGAAACTTCTGGAAGATTGTTGAAATGGAACATCGAGTTGAGCCAGTTCGATATCGCCTACTTGCCACGAAGAGCCATACAAGGGCAAGCGTTAGCAGATTTCATCGCTGAGTTCACTTTATTTGATGAACCAGACAATCGCAATGTCGTTCCCCCCGTTCGGTGGAAATTGTACACAGATGGAGCATCAAACGATCGTTGCTCCGGCGCGGGCATAGTTCTTGTAACTCCGGAAAATCGATCGGTTTGTTATGCTCTGAAGCTCGATTTCTCGGCTACAAATAACGAAGCAGAATATGAAGCACTAATTGCTGGTTTAAAACTCATTGGAGAACTCGGAGTCAAATCAGTTGAAATCTTTTGTGACTCGCAGTTGGTGGTCTACCAAGTGCGGGGAGATTACCAAGCAAAGGGACAGAGGCTGGCTCCGTATCTCGTTCTGGTTCAAGAACTGCTATCGAACCTTGAGCGTTATGATATCTCGCATGTCCCGCGCGAACAGAATAAAGAAGACGACTCATTGGCTAAATTTGCTAGCACTGGCGATGCACAACAAATGGGATTGTTTCCCGTTGAGGCTTTGCATGCTCCAAGCATAGACGCAATGAAAGTTGATTGTGTGTTGGAAACAGGAGTCGAGAGGGAGTTGTGGATAACCCCATTCAAACTATACCTGACAACCGGGACTTTACCAAAAAAAGGAGCGAAAGACGACAGGTCCTTCGAAAGGCCGCGCGATACGTGATACAGGATGGATTAATGTATCGAAAGGGGTTCTCGGTCCCCTTATTACGATGCATCGCTCATGATGAGACAAAGCGAGTTTTGAAGGAGGTTCACGAAGGGGAATGTGGCGACCATACTGGGGGGCAAACGTTAGCAAAAAAGATCCTCCGCTATGGATATTACTGGCCCACCGTAAATCGGGACGCTGCAGACTACGCAAGGAAATGTGACAAGTGTCAAAGATATGCAAAAATCCCGAGGACTCCGTCAACAGAACTCACACAAATGGTTAGTCCCTGGCCATTCGCAATCTGGGGAATCGACATAATCGGCTCTTTGCCTATATCCAAAGGTGGTGCGAAATACGCGATAGTTGCAGTCGACTACTTCACAAAATGGGCTGAGGCAGAACCTTTGGCCACAATCACCTCTAAGAAGGTCATTAACTTTGTTGTACGAAACATTATATGCCACTTTGGCCTCCCTCGCACCATCATTACGGACAACGGTACGCAGTTTGAAAGCAGTGAGTTCAAAGAGTTTTGTTTAAAGTATGGCATCGAGAATAAGTTCGCCGCAGTTGCACACCCAAAAGCTAACGGACAAGTCGAGGCCGTTAACAAAATAATTAAGTCCATACTGAAAAAGCGTTTGGAGAAGGTCGGAGGCAAGTGGGTAGATGAACTCCCAACAGCGTTATGGGCTTATAGAACTACCCACAAGTCCGCGACCGGCCACACTCCATTTGCCTTGGCATACGGCTCTGAAGCCGTTATACCTGTGGAACTTGAAGTTCCATCGCACCGAGTAACATATTATGATCCCAAGACGAATCAGGACCTCTTGTTGGAATCACTGGACTACATCGATGAAAAACGTGAAGAGGCCGAATTAAGGGCGGCAGCACATAAGCACCGAGTCAAGCGTTACTACGACGGCAGAGTCCGCCCAAGGATTTTTGATGTGGGTGATCTCATTTTGAAACGAGTTTTCCCGGTACCGTCGCGTATGAATCCCAGTTGGGAAGGTCCGTACGTCATTGAACGGAAGCTTGGAGAGGGAACATTCAAGCTAGCGACCGTTGATGGCGTGACACTCCCACGAGCATGGAACAGTGAACATTTGCGACATTATTACATTTAGCATGTTTCTTTCTTGTTTTAGGCACGGTTATTTCCTGTATGTTTCCATTCAGTCATAGCTTACTTTCCTTTCAGCCATGTAATCAGGCGGTTTAGTTGTTTTTCATTAATAAAGGCTTGAAGCCGTATTTTTCATGAATTATTAACGCTTCTATATCTCATAATCGGGTGATGAACCACTAGAGCTACATTGCTTTGTATGACGTGCAAACCCATATAAACGATTTCAATCTCCGAGTCCCCAGAGTGCGGACCGAAGTACTCTAAGTCCCCGGAGCGCGGACTGGAGTATAAACGATTTCAATCTCCGAGTCCCCAGAGTGCGGACCGGAGTACTCTAAGTCCCCAGAGCGCGGACTAGAGTATAAACGATTTCAATCTCCGAGTCCCTAGAGTGCAGACCGGAGTACTCTAAGTCCCCAGAGCGCGGACTAGAGTATAAACGATTTCAATCTCCGAGTCCCCAGTGTAAAGACCCGCAAATCCGTCTTCCGAAAACTCGACACCGATACGTCCACTGTACCAAATGTCGAAAAATCGAATGACGGAAACGCGAAACTTTAGGGTTAAAAGAAGAGGTAGAAGAAAAGATAGAAGAAAAAGAGAGAAGAACAGCACAGAAAACACAGAACAGGAACAATATCAGAATCTCACATATCGCAGCGGAATAATATACAATAGATAAATCAATAATCTTTAAAACAAAAGACTATATCAGTTTATACATACATCAATCAGAGTCAATATACATCACTGGACAGTTATATAAACTTGTCCACATACAGAATACACAGCGGAAATAATAAACAAGTACGATAGTACGCTTCGCCATCCAGCTCATCTCCAAAGCTCCAGAATATCCAGGATATCCTGATAAAAATAACTCTAGGCTGCCCGTGTGGAAAATTATGGGCACCCAGAGTTTAGAAAGGGAACAATAAACTCCAGGTCAGTCATGGTGACTGGTGTGAGATCGTAAAACAGTTATTTTCGCAAAGAAAACAAAACAAATTCGCAATGCTTTTGGAAGATGAGACTACCATAAGGCCTCCCACCACACACACAATGCAAACGCAGAATTGGAGGAGATTTCACCTTATGATAGTCAAAAATGCTTACTACACAAATCAATTGATATTATTATTATTGTCTGGTGTGGAAAATATTTCGCAAGTATAATATCAATCTTAGCCAACATACAACAATTGTTGTATGTCTACTATAGCTACTATGTTCAGTAGCAGGTTACCGCCACATTCCATAGCAGGTAATACAATAAAAAAACCGTACAGGGTTCGTATTGTTTCTTTGGATTTCCAACAAATGGTCAGGCTAAGGAACTTCCTTATACCGAAATAGAAACGCCTCTGGAAAGACGCCCTGGATCCTAACCGGATCTCTGCAAACAAAAGGCCGACGCTACCTCACGCTGTACAGCTGTAACTAGGTAACTAACACACCGACGCTACCTCACGCTGTACAGCTGTAACTAGGTAACTAACACACAAGTATGCCATCCCCCGGTCGTAACCAACCTTTATCCGAGGATCCTCAATCACAAAGCAACAGCCACAAAGTATAATCAACATAGGTAAAATATCTGGGCTCCATACCATGATATCACCTTTTATCCAGAAGGAAATGACATACCCTAGGGGCGCTACCCCTACAAACCTTTGCCGCAACATTCCTGTTTCGACCATTACCGGGTTGTGAGGCTCGACGAAGTCTCGTCCACAAAACTACGCTTTTTCACAAAGCCACGCTTTTTCACAAAGCCACGCTTTGATCCACAACTGATCAACAGCACTTCGTGTGCCACATTACCAAATTGGGAATGTATCACTAGTAACCATCAACTACATAACCTCTGAGCTCGTACGTCTCAGAGAAGGGTGTTAAGCTAAGAGAATAAATTCTCCGCCACCAACAGAAATGTATTTGATAGAAACCAGCTTTACATCTCAAAGTGTAACGTCAGACACACATCCATACAAGTCCGTTCCGGGATCGAACGGAACCGAAGGCACTTCCAAAGAAGCCCTTGCAATCCGGATATTCACTAATCACGTCCGGACTTCCCATCACAAAAAGAGTGATATAAATCTCTATACCGGAGCAACTCGATGCAGAGACATTCGACAGGTTGTCCTTTCATTTTCAAAAATATCCGGTCTTCACACCGGTCTTCAAATGCAATCCATTCACGACGTATCACTATTCGGAATGGGTTATATGACACAAAGGTCCTCTCCCGGCTTAACCGAATAATGAGCGTTTGTTTTAAAAACAAATCAAGTGTCATTTCAAAGACAAATATTGATAGTCGGTTATTTAACTATCAACAACATTCACAACAATTAATCAATTTAAATAATTTTTCCCAAATTATTTATTTTCAAAATATCTTCATAAGATATATATTTTTCCACACTTCACATTTGAAAATCAATTTCAAATCATATTTCATACTTCACATTTGAAAATCAATTTCAAATCATATTATGGTCCATTTAAACCAACTAGATAAATCCTTATCGATTTATTTCAAATTTACATTTCAAGTTTGTAAATTTATTTCCACACTTCATCACTTTGAAAATCCGATTTCAAATCATATTTTCCACACTTCAAAAATAAATCAATATTTATTTTTAAAACAAATTTCCCTTTCCTTTACCAATTCTATTCGGAATTTACATTCCCAAAAATCCACTTTTACACGATTTTCAAATCGTTTTAAATATTCATTTTCAACCCCGAATCAACTTTAAAAATTGATTTCTCCATTTTATTTCAGATCCCAAATCGAAATTCAAATTGATTTTTGAATTTACTTCAACACCGAATCACATTTCAAATTGATTCTAACTTTTAATCCCAAATACCAAATCATTTTTACAAATCGATTTCCAAATTTATTTTCAACACAAAAATCAATTTCCATTCAACATCAAATAAGTTTTCATATCGATTTCTCAAAGGTTTATTTCAAATACCCAATCAATTATCAATTTGATTTCAAACAAATTTATCTCCTTTTAAATAAATTCTTTTATTTTTCCAAACCATCTAAAATTCAATTTTAATTTCAGAAATTCAATTTCATTTATTTCTGGTATCCAACGATACCAAAAATACATTCGGCTAAATTATAGCCTTCAACAAATTCAATCACAGATATAATCATACACAGATTATAAATAATCAATCAAACAACATATGAAATCAATTCAAATGTTTTGAGGAATCCTGTTGGATCCCTCCAACCTGTTTCCCTGCATCCACAGATGTTAGCACAATACCAATTCCACTTCGAGGTGGAATATCGCGGTATATGAGTTTTATAAAATATCATCCGCTTACTAACGGCGCAATAGGGTCTCATCCGCTATACGAGGCGGGAAATCAATCAATCCAATATATACATATGCCAATATGTATATATTGCTATATATATAGATATATCCTACTATATCTAATATCACAATCCAAACAGGCAATCAAATCAATCAATAACTGCAAAAGAAAATCCACTTTCATTTGAGTGAGAAGATCTCACCTTTAATTTGCAATCCATTTTCCATTTTCGACTTGATTCTCGATCTCTTTTAGACCTTGTATAAATATTTATACCGTTCATCAATATTCGAAATAATCGAGTAATCAATTTCTGTTTGGTAATTTTAATTATCCAATGATTTTGTTTTACCATTTTCTTTTAATAAATCATTTTTACCAACCCAAAAATTTAAATAAGCTAACTAACACAGTTTAATCATCATGTATATATATTCTTGAACTGCATATATAAAGTAATTTACATGGATTTATATAAATCTATTTTTATATGTTTATCTTTCCCAGGATATCAAGATTCAAATTAAGAAATAATCTCAACTATACCTATCAGTTTTACTGTATATATATATATATACATATATATACACTATAAATTGGAAAATAAATAAGTTGCACATTACATACCTTGACGACTCGACCCAGAACTTGCGACGATGCCTCTCCACCAAACTCGATCGATTCGAGATACCCAATCATTCAACACCCCACCTGACCACCATCATCGACTCCTCTGCCAACTCCGATCCTGCGCGCCGCCTCGTCCTTTCCTCCACGCGCCCAGACAAACGCGACAGAACTCCATCGAGATACGACCTGCTCACGCGATTCGAATCGCGATCCACGCTGCAAATTTTGATCTCCTGTCACGACTTCGATCCCAGCCTCGTCGAACAACCCCTTTCACCACCACCCTAGCTAAATCCTACCACGTGCGACTTCGAAATCGATTGCTGCCATCGCGATACCCACGAGTCGCCTCCGCTTCGATGTTGTCGTCGCGAATCCCAGTCGAAAGAACTCGATTCCAATCGCATACGAATACCTTTTATTTTTAATAAAATTTTCTGCCGATTGGAATTTGAACGAGGAAGGGAAATCGTGATTTTTGATTGAAGAGAATAAGATTTCGAACGAGAGAAAAATATAAAATATCGGTCTGCCATTTCTATTTCCTTTGAACGAAATGATTTTGTTTCTTCTTTTTCTCTTCGGCTGAAAAGAAATAAGAGGACGAGAGAAGACGTTTGCGTGCTGAAGTTAACAAGCTACAGTATTTTGAATTTAATAAAAATACGGTTGATGTGAAATAATATCAACGGCAGTTGACTAATTTCCCAATTCAAATTCAAATCGTCACGAAAATGCAACTCAAAAATCTCGATATCCTATCGAGGCGTGCCGCTAGGCGTTCGTAATGTTATACGCCTATTCCGAATGCAATGGAAAAGGTTCCGAGTTCAATTTCAATCGTATGGAGAAGATAGCTTTTTGGACCAGTTATTAAATTAAATTTCAATATAAATTTCAGTGCGTTTGCTTATCGTACGGCCAAACGATCACTCCAAACATTACGAAAATTGAAATCCGATAATAATACAATATTACGGATCCAATGAAACTGGTTTCGTCGAATTCCGAGACTGTGCCCCGGAACGCTATTTTTAAATATCGATTAAACGATACAATTTCAAAACTGAACAAAACAGTTTCAAATTCAATTCCGAAACTTTTATTATCTTCAGTATAATCAATATGAATTTTCAAAGACTTCATATTATTTTTAATCGGCTTAAAATTGAAGATTCAAAGTTTTACCCAGTTTCAATAATTAAATTCAATAATTTAATCGCTAAATTCATTCTGATATTTGAATTTCAAATTAAATTATCATTCGAATATTTAAACTCAATTAAATATTCACATTTAAAATGTTAAAAATTCAGGGTCGTTACAATCTTCCCTCCTTAAAAGAATTTCGTCCCGAAATTACAAGTTAGGAAAAACGATTCTTAACCCATTTATTATTTTTCACAATCCAAATAGTTTTATCAACTTTTCAAACCAATCTTTCTACTAGAGATTCGTTATTACTTTAACTAACTTTCCAACTTCAATTATAAGTTTCAAACAACATTGTTTTCTTAACAATTCAAATTTAAACTTAAATTCAAATCTTAAACTTTCAAAATTTTCTCAAAATTTTTTTAACACTCGAAATTTTCGAAAAATTTCGCCAGCGTCTCCTTTGCGCGGCTAATACGGTACGACTACAAAACGTCCCTACGGACTCTCAGATCTCAAAAGAAAACAAAATGCCAAGTGGCAAAATCAGAAACTCATCAAATTTCATACTGAAATTCAAATACGTACCTTTTTGTCGAGCAATTCAAATTTATTTTTGAAATCAAAATTCCAATTCCTGTATACACCTGTATATATCCTACTAGCCATAATATCTAGTTACAATATTCAAACCATTTTGCAAATTCCATTACACAATTTTCAATGTATGCTTCTTATACATTTTTACTTCACTATTGAAGTTACATATATATTTTCATTCAATTTTGCATTTCCAATTTCATTTGAATTTACTTTACTATTTCAATTCAATTTGAATTCATTTTATCTTCAGATTTTCATTCAGATTTTACTTGAATTCGATTCATCTTCTTATTTCGAATATTGAGCTTTATTCACTTTTATCTCAATTTCCAATTTGAAATCACTTAAAAGTCCTTTTAAAAATGGATATGGAAAGCACGTTCCCCATGGATCACAGTTACTCGGCGGTTTCGCTACTATCCCAGTAGAATCGCTCGTAATCTGTAGATTTCACATCTCTTAAATTTCGCCATAGTTGTTGCCATAGATCGTAGTTCACACGGCGGTTACACCACTATCCCAGTGGAATCGCTTGTAACCGTAGGCATCTCGCCCCTCGAATTTCGCTATGGCATACGTCGTGATCAATCAATATGATCCCATCACGATCAAACGGATACTCATACTGAGTTCCAACACCTTCACAATTTTTTCAATGGAAAGTACTTTTTCATATCCTTAGTTTGGAAAACATAATATGTCATATATGTATAGTACTTCATTTCCAATTGATTCCATTCAATTTTAATTGACATTCCATAAATCAAATCTCATTGAAAACCATTCAAATTTATTCCATCTACTAATTTAATTAGTATATTCACTCATCCAATTTAAAATTTCAAATTTCCATATTCAATTCGTCTCGAATTTATTTTATCAATAACAAGGAAATTTCAATTTATTTTTCTTTCTTACTTACTTGAATTTATATACAAATTCAAACCATTTCATTCAACTCACAATTCAACTTTGATTTACTAACTCAACTTCCAATTCACTATCTCATGAATTAATAATTTATCAAGTTAGTTTACTTGAATTCAATCCATTTCATTTTATTCCTCCAAGTTTGGATTTTATTCAACTTGATTCAAATCAATCTCATTTCATTTTTCAATTCCAATTCATTTATTTACAAATGTAACTTCATTTGTTCAATCATAAATTCATTCATTTTTCAATTTGAATCTTATTCCAATCAGATTTCAAATATTTTATAAGTTATCAACTTATTTACATTCCATTGATGAATTTATTTTCAAATATTTCTCTATGGAATTCTATTTCAATTTGTAAATTACATTTACAATCTATACTTACAAATTTCATTCGTATATGAATTCATTTCCTTATCTTCCAATTCATATTTATAAATTTCATCTGCTAAATGAATTCATCTTCAAATTTTTGGTTATTATTTTATTTCTTATTTGTTTTTCATATAACAGTGATAATAATTTAATACTATCACTTCTTAACAACCAAACATCCATATAATATAATAATTCATAGAAAATCATTTCTTTTCTATACAAAAATAGTTTTGGGCAAAATTATTTCATTTACCCCATTTAAAACAATACTGTGTCAGTTTATCTTGTTTAAGAGTTTAGAAATCCCTATCGATTACAGTTGGCCACCCTGCACCGACCAGAATCTATAAACAATCAACCGATAAGTCAACACAATACAAACAAATTTTGTATTCACTAACAAATACGCGCTCATATCTATTATTACACTCAAACTCATTCTAGAGTACTACTGACTCTATCTCTAATGAGTAATACCCAACAGAGCAGGGTTGTCGCTTAACCGGATGCTCTGATACCACTTGTAAAGACCCGCAAATCCGTCTTCCGAAAACTCAACACCGATACGTCCACTGTACCAAATGTCGAAAAATCGAATGGCGGAAACGCGAAACTTTAGGGTTAAAAGAAGAGGTAGAAGAAAAGATAGAAGAAAAAGAGAGAAGAACAACACAGAAAACACAGAACATGAACAATATCAGAATCTCACATATCGCAGTGGAATAATATACAATAGATAAATCAATAATCTTTAAAACAAAAGACTATATCAGTTTATACATACATCAATCAGAGTCAATATACATCACTGGACAGTTATATAAACTTGTCCACATACAGAATACACAGCGGAAATAATAAACAAGTACGGTAGTACGCTTCGCCATCCAGCTCATCTCCAAAGCTCCAGAATATCCAGGATATCCTGATAAAAATAACTCTAGGCTGCCCGTGTGGAAAATTATGGGCACCCAGAGTTTAGAAAGGGAACAATAAACTCCAAGTCAGTCATGGTGACTGGTGTGAGATCGTAAAACAGTTATTTTCGCAAAGAAAACAAAATAAATTCGCAATGCTTTTGGAAGATGAGACTACCATAAGGCCTCCCACCACACACACAATGCAAACGCAGAATTGGAGGAGATTTCTCCTTATGATAGTCAAAAATGCTTACTACGCAAATCAATTGATATTATTATTATTGTCTGGTGTGGAAAATATTTCGCAAGTATGATATCAATCTTAGCCAACATACAACAATTGTTGTATGTCTACTATAGCTACTATGTTCAGTAGCAGGTTACCGCCACATTCCATAGCAGGTAATACAATAAAAAAACCGTACAGGGTTCATATTGTTTCTTTGGATTTCCAACAAATGGTCAGGCTAAGGAACTTCCTTATACCGAAATAGAAACGCCTCTGGAAAGACGCCCCAGATCCTAACCGGATCTCTGCAAACAAAAGGCCGACGCTACCTCACGCTGTACAGCTGTAACTAGGTAACTAACACACTGACGCTACCTCACGCTGTACAGCTGTAACTAGGTAACTAACACACAAGTATGCCATCCCCCGGTCGTAACCAACCTTTATCCGAGGATCCTCAATCACAAAGCAACAGCCACAAAGTATAATCAACATAGGTAAAATATCTGGGCTCCATACCATGATATCACCTTTTATCCAGAAGGAAATGACATACCCTAGGGGCGCTACCCCTACAAACCTTTGCCGCAACATTCCTGTTTCGACCATTACCGGGTTGTGAGGCTCGACGAAGTCTCGTCCACAAAACTACGCTTTTTCACAAAGCCACGCTTTTTCACAAAGCCACGCTTTGATCCACAACTGATCAACAGCACTTCGTGTGCCACATTACCAAATTGGGAATGTATCACTAGTAACCATCAACTACATAACCTCTGAGCTCGTACGTCTCAGAGAAGGGTGTTAAGCTAAGAGAATAAATTCTCCGCCACCAACAGAAATGTATTTGATAGAAACCAGCTTTACATCTCAAAGTGTAACGTCAGACACACATCCATACAAGTCCGTTCCGGGATCGAACGGAACCGAAGGCACTTCCAAAGAAGCCCTTGCAATCCGGATATTCACTAATCACGTCCGGACTTCCCATCACAAAAAGAGTGATATAAATCTCTATACCGGAGCAACTCGATGCAGAGACATTCGACAGGTTGTCCTTTCATTTTCGAAAATATCCGGTCTTCACACCGGTCTTCAAATGCAATCCATTCACGACGTATCACTATTCGGAATGGGTTATATGACACAAAGGTCCTCTCCCGGCTTAACCGAATAATGAGCGTTTGTTTTAAAAACAAATCAAGTGTCATTTCAAAGACAAATATTGATAGTCGGTTATTTAACTATCAACAACATTCACAACAATTAATCAATTTAAATAATTTTTCCCAAATTATTTATTTTCAAAATATCTTCATAAGATATATATTTTTCCACACTTCACATTTGAAAATCAATTTCAAATCATATTTCATACTTCACATTTGAAAATCAATTTCAAATCATATTATGGTCCATTTAAACCAACTAGATAAATCCTTATCGATTTATTTCAAATTTACATTTCAAGTTTGTAAATTTATTTCCACACTTCATCACTTTGAAAATCCGATTTCAAATCATATTTTCCACACTTCAAAAATAAATCAATATTTATTTTTAAAACAAATTTCCCTTTCCTTTACCAATTCTATTCGGAATTTACATTCCCAAAAATCCACTTTTACACGATTTTCAAATCGTTTTAAATATTCATTTTCAACCTCGAATCAACTTTAAAAATTGATTTCTCCATTTTATTTCAGATCCCAAATCGAAATTCAAATTGATTTTTGAATTTACTTCAACACCGAATCACATTTCAAATTGATTCTAACTTTTAATCCCAAATACCAAATCATTTTTACAAATCGATTTCCAAATTTATTTTCAACACAAAAATCAATTTCCATTCAACATCAAATAAGTTTTCATATCGATTTCTCAAAGGTTTATTTCAAATACCCAATCAATTATCAATTTGATTTCAAACAAATTTATCTCCTTTTAAATAAATTCTTTTATTTTTCCAAACCATCTAAAATTCAATTTTAATTTCAGAAATTCAATTTCATTTATTTCTGGTATCCAACGATACCAAAAATACATTCGGCTAAATTATAGCCTTCAACAAATTCAATCACAGATATAATCATACACAGATTATAAATAATCAATCAAACAACATATGAAATCAATTCAAATGTTTTGAGGAATCCTGTTGGATCCCTCCAACCTGTTTCCCTGCATCCACAGATGTTAGCACAATACCAATTCCACTTCGAGGTGGAATATCGCGGTATATGAGTTTTATAAAATATCATCCGCTTACTAACGGCGCAATAGGGTCTCATCCGCTATACGAGGCGGGAAATCAATCAATCCAATATATACATATGCCAATATGTATATATTGCTATATATATAGATATATCCTACTATATCTAATATCACAATCCAAACAGGCAATCAAATCAATCAATAACTACAAAAGAAAATCCACTTTCATTTGAGTGAGAAGATCTCACCTTTAATTTGCAATCCATTTTCCATTTTCGACTTGATTCTCGATCTCTTTTAGACCTTGTATAAATATTTATACCGTTCATCAATATTCGAAATAATCGAGTAATCAATTTCTGTTTGGTAATTTTAATTATCCAATGATTTTGTTTTACCATTTTCTTTTAATAAATCATTTTTACCAACCCAAAAATTTAAATAAGCTAACTAACACAGTTTAATCATCATGTATATATATTCTTGAACTGCATATATAAAGTAATTTACATGGATTTATATAAATCTATTTTTATATGTTTATCTTTCCCAGGATATCAAGATTCAAATTAAGAAATAATCTCAACTATACCTATCAGTTTTACTGTATATATATATATACATATATATACACTATAAATTGGAAAATAAATAAGTTGCACATTACATACCTTGACGACTCGACCCAGAACTTGCGACGATGCCTCTCCACCAAACTCGATCGATTCGAGATACCCAATCATTCAACACCCCACCTGACCACCATCATCGACTGCTCTGCCAACTCCGATCCTGCGCGCCGCCTCGTCCTTTCCTCCACGCGCCCAGACAAGCGCGACAGAACTCCATCGAGATACGACCTGCTCACGCGATTCGAATCGCGATCCACGCTGCAAATTTTGATCTCCTGTCACGACTTCGATCCCAGCCTCGTCGAACAACCCCTTTCACCACCACCCTAGCTAAATCCTACCACGTGCGACTTCGAAATCGATTGCTGCCATCGCGATACCCACGAGTCGCCTCCGCTTCGATGTTGTCGTCGCGAATCCCAGTCGAAAGAACTCGATTCCAATCGCATACGAATACCTTTTATTTTTAATAAAATTTTCTGCCGATTGGAATTTGAACGAGGAAGGGAAATCGTGATTTTTGATTGAAGAGAATAAGATTTCGAACGAGAGGAAAATATAAAATATCGGTCTGCCATTTCTATTTCCTTTGAACGAAATGATTTTGTTTCTTCTTTTTCTCTTCGGCTGAAAAGAAATAAGAGGACGAGAGAAGACGTTTGCGTGCTGAAGTTAACAAGCTACAGTATTTTGAATTTAATAAAAATACGGTTGATGTGAAATAATATCAACGGCAGTTGACTAATTTCCCAATTCAAATTCAAATCGTCACGAAAATGCAACTCAAAAATCTCGATATCCTATCGAGGCGTGCCGCTAGGCGTTCGTAATGTTATACGCCTATTCCGAATGCAATGGAAAAGGTTCCGAGTTCAATTTCAATCGTATGGAGAAGATAGCTTTTTGGACCAGTTATTAAATTAAATTTCAATATAAATTTCAGTGCGTTTGCTTATCGTACGGCCAAACGATCACTCCAAACATTACGAAAATTGAAATCCGATAATAATACAATATTACGGATCCAATGAAACTGGTTTCGTCGAATTCCGAGACTGTGCCCCGGAACGCTATTTTTAAATATCGATTAAACGATACAATTTCAAAACTGAACAAAACAGTTTCAAATTCAATTCCGAAACTTTTATTATCTTCAGTATAATCAATATGAATTTTCAAAGACTTCATATTATTTTTAATCGGCTTAAAATTGAAGATTCAAAGTTTTACCCAGTTTCAATAATTAAATTCAATAATTTAATCGCTAAATTCATTCTGATATTTGAATTTCAAATTAAATTATCATTCGAATATTTAAACTCAATTAAATATTCACATTTAAAATGTTAAAAATTCAGGGTCGTTACAATCTTCCCTCCTTAAAAGAATTTCGTCCCGAAATTACAAGTTAGGAAAAACGATTCTTAACCCATTTATTATTTTTCACAATCCAAATAGTTTTATCAACTTTTCAAACCAATCTTTCTACTAGAGATTCGTTATTACTTTAACTAACTTTCCAACTTCAATTATAAGTTTCAAACAACATTGTTTTCTTAACAATTCAAATTTAAACTTAAATTCAAATCTTAAACTTTCAAAATTTTCTCAAAATTTTTTTAACACTCGAAATTTTCGAAAAATTTCGCCAGCGTCTCCTTTGCGCGGCTAATACGGTACGACTACAAAACGTCCCTACGGACTCTCAGATCTCAAAAGAAAACAAAATGCCAAGTGGCAAAATCAGAAACTCATCAAATTTCATACTGAAATTCAAATACGTACCTTTTTGTCGAGCAATTCAAATTTATTTTTGAAATCAAAATTCCAATTCCTGTATACACCTGTATATATCCTACTAGCCTTTACTATTTCAATTCAATTTGAATTCATTTAATCTTCAGATTTTCATTCAGATTTTACTTGAATTCGATTCATCTTCTTATTTCGAATATTGAGCTTTATTCACTTTTATCTCAATTTCCAATTTGAAATCACTTAAAAGTCCTTTTAAAAATGGATATGGAAAGCACGTTCCCCATGGATCACAGTTACTCGGCGGTTTCGCTACTATCCCAGTAGAATCGCTCGTAATCTGTAGATTTCACATCTCTTAAATTTCGCCATAGTTGTTGCCATAGATCGTAGTTCACACGGCGGTTACACCACTATCCCAGTGGAATCGCTTGTAACCGTAGGCATCTCGCCCCTCGAATTTCGCTATGGCATACGTCGTGATCAATCAATATGATCCCATCACGATCAAACGGATACTCATACTGAGTTCCAACACCTTCACAATTTTTTCAATGGAAGGTACTTTTTCATATCCTTAGTTTGGAAAACATAATATGTCATATATGTATAGTACTTCATTTCCAATTGATTCCATTCAATTTTAATTGACATTCCATAAATCAAATCTCATTGAAAACCATTCAAATTTATTCCATCTACTAATTTAATTAGTATATTCACTCATCCAATTTAAAATTTCAAATTTCCTTATTCAATTCGTCTCGAATTTATTTTATCAATAACAAGGAAATTTCAATTTATTTTTCTTTCTTACTTACTTGAATTTATATACAAATTCAAACCATTTCATTCAACTCACAATTCAACTTTGATTTACTAACTCAACTTCCAATTCACTATCTCATGAATTAATAATTTATCAAGTTAGTTTACTTGAATTCAATCCATTTCATTTTATTCCTCCAAGTTTGGATTTTATTCAACTTGATTCAAATCAATCTCATTTCATTTTTCAATTCCAATTCATTTATTTACAAATGTAACTTCATTTGTTCAATCATAAATTCATTCATTTTTCAATTTGAATCTTATTCCAATCAGATTTCAAATATTTTATAAGTTATCAACTTATTTACATTCCATTGATGAATTTATTTTCAAATATTTCTCTCTGGAATTCTATTTCAATTTGTAAATTACATTTACAATCTATACTTACAAATTTCATTCGTATATGAATTCATTTCCTTATCTTCCAATTCATATTTATAAATTTCATCTGCTAAATGAATTCATCTTCAAATTTTTGGTTATTATTTTATTTCTTATTTGTTTTTCATATAACAGTGATAATAATTTAATACTATCACTTCTTAACAACCAAACATCCATATAATATAATAATTCATAGAAAATCATTTCTTTTCTATACAAAAATAGTTTTGGGCAAAATTATTTCATTTACCCCATTTAAAACAATACTGTGTCAGTTTATCTTGTTTAAGAGTTTAGAAATCCCTATCGATTACAGTTGGTCACCCTGCACCGACCAGAATCTATAAACAATCAACCGATAAGTCAACACAATACAAACAAATTTTGTATTCACTAACAAATACGCGCTCATATCTATTATTACACTCAAACTCATTCTAGAGTACTACTGACTCTATCTCTAATGAGTAATACCCAACAGAGCAGGGTTGTCGCTTAACCGGATGCTCTGATACCACTTGTAAAGACCCGCAAATCCGTCTTCCGAAAACTCAACACCGATACGTCCACTGTACCAAATGTCGAAAAATCGAATGGCGGAAACGCGAAACTTTAGGGTTAAAAGAAGAGGTAGAAGAAAAGATAGAAGAAAAAGAGAGAAGAACAACACAGAAAACACAGAACATGAACAATATCAGAATCTCACATATCGCAGTGGAATAATATACAATAGATAAATCAATAATCTTTAAAACAAAAGACTATATCAGTTTATACATACATCAATCAGAGTCAATATACATCACTGGACAGTTATATAAACTTGTCCACATACAGAATACACAGCGGAAATAATAAACAAGTACGGTAGTACGCTTCGCCATCCAGCTCATCTCCAAAGCTCCAGAATATCCAGGATATCCTGATAAAAATAACTCTAGGCTGCCCGTGTGGAAAATTATGGGCACCCAGAGTTTAGAAAGGGAACAATAAACTCCAAGTCAGTCATGGTGACTGGTGTGAGATCGTAAAACAGTTATTTTCGCAAAGAAAACAAAATAAATTCGCAATGCTTTTGGAAGATGAGACTACCATAAGGCCTCCCACCACACACACAATGCAAACGCAGAATTGGAGGAGATTTCTCCTTATGATAGTCAAAAATGCTTACTACGCAAATCAATTGATATTATTATTATTGTCTGGTGTGGAAAATATTTCGCAAGTATGATATCAATCTTAGCCAACATACAACAATTGTTGTATGTCTACTATAGCTACTATGTTCAGTAGCAGGTTACCGCCACATTCCATAGCAGGTAATACAATAAAAAAACCGTACAGGGTTCATATTGTTTCTTTGGATTTCCAACAAATGGTCAGGCTAAGGAACTTCCTTATACCGAAATAGAAACGCCTCTGGAAAGACGCCCCAGATCCTAACCGGATCTCTGCAAACAAAAGGCCGACGCTACCTCACGCTGTACAGCTGTAACTAGGTAACTAACACACTGACGCTACCTCACGCTGTACAGCTGTAACTAGGTAACTAACACACAAGTATGCCATCCCCCGGTCGTAACCAACCTTTATCCGAGGATCCTCAATCACAAAGCAACAGCCACAAAGTATAATCAACATAGGTAAAATATCTGGGCTCCATACCATGATATCACCTTTTATCCAGAAGGAAATGACATACCCTAGGGGCGCTACCCCTACAAACCTTTGCCGCAACATTCCTGTTTCGACCATTACCGGGTTGTGAGGCTCGACGAAGTCTCGTCCACAAAACTACGTTTTTTCACAAAGCCACGCTTTTTCACAAAGCCACGCTTTGATCCACAACTGATCAACAGCACTTCGTGTGCCACATTACCAAATTGGGAATGTATCACTAGTAACCATCAACTACATAACCTCTGAGCTCGTACGTCTCAGAGAAGGGTGTTAAGCTAAGAGAATAAATTCTCCGCCACCAACAGAAATGTATTTGATAGAAACCAGCTTTACATCTCAAAGTGTAACGTCAGACACACATCCATACAAGTCCGTTCCGGGATCGAACGGAACCGAAGGCACTTCCAAAGAAGCCCTTGCAATCCGGATATTCACTAATCACGTCCGGACTTCCCATCACAAAAAGAGTGATATAAATCTCTATACCGGAGCAACTCGATGCAGAGACATTCGACAGGTTGTCCTTTCATTTTCGAAAATATCCGGTCTTCACACCGGTCTTCAAATGCAATCCATTCACGACGTATCACTATTCGGAATGGGTTATATGACACAAAGGTCCTCTCCCGGCTTAACCGAATAATGAGCGTTTGTTTTAAAAACAAATCAAGTGTCATTTCAAAGACAAATATTGATAGTCGGTTATTTAACTATCAACAACATTCACAACAATTAATCAATTTAAATAATTTTTCCCAAATTATTTATTTTCAAAATATCTTCATAAGATATATATTTTTCCACACTTCACATTTGAAAATCAATTTCAAATCATATTTCATACTTCACATTTGAAAATCAATTTCAAATCATATTATGGTCCATTTAAACCAACTAGATAAATCCTTATCGATTTATTTCAAATTTACATTTCAAGTTTGTAAATTTATTTCCACACTTCATCACTTTGAAAATCCGATTTCAAATCATATTTTCCACACTTCAAAAATAAATCAATATTTATTTTTAAAACAAATTTCCCTTTCCTTTACCAATTCTATTCGGAATTTACATTCCCAAAAATCCACTTTTACACGATTTTCAAATCGTTTTAAATATTCATTTTCAACCTCGAATCAACTTTAAAAATTGATTTCTCCATTTTATTTCAGATCCCAAATCGAAATTCAAATTGATTTTTGAATTTACTTCAACACCGAATCACATTTCAAATTGATTCTAACTTTTAATCCCAAATACCAAATCATTTTTACAAATCGATTTCCAAATTTATTTTCAACACAAAAATCAATTTCCATTCAACATCAAATAAGTTTTCATATCGATTTCTCAAAGGTTTATTTCAAATACCCAATCAATTATCAATTTGATTTCAAACAAATTTATCTCCTTTTAAATAAATTCTTTTATTTTTCCAAACCATCTAAAATTCAATTTTAATTTCAGAAATTCAATTTCATTTATTTCTGGTATCCAACGATACCAAAAATACATTCGGCTAAATTATAGCCTTCAACAAATTCAATCACAGATATAATCATACACAGATTATAAATAATCAATCAAACAACATATGAAATCAATTCAAATGTTTTGAGGAATCCTGTTGGATCCCTCCAACCTGTTTCCCTGCATCCACAGATGTTAGCACAATACCAATTCCACTTCGAGGTGGAATATCGCGGTATATGGGTTTTATAAAATATCATCCGCTTACTAACGGCGCAATAGGGTCTCATCCGCTATACGAGGCGGGAAATCAATCAATCCAATATATACATATGCCAATATGTATATATTGCTATATATATAGATATATCCTACTATATCTAATATCACAATCCAAACAGGCAATCAAATCAATCAATAACTGCAAAAGAAAATCCACTTTCATTTGAGTGAGAAGATCTCACCTTTAATTTGCAATCCATTTTCCATTTCCGACTTGATTCTTGATCTCTTTTAGACCTTGTATAAATATTTATACCGTTCATCAATATTTGAAATAATCGAGTAATCAATTTCTGTTTGGTAATTTTAATTATCCAATGATTTTGTTTTACCATTTTCTTTTAATAAATCATTTTTACCAACCCAAAAATTTAAATAAGCTAACTAACACAGTTTAATCATCATGTATATATATTCTTGAACTGCATATATAAAGTAATTTACATGGATTTATATAAATCTATTTTTATATGTTTATCTTTCCCAGGATATCAAGATTCAAATTAAGAAATAATCTCAACTATACCTATCAGTTTTACTGTATATATATATACATATATATACACTATAAATTGGAAAATAAATAAGTTGCACATTACATACCTTGACGACTCGACCCAGAACTTGCGACGACGCCTCTCCACCAAACTCGATCGATTCGAGATACCCAATCATTCAACACCCCATCTGACCACCATCATCGACTGCTCTGCCAACTCCGATCCTGCGCGCCGCCTCGTCCTTTCCTCCATGCGCCCAGACAAACGCGACAGAACACCATCGAGATACGACCTGCTCACACGATTCGAATCGCGATCCACGCTGCAAATTTTGATCTCCTATCGCGACTTCGATCCCAGCCTCGTCGAACAACCCCTTTCACCACCACCCTAGCTAAATCCTACCACGCGCGACTTCGAAATCGATTGCTGCCATCGCGATACCCACGAGTCGCCTCCGCTTCGATGTTGTCGTCGCGAATCCCAATCGAAAGAACTCGATTCCAATCGCATACGAATACCTTTTATTTTTAATAAAATTTTCTGCCGATTGGAATTTGAACGAGGAAGGGAAATCGTGATTTTTGATTGAAGAGAATAAGATTTCGAACGAGAGGAAAATATAAAATATCGGTCTGCCATTTCTATTTCCTTTGAACGAAATGATTTTGTTTCTTCTTTTTCTCTTCGGCTGAAAAGAAATAAGAGGACGAGAGAAGACGTTTGCGTGCTGAAGTTAACAGGCTACAGTATTTTGAATTTAATAAAAATACGGTTGATGTGAAATAATATCAACGGCAGTTGACTAATTTCCCAATTCAAATTCAAATTCAAATTCAAATCGTCACGAAAATGCAACTCAAAAATCTTGATATCCTATCGAGGCGTGCCGCTAGGCGTTCGTAATGTTATACGCCTATTCCGAACGCAATGGAAAAGGTTCCGAGTTCAATTTCAATCGTAGGGAGAAGATAGCTTTTTGGACCAGTTATTAAATTAAATTTCAATATAAATTTCAGTGCGTTTGCTTATCGTACGGCCAAACGATCACTCCAAACATTACGAAAATTGAAATCCGATAATAATACAATATTACGGATCCAATGAAACTGGTTTCGTTGAATTCCGAGACTATGCCCCGGAACGCTATTTTTAAATATCGATTAAACGATACAATATAAAACTGAACAAAACAGTTTCAAATTCAATTCCGAAACTTTTATTATCTTCAGTATAATCAATATGAATTTTCAAATACTTCATATTATTTTTAATCGGCTTAAAATTGAAGATTCAAAGTTTTACCCAGTTTCAATAATTAAATTCAATAATTTAATCGCTAAATTCATTCTGATATTTGAATTTCAAATTAAATTATCATTCGAATATTTAAACTCTATTAAATATTCACATTTAAAATGTTAAAAATTCAGGGTCGTTACACCCAGAGTGCGGACCGGAGTACTCTAAGTCCCTAGAGCGCGGACTAGAGTATAAACGATTTCAATCTCCGAGTCCCCAGAGTGCGGACTGGAGTACTCTAAGTTCCCAGAGCGCGGAGTAGAGTATAAACGATTTCAATCTCCGAGTCCCCAGAGTGCGGACCGGAGTACTCTAAGTCCCCAGAGCGCGGACTAGAGTATAAACGATTTCAATCTCTGAGTCCCCAAAGTGCGGACCGGAGTACTCTAAGTCCCCAGAGCGCGGACTAGAGTATAAACGATTTCAATCTCTGAGTCCCCAGAGTGCGGACCGGAGTACTCTAAGTCCCCAGAGCGCGGACTAAAGTATAAACGATTTCAATCTCCGAGTCGCCAGAGTGCGGACCGGAGTACTCTAAGTCCCCAGAGCGCGGACTAGAGTATAAACGATTTCAATCTCTGAGTCCCCAGAGTGCGGACCGGAGTACTCTAAGTCCCCAGAGCGCGGACTAGAGTATAAATGATTTCAATCTCCGAGTCCCTAGAGTGCGGACCGGAGTACTCTAAGTCCCCAGAGCGCGGACTAGAGTATAAACGATTTCAATCTCCGAGTCCCCAGAGTGCGGACTGGAGTACTCTAAGTCCCCGGAGCGTGGAGTAGAGTATAAACGACTTCAATTTCCGAGTCCCCAGAATACGGGTCAACTTACTATAAGTCCCTGGAACGTGAACTTAGAAAAAATTCTAAGTACTCAAGGGATGTAGAACAAGAAGAATGCCACTCTGAAGAATGTTCGAACAACGCGAGAATAAACTAGGAAACATACGACTCATAAGTGCTTGAGTTTTGACCGCAGTTATTCAGAAAGCTAAAAAAGTAAAAGAATCGTTCAAATGACTAAGGAACTGAACTTTATTTAATAGTCCAAAATGAGGTTACACAGTTATCCCTCCAAAACTTGGAGTCAAAAGCCTATCTACACTAACTACGGAAACAAAAAGATGAAAGTAGTTACAACACTTAAGCAAAATCTCGCTGAACGAGTATAGCGACTATTTCTTCGGTTTCTTCTTCTTGTCTTCTTTTGTTTTTTCCGATGACTCCTCTCCCTCACGCTTCTTCTTGGATTTCTTGCTTGCTAAAGAAGCAGAGTCAGGAGTAGGAGAGGGGAAATCCAGAGGTTTGAACTTGCCCGGGAGAATGATCTTCAAAGGTCTGTTCCGCGGGTCGGTGAGTTCCAGTATTTCAGGCTCAACTTTGACTTCGACTTTTTTCTTCTCCTCTTCGGCAAGACGCTCTTTCATGCTCATCTTCGAGGTATGTTCAGAGGCGCCAGTGATTTCGATTTCATCACTCCCTTCGGCGGGAGATGAGGTGTCAAGCTTATCTTCATCTAGCGCCCCGATCACTTGAGCGTCAGGGCCGGGAGTTACTCCCGCATGAGCAACATCGCTTGTTTTCTCTGCCTCCTCCTTGGCGTCATCGCTCCTCGGAGTTGGCTCGGGGTCAGAGCAGCCTGCATGAAAACATAAAGAATGAATATTAGAACAAATAACCACTGCTGGAAAGTAACAGATCTTTCAACTTCTAAAAAAGAAGAGTTCCCTACCGGGTTCTGGCTGGCTATCAGTTGCGCGTGGAGTTTCACCCTCCAGAATAGGAGATAGCACATGAACGCCGAGCCCGGGATCTTTAGGATCGTAGCCGGCATGCTGCTCGAATGGGTCAAGTGTCGGCGGACCGGCCGGTTGAGTAGTAGGAGGAGCAGCAGTATGAGGAGCCGTAGTCTTAGCCCCAGATGGGCCAGCTTCATCACTTTTCTCTTTTGGAAGGGGAGAGCCTTTGCTATAAAGCGCCAAAGCTGCTAATAAATCCGCTGGCTCGTTCCCTTTAAGAAACTCCTTCACCAGGGCATCCTTATCGACTTCCTCAGAGCCCGACTCGATTTTCCTAATCTTCACTAAAGTTTCCCAGGCCTCAGCTAGGGATTCGAGATAGCCCTCGCCCAAGAATGTCAAGTCGCGGTGCATAAGGACACGGGCTCCATACTCAACAATCAATGGGTCAAACATGCACTTGACCTCTTCCCTGCCGGCCTCTGCGGTCGCCTCGAGACGAGAGTCGATCTCTTCTTCTTGAGCAAGTTCATCATCGAGCTTCGTTTTCAAGAGCCGAGTAGCAACACTTTCATCACAATATCGTTGTGACTCTTCTTGAGCAGCTACTTTATCCTCTTTCTTTTGGAGAGTAATTCTTTCAACTCTTTGACTTGAATGGCAAGCGCGTCCCTTTCTTTTTGGATGGAATCTTTTTCTAAGGCAAGGGCACCGCTGCACTGGACTGCTTCATCGAGTTCCTTCTTGTGGGTTGTTTCCAAACGAGTGACTGCCTCAGCGGTATCTTTTGCACTTTGCTCAGCGGCTTCAAGTTTCGACTTATATGAAGCAAGCTCTTCATCTTGACCCTTGATAATGTCTTTGTCAAAGCTAGCTTCTAACTTCAAACGATCTATTTCATGCTGTCGCTCAATAGATACCTCAGAGACCTTCTCGACCAGATGGGCAAACGCGTCATGTTGAACATAGACGTCGTTATTGCAGGCAAGAGCGCTTTGTTTAACATACCCAGGGATGTGGTGAATAGCTGGGAGAAATTTCAGACCGTCGAAGCAGATTTTTGGGAATTTGGCCTTGAGTTCGACCATCTTCTCCGCTATGGTTGGGTCAGCCACATGAATAGGGGGAGGAGGCTTTGAAAATTCTGATCTTTTCCGATGCTCCCGAATTTGCCTTGTACTCGACGAGCCGGAATGTTGTTCCCGGGAGACATCGGGTTGGGACCCCTTCTGTGAAGGCTTCTCTTTATCTATCTTAGTTGGAGGAGGAGGATCACGGGACTGTGAAGATTGGGAATATGCCTTCTTACGATAAGACGAATCACGGGGACATTTGTCTCGATCTTCATAATCATCTCTGTCCCTGCGTCTGCCCGAACCTGAATCTCGTCCGGAATGATGAAATATGGAAGAACTGTGAAGACGGTCAAGTCCGTGGGAGCGCCCCATGTCACCTACAAAGAACAAAGATAACAACGAGTTAAGAAAAATCCGGGAAATAAGAAAAGATTTGAAGTGTATGATGGAATGCGTATGTGCATGTGTGTCCTAGTGTTCCCCCCGACAAACCAGTTCTTTTGTCTTTACTAATCAGAGTATTATCTCCTTGGATTGGGAGTTGAACTTCCGCATTGCCTCTAGCGGGCGAAGAAAACTTGAGAGCTCTAGGATCGTCAAACCCGTAATTAAGTATATCGTCGGGGATGGAAAGATTCGACAAACCGCTTATAGAACTTTCCATGTGCTGTGAGGAAGCCTCTTTCTCTGGTGGGATAAGCGTAACTTTTGAAGTTCCGCCAACTTTCTCCTTCCGTATCTTGTATTTTAACTTTTTCTTTCCCTTCGAAGGGGAGGATGACGTTTCAATATCGTGAACTTCGACCGCCGGATTCCAAGCAGGACCCACATTCTCGCCTTGAGTCTCAGGAGCTTTATCCTCTTTGTGCTCACCCTCTTCGTGCGCATCGGGAGTGTGGCGCGATGACGATCCAGCTTGTTTTTTCCCTTTACCGGATGCTGGCTTGGGAATGGAGACGCCCTCTGGGAGGCTAATCCGATGACCAGGGGCTAGCAAGCCGAACCTCGACGATGATTCATTTGAAATGATGGTTCGGATGTCTCGTTCCTCGGCAGGAAGGGCTCTAATGGCTTTAACGGCCTCAGAATATCCTCGGCCCTCCGGACGCGGGTTGATACCTGAAAAGATGAAACGAGGAGTTAGGAAAAGCATAACTCCAATTAAACACGAATGATGACTCAGCGAAGAGACTTACTGCCTTCAACCCATCTCCTCGCAAAACTAGGAGGGCAACGCATGTAGAACCATTCCTGTTTGTACAGGGCGAATTTACTACATGCTCCTGTCAAGATTTGGCATTTATGGTACAGCTCGAGGAACATGAAGGAAGGGCTGTCTTTCCGTTTCTTGATCATATAAATGTATCTGATGTCGCCAGAAGTTGGAGGCCTAGAGAAGACGGCCATGAAGAGTAGGTAGGTCCCGTATATAAACGCATGACCATTTGGATGCAGCTGCGATAGGGCGATGTCTATGTACTGCAACACGTCCCAAAGAAATAAATTGAATGGAGGCACGCTGCCCATCCAACACATAAACTTGTTGCAGGTGGTATATCCGACTGGGGGCAGGTGAGGACGATCGTGATGCGACGGGACTAACACATCGGCGAAAGGAATCCCATGGATGGAACATATTCGTCGAAGTGCGGCTTCATTGATCTTCGAAGCTTGTGAGTCAATCGGATTGTCTAAGAGAATTGTTGCCTCTAGGGCATCGGGTGCTAAGTTATGAGCAGGGGAAGTCGACGGATTTGAAGTATCAGCGGCTTCTTGCCTTGATGATGGCCCAGGCCTATCAGATATAGTGGCGGAGCTAGACTTCTTAGACATCCCCAATAAATAATGAATCTGTCTAAGTACCTGTGAAAACTATACTTGAAAAATGTTCAGCGTTAGAATTAACAACACAAATATTCCCCCCATGTGGTGTGTGAACTAGTGCAAGCAATCGTGTAAAAGCGTTGAAAGTTTGAAGGTCGCAAAGTTATTGATGTAAAACTGAGCGTCAGGTCATCGCCTTCGAAGACCGTCATCGCTGACCGTCCCCAGAAGCCTGCCTTTTGGTGATTGCAATTCCAGATCCAGAAAACGTATGATAATCTAAGTTCAGATTTATGTTTACTGAAGCTAGGAAGTTAGTGATCCGGGTCGGCTTCACATATGCTAATATGCTTGGGTCCTGTTTCTTGTTTTGCTATACGAGTAGATATAGCTAATAAGTGTTCAGCATTTGCGATTGTTCGGCTAAGTCTTTGTTCGGCTAAATTTTGGTTCGGCTAAGTTGTTGTTCGGCATGAAAGTCGTGTTCGGCCTCGTTTTGTTCGGCATGTTTTAGCCTAAGTATGATACGGCGTTTGTGACTGTTCGGCTGAGACGACCATCGGCACGCTGTCCTTAACGGTGGCCTCATCTCTTCCTCCATCCACACCGAACCACGAGGGAAAATCGTTCGGCAAGTCGTACCAGACCATACCGCTCGATGCCCCTAATCATCTCCTACTTCTCCTATGCTCTTTCCTCCACCAATCTCGTTCGGCACGAAAGATTTATGCCGAACCACAATACGTCTACCAAACAGCTTCCTAGGAAGCTCGTCTCCGTCCACCCTCATCACGTGACACTGGCAACTTTTAATCAAAGCTCGACCTACCCCATCAATTAGGGAGTTCGAGTGTAAAGACCATGCTTAGGTGGAAGAGAAGGTACCTAGTTGATATGATGAAGATTTGGGAGAAGTCGACGAATAGTTGGAGTGTTAACTGGGAACTTCGGCAGGTGCAAGGCAGAGGTGTTGGAAATGTAAAAAGGGAAGAGAGAAGGAGGTGCCGGCTTTTATAGGGAAAAAGAAGAAGTCGAAAAGGCTATATCCGGTGGAACCGGTCAAAGTCACATCGTTCGGCATCGGCATACAATGACGTTCGGCAATTGAAGAGCGCTCGGTTTCCAGTGCATCGTTCGGCATTTACACCACGTTCGACACACGCCTCAAATGCTGACATTCTCAAAAAGGCGTCTCCATTCGAAGTTAGTCAAGGATTTGAAACGGGACATGAAGGTTACACGAATCAAAGCGTATCACGATTCAGTCACGTAATACACTTTGGGGGGCAAGTGTTTCCTGGAGATTTGATCAGGCAACTGAGTACTCGGCATTGGCAAGTGCTCGGCATCTAGTAGCACTCGACATTGGCAAGTGCTCGGCATCTAGTAGTACTCGGCATCTAGAAGTACTCGACATCTTTGAGAACTCGGCACCCAGGAGTACTCGGCATCAGAAGGCGTTCGGCGTATACGACTGCTCGGCATGGTTGTATTGTTTGTCAAAAGCTATCGTTCGGCCAGAACCATCGTTCGGCCAGGGACATCGTTCGGTCAGAAGCATTGTTTGGTTAAAGCTAAGGTTCGGCCAGAGACAACGTTCGGCCAGTACCATCGTTCGGCCAGAGGTACGTTCGGCTTCGACTGACATTCGTTCCATTCTTCCCACGCAGCAAGCATATCGTTCGGCATAGAGAAGGTGGTTCGGCATCATTGTGTTCGGCCTATTTGGTTCGGCATAAGGCGACCACTGTATTTGGGCCAGAGTGTTCGGCTGCCGAGCCCACCTGGGAAGTCCGACCCATCTTTGTCTATAAATAGAGGGGCAGGGCACAGTGAAAAGGACCTTTTTTGGAAGAACACTGGGGGGACTCTGCCATTTTCAAGACTCATCTTCTTTACTTAGCAATTGCATTCAAGCATTTGATCTACGAGTTGTATCTGTAATCAATCATTAAGAAGATCAATAAAGTTTAACCTCAAAGTGGACGTAGGCAATTACGCTGAACCACTATAAATCCGGTGTTCTTATTTTCTGCATTTAAATTAGCATATTATTCCTTGTTTAATTTATCTTCATCACTCGTATCTCTACACAATCTTTATCAACGAGGTTAGTGACCAATTTTGGTGCTAACATGGATTTAGATTTAAAATTTCACAATTTTAAATTATCTTCAATTCCAATTTATAAGTCATACTCACCTAAAAGTTTACTTCCCTAAACATTTCATTTTGCTTAATCATTTACAACATCATATTATTAAACACATCAACCATCTATGATAATAACCAAGACTATCATATCTGGAAACCAATTCATTATTATCTTTATTCTGATAACACTTCTACAAATTCAAGATTTTAACTTCAGTTTGGATCCATTTCAAACTTATCTTCATTCAATTTCAATTTGGTTGTATTTCTATTACCACTTAATTTAATTCCAATATTTTAACAACCAATTAGCTTAATATTTATTAAAAAGAAATATTGCTTTATATATAATCTTATATAAAAATCATTTGAAATCTTTATATATGAAAATAACAAGTACGCTCTCATATATATATATATATATACACACACTCAACTCATTTTAGGGTACTATTGACCCTATTCTTAATGAGTAATCCCACCATAGCCAAGGTTCTCACTTAACCTTTGCTCTGATACCAATTGTAACGACCCGAAATTTTCGACTCCGAAAATCCCAGATTGTTAAGGAAAAGAAGAAGAAAGAGGTAGAAGGAGAATAGAAAACAAAACTCAGAATCTCACATTTCGCAGCGGATCAAATATAATATCAAATAATAGCATTTATACAAAGAAAAGCTGTAATTGTTACTTTACATTCAATACATCAGAGTTACAACCATAACACATGACTGGACCGTTATATCAACCTGTCTCAGACTATAATCACAACAACTCTCAAATACACAGCGGAATACTTCATACGTTCCTGCCATCCAGCTTGCCACCTGAGCTCCAGAACGTTCTTACCTGAAAATCTGTAATACTCGGTCTGACCCGAGCATTACATCAAAGTAACACCTGGGTCAGGCTGGAAACCAGCATGAGTAAACTCATCTAACATGAAATACCAAGCTATATAACTTAAGTGAATTACCAGGGTAACTCGTACTTTTCTACGAGTTCTAATCTTATTTAAGTCAATCATTTATCTCAAAACAATATCCAAGAATCGTTATCAGTTTTAAATATCCATGATACTTAGCTTATTTCATTCCAGCCTGTTTGCTTCCAAATTCACATTTATAAAAATCGAAGTGGTTTCGGGTATTTACTGATACCCGGCCCCGGTCTCTTCGAATTCAATGTCATCTCTAATCCCAGTTGTTAAGTTTTAAACAATACAATTCAAATCCAGGATATCATGCAACAATTCAACTCAGATAGGTAACCTACACTATCACAGTTTAACCCGTTCATATCACAACACATCTCAATCGCCTATCAGAGATAAAATCAATCCAAGTCATCCAATATCATTCAACCATCCATAACAAGATTTTATTAGATATATAATTCCAAATTAATTTAATTAATTTCCAATTAAATTAATTATCAACTTTATCATTTAGATTACCTTAACCCTGCATACTCAACATTTATTAATTACAACCCAATTAATAAATCATTCTTTAATCATCCATCTTAATTAATCATCCTTGATTAATTATCCTTTAATTATATTAAGTAATTAACCCTTAATTACCCCATAGATTAATTAGCCTTAACCATTCACATTAACTTTTAATTAATCTCCTTAATTAATTAATCACATTAATTAATGCTTCTCTAATTACTTAATTAAAATAATTACTTAAGAATTAATCACTTAACCCTCTTAATCAATCATTAATTAACTACAAACCATTTAATTAATTAATCATTCCTTGATTACCTTACAAATCAATTAATTAATCTTTAATTTCCTAATTAATTACCCTTGATTATTAATTAATTAATCCTTAATCACTTTCATTAAGTAATTATCTATTAATCATAAATTAATTAACCTTTAATTAATTCACCTTAAATTAATTACCCTCAAATTAATTACTAGATTAATTAATCACATTAATTAATTATCCTTTAATTAATTATTCTTTAATCACTTTCATTAATCAACCTTTAATCACTAACTTAATCGCAATATTAAGTTTATTTAAAAATAAACTTTTCAACAACAAAGGTTATATATTAAAAACACTTTAAACTCAAAAATAATTTTTTTAAACCCTTTAATACATTCCAACTTAATTAGACATTCATCATATAAAAGAATTAAGTAAGAAATCGTTTAACTTTAAAAACTTGTTTAATTTAAAATTTTAAAACTGCAATAATATTAAACCCGAGATAACTTCGAGTTAAATCCCAAAATACCCGAGCATTACTTCGAGTTACCCATATTTTCTTTTTGCTTCAAGTCGAACTTACATTTTCTCGAGCTTGAACCCGAGTACTCCTCGTCTTCCCCAACTTACAAACGACACCTGATTTACACTATCACATGTGCACGTGCACCATCTAACCCATCGACTCTGATCCATTCTACGACCATCCACATGTCGATGAAGAACTCGCCGATGATCCTGACTTCCCAGTTCCATGATTTCGCCATAGGATCGAAAACGAGCCATTCCAGCATTCGAACCCAAACCCATCATCGAAAAAAAAACATCACGCCACGACACCTCCAGCCATCTGAATCGTCGCCACCTCGTACATCGCTTCGCCACAACGCCACGTTCCCATCCCCCTCGTTCCGATCACCAGCATTGCCTCGACGACGACACAGTTCCCCCGAGAACCAGTTCGACAAAACACCCAGTTAAAACCCTAAAATGATCTCGCCTAACACCCTCGATGATCGGAAAAATTTACAAGCATTTTTCCGTTGATCTATAACACACAAACCACCCTCCACCTTGATCACGTCGACCATAACTTCGTAAATCATCGGATATTGACAAAAATCCCTTTTCCATTCAACTTAAAATCTCTTAACCATTATAAGCTTATAAATCATGAGACCTTCACCTAAAATCATCATTTTGTAATATGAACACGATTATGTAATCAGATTGTAAAATTGAAATGCTTGATTTTGCTGATTTATAATGATTTTACTGTGAATCAATATTTTCACAATATTTACTTAATATTTTTCACCTGAAATTATTTTTAAAATTGATATTCTGTTAAAACAAACAGATTTTGTTTACAATTCATAGCCTAAAGAAGATCAGATAAGGAGAATTTGATTTTCTTTTATCAAATTTGAATCCTGTAAAACCTGGAATATAGCTCTGTATAAATATACAGACATGCACACCAACCAGTACACATTTCACGAACATGCAAGCATCATATCACAATTATCACACACTATTACAAACTATATTCATAAACATCAAGATAAAAATAGATTTGAGCTATTTGATAAAGTTGTTTACTCACCTGTCTGGGTTTGAAACAGAGTAGGCTGTTGAAAATTTTAAAAACTGGACTTGATTTGATTTTAGATCTTTGCTTTAGTCGAGTTGAACTTGAAAACTGGAAGTTTTTGAATCTGATCTGATTTCTGATTTTGATTTACTACTGGATTTGTTGATCCTTGAACTGAAATACTTTGGGTTGATTCTTGGCTTGCTTAAAATTTTACTTGAGCTTTTATAATTGTCTCGGGTTTGCATTTATTTGTATTTGTATCTGAACTTGTTTCAGATTTCTTTTTCTAGTTTTTGTTTACTTTTTCTTAGTTTCTAGGTCTTAGTTTTGTGAAAGAAAATGAGAAAGAGTTTTAGAGTAAGGTATATGTATAATCTTGTTTTAATTCTATTTATTATTGAAAATAAAAGGCAAAAGACACTTGTATCATTTGCAAGCTAATTTACTTACAAATGTTAATATATGATCTATTTATCTTACACTTGTTAATTTCATGTGTTAATTTGTTTACACATGTCTTGGTATAAAATCTTTATATTATAATATTTACACATGTAACCATATGTAGTTTAAGTGGTTTTTATTATCATTTTATATTTCAATTTATCTATATGTAAATATATATATATATATATCTTATTATTTTTCTTAATATTTTCAAATTATCATATGTTTTAATATTATATTCATATATTTCCTTTAATACATTTTCTCTTGACTTATTTATTATTTTTTTATTTTTAGGTAACCTTAAAGAAAATGATATAAAACTTTAATTATAAACAAATTAATAACCAAATATCTATTCACAATAGTTTTCAATTTATTTAAGATATTACCTTGAATTTCAAATTCAAGTATTATTAAAAATCTACTCATATGTATATATATAACAACACATTATTATTTGTTTTAAAAGAATAATTTGTCAAATTTTAAGTAATTATATTAGGAGATTATAAAATATTTATCCAGATATTTATAATTAAATTTTTTATTATATTTCCAAATTCATTTACATATCCGGATATCTTTTATTATCAGAATTTTATCTGTTCAATTGATTAAAACAGTTAATTATCCAATTATCAGATGTCCCAAAATCTAGGTTATCACGTAGGAATTCCATGACACATATGAATATGTAAGGGGATAGGGAATCCCCTTGTCTTAGTCCTTGAGGGATTTTTAAAATATCCAAAAACTGATCCATTGAGACACAAGGAGTATTGAACAGTGGAGAGACATGTGTAGAGCCAAGCCAGGAATGTATGTGGAAAATGCATGCAATGAAGAATATAAATAATCGCCTCCTAGTGTACAGTGTCAAAATCCTTTTGTATGTCTAATTTGAGCACACATCTCAGTGAAATATTTTTCCTACTATATCCCCTTAATAGTTCAGTGGAAAGGAGGATGTTGTTAGTAATATCTCTTCCTGGCAAGAAAGCATTTTGGTTTTGAGAGATAACAGTGGATTATGCTTGCTTCATCCTAGAAGCTAAAATTTTGGCTATGCATTTGTATATAACATTACAACATCTAATAGGCCTAAAATGAGAGACAGATACCGGTTGAGTTATCTTAGGGATTAATGCAACCTTAGTAGCATTAATACGAGAGAGCAACAAATTGTGCTTGAAATTTTTTTTACTGCCTTGATAACATCACTACCAATAATTTATCAACAAGATTTGAAAAAATGAGCATTGAAACCATCTGGACTAGGAGAACCATCAGAGTTCATGCCAAATATATAATTTTTTATCTCATCGGCAGTGAGAAGTTCAATTAAGACTGATTGTCAGATGCAGAAATACAAGGCAGTTTGGTATTAGCATAACATTGCAGTTGATGATTTCCAGTGGAAAGAGGGGCTAGCAGGCTGGTGTAATATTGAAGAAAGGCATTTTGAATTGTGTCTGTGGAATTGCAAATGTTATCAGACTGATCATGAATGGAAGAGATCTGAGAAGCTGCATTTTTAATTTTTAAAGTGCTATGAAAGAAAGCAGTGTTTTTATCACCATGGAGTTGCCAATTGGTTATTGCCTTTTGTTTTTGCATTAAGTTCTCTTCCATTAAAGCTTTAACAAGCTCATCACGAACTCTCTCTTCTTTAGCTATGAGGGTGATATCCATTCGACTGTTGTGAATAGAAGTTTGGATAGAGTTCAGTTGATCTCTTAATGAGTTTGATAGTTTAGCCCCCTTGCCAAAAGTCTTGAATGCCCATTCTTTAAGTCTGTCTTTGAGAATCCTTATTTTTTTTCTGCAAAATAAACATAGGATTACCAAAAACATTGCTTTTCCAAATATCATTAACAATATTGAAGAATTCATTGTGAGAAGTCCAGTTATTAAAAAATGAAAAGAGGACTTCCTATTCATAACCTCATGCCCCCATTCAAGGATTATGGGGGAGTGATAAGAGAGAGAGAGAGGGAGGGAGGACATGGTACTTGAGGTATGGCCATTTGGTTAAGGAGTTTATATTGGTGTAGACCTTGTCAAGTTTGCACAAAGTTCTGGAGTCAAACCTACTGCAGTTATTCCATGTATATATACATCCATCTGAATGAATTGGAGAGAGGTTTGATGAATATATTGAGTTATTGAGAGGTCTTGTTTGTTGAAAAGAGAGATGGACTCCACCACTTTTGTCATGAGAGAACTGCATATAGTTCCAATCTCCAACACAAATCCAAGGCTCATTTGGAGGGTGAAGAGATGGAAGATGGTCAAGGAACAACTGTCTAGGATTTTTGTGGTTTTCAGCATAAGTGGAAGTAAGGAAAAAAGATTGATCAAATGGAATTGTTTGATTTTTGAGTGGATGATTTTTTTTTAATATTGATGGGTTCAACAGAAAATGTTTGAGGGTTCCAAAGCATCAAAATCTGCCAAAAGGAGCATGGTCAAGATTGTGAAGCATGTCCCATTGATTATTTATTAAGGAGGCTGCAGCATGAGTGGTAACATGGTTGAGTTTAGTTTCTGCAAGAATGATCATTTGAAGATTGTTGGATAAAATAAGATTTTTGGCTTCAAGTTGTTTTGCTATTAAATTTGCTCCTCTAATATTCCAAAAACTAATGCAATTGATTTTGTGCATCATTGAGGAGGCATTGAGGAAGACCTGGTCTTAACACCAGGTGAATGAGAAATAATTTGTGAAGCAACAAAACCGATCTGGTCAATTGTGAAGTCAGTTCCATCATCAAGGTCAGAGGTAAGTGAAGCCAGTGGTTTTTTCTTTGGTCTCCCTTTTCTTTGGAGGGATGATTCAATGGCTGGAGCAGAATGATTGGTCAAATCAGGGAAATTATTTTGGGAGAGAGATATATATGAGTCGGAAGGAGGAGGAATGGCTTGAGAAGGGTTTGGAGAGTTGTGGTGGACAGAAGAAAGGGTTTGAAAAGAATCAGAGAGAGAAGGAGTGTGCATGATTTTGTGCATGTCAGTGCACTCAACAGTTTCAGTGATGTTCAAAACTGGATTTTCTGGACTTATTTCACCTTCCTCATTGCACTCATATTCAATAGTATCATTTGCATTGATTTCTTCTTGGCAAAGGAGAAGGGAAAATTGATTTGATGTTTGGATAATGACTGGGTTAAAAGAAACTGGTGCATCTTTTGAACATTCTTCTGTAGTTACAACCTTATTTGATTTCTGTAGAGACAGTGAACCGTTTTGTTCATTAGAACATTGTTGAAATGCTTTATATTGACACAGCTCATTACTTCGGCCTTTCTCTGTGTCTTCCTCCACCAAATCAGTGAACTGCTCTGGGTCATTCTTTGCTGTCAACAAAATTGTTTGTTCACTGTCAACCAAAATATTGTCAAGACCTTCCTTGCCTGATATAACACCATTTTCTTTATTAGCTTCATTCAAAGGAATACTATCATCTTTTTCACTTGTTCCTGCATTTTGAAACTTTCCCACCTCCTCAGAATTATTTTATGCATTTGTTTTTGACTTTCCAAATTCTTTTAAAAGGTTTCTTTTTCCTTTTGACTACAGTAAATTTTCCTTTTTCATTCTCCTCATACTTATTACTATTCTCAACAGTTTGCTTTCTATGATCTTTCTTTTCAGTTCTTTCAGGCATACTACTCTCATCCAAATTTTTATTCACAGAAATATGACAATTTACCTCGCAATGCCGAGAAGCATGTCCAAAAACTTTATAGTGTGTGCATATCAAAGGGGTCCATGAGTATTCAACAATTACATTTGGGGCATCTATCATCCCCAACGGCAATAAATTATGGCAGTCCTTTATCAGACTTCACCTCCATCAAGCATTTTACGTATTCGAATCTTTTCATTTTTTATGTGTTTTCATCAAGGCAGATTAATTTTCCTAAATGGAAAGCTAGCCAATTTATGCCAAGCAGGGTCCATGACATAAGATGAATTCGATATAGATGCACCCACACTGGCACTGACTTAACAGATGATTGAGCAGACCCAAAATTGGATTCCAGGCAAAAACGATGAACGTATGCCCCCTAATGAACATAGGATCTCTCTATTGAATATCCAGTTTATCATCATTGCATGATAATTTGAAATAGAAATTTTGATTGTCAAAGTACATTTCATATGAGCCTTTGAGTTGCCACACCTTGACAATGTATGTTTTAACTGCCATGTAGTTGACCGTGCCATCGAGGAAGAATCCTACAAGGTAGTCTGACCATGCTTGAACTCCAGCAGACACAACCTCTGGTGGTGGATCAATAGGGTTGCCAGTGTAGTTGATATCAAAATGAATAGGGGAGTAACGCCCAACATTTCTAGGTTTAGAAGAGACGAGGGTTGACCATCGGGGAGGGGCAGCAGGAAAAGATGGTAGCAAACAAATTTCCTAATGTATGTCAGATGTAAAACAAACTTTTAAATGACACGAAGTTGCAAAACCATTTGTAGAAAATGAAATAATTGAATTGGGATCAAAGGGTTATAAACATGGGAATATTTTCTAATAACATAAAAATTCTTCGATTCTATTTCTAGGATTTAAGTTATGAACCTAGGGTGTTTGGTGATGTATATGTAGTATGATTTAAACTTCAGATCATCCAATTTATAAATTTCCACTTTCAAGTAAAAACCTACCAAAGATCTTGATTGTGATATATGTGATCACACAAAACAAAAACAGAAAGAAATGTGTATATATATATATATATATATAATTAGTTTACATTTTCCACCTAAAACATTTTTTTTTCTTTTTTTGAAGGTTTCAAATCGGGATTGAACTATTTTTTACAAGTCAAACTTTCTTGAATTATTATATTCGATCATTTAGAACCTTCGCTAACAATATAAATTTCTTCTCAAAATATTTAAATCGATATTTTAATTCTTCGCTTTTTCATTAACTTCAAAATAGCTCAAAGTCATTCTTTATAAAACCTTTTGAGCTATAGACTCATCGAAATTCTTTTCGAAGAATTTTAAATATAAAAATTCTCCTTTTTAATTCAAAATAATCTAAATGCTTATCTTTCAATAATTTTTTTTCAAAAAGAATTTAAATACAAACCACCTTATATATATATATATATGTATGCTTTGTATCCAAATCATTCAATTACTTTTATTAAAATTCAAATTCAATTTGAATTTTCAAAACAATAAACAAGTATTTATATCAATATTTTCTTCTTTTGAAAATATTCACCTACTTAAAACCTCCTTTTTGAATTTAAACTCAAATGGTAAAAAAATACTTTATAGATTTTCAATCTTTATATTTTTAAATATCATATATAATAAATTCAAAAATCTAAGATTTTAAATGAATTTTCCAAACCATAGCTTGTTTACTGTAAACTAAAACATTATATTTATTATTATTATTATTTCCATGCCTTGTATTATTTTTAAAATACCATTTCCCTTTCCCAAAACATTTTTTTTCAAACTACTATGTCGAAATGCCTCGTTCTAGTGTTTAGGAATCCATATCGATGACGTTGGCCAAACACATTGACCAGAATTCTTAAAACACTCAACGGACAAATTAACCCAAAATATACCATAAAAATTCTTACTTCAAAAATAATTTCACTATTATTTTCTTATATAAACAAACTCATCAATTTATTTTTATAAAATCATTTACAACATTTTTTTTCAAATATCCAACCAAACCATATCAATCACCAAGCAAACATTCATATCATCTAAATAGAATACTACAACACATTGGTTACTGATATATGAAAGCTAATTTGCTATTTATGTATTGCAATAATACATATATTCAATACAACATTATTTAGGCTAATTAATTTTATTTGCAAGTTTATCAAATTTACATCAATTCCTAGTACGGCTTGCAATATTATGGTAGTGAGTTTTTTTTAGCAAAGCTTAGCGGGGTTGACTGGTCCCCTACCAGTTTATTGCAAGCACAATAAGTGAAATATGCACCATAACAAGCTATGGTACAGATAAACGGGAAAAAAAAGAAAAAGTCAAAAACTAGGAAAGGATACAAATGGGCAACAATGCCACAAATCAGTACCACATCCTTGTTATAGGTCTCCCATAACTATAAGAGCTGTAAATCACACCAACCCTGATAGTATTTACCAGTTGATTCCATATCTCAATTTCATTTTTATTCTTTCCATTGAAGATTCTGTCATTTCTTTCTCTCCATATCACCCGTATAAACTTTTTGAGAACGAGTAACATCAACATACTCGTGTCATTCTTCCATCTGGTAGCCCTATATATGTTGCACCATTCAATGTTGCTAATTCTAGACCTGCTGCCATGACCAAGGACTGTCATAATTTTCTGCCATAGGCAATGCACAACCTTGCAGTTGAAAAACAGGTGAACATTAGTCTCATGTTCGTCGTGGCAGAAGCAACACGAGGCATCAATTGCCATACCAAGATTGATCAGCCTGTCCTTGAAATTCATAGCATTCCTTAACACCTTCCATAATAGTAGATTGTCATTTTCTTTATAGTGATGATCCCACACCCTCTTTTCCCAGGCAAATCCGGGCATGTTAGGACCATGGTTCAAACAATCATAAACAGTGGAAATGGTGTGTTCCACAAGATCAGCAGACCACAAAACCTTTTCATCAGAAACTGTAGGGTAATGTTGCATAGTGATCTCATGCCATAGTTGCCGAATTTGCTGGTTACTGGAATAAGGCAATCTAATAGTACCATCATAAATGTAATCCTTAGCTTTGGCATCACATGGTATTCCAGATTGGATTCTTTGATTGTATGACAATATTTTACTTAGAACAAGGCCGGTCTTGGCCCAAGGATCATTCCATAAGCTGACAGTTCCATCAGGAGAGGCTATATGTTTTAGGTAAGGCAGCAGCATGGGTCTTGGGTTCAAAATGGATCTCCAAGTCCAGCTGCACTCATGGGGGATGTCCATGCACCAAAAAGATTTGCTGCGCAGATTGTGCTTTTTTGTCCAAGTGACCCAAATATTGTTTTTTGAGTTAAGTAAATTGTCCATATGGGCACTGAAGGCAGCCATATTCCAATTTCTGATATTAATGATGCCAAGGCCTCCCAGGTTCTTCTTAGTTTCAACTTTGCTGAAGCTAATAGGCTTGAGACTGGTAGAATGGATACAACCATTCCAAAGGAAATTACACATTGCCTTTCTGATCATATGGATAAGCCTCTTGGGGAGGATGAAGGTTCTACTCCAGTATGTTGTGTATGAGAATATGACAGATTTAATGAGAGCAAGTCTTCCAGCTTGGGTGAGGTATCTGCTAGCCCAACCATTCATGGACCTAGTTACCTTTTCATATAGATGCATGCACTGGTTTGTGGTGATTTTGGAGGATGTCATGGGAACTCCAAGGTAAGATACTGATTCTGGAGCATGAGGAAGTTGGGAGAGGTGCATTAGAGAGAGGGAGGTTGAGGCAGAAACTCCTGCAATATGTATGGAGGACTTGTCATAATTAATGGCGAGTCCACTGAATTTGTGAAATGCATTGAGAACTTCCATGATGCTACTGATAGATTGAGTGGTTGGTTTGGTGAAAATAATTAGGTCATCAGCAAACATAAGGGCAGAGATTAAAGGATCTCTGCATTTGGGGTGGATGAGAATCTTTTTGCAGGCAATCTCTCTGTTTATCATTGTTGTAAGAACTTCCATGACAAGGATGAAAATGTAAGAAGACATAGGGCAGCCTTGTCTGATTTCTTGCCTACTCTTGAAGTAACCAATTGTCTTACCATTGTAATTCAAGGTGAAATGTGTAGAAGAAATGCATGTGTATATCCAAGAGGCAAAATGAGAAGGGAAGTTCATTTTGGCAAGCAGTCTGGAGATAGTGGACCACTGAACAGTGTCATATGCTTTCCTTATATCTAGTTTTAACATGGCTCTAGGGCTGACAGAGGCTTTGTTGTAATCTTTGAGAAGTTCATGGGAGAGGAGCACATTGTCTAGGATGCTTCTCCCCTGTAGGAAGGCTGCTTGGTTAGGGGATATGAGGGAAGGAAGAACAGCCTTAAGCCTGTTAGCTATGATTTTGGAGAGGCATTTGTAGGTGGTATTGCAGCAGGAGATGGGTCTGAAGTCTGAAACTTTGATGGGATGGTCAGTTTTGGGGATTAAAGCTATGTTTGTAGCATTAACTCCAGAAAGAATCTTATTGTGATTGAAGAAGCTATTCACTGCTTTAACGAGATCATGTTTGATGATTCTCCAACAACTAGTAAAGAAGTTTGCATTGTAACCGTCAGGTCCACCACAAGAGTCTTTGTTCATCTCAAAAATGCTTTGCTTAATTTCGTCATTTTTACTTTAGCAGAAAGGAAAGCCACTTGCTCTAAGCCAAGACAAGGGAGGTCAAGATCATTGAGGATAGAAAGGTCAGGCTGAAAATCTTCTGCATTCCCAAGGAGATTAGTGAAATAATCAAGGAAGGCAGTATCAACGTCCGGAGGAGTTGAACAAAGCCTCCCAGTACAGTATATTATGCTATGTATGTGGGATTTGGAGTGTTTAAGTTTTAGGCTATCATGGAAAAATTTTGTATTCCTGTCACCAAGAGTATTCCAATTGAGTCTGAGCTTCTGTCTTCTCATGTCATCCTCAATTTCTATTGAATTTTGGTATTGTTCTTGCAATTTGTATTCGATGTTAGCTAATTCAGGGTTATCTGGGTTTTGCATTGCTTGTGTTCGAGCATTGGCCAATGAAGTCTCAAGTGTGGAAGATAGAAGGTCACCTTTGCCAAATCTGCTTCTAGCCCATGATCCAAGAGATCTTTTCGTGTTCTTCATTTTTTGCTGCAAAACAAACATGGGAGTACCGAAGTAGTTAGTGCTCCAAGCTTCTTTAACAATATTCAAAAAATCAGGCTCTAATGTCCAAATGACAAAAAATTTAAAAGAGGACTTTCTTTTCAAGCTACCATTTTCCATGTGAATGATTTGGGGAGAGTGGTCAGATAGAAGGGGAGGAGGGAGGTAGGTTGTCAAGGAAGGCCAAGTGGTTAAAGATGGAAAGTTACAAAAAGTGTGATCTATTTTACTGTATATTCTTCTTCCAGTCCTACTGTTGTTGTCCCAAGAATATCTGGCTCCAGAAAAAGGAACATGAATGAGATTAGAGGAGTTAATTGATGTGTTAAGGGGTGCGATCTCTTTTAAGGTTACTGCATTTCCACCTATACGATCATTAGGCTTAAGGAGGCAGTTAAAATCCCCAGAAACAATCCAAGGATGGGAGTTTTGGGCAAGGTGGGGGAGGTATTCGTGTAGAGATTTTCTGCTGAGAGCACTGTTATCAGCATACACAATAGTTAAATACATGGATTTGGAAGTAGGGATATGAAGAAGAAGAGAGTGTATGAACTGTTTGTGAGAGAGAATCGGGGACATTGTGTAGATATTTGGGTTGTAGAGAATTAAGATTCTACCATACGGGGCTTCTTGAAGGTTGTGACAAGTTTTCCATGTTGGGTTGATGAAAAGAGCTGCTTTAGTGCTAAGGGCAAGGTTGAGTTTAGTTTCAAGCATAGCAATGAGATGCAGATTATGTTTTAGAATGATGGTTTTGACTTGGTTAAGTTTTGTTTCGAGATGGGCTCCCCTTATATTCCACACTCCCATGGCTTGTGTCATTGAGGTAAACTGTTTTTAAAGGAATTCTGATTTGTCTTGCTTCTGGTTGCAGAAGAAGGACTTGCACTTGTTTCGGGAAGGATTCTGGTGGTAGAGGTTATCTTGGAGATGTTGAAGTCATGAAAGGTTTTATTGCTTTGGTGGAATTTTCCTTTTTGTTTGGATTTGGTTTTGGAATGGGGATGGTGAGATTGGGAAGTGGTGTTTTGATTATTAAGTTTGGAGGAAGGGGAAACGGGATCATTAGATGGTTCAGAGAAACCAGGTGGTGGTAGAATATGGGAGTAAGGCTCTGGTGGGGAAGACATGACATTGAGGACAATGTCATCAAACTGGTTATGGCGGGTGGATGGTGTTGTTTGACTGATTATAGTGGTGGACAACGTGGTAGCCTTGGTGGAATGGTCTGAAGGCAGAACAGTTATGTGTGCACGTGGAGACATCGTGCACACATCTTCTGTGCATGTTTTGTAACATTCAAATAAAACCACAGTGCCTACTTTATTTGCCGTGTGCTCCACTGCATCATCCTCTTCTAAGATTGACAGAGCGTTGAATCTATTATGCTCTGTGATACCACACTGATCCTCTTTTCCATGTGGAGACCATAAATTTTCTATGTTACTTCTCGAGGTAGATTGCTCATTCTCTTGTGCTTCAGTCAATAGTTCATTGTTGTTGTCCCGAGAAAGTTGTGAGTTTTCTGTATTATTTCTCGAAGTGGTTGCCGTATTCTCACGTGCTTTTTCGGGTTGCCCATTGTCAACACCCATAGGCTGATTACTGCCATGCATATTGAACACAACCCATCTTTTTCGTGTTTCTTGCTTTCTCTTTGCAACCTTCTTCCATTGCTGTGTCCTTGAAATCTTTTCCCCTTTTTGTTTTTTACTTTTCTCAGCAACATTCTCTTGGCCAAACACATCATGATCTTGAACGTGGGTTTCCTCGTGCACATGTACAGGCCTTACTTCACACTTATCAGCCATATGACCAAACACTTTGCAGTGCAAGCAGATCTCTGGCTTCCAAAGGTAATTGACATGAACAAACTGTTCAGTTCCATCCATAAGCATGACCGGAAAACTCTCAACCAAATCTTTTTCCGGTGTCACTTCAACTAGGCATCTAGCATAGTTGATTCTTTTAAGTTTTTCTGTTGATTCATCTAGACATATCAATTTCCCAATTCTTGTTGCCAACCAATTTATTCCGAGGTGCGACCAAGCATAAATTGGGATATTGGTGAGTTGTAACCAGACTGGGACAGCTCTAACTTTCCCTTTGACATTACCAAGCTCAGGGGTCCATTGTTGTATGATGAATATCTTGTTTCTTATGAAAATCGGGCCACTTCTTAGAATCCTTGTTCTGTCCTCAGCACACGAGAGATGAAAGAGGAACAGAACACCATCATATTTGACTTTTACAGATCCTTTCAATTTCCAGATCTTTTTTAGGTTCTCCACAACATTGATATTTAAAGCACTGTACTTGGAAATTAACATTTATATTCACTGAAAAATAAAATAAGTCTATATTCACAAAAATAAAGTTTTATTTATTGGAATAAGACCATACATGTAACGGCCCGTAATTTTACCACTTTGAAAATGTGATATTTAATTATTTTAAATATTCAAATGTAGAATTCTCAAACTTAAACAATCAAGTTTTATATGATAAATAATAATGGCAAACTTATTTTTGATATTGAATAAAGATTTTGGATTTCCATTATAAAATTGAAAAAAATCGAATTCCGATAAAGTAGGATAAATATTCGAGAAATTTGTTTAAAGGATAAATAATTCCTTTTAAATATATATATAATCGATATCAAACTCATTTGATAATAATAGTAATTTAATTTATAATGGTTTGATAAATATATATAACCCATTCTATAAAAGTTGACAAATTTCATCGAATATCGATAAATCGATGTCGTATTTTTATAAATAGATTTGCATATTATTTTTTATAATTTTATAAGTCAAATATGCTTGTTTTAATTATTTAAATATATTAACAAATCAATTTTGAAGTTTGGTTTACATAGATAAATAGTTTAACAAAAACGTCCAAATGTGACCGTAAAACGTTTTGTCAAAAATCAACGTTTTATTCAAAATAAGTTGTCGCAACATCGTTGCACCTTGGATAACATGTTTGAAACATATAAATGTACACATTTTAATGCTAATCAAGTTTACTTTTACTAAATAAGATTAGAAAACTTATAGAAGTCATTAGTAAAGGTAAGTAAGGATTAACAAAAGTAAGAAAAAGTAAACATCAAATCACTTCAAATCAAAGTCAACATAATTATGATATTATTTAATTAATCTTTAAGTGATTAAGACATAAAGTAAGAAGTGAAAGATGATGTTAAATATTGAAAAAGTGGAGATTGCTTTAGGTTGATGTACGGTTAGTTTGGTAATTTGGTAAGAGATTATTTCGGTAAATTTACCACTTATTTCTTTTTCTATAAATACCCACCTCCTTCTTCAATTTCATTCACGCTTCTACTTCTTCTTCTTCTTCTTTTCTCAAGCTTCTTCACCTTCTTCCTCTCATCTTTAATGGCTTTCAAGCTATAGGAAAAAATTAGAAAGAAATAATGTTAAAATATTTACAAAATATTCAAAAGAAATCAATGTTCATTCTCTTCAAATCAAACTCATCTTTTCTCCATATTTTACCTCTTCTTCTCTCGGCCATAACTTTTCAAACCAGAACCAAAATGCAATTTTTTTTCTTCAAATCATGTATTTTTCCAGTGGCTACAACTTTCATGTTGACCACTTTGTCTCATTCTAAACTTAACCATGTCAAAAATCCACTTCTTTCCAGTGCATTCTCTGGTCCTGTTTTTAAGACAGAGAACAACCCATTTTGTTTTGATCATAACTTGATCATACCTGATCTAAATTAAGAAACTATTTTTTCAAATCATATGAAATTCCAATGGCTACAACTTTTATGTTGATCACTTTTTCCAGTTTTGAGGTTTGCTATAAATGAAACTCAATTCTTTGAAGTGCATTTTCGGGCTTCATTTTTGTCAATCCTACAATACCTCTTCTTCATTCTATCATATCTCCCTCAAAATAACTTAGATTCAAATGTTTCTTTTTTTCAAATTTAAGAGAAAAGAATTTTTAATAACTTTGCAGTTAATAACTTTTCCAAATTTTGAGATTTAGAGTGCCTAAAATCAGATACAAGATATTCTATTTTTCGGATCTAAATCTTGGGAATTCAAGTTCAAAGCTCTACCGCTTCTTCTCTATCCTTTCGGCCAACCTTCTTGTCAAGCCTTGACCAAGATATTGGAAGGAAGAGAGTGTTGTTTCCTAGTGTTGAATGGAGTAGGAAGTAGTTAGTGAAGTGTTGGTTGATTAGAATGTTGGTAGGAAGTTTATCGCTTAGGTTTATGGTGAGAAACTCTATTTAACATCTATATTTATATATATACATGTTTGATGTTGTGTTATGATTGCTATGGATTCTTATATATGCTTTGATCATCAAATATTGATTGTTAAATTGTTTTACCAAGTCATATTAATACACGTCGATAAGCACAAAGGAAATCACTTTCATTTTGAAAATGAAATGGTGTATATGGAGTGCTTAAACATTATGGAAATAGTTTTAAAATGAGTAAGAAATGTTTTATAAACATTTAAATATGTTTAAATAAATAAATAAAGAAAATCAAGATTTCATCTTGTATATTTTAAAATACGTCTAAAACAATTTTCTAAAAACATCGCGGTTTTGCAGTTCGGAATCTAGAAAAGGATTTCTTTTAAAATGATATTTTTAAATGTTTTAAAAAAAAATGAAATAAATTCTAAAAATCTTTTAAAATGTTTTAGAAGAGATTTAAGTTGAAAAGATGGATTTCTAAATGATATAAAATTCGTTTTGAAGAATATAGCTTTTAAAATATATTTGCAATACTTTCGCAGCATTTTTTAATAACTTTTGAAACGTAGTTTTAAACTTAACAATTCTTTTCTAAATCTTTTGTGAATGATTTTAAAAGAATAATTAAGTAATTTAAAGATGATTTGGAAGTTTTAATAAGAGTTTGAATAAATGGTTAAGAAGAATTGTTTATAACACTTTAACAATAATTGAAGAATATTGAATATAATAACAAGTTGAGTATGCGGAAACGACTAGTACATTTGTCCTGCCTGTGAGAGCTAAACAGTAAAACAAGGTGTGTAACTAAGGTTAGGAATGGAACAACCGGTGCCCTGAACTTACCTGGCCTTTGCTTTATCTTTTAGACGAAGGGCGGAAAAAATCGAAAGGAAAGCCCGGATGCTCTAAAAGATCATATTTAAAGTTTTTTTCCAAGATAAAAGAAAAGTTGGATTACTTGCCACTAGTCCCCGGAGGTGAAATTTACCATAATTAAGGTGGCGGTAGTGCTCTGTTATGAAAATCTTCGATTTTCAAGAATATGATTTGAAGTTAAGAATGAAATCTTTGATTAAGATTTAATGAATGATTTGGGAATATTGTCCCTAAGTTAAAAGTTATAACTTGAATATAAGAAATCTTTGATTAAGATATAATGAATGATTTAGGAATGTTTTCTTAAGTAAAAGATGAACTGATTTGAAATTATTCCAAGATAGAAAGAAAGGTAAATAAACCAAATAAATTGATAAATGAGGCTTAATGATTCCATATACTCATGAAAAAAAAATGAAATAAATTGAAAAGAATATATCTAAGAAAGATATTTGATTAAACGGAAAATAAAGTAATTGATTGATGATTGATAATCATATATGAACTTAACATTTTTTTATCGATGATTGGATTCGAAGGAACCAGAGCCGGATTTGGATGATTCCTATCCGAAAACCAATTTGTACCAATCTACATTTGAAGTAAAACGTGTTTGAAGACAAATGATTTTGAAGATAGGGATCTTCACTATGTAGGGCTATTTGCCACTAGTCGCTCGAGGTGAAAATTACCATATCATATGGTGGCAGCAGTGCTCTGTTATGAAAATCTCTGATGTAGGGACTTCTCGCTACTAATGAAGTAGGAGAGTACCTTCGGTTTCGTTCAGTCCCAGAACGAACTTGTATGGACGAATGTCTGACATTGCATTTCTAAGATCATAACGTTGACTTTTACAAATGTACATCTGCTTGGTGGCGGAGAAGGCAACTTCTCTTAGCTTAACACCCTTTTCTGAGACGTACGAGCTCAGAGGTTATATGTTCGTGAAAGTCAATAGTGTTATCAAAGGAATGGTAATATGGAATTCAAAGTGAAGAAGATGTGCTATGTGAAAGGTAATCATTTACCTCAGGCCTCATCACCCGAAAATGACAGAAACAGGGCAGAAGCAGCAAGGCTAAGTGGGTCGCTCCCAATTAGGAGATATCATCATCCTTCTAGATTTACTCTACACATGTCTAAGTATGTGGTGAATGTATGACTCGGGTACCCGCTAAAGGTCGATAACGACCGGGGTGATGACATACTTGGTACTATCCAGTGTGAGGGGTAGACCGGTCTTGTGTTGGTTTAGGCGGGCAGTATCTGCTCCCTAGGCGCATCCCTCTAAAGGTGCTGTTGGAAGGTAGTTCCTTACCTTGTCATTTGTATGGAATCCATTCTCCAATAAGTGCCTTCGGACTTGATTGTAGAACCTAGTATGTTGGAATTTAATAATGCAACAATTTCGGCTAAGATTAATAAGTTTATTTGCAAATGTATTCAAAGATATGTCATTAGAAATAATATCAAATGTTTTGATATATAAAAGTGTAAAAACCCGTCCATGTTTATGTATGGGCGTGGTCTTATGAGATACTCTTTCTTTTCAAAGGATTTTATTTACAAGACTGCTATATAACACTATCATTTATATTTGAGTTTCTCACGCTGGTTTATCAAGCCTGATCCGGGTATTTTCAATACTCGGGTCAGATCCGAGTAGTTTCAAGTTTACTGAAGACGGTTGGAGTTTCCAGAGGAGAGTTGGAGATATTCATCTACGTATGGACGTATTCTATTATCCATTGTAGTTATTTGATGTTTGTCAGCATTTGCAGGGACAAATGTTTATAACTGTCCAAGCTGAATTTAGATTAGACTCTGATATATGTATCTTTAAAAAATTTCCGATGTAAAGATATTGTTCAATATTATATATATTATTCCATTCGTGTGAGATTCTATTCTGTCTTTATTTTCTTTTTCACCCCTTAAAGATCCGCTTATTCGTGCAATTTGAGTTGGACATGTGTGGTTTATTGTCGGCTCAAAGGGTATGAAAATTCGGGCCTTTACAATACACATTTTTCAAAGAAAATATATATACTTGGTATTTATTTATCAAAATCATACTTCTGTCATTTTAAATTAACCAAGTATTATCAATAAAGTTGTTATTTATTTTTTTTACATGCCATAGGCTCGTACTCCTCATCCCATTCATTTGGTAATTTATAAATCCAAACATTTTATGGCGTATAAAAATTATTTAATACCATTACAATATCACTTTTCAATTAATTCCATAAAGTTTCTTCAACAGAAAAGACTTTCACATTTTATGTATATCTATATCAATATTCTTTTTAATCCATCTCAAGGTTTACGTAAAACAATTCTTAACAAATAATGATTTTGCAGTGCATCTTAGTATTTAATTGGTATACCTATAAATTAATATTTCATTCATCAAAGTCTTATAATATATCAAAGTAAAGTTCTCAATTTCTTTGCGGTACCTACACTAATGAAGGTACCACAAAGTCTTATAATTAACATCGGGTTGCAAATTTTCAAGTAAGGATTCCTATTCAATACTAATATTTAACTATTATTTACTATTTCAAAATAATCCATCTAGGATCTAATCTATATTTATTTCTCAAATCTCACTTTTAACAAAAGAGAGCACCAATATTTAGTAAACTTTCATAACAATAAGTTATATATAGTATTATCAAAAACTTTTCAAATACGTGCCAATGATTATTCCCAATAATCATTTATATTCCTATTCGTAAATAGTTAATTAATTACTAACTACTACACACCAAAGGGACGAGACTCTAGGTCATCTAGGTTTAGATCCCAACTCTATACTATTTATATTCTATAAAGTTATGAACATAGTTCTGATACTAAGCTATGACGACACCACCGCTATGCCAAGTTTAGCAAAAAACATTACAAGTAATGTCGTCTACTAATCCGGAGAATACGGCTGGTTAAGGGCAATTGAGTGTGAATATATCTTTATACTAACACTTACACGTCTTATTTACCTTTTTTAGGATCTGAACTGAAAATTAGTTGTGTACAGTATTAGTACAAAGTAATAAACACACCGATTAAAATATTCTGAACAGTATATAATATAGTTAAATCAGAATCGGAGTCACAGATTGCAGCGGACTAATATACAACATATTTTATAATAAGACACAAGTCTACAAAATGTCAATACTAGACTCACTATAATATACATCATATCTCATACTCTATATTAGGTACAAAATGAATACTGAATAATATACATGACATAACTACTAAATGTTAATATACATAATGATGAAGTAAACTAAAATTGTCAAAATAGTCTACTCCAAAGCTAACTCAAATCCAAGAGTCAACGAGTCCCTATGCCTGTAAAGTTTCGGCCTAACCCGAGTATTAAAATAATAATTGGGTCAGACTATATCTAAATAAAAGGCGGGATACTAATACCATAACTTTATGACTTAAAATAATAAGCCATATAAAATATACCAAACAAACAATCATAATAAGGCATATTAATTAAATTCACTACTTTATAAATTCATAAATGACTTAACTCTAAAATAAGTCATCTCAAATATGCCTAAAACCCAAAAATCCAAAAAGACATATCAAACCAATAAATACAGATCTCACAATTTTGACTTAACAATAACCAAATAAGTCATAAATAAAATATGCCTAAAATAAATACTCAAATAAAGCATATCTAACAAATCGCCATTTCATAAATACATATCAAGTCTTAATAGACTATCATCTCAAAATATGGCGATAACCAATTCAAAATTCCTTAGAGCCATTAAGGATACAGAATATCCATACTAAAAATCTTTGAAGAAATAATCATTAATAATGAAATAATAATGGTAGTCATCTATCAGTTTAATATAGTGACACACAATCTACCGAAAGAGACCCGCTACATAGAAAGGAAGCCTACCAAAAGAGACTGCAGATTAAGAACACAGCTCAAAGAAAAGAGCAGCCGTATACCTAATTTGTCCTATGCAAATTTACCTACCGAAAGAGGTAAACATAGTCTAACTGTATAAAAGAATATAAACCGATAGGTTGTAGTATCTATAGGCTACGATGCATTTAAAAATCTACCATTCGAAAGAGACAACCGTATTTACACCATCGGTCTGAAATGTGTCGATTCTCAAATCGATGAAAAATGAGTTATCTTCTCTCAGGGATCTATCGGTCTGAAATCCGAATACCCTAAGATAATACAACTCTAAGTGTTAATTACCGTCACTCCAGTAATTAAAAGAATTTAGCTATATGTCCATACCAGAAAGTAAATTCAAGCATTTACTAAAAACTAGTAATTTTCACTCGAACTCTATTTAACAAATTATAGGAATAAACTAAAGAATTGTATGAAAACTCCCATACCTATCCGACAGTTCAATAGTTTATTAAAATTCTTTGTTTCATAGAAAAACCCAAATTTCAATAGAATATAAATGAAAGCATTAATTGCTCAAAAGCAATGGTTTTGAAGTCACCAAAGAAATACCAATATGGTATATACATTTAGCCAAAGGCGAAACAATAAAGGTCAGTAATAGGTTATAGTTTGAAAGTAAGTAATATAATTTTATCATAAAGGAATGATTCCTAAATTGCCTTATCTATAGTTTACTTTCAAATTTATCACTTTTAAAATCCAATAACTCATATATATATAAAACGAAAAGATTTACGAAGTTATAAGTTTTAAAAATAAAATTCCTTTATTAGGTCTTTGGATCAAAACAATATTTTCATAACTGATAATTCACTTTATTTCAAATATGTATATATAATATTACTTCATAAACATTTTAAAACCATAAACTATTTGTAAACTTGAAAATCTTAGTTACTTTCATTTTAAAACAAGGCTTTATATCTATAAATATATATATTTCTTTAAACTAACATTTAAAAGAATTTCAACTCAAAATAGTCTATTACTACTGAAAATCAGAAATAGTATAATTTAATTATATTTTATAAATTAAATTTCCAATAAGAATCAAAATAGATAATATCTTATTTTGACAATACTTTAAATATATTTAAACAATTCAATATAATAAATCCATTTAAATTGCAACTTCCAAAGCTAACATCACTAAATTTTTCTTCTTCATAATATTGAATTATCTAATGACCCGAATTGCTTTTTGATAATTCCGATCACACAAACAATATGCAAGTATGCTATATTCTAACTACAAAATGAATTGGATTTTTAATGGATTTCAATATACATGTTATTTCATATCAATAATTGAATTGAATTCAGCATTCCAAACACACAATTCATCAAATTAAAATACCAATCCAATTGTAACCATAGCATGCAATTATAGTTCAATCATTTCATTCATTCCCAACCAAATATTTATGAAATTCTTAATCAGACAAGACATAAAAAGGATATAATTATTCAAATATAGATATGTGAGTTATAAAATAACTCACCTTAACCAATGCTGGCCGTAAATTCCATTGACGACCATCGATATCCTAAACCCTAGCTTCCATTGACGAACACAAACTCCCAAAGCCTCCACCTACGACCGAGATTTCAAAATTCCCAAATACTTAGTTCAAATCCATTTTTAAACATTTTCCAAAATTTCCAGGATATAAAATTTCCAAATTATGGTTTGAATCCATTTTAATTATAATCCATTTGTATAATTCATACTTATAAAATTCCCATTTGGTTATATATAACCATTTCAACCTTTATAATCTTTTCCGATTATAATAACAACTAAACACACCAATATACTATAATAATTTCTAGAAAAAGTATTTCTTTTATATTCAAAATATAATTTGGGTAAAATTATTTCATTTACCCGCTTCAAAACAATACTGTGTCGAATTTCTCTATCCAAGTGTTTAGAAACTCCTATCGATACAGTTGTATGGACTGTGTCGACCAGAATTCATAAGCCACTCAATAAATCAACCAACACAATATAAAACAATTTATATCCACTAACAAATACGCGCTCATATCTATTAATACACTCAAACTCAATCTAGGGTACTACTGACCCTATCTCTAATGAGTAATCCCCACCAGAGCCAAGGTTCTTGCTTAACCTTCAGCTCTGATACCAAATGTGATGAACGAGATTTTCGACCCTTGAAAATCGACATCAATACGTCCACTGTATAGAATGTCGAGCAATCGAGCGCCGGAAATTACCAGTTCATTAGGGGTGAAGAAGGAAAAGGTAGAAGAAAATAGAAACAACAACAAAGAATCTCACAATCACAGTGGAACAAAATATAATATATAATAACAAATTTTATACAAAGAATCTGTAGCTGTTTATTACTTACAATCATCAGAGTACAATAATCAATACATCGATCTAGATAGTTATAATAAACTGCCCTGATATACATAACTCATACAGCGGAAATAACCAAGTACGTGATATACGTTTGAACTCCTTCGGCTCATCTCCTGAGCTCCATAGCATTCTAACCTGAATCTGTAATGCTCGGTCTGACCCGAGCATTATAATAAAATAACACCCGAGTCAGTCTGGAAATCCAGCGTGAGAAAACCACACTCAATTTGAATTATTATTATTTTCAAAATCCTTTGAAAAGCAAAGGTATATCGTAAGACCGCGTCGCATATAAACACGACGGGTTTTTACCTTACGATAACCAAAACATTTTATATCAAAATCGTTTAATATATTATAATAGTGTCTAAATAAAGTAAATAGAAAATAGCTGAAATGCTTGCATTTCGCGTTTCAGCATAGTTGGGCACAATCAAAACCGTACGACGCTTATTGGAGAATGAATTCCATACAATGACTGGGCTACTGGGGTACCGCCCGTCACAGTACACCTCTAGAAAAATGTACCGAGGACCTCGCCGGGATCCCCTGCAACACAAGATCGGTTCTACCCCTTACCTGGATAATACCGAATATGTTATCACCCCGGGTGTTCCCACCCTTATCTTATCGAGCGCTCTCTTTCCATGCACAACCATATCTATAATTTATAATATATCTGAGGGTATCTAGAAAGGTGATAACATACCCTAATTAGGTGCGGCCCACTTAGCCTTGCTGCATCTCCCCTGTTTTAGTCATTCCCGACTGATGAGGTTTGAGGCTAACATTTACCTTTCAAGAACAATTTCACATAGAATGCTCATCGTCCTCCAGTGACGATGTTTTGATACCATTCGTCCATACAAGTTGTCCTGGGTCTAGACAAACCGAGTCACCATCTTCACTGTCTTCACGATATCCATTCGTAACGTTCAAACCGGATCGAAGTGGTTTTAGGATAATTAAATCTGATCCCGGTCTCTTCGAAACGATTAACGAATTTGGCCAAAATTGATAGTCAGTTATTTAACTATCAATAAAACATCCATAACCAGTCACAAGGCCCATATTATAATATTTTCCCAAAATTTATTTCAAAAATATCTTTATAAGATATATATTCAAATCTCTTCCAATTTTTCAATATTTGAATAAATTTTTGAATGCTTATATTCATAATAGGAGATCTCAACCCGTATCTTACTTCAACACTTAGTGAATTATTTCCAATTTTTGATTTATACTCCATTACTTAGGAAAATATCTCGATATAAGCCCTTCGTAGAATTTGACCATGACGCCTATATTTTGGGATTTTTGGGGTATGGGATGATTTTGGGAATAGATTGGCTATTCACATGTGGAGCTATATTAGATTGCGAGAGGAGAGTCGTTAGACTAGAGACATGCATCAGTAGGACTCTCGAGATTTCTTGCGACCCGTAAGGGTCAGTTGTGTTGAGCTTACTTTATTCCCTCGATTCATCATCATTAGAGTTAGATTCGGTTCATGTGGTTAAATTTTTTTCCAAACATCTTTGAGGAGGTTAGGGCACTACCCCCCTAAGAGAGAGGTTGACTTCATGATTTATTTTGCTAGCCGGTAGCATTACCCGTAGGGCATATGGCGCCTAGGGAAAGGAGGGGATTTAGCAAGCAGATCCGTGAGCTTTGGAGAAAGGTTTCATAAGAAGAAACATATCGGAATAGGGAGCGCCAGTCGTCTTCGCTAACAAAGCAGGTGGTTCTCTTCGACTTTGCATTGACTACAGAGAATTGAATAAGCTCATAAAGAAGAACCATTATCCACTCTCTAGGATAGATGATCTTTTTGACGAGTTAGTTGGCTCTTCGGTATTCTCCCAGCTTGATTTAGCCACTAGATTTCATCAGCTTAGGGTCACTGATGATAACATTGATAAGACTGTATTTAGGACACCAGACGGATTCTTTGAGTGGTTAGTCATGACTTTTGGGCTAACCCATGTCCCGGTCTATTCTATAGATTTGATAAACCATATTTTTAGAGACGTCCTAAAATAAAATTCGTGGTGGTATTTGTGGTCGATATTTTGGTGTTGTCCAAGAATTATGAAAAAGCATGTTATTCATCAAAATGAGGTTCTTTGTATGCTTCGTCTTCATCAGTTGAGAGCAGAGTTCTTGAAGTATGACTTTTGAAGTGCGTTTATTGGGGCATAGAGAATGTCTACCCATAATAGGGATTTAAGAAATGGTTTTGTACATTTAGGAATGGGATTATGGAAATCCAAAGAGAGGTAGGCAAAGGTTAGAGATGTACAATAAAAATTCAGTAGATATGCAAAGAAGAAAGTCCATGTGTAGATAATTGCAGAAATTATAATTGTCTCAGACAATTGAACTTGATAATGATGCCTTAGAATATATATGAGTATACAAGAGGAATAGGAGTAAAAGCTTTTAGTTTAAGAAAAGTACTCCTAGGCTAGTAAGGACAAAATCCACTTTATGCCAGGCCCAATAAAATGATTTTTTTTTTAAATTTAAAAAGTTGAATTTTTTTTTGTAATTGTTCGAATTGAAAATTTTCATTGTTAATATTTTCTTTTAGAAAATAAATATGGGGTTTTTGAAGAATGGTAAATTTAAGTTGGTCTTTATATAATGAAAAATTGGAATTCTTTTTGAATAATTATGGAGTATATGTATATATAACTCACTAGTTTCATTGTAAGTAAACAAAGATTTTAAACATAAAAATCTAGAGTGTATCAAGTATCGAAAACGTAGATTACAACTTTTATTGTTGTAATAAATGTTTTCGTGAAAAATAAGAGGAGCATAGGCTATAACACTATTGTTATAGTAAGTGACTCCCAAGAGAAATATTTTTACATAGGTATAAGAGATTTATGGGTATTTATTTAATTGAATCCATACACTAATATTTTTGGGTTATAGTAACGATGTTTTATGCAACATCCGTTTTAACCCAAATAAAAATGTATTTTAAAAGGTAATTTCTAAGTATAGAAACAAAATGGTTTGTAAAGTACACTTATTATTAATAAGTATAAGGAAGTGTTTTGCAGTTATAGAAATATTAAAATAGTTTTGAAGATGAGTTTTTCTGAAAGGAAAATGTGTAAATTAGATATTAGAAAATATTTATCATGGAAGAATATAATTTAAACATATTTTAAATTAGTGGAATGAAAAGAATAATAGTATGATTTTCTATGAAACCAATAAAAATGTTTTATGCAAGTTACAAGGAATACATAAAAGAGATACACAAGGTATAAAAAGTACATATTTTGTATAGCCTATTTCGAAAAATATAAAATAAGTTCCTTGTAATTTCACATAAACGTGAAATTCTCTTTTAAAAGGTTCGTAGAATATTTTAGCATTAACAACTTCTCATAAGAGAAAGTAGTTCCAATACATTAAGATATGAGACTGTTAAGTGTAATAAGAAGTTGTTTTGAAAACACATAAAGGGTATTTTAAAGATATTTTAAAAGAAAATGGTTTGGTGAAAAAGTAAATAAGTTTCTGAGATGAAAAACTTAATAAAAGTAAAATTTGAAAATTCAATTTTTTTATAGAAAATTATAAACAAAAGTCTTTAAAAGAAAGAGAAATATAAGTTTTAGACTTAAAAATTTAGTATTTTTTCCCCTCTAGGTTTGGGAAATCTCTTAAGGAGGTCAACTGAATCAGTGGACTGCCTAATCTTTTGCATTAGTTAGGAACAGTTACACTACACTAATTGCATAAGTATTATAAAATCGCATTAGAAAAACTTAAGGACAATGGATGAATGGTTGATGATTGAGTAGTTGGTTGTAGAATTGGATGGAAACATTTAGTACATTCTTTTATCCTTAGAGATTTCGTGGACGAAATCCCTTAAGGAGGGGAGAATGTAACAACCCGAAATTTAACCCGTAATAATTAATTGGTTAATTAATTAAATAATAAAATAACTTTGTGAAATTATCAGAATTAAGCCACGAGAGTTGCACCAATGTGTCCGTGGTAATTTTCCGGTCAATTTCCATATATAGAATTTCAGAATCCGAGCTAAAATGAACGAGATATGAATTAAATAAAATAAGCAGAAATGAAGAGACGAAAAAAATATATAATATATATTGGCTAGGTCGACCTAACCTCACCCTAGGTCGACCGGCCAGTTGACCTGGGTATAGGGTCGGTCGACCTGCCTTAGAAATTGGACGAAGGAAAATTCCTTCGTCCGGTAACGGTTATTAGCCTATTTTCTACGTGTTTTGCATCCTTTAACTCAATCTAGTCCTTCCATTCTTGCATCTGATGGCTCCTATTAAGCCTATGACGTGGTTGCATCCCATTCAGTCCTCAAAATCCAACGGTCCGAGATCCACTTCTACCCCTCTAAATAGACCCCTAGACCTAATACTTTTTATCATTCTAGATTTTCTCCGCTTGGGTTCACCTTTTCAGGAAGGACCCTAAAAGGAATAATTTTTCAAGGAGAGAGTCTTTTTAATAAAAATATTTTAACAACCCCAAGTGGATCCATGAAGGCCTAGAGGGAAGTGCTAAGGACCAGAGGTGGGTGATTGTAATAATTTAAAATAATAGGGTTTCTAATAGTTGTAGTTTTACTACGATTTTTGGAATAACCTTTTTAGTAGTTTATTTGCAGTTTTTAGAATTATTTTTAGTCTATTTCCTTCCAGCTATTCTTTTCAGTAATTTTAGTTGATTTCTGTTGATTATAATTTATTACTGTTAAGCATAGCTTTCTATTGATTTATAGTTTATTTACAGAATTTAAGTTTATTTACTATTATTTATTTCTTATTTACATCTTTTTCGACGTTTTGGATTTTATGTAAGCGACTATTCTCTTCATCCCCTTTTCTTCGCGTATGGATTAGACTAAATTAAACGTGAATATGGATTATATAAGTAAGAATATTGAATGAAGAAAATAAGATGTAAATTATAAAGACTGTAATAAATAATGGAATTGGACTGTAATAAATAATGGAATTGGACTGAAATTACGCCTAATTTTAATTAGAATTGGACTAATTAAAGATAATTGGCATAGTTATAACTTAGAATTATAACTAAATAGAGTAAATAGATGCAAGAAGCTTATTCTCACGCTTAGACCTTGGGTTAAGTAATAAGCATGATTATAACGTAGGTTATAACAAAAAGAATAGAATGAGGCTTATTTTATGACTTGGAATAAATTAATAAGCGTAGAAAGTAAAAATGATAATAAAGGCTTATTTAAATAATTTATCTAAGTTAATAAGCAAAGATGAAAGTAGAACCTATACCAAATAACATTCCCTATTAGACAAAACGGTGTCTCACATTAGTCTGAAGTGAGATAAGGGCACGCTTATGCTAAGAATGGTAGTAATTGGTCAAATAGAAGTCCAAATCATGGGGGATTTAGATAAGGGGCGCAACTAGATATTGTTTGGATGAAGGGCCAGTACCAACAACATTTCCCCTATAGTTTCTATGGACACACGGTGATCTCACATTAGCCTGAAGTGAGATGAGGGGCATGCTATGCTGGATGTTGGAGGTAATAAGAAGACCCAATAGGTGGAGCAAAAGATAGCATGGGCATGGTGGCAGTTATGCGTGCAACTTCCATTTGCGGCTGCTCAGTAACAACTATGAGTTCCAAGTGCTTAGTATGGGTGTCTTTAGTAGACACCATTGCCTTCTGTGTAGGGAGCTATATATGTCGTCCAGATCCACAATAGTTGCTTTGTGCATCTTCCGTAGATACCATTGGCTGCTGTGTAGGGAGTTATATAGCGACTGGTCTGCAGTAAGGTCTATGGAGTAGCATGTTGATCAAAAAGGATAGAATTAGGGTTATATCCTAATTATAGGATTAGGAATTCAGCCTAATCAAAGCAAAAATCAAGGACAAGTGCAAGCAATCAAAGTTAACCTATCTTATAAATTGAGAATACTTATTCGTATTTATTTCCAATTTATCTCTTTCCTATTTCCTTTATTATCCTTATTTATGCTAGAACTGTTGTAGAGTCTATTATTTTTATCTCGCTTAAAGACTCTAGTAATTACTATCATTTACCAGACTTTTAGTCTGACCCACTCCTTTATTTTCTCCTTTCCCCCCACCCAATAGGCAATCAAGGGAGAAATCAACAGATTGCTGTTGCTTGGCGGTTTCTTGGAGGAGTTCTCTACTATGTATTTCTTTTATTTCAGCTTTTGTTCTTTTTATATACTGGCTTATTATGAGGGATATTATGTACTCTGATTTTTGAGACTATAAGTTTTTGTTTCATGAGACATATTGGATTTTTTTAAACATGTATGTGGTATTTGACTTATTTATGAAGCAATTATGAAGTTTTGTTTTATTTAAGTTATTATTTTAAGTTTCCGATGTATTTATCTATTTTTGTCCTGTGAATCTTAGTCTCTGTTAGCTTTTGTTATACCTACAACGCACCATGCCCTTTAATGTATCCTTTTGGGTATATTAAGAGTTGTGGGGTGTTTCATAAAATATTTTAGAAATCATTTTCTATATGATAAAATTATATTAATTACTTTTAACCTATAAACTATTGTTGGACTTTATTGTATTTTGCTTTTGGCTATTTTTATGCAAGTTTGAGTTGGATTTCTGTTGAATTTCATGATTTTCTATGGAATAAAGAAGTTTAATAAACGATTGAATTGTCGGGTGGTATGGGACACTTTGTACAATTCTTTCGATTATTATTATAATTTGTTAAATAGAGTTTGATTGGAAATTACTAGCTTTTAGTAAATACTCGAATTTACTTTCTGGTTTGGGATAGTTAGCTAAATTCTTGTAATTACTGGAGTAACAGTAGTTAACACATAGAGTTGTATTATCTTAGGGTGTTCGGATTTCAGACTGTTAGATCCCCGAGAGAAGACAACTCATTTTTCATCGGTTTGAGAATCGATACATTTTTAGATTTGGGTAGGCGAACCTCTTTCGGAAGATCTGTTATGGTGTAAATACAGCCGTCTCTTTCAAAAGGTAGATTTTTACATGCATCGTAGTCTATAGATACTACAACCTATCCGTTTATTTTGTTTTGTATAGTTAGACTATGTTTACCTCTTTCGGAAGGTAAATTTGCATAAGACAGATTAGGTACACGGCTGCTCTTTTATGTAGCGGATCTCTTTCGGTAGGCTTCCTTTCTGTGTAGCGGGTCTCTTTCGGTAGATTGCGTGTCACTGTATTAAACTGATAGATGACTACCATTATTATTTCATTATTGATGAGTATTTCTTCAGAGATTTTTAGTATGGATATTCTGTATCCTTTATGGCTCTGAGGAATTTTGAATTGGTTATCACCATATTTTGAAATGATAGTATATTAAGACTTGATATGTATTTATGAAATGGTGATTTGCTAAATATGCCTTATTTGAGTATTTGTTTTGGGCATATTTTATTTATGACTTATTTGGTTATTGTTAAGTCATAATTGTGATATCTGCATCTATTTTTTTGATATGCCTTTTATGGATTTTTGAGTTTTAGGCATATTTTGAGATGTCCTATTTTAGAGTTAAGTCATTTATGGATTTATAAAGTAATAAATTTAATTAATATGCCTTATTATGATTGTTTGTTCGGCATATTTAATATGGCTTATTATTTTAAGTCATAAAGTTATGATATTAGTATCTCATCTTTTTATTTAGATATAGTCTGATCCGTTTATTATTTTTAATAATACTCGGGTCAGGCCGAGACTTTTCATGTACAGGGATTCATTGACTCTTGGATTTTGGGTTAGCTTTTGAGTAGACTATTTTGACAGTTTCAGTTTACTTCATCATTATGTATATTAGCATTTAATAGTTATGTCGTGTATATTATTCAGTAGTAATTTTGTACCTGATATAGTGTATGAAATGTGTTGTATATTAGTCCGCTGAAATCTGTGACTCTAATTCTGATTTATCTATATTATATACTGTTCTGAATATTTTTAATCGACGTGTTTATTACTTTGTATTAATATTGTACACGTCTAATTTTCAGTTCAGATCCTCAAAAAGGTAAATAAGATGTGTCGGTGTTAGTATAAAAATATATTCATATTCGATCACCCTTAACTAGCCGTATTCTCCGGATTAGCAGACGACATTACTTGTAATATTCTTTGCTAAACTGGGCATAGCGGTGAGGTTGTTACAACTTGGGTAAGGTAAGGAGCAAGCCGTTGTCCTTTAGCTTGGTAATCTTCCCTGACTTGGAACACTACCAATTATGGGTCACAAAAGATTTCAAGAGACTTTATTCCCATTTCTCTGGCGAGTTTAAGTCCAACAATCAGAGCCTCATACTCGGCTTCATTGTTTGTTGCAGGGAAATCAAGCTTTAAAGCATAGCAAATTTATCGATCTTCGTGAGTTACAAGCACAATCCCAGCTCCAGAGCAACGATCATTAGATGCTCCATCTTTATACAACTTCCATCGTATGGTAGGGGTTTCACTGCTCTCTGGAAAATCATCCTGCATAGTAAATTCTACTATAAAATCTACCAGTGCCTGACACTGAATATCCCTTTGAGGAAGATAAGTGATATCGAATTGGCTTAGCTTGATATTCCACCTGAGTAACCATCCAGATGTCTTAGGTCACTACAGGACCTGTCGTAACGGCTGGTTGGTATAATCATTGATAAGGTGCACCTGGAAGTAAGGGCGGAGCTTTCGTGATGCAATTAACAAATAGTATGCCAGTTTCTCTATCTTCGAGTTCCTTTTAGCTCATGTCAGTCACTTGCTAACATAATAGACTAGTCTCTGGATTCGATTCTCCTCGCAAAGCAACGCAACAATTATAACATGTATCGACATGGCTTAGTACATATATAAATCTTCATGATCCATTGGCTTTGATAAGATGAAGGGTTTCTCTAAGTGATTCACCAAAGGATGGAACGCGTCTTTACAATCCTATGACCATTCGAAATTCCTTTTTCCTCTCCTAATCAAGTCAAAGAAAGAAATGCATTTATCGGTAGCTTTAGAAATGAATTGGCTTAAGGCAGCAACTTTGCCATTCAGACTCTATACTTGTTTAATAGTCTTTGGCGCTTGGATATTGCGAATAGCTTGGATCTTTTCAGGATTAACTTTGATCCTGCCGGCATTAGCGATGAAACTAAAGAACTTTCCTAATGCAATGCCAAAGGAACATTTTAGAGGATTAGTCTTCATTTTATAATGTTGGAAGGTGTCGAACATTTCTGCAAATTCTCTAATGTGGTTGCTAGATTGTCGTGACTTCACGAGCATATCATCCACATATATCTTCATCGTTTTTCCAATTTGATCTTTAAACATTCTGTTAACTAGGCGCTGGTAGGTCGCTCCTGCATTCTTTAGTCCAAATGGCACCACTACATAGCAATATAATCCAACATCGGTAATGAAGCTGGTGTTCTCTTGATCGGGAATGTGCATCAGGATTTGGTTATATCCTGAGTACGCATCCATGAAAGATAGCAATTCGTGTCCCATGGTCGAATCTACCAACTAGTCGATCCTTGGAAGGGGGAAACTGTCTTTTGGCATGCCTAGTTCAATTCTGAGTAATCAACGCATGTTTGCCATTTTCCATTCGCCTTTCTTACCAGTACAAGATTAGATACCCACTTAGGGTAGAGGGCAACGTGAATAAACCCATTGTCTTTGAGTCTATCCACCTCCTCTTTAAAAGCGGCAGATCTCCCTGGATCCATTCCACATCTTTTTTATTTCACTGGGACATGACTAGGGTCGATATTCAGTGCATGGCTCATAATGACAGGTGAGATCCCACACATGTCAGAGTGAGTCCTAACGAACACGTCGAGATTCACTCAGAGAAATCCAGCAAGTTCTTTCACCATTGAGGGGTTGAGCTGCGATCCGATCTTTAGGATCCGTAACGGGTTGTCGTGGCTGACTGTGATGTAAATCGTCAGCTCAGCCAGTGCAGCCTTGGTCTCCTTGGGCTCCTTCTTGTCATCTCTCGGATCTATATCTCTATAGGGCCGACTGTGGCACCCAAGCCAAGGATCAGGCACTAGTTGTCAATCTTCATTGGCTTGGATGCGAATTGACTTGTCCACACCCTTAACTTTCTCCTTCCGTTGAGCATCCCTCAATTCAACTACATAACAGGTACGCCCAAACGCCTGATCACCATGAACAACTCCGGCTCCATTATCTCTCAGGAACTTCAAATTTAAGCACATGGGGCAAGAGTTGCTCGGAACTCAGCTAGGGCCAGTCGGCCTAGAAAAGAATTGTATGGAGAGTCAACATCCAAACAACAAAAGGCAAAATATGTACTCTCCTCCGGTCACCTTCTCCCAACTCTATATGTAATTCAACATAACCAACAGTTTCAGTTGTAGCACCGTTAAAGCCATGAAATGTAGGCTTTAGACAATTTCAAGTCCTTTGCTTCCATCCTCATCTGATCATAAGCTTTTTTGAACATTATAGCTACAGAACTTCCACAGTCAACCAATATCCTTCTCACTAAAGCGGGGCTAATCATAGCCGAAATGACCATTGGGTCGATCGTTGGAGCCTCCACTTTGTCTCATTCTCTTTTTCTAAACACGATATCATCTGCCATTGTACGTTGCTGCTTTGTCGGAGCTCCATCTTATATGTTTAAACAACATTCAAAATCCATGTGCTTAATCGCGCTAGCATAGCGCTCCATTTCATGCCGACTCTTATAAGCCGGATGCGGTCCTTTGACTATTGTATTGATCACCAATCTTCCACCAATCCGCGTAGGCTCCTTAGCCTTATACGATGCTTATCCTCGGTTAGGGTCAGATGTCCCTAGCCCACCATCCTGAGGTGTTTTCACAAATTGCTATAACTTCTTTTTTCAAATCAGCCTTTCGATAATATCCTGGAGATGCCTGCATTCATTTGTGTTATACCCATAGCATTAGTGAAACCGACAATATTTCCTTGTTTGTTTCTGCTTCTCTGTAACGACCAGGTATTTTCAGCCATTCGCATCCATACATGTCGAATTTGAATTACTGAAAATATCAGATTGTTAATTTAAATTTGGTAAAAATCAGCATATACAGTAAATAAGTAATCACAGAATCACAGACACAGAGTAATATAATAATAATGCAGCGGAAACAAAAGAATAGTAGTTCATGAAGCTACTATATATATATATATAACAGAGTTAAACAAGATACAACAGAAGTATCAAATACAATAGTCAAATACAAGATCAGAATACATCACTGGAATCAACTGAATATCTAAAAGCTGGATAGATAGCTGGATCTCCAAGAGAAGCTCCAACTCCAAAGGTGAGCCTCGAATACTGGTACACTACGTCTGACCCGAGCGTAAAGCAAAACACAAAACACTCGAGTCAAGATTAACATTCTTATATTAATAAATCCAACTCAAGTGAAATAACAACTGAAATACAAGTAACTCAAAGGATGTTTGGGATAACCATCCTCTAAGGATCCGTTAAACTATGTATATATAGTAGTGTACGCTAAGTAGATAATCAGTAATATAAAGTATCAAAATAGCATTAAGGCGTTACCATTATCCCCTTTAACACATTTTATATAAGCGTCATAGTCTATACAGCACTGTAAACTCCACCATAAACTAGTGGGTTATCAGGGAGTACTCCATAGGTATAACACGAAACAAATCGTAGTGGTCGCGCATAGGGATACGAGTATGACAAGGCACATGAGGCAATACCCCAGGTAGTGAAACTACCGTTTGCCTGATCCAGACTGGTGAGAACGCATTGCCGCAACGATCACAACACGGCGAAACAACACTCCCAATTCAAGGGTGCGCACCAATCAAAAACAAGTAATGAGTAGTTTACGAAGAAGTGTGTCCGCTAGAGGTAGCTAACCTCACTGGCCCGGCACGGCTCCTGTTTAAGTCATTTCCAATTTGACACAAGTGTCAAGGCTATCCATTATCGTTCTCTTTCTTCAAATCCAGCAACGTCATCATTCCAACCACTTCATTCTGGATCACACTCCGCGTATAATAGTTATTAAAGTGGTTTCGGTTTAGACAGAGAGTATGTTCCTAACCGATCCCGGACTCTTCAATAACTACGAAATTACTACACCGATTGGTCATTTAATTAAACTTTCAAAATAGTTTATATTTCAAAACCAAAATATCATTGTTATTTCAAAACCATATTAATACGATATCACTTCCATTTCAAAACCAAATACGATATCATTTCCATTTCAAATATATCCATCTCAAATATATCCATTTACGAAATCTTAGTACTTCAAAGTTATAACACTTTCTAAATCAAACACTTTGGAAATCATAATTCTTTGGAAATCAAAATTTAGAAATCATAATGCTTTGGAATCATAACACTTTCCTTCAAACAGTTTAGATATTAATAATAGTATATAAAATAAAATAGTTTACAAAATAAAATAATTTATAAAAAATAGTTAGAAGTTAAAATAATTTATATTAAAATAATTAGTATATTTAAAATAGTTTATATTAAAAATAGTTATATTTAAAATAGTTTATATTAAAAATAATTTATAAAATAATATAAAATAGTTTTAAATATAATTTAAAATACTTTGTATAATAAAATAGTTTCCTCAAATTTCACAAATCGATTCAACTCAACTCGGATTCCAAAATTCAAATTTAATCAAATCTCAAATCATCAATTTCAATTCGATTCAGTTTCTAAATAGACCATTTCAATTATCAATTTCAAATACATATTTGAACCATAAAATAAGCCATTTCAATTTCAATATATTTCAAAGCTTTAAATATTCAACATTTCAAAACTAAATTCGATAATTTCATATATATATATATATCAAATTGACTTTACTATTATTTAGTTTTGAAATATTAACTTAATCATTTCAATAACATCTAAATACAACTTCAATTTACAAATTTAAATAAACAAAATATCCCATTTAAATTTATATAAATTTGAAATATTCATTTAAGTCACTTTTAATCAAATTCAAGTTATAAATATGTCTTTAAAATCTCAAATTTAATAAATTTCAAATCAAACTTATTTATGTAAAATTCTTAAATAAATAACATTTCAAATCAATTTTAAATTTATCTTTCCAACCTGAATCAATATAAATTCTATATTTGAAAATATATATTTTAAATAAATACTTAAACATATTATATATCAACTTTATTAAATCAACTTTAATAAATCTGTAAAATCAATATTTATTAAAAACCGTATATTCCTTTATTAAAACCATAGAAATCATTTTCAAAATACTTATATATAGGCCAACAGTGTCTGTATAAAATTTTCTATCCTATGGTCAAGTGATACGGATATTTATCATTTCAATCCGCAATTTAAGTATATACGGGTATATATCTTTTCAACCCGCAATCCCAAATTCAATGTCAATGAAAATCGCTTGGGTTTATCATTTCAACCCATAACGATTTTCCCCTATTCTACAGATCGTTCAGGTATGTATCATTTCAACCCATAGTGAATTCTATATTAACAGGGAACTTGCAGAGTGATAACAGATATGATAATAATATAACAACACTAACAGGCATATATCATCACTGATAAATAACAGATAATGGTGTCAGATGTCACAGGTGAACAGATACAGATAATGGCATATATATATCAATGTAAATAACTAGCAGCAGCATATTTCAATTGTCGTTCCAATTGAAATTAAATTTAATAAATATAAGAACATTAATCGTGAGTGATTGCTCACCTTCCGAGGCTAGAGGAATGGACGATGAAATGAAAGCGAATGGATACGGACAAGCACACGAAACAGCGACAAGCTAGAAATTGCTGTGATAAATCGATTTGAGATGGTAAGTTAAGATGGCACGAGATCGATGAACAAGATATATTACATACATATAAATTTCAAAAATCAATTTAAACCATAAATTTCAAATCGGTATTTAATTCAAGCAAAAATAGAATTTTGATATATATATATATATATATATTTCAAACATCGTTGTTTTAAATTGAACACAAATATTAGAATCGACATATATTTCAAATCAATATATTTTGTACGCTGCAAAATCATCATAACATTATACAACTAGACCACGTATGTAAATGTATATGTAAGATATCCCATAATAAATATACCGTCTGTTTAAACAAAACATATATAGGAACAACCTTAAAACATTTGATTACTCAATAAAACAACTCAGGAAGTCAAATATACCACTAATGTTAAATGAATAACACCTATATCGTAAGCCGCCGAAATCACTAAGTAATATATAAAATATATATCTATAAGCAACTCAACAGCTTTTATATGCAAATAAACTTTCATGTAAATATATACATACTGCCGAAACTTATGAGCTTTATATATATATAAACGGCATACTTTACCAACTTTATAAACTAATGTATAACTATGGGTATAAACTTTCATTCATACTATATATTTAAAATCAATAGTTATAAAAGAAATCAATATAACCTGTATGAATTTTTATATATATACTTTTGTAAACTACGGTTATTTAAAAATCAAGCATATATATACGTACGGTTTATATATACTTATGTAATAAAACCCAGCAGGTCTATATATAAACCAATATGTATATTTACATAAAAGAACCAATATGAAGTCCACCATATACATGCTATAACCAAAAATGTAAATACATATGCATGGTCCCACATACTATATATACGACATATATAAATCTATATACAAAAACATGATTTATCTCTCCTGAGTAACTATATAGATATGAACTTCATATATCTTTTTCCATACCAAAATCAAAAACAGAATACTTTACAACAAATTATATTATAGCATCAAATCATATTATAAGTACTCTATATAATATATATATACTAAAATAACCGATGGATATATATATATAAACAATATAGTTAACTATCTTCAAATATCCATAGTAAGTTGTAACGCATATAGGAAATATATATAAGCAATAGTACACCATATGCAAAGACAATATACTCACAACCAACATAATATATATACATATCTTAAACACACATGTATGCAAACCTATATGCCACTATTCATACTAATATATACGTATATAGCTTTTGACAATAAGAATACTACCATATAAACTTTTGAAACCAATATATACATTATAGTTTGAAAACTTGTATAAACTAACCCTTTTACAGAACTAATATATACTTAATAAACTAATGTATATACAGCAGAAAAATGTACCTTTATAAAAACAACAAATGTAACAACCTGGGGTTTGCTGTTAATTTGTAATCGTCATTAAACGATTAATCTGTTGGTTTATTGCAATTGGTCATTTTAATCAGCTGGAATTCTTTTGAAAATTTGTTAAAAGGGTTGTGGGCTTTAAAAATCATCTTGATCCATTTTCTTCTTGGTGCCGTATTTATCAAAGACAACCCGTCCCCGTTCCTTTATCCATTTTGATTAAAACCCTAGAAGCAAAAACATACGAAAAGAAAAAAAGATAATGGCGACCAAAAAATTTCTTCGTTCGTTCGTTTTGCAAATTAGGGCTTCGACTCGATTTCCTCTGAGAGTTATGGCGATGGCGTTTTGCTCTAAACAGGGCTTCTACCTTCGTGATTGTGAGATTATCAACGGCTTCGACTGAATGGCTCGAGTGATTGATAACTTCGCATCCTTGCTTGGCTCTGGGCTGTTTCGATGGTGACAAAGGTGAGTGAATTATCACTCACATCTAATTCGTGATTTTGGAAATTTGAATTTGTGCTTTTGGGATTTACTCGGCTGCTTGGATTTTTGATGTGATTTCGTTTGTCTGGTTGTCTTCGACACTGTCTTCGGTTAAAAGAAAATATACAGACTAAATTAGTGAAATTGTTCATTTGACTTCAATTTGCAATGCTGTTATAAGATGATTTTGACCTTTATGGTCGAACTTGAACTGTTTGATTTCCATTCTTTTTTACTTTGGGTTGTGATGTTGTTATGCGATGATTTTGGCTTTCGTCGATTGTTTAGCTTCACTGCAAGCATGATTTCGGGAAATTATATATTTGATGAGAATTCAATTTGTTTTTTTGCAATTGATGATTTTATGCTGGCTTCGGCCTTAGTTTGGGATTTCATTTAACTATGCCTGATTATTTGTGACTGCTAGTAGATGTGCAGTGATGTCGTTGTTCTGTGCTCCATGTTGTATTGAACACCTTTATTGTTGACATGTGCATTACTCTGGAATCTTGTTTTTTTTGTTATTCATGTTATATGTGTATTCACGGTTACATTAGAGATTGTGGAAATTCACATGTATGTTGATGCCTGGATCAAGTTGCAGTGATACTGCTTGCACTCTAGTTCATCAGTACTTGATCATCTGAGTGCCTGTAGTAGAATTGAATTTGTTGAAGTTTTACTCTTGTTTGATTTGGGGTTCCACTGTGGTACACTTGGTTTTGTTAGTCCTGATTGTCTCAGAGTTTTATTCTTCCACATGAATTGTTGCACTTCACTGACGCATGAATTCTGTACCATGATGTTCACCATGAATTTGCCTCTGTACATTTGTGTGGTCTGCCTTTCAATGGTATTGTGGTATCTTGAGTCTTCATTTGTTATTGGCCTTCATATATGTCTCATATTCACAGAGTCATGTTTAGACTCCATGTAGTCTAACAGGTGCATATTGAAGCCAGTTCCATTGTAAGTTGAGTTGTTTTGTTAAATTTTGTCCACTGTTTCTACACATATGTGCTTATATACATATGTATGTGTGTATGCATATGTTGGTGGATTGGCTTGAATGGAAATCTAGTCTGTCACATTTGTTCGAAGACTTGATTTGGTTCACCGTATTCCTGGTGTCACTGTTGCAGTCTAGTTGTTCAGTGTGCACTGTTTCCATGTTGTACCAGTTTTGCTGCATCTATTGCTAGTTTCAATTGCATTATGTTGATTATTTCAAACTGTTAATTACTCGATGCTCACGTTCCCAATTCGTGACTCGGTCAATTTACTTGGCCACCATAGTTCGAATTTGAACTGTGCAGATGTTGATTTCGATCTTTGTTCCCATTGACTTTACTGTGTTGATGCTTTCATTTTGACTTCGGTTATACCTTGCTTGACTTTGTTTAGTTGTTCCATGTTCTTTGCGTGGTAACTATGTAGCACACTCGACCTTGGCATTAGCTTGTGGTTGTTGTACAGAGGAACTTGTAAGTTGTACACTGAGTATGGCTTCGAGTTGTACACTTGAGTCTATACTTGTGATATCCATATGGAGTTTGCTGCCTGACCTGATTTATCTTGAGTTGCTTCCCTTTATTTGAACTGCCCTTGTGCCTTTGTGCCTTGTGCCTCTGTGCCTCTGTGCTTTTGTGACTTTGTGATAATTGCAATTTGATTTGTTGTACTGTGTTATAGATTGAGCTTTGTAGCATGATGTCTATTTGCTTTTGTTCTAGAGTCATGTACACTTGAGTTGAACCCGGCATGATTTGGGTTTGACCTTGTGCTGGCTCTTATTTTATCGTTGTAGTGGTGAGGCAGTACACGCGTGCGTGTACTGCAGCCACACTGATGTGTCGTTTTAATTGATATTTCAATTATTTGAATTGTTTTGTGTTCAATTCAATATTTGGGAATTGTATTTGATCTCATTCGATTGATCATTTTGTTGTGTCTAATTATCTATTCGATAATTAGATTTTGAGTTTCTAGTTATTATTTAATAATTGGGTTTTGTGTAAATTGCTGATTTGGCAATTCTGTTGTTTTCCGAATTATCTGCATTGGTAATCTTTTATCTATCTTTGTTGATGATTTGGATTTGCTGGTTTGTTGTTTAACACTGTTTAGTGTTATATCTGCCGTTATCCGATTCTCTTATCGATGAGTCGGATATACGAGATTTCTGTGACTGTCGTCTATTCGTTATTTGATTATTATTGCTTCTGTGCATTAATAACTGTGTTTGAATTAGACTGACCCGTGTATTATTTTCTTTTGAATTTAATACCCGGGTCAGACCCGAGTTATTACAGGTTGTAGATTTCCTGCTTTGAGTTGCTGTTTGGGCTATGAAGACTTTTTATATATCTTCTGAAGTAGCCTTCGTCATTTTGTAGTAGTCGTGTCATTGTATAGGATGATATGTATTCATGTATATTAGTTGATAATGTACTTGTATATATAACTTCCAGAGTCGATAGTTGTAGTTGTATCATATGTATTGTGTCAACTATATTGTAACTGACATCAGTTATATATATATATATATGAGACTTTTGTTTTATCTGTGTTCCGCATTTATATTATCTGTGTTATTATTATATCTAATGTCCTAAACTATTATGAACCATCGTAGTTTGTTTTATACTGGTAATTGGGTATGTCGATGGGAGTAAATAAATAAGATGAAATAAAAATGAAAAGTATATACCACTCCTATCGAGGTAACCAATATTAGTGTAAGGCCAACTACGGATGGCCGCTCCTATCCAGCCTTATTCTTCGTAATAATAGACAGTATTTCTTTTAATACTCTTTGTTATTATGAGCATAGAGGTGGGGCGTCACAGTTGGTATCAGAGCTTGGGGTTTATGGACGTAATATAAAACATAACTTAGATGGAACATGTGTTACAACTATCGGTCGATGTTTTATTTGTGCTTTGAGTCAAAACTAAAGTTTTGAAATTTTGATGAAGTTTTTAAATATCTTTATTTAAAAATAAAAGAGAAACTGTGTTTTATTGAATGATTAATTTGTGTTCTGGTTATCAGAGTGCGCAGCGGAAACAGTGAAACTGTCTTCGCTGAATACTGCTGATAATCTTTTTGATTTAAAAATTGAACTATGAAATTGAAATAAATTTCATTGGTTGTTTACATAGCTGTAATTATTTTGTTTCTTTGAGAATTTCGAATCCGAATTGAGGATTCGAAGAAATTGCAGTTATGTGATTTTTGTTGAAATTTCCGCTTGCTTTCTTTCGTACTAATCATTTATTGATTAGATTTTGCTGTTTTGAATTGTGTTCATTAAAGATACATTCGAATGATTTCTTTGTTTATATTGTAATGTGCGTGCAAATATGAATTGCACGTTACTGCATTAATTTTACGTTGAACCGATGCTTGGTTATGAAACGTATTTTGTTGCCATTATTTTTATAACGAGATTTTTACATCGGTGCTAAATTTTTTGAAGCACGGTGTTTTGTTGGCCATTTTGATGAATGAAAATTCGTTGTTGTTACATTTTGATGTAAATTATTTTGATGAGATTTTGACATTTGAAAAAAAAAATTACTGTCGCTTTGACTTCAGTAACCGTCAAATTTTAAAAGTGGATTTTCAAGCGGTTATACCGCAATGCTGATTTGTGACCCGTTTTTACGGTATTTTGAGAAGTATAATTTCCTTATCGAAATTGTTACTGATTTGCTGTTTTAATCACGTATACTGAAAATCGTTTTAAAATGAAAATTGTTTTATAAAAATTTTAACAGTTTGCGCTTTCAAAAGAATGAGGAAGCGACTTAAACATTTCAGCAAAATCGAGGATTATGACCCCTTTCTTTTACTGATTCGCTTAACTCCGGACTTGTCCAGTTGAGAACATGAATTGTTATTTTTATAAAATAAATAAAATTGTTTTCAGGAATTTTACAGTTTGCGATTTCAAAAGAATGAGGAAGCGATTTAAACGTTTCAGCAAAATCGAGGACTATGACCCCTTTCTTTTACTGATTCGCTTAATTCAGGACTTGTCCGTTTGAGAATGTAAAATCTATTTTTACAAAATACACAATTTTGCACTTTCAAGGAAACGATGAAGAGAATCAAACGATTTAGTAAAACACACGGTATGGGACATGTGCGTTTGCTATTTCGGTTAATTCCGAACTCGTTAATCGAAATATTTGATGTTTTGATGATTTTGATGCTTTCGTGTGCTTTCGAGCCACTATGAGGACCTTCGGGTCATATGAGGACCTTCGGGTCAAATACCAGTACTAGACCTTCGGGTCACTCTGCGGACCTTCGGGTCAATCTGATGGGCGCCAAAATTATGTTGAGTACTTGGTAGGCTTCGGCCATTTGTTGATGCACGTGCGGCGAATTAAAAACTCGCCATCTGATGGGATCGATCCAACCTTTTATGTTGATTTTCTAGTCTTCTTAATTGATTTCTAGATATTTGTTGTTTCTAATTATCTGCAGGTAATTAGATATCTGATGTTATGAGATTTAATTATCGTATCGGTAATTAAATATTTGATGTTTCTAATTATCGCTTGTGATAATTGGATATTTGTTGATATGAGTTCTGATTATCGTTTTTGATAATCAGATATTTGTTGCTTTTAATTATCTTGTTGATAATTAAATATTTGCTGATTGAGATTTAATTATCGCTTTTGATAATTAAATATTTGCTGGTTTGGGATTTAATTATCGCTTTTGATAATTAAATATTTGCTGATTTGAAATTTGATTATCGTTTTTGATAATCGAATATTTGTTGAATTGAAATTTGATTATTGTTTTTGATAATCGAATACTTGTTGATTTGAGATTTGATTATCGTTTTGATAATCGAATATTTGTTGAATTGAAATTTGATAATCGTTTTTGATAATCGAATATTTGTTGATTTGAAATTTGATTATCGTTTTGATAATCGAATACTTGTTGATTTGAGATTTGATTATCGTTTTGATAATCGAATATTTGTTGAATTGAAATTTGATTATCGTTTTTGATAATCGAATATTTGTTGATTTGAAATTTGATTATTGTTTTGATAATCGAATACTTGTTGATTTGAGATTTGATTATCGTTTTTGATAATCGAATATTTGTTGATTTGAAATTTGATTATCGTTTTGATAATCGAATACTTGTTGATTTGAGATTTGATTATCGTTTTTGATAATCGAATATTTGTTGATTTGAAATTTGATTATCGTTTTTGATAATCGAATACTTGTTGATTTGAGATTTGATTATCGTTTTGATAATCGAATATTTGTTGAATTGAAATTTGATTATTGTTTTTGATAATCGAATATTTGTTGATTTGAAATTTGATTATCGTTTTGATAATCGAATACTTGTTGATTTGAGATTTGATTATCGTTTTGATAATCGAATATTTGTTGAATTGAAATTTGATTATCGTTTTTGATAATCGAATATTTGTTGATTTGAAATTTGATTATCGTTTTGATAATCGAATACTTGTTAATTTAAGATTTGATTATCGTTTTTGATAATCGAATATTTGTTGATTTGAAATTTGATTATCGTTTTGATAATCGAATACTTGTTGATTTGAGATTTGATTATCGTTTTTGATAATCGAATATTTGTTGATTTGAAATTTGATTGTCGTTTTTGATAATCGAATATTTGTTGATTTGAAATTTGATTATCGTTTTTGATAATCGAATATTTGTTGATTTCAGATTTGATTATTGCTTGAGATAATTAAATATTTGCTGATTTGAAATTTGATTATCGTTTTTGATAATCGAATATTTATTGATTTGAGATTTGATTATCATCTTTGATAATCGAATATTTAGTGATTTGAGATTTGATTTTCGTCTTTGATAATCGAATATTTATTGATTAGAGATTTGAATTTTCGTCTTTGATAATCGAATATTTATTGATTATAAGATTTTCTAGTCTCCAATTGATTCTAGAGTATGTTGATTTTATTGAATTGCTATTTCTGTCTATTTCTGTTAATATTTAGAGTTTGCTGATAATGGAGTTTGTGCTTTCTAGTTAATTATTGGATAACTAGATATCTGCGGTTTTGCGAATTGTGATTTGTGCCTTCTAATCATCTTTGTTGATAATTAGATTTGGATGTTTTCTAATTATCGTATCGATAATTAGATATTGCCGTTTTGTGATTCTATATTTCTGATCATCTAATTGATGATTGAATATTGCAGATAATTGTAATTATTCAGTTTTGCTGTTTTCTAATTATCTATCGGATAATTAGATTTTGTTGAGAATTTGTAAATTTCTTTTATTGAAATTAAAAGATTTCTTTGGCATATTGAATTCTCGACTTTTATTTTTCTAGCTTAGCCAGTTTATGTTAGAAGAATAATAGTTGTGGACGACCTTCATTATCAAAATTGCGGGGACGCAATTTTTATAAGGAGGGGAGTCTGTAACAACCCAGATTTTGCAGTTAATTTGTAATCGTCATTAAACGATTAATCTGTTGGTTTATTGCAATTGGGCGTTTTAATCAGCTGGAATTCTTTTGAAAATTTGTTAAAAGGGTTGTGGGCTTTAAAAATCGTCTTGATCCATTTTCTTCTTGGTGCTGTATTTATCAAAGACAACCTGTCCCCGTTCCTTTATCCATTTTGATTAAAACCCTAGAAGCAAAAACATATGAAAAGAAAAAAAGAAAATGGTGACCAAAAAATTTCTTCGTTCGTTCGTTTTGCAAATTACGGCTTCGACTCGATTTCCTATGAGAGTTATGGCGATGGCGTTCTTGCTCTAAATCAGGGCTTCTGCCTTCGTGATTGTGAGATTATCAACGGCTTCGACTGAATGGCTCGAGCGATTGATAACTTCGCCTCCTTGCTTGGCTCTGGGCTGTTTCGATGGTGACAAAGGTGAGTGAATTATCACTCACATCTAATTCGTGATTTTGGAAATTTTGAATTTGTGCTTTTGGGATTTACTCGGCTGCTTGGATTTTTGATATGATTTCGTTTGTTTGGTTGTCTTCGACACTGTCTTTGGTTAAAAGAAAATATACAGACTAAATTAGTGAAATTGTTCATTTGACTTCAATTTGCAATGCTGTTATGAGATGATTTTGACCTTTATGGTCGAACTTGAACTGTTTGATTTCCATTCTTTTTGACTTTGGGTTGTGATGTTGTTATGCGATGATTTTGGCTTTCGTCGATTGTTTAGCTTCACTGCAAGCATGATTTCGGGAAATTATATATTTGATGAGAATTCAATTTGTTTTCTTTTGCAATTGATGATTTTCTGCTGGCTTCGGCCTTAGTTTGGGATTTCATTTAACTATGCCTGATTATTTGTGACTGCTAGTAGATGTGCAGTGATGTCGTTGTTCTATGCTCCATGTTGTATTGAACACCTTTATTGTTGACATGTTCCTTACTCTGGAATCTTGTTTTTTTTTGTTATTCATGTTATATGTGTATTCACGGTTACATTAGAGATTGTGGCAATTCACATGTATGTTGATGCCTGGATCAAGTTGCAGTGATACTGCTTGCACTCTAGTTCATCAGTACTTGATCATTTGAGTGCCTGTAGTAGAATTGAATTTGTTGAAGTTTTACTCTTGTTTGATTTGGGGTTCCACTGTGGTACACTTGGTTTTGTTAGTCCTGATTGTCTCAGAGTTTTATTCTTCCACATGAATTGTTGCACTTCACTGTCGCATGAATTCTGTACCATGATGTTCACCATGAATTTTCCTCTGTACATTCGTGTGGTCTGCCTTTCAATGGTATTATGGTATCTTGAGTCTTCATTTGTTATTGGCCTTCATATATGTCTCATATTCACAGAGTCATGTTTAGACTCCATGTAGTCTAACAGGTGCATATTGAAGTCAGTTCCATTGTAAGTTGAGTTGTTTTGTTAAATTTTGTCCACTGTTTCTACACATATGTGCTTATATACATATGTATGTGTGTATGCATATATTGGTGGATTGGCTTGAATGGCAATCTAGTCTGTCACATTTGTTCGAAGACTTGATTTGGTTCACCGTATTCCTGGTGTCACTGTTGTAGTCTAGTTGTTCAGTGTGCACTATATCCATGTTGTACCAGTTTTGCTGCATCTATTGCTAGTTTCAATTGCATTATGTTGATTATTTCAAACTGTTAATTACTCGATGCTCACGTTCCCAATTCGTGACTCGGTCAATTTACTTGGCCACCATAGTTAGAATTTGAACTGTGCAGATGTTGATTTCGTTCTTTGTTCCCATTGACTTTACTTTGTTGATGCTTTCATTTTGACTTCGGTTATACCTTGCTTGACTTTGTTTTGTTGTTCCATGTTCTTTGCGTGGTAACTATGTAGCACACTCGACCTTGGCATTAGCTTTGTGGTTGTTGTACAGAGGAACTTGTAAGTTGTACACTGAGTATGGCTTCGAGTTGTACACTTGAGTCTATACTTGTGATATCCATATGGAGTTTGCTGCCTGACCTGATTTATCTTGAGTTGCTTCCCTTTATTTGAACTGCCCTTGTGCCTTTGTGCCTTGTGCCTCTGTGCCTCTGTGCTTTTGTGACTTTGTGATAATTGCAATTTGATTTGTTGTACTGTGTTATAGATTGAGCTTTGTAGCATGATGTCTATTTGCTTTTGTTCTAGAGTCATGTACACTTGAGTTGAACCCGGCATGATTTGGGTTTGACCTTGTGCTGGCTCTTATTTTATCGTTGTAGTGGTGAGGCAGTACACGCGTGCGTGTACTGCAGCCACACTGATGTGTCGTTTTAATTGATATTTCAATTATTTGAATTGTTTTGTGTTCAATTCAATATTTGGGAATTGTATTTGATCTCATTCGATTGATCATTTTGTTGTGTCTAATTATCTATTCGATAATTAGATTTTGAGTTTCTAGTTATTATTTAATAATTGGGTTTTGTGTAAATTGCTGATTTGGCAATTCTGTTGTTTTCCGAATTATCTGCATTGGTAATCTTTTATCTATCTTTGTTGATGATTTGGATTTGCTGGTTTGTTGTTTAACACTGTTTAGTGTTATATCTGCCGTTATCCGATTCTCTTATCGAGGAGTCGGATATACGAGATTTCTGTGACTGTCGTCTATTCGTTATTTGATTATTATTGCTTCTGTGCATTAATAACTGTGTTTGAATTAGACTGACCCGTGTATTATTTTCTTTTGAATTTAATACCCGGGTAGACCCGAGTTATTACAGGTTGTAGATTTCCTGCTTTGAGTTGCTGTTTGGGCTATGAAGACTTTTTATATATCTTCTGAAGTAGCCTTCGTCATTTTGTAGTAGTCGTGTCATTGTATAGGATGATATGTATTCATGTATATTAGTTGATAATGTACTTGTATATATAACTTCCAGAGTCGATAGTTGTAGTTGTATCATATGTATTGTGTCAACTATATTGTAACTGACATCAGTTATATATATATATATATATGAGACTTTTGTTTTATCCGTGTTCCGCATTTATATTATCTGTGTTATTATTATATCTAATGTCCTAAACTATTATGAACCATCGTAGTTTGTTTTATACTGGTAATTGGGTATGTCGATGGGAGTAAATAAATAAGATGAAATAAAAATGAAAAGTATATACCACTCCTATCGAGGTAACCAATATTAGTGTAAGGCCAACTACGGATGGCCGCTCCTATCCAGCCTTATTCTTTGTAATAATAGACAGTATTTCTTTTAATACTCTTTGTTATTATGAGCATAGAGGTGGGGCGTCACAACAGAGGACAACGTTCAGCAGTTCAAAGGAGGGTTGGGTGACGAGTTAGGGTGGTTGATGGCCTCGGTGGGCGGTGGCGTGGCCATGTAGGCTGCTGACGTGGGCAATGGCCGAGAGAATGGAAGCCAACGTGAGATGAACGGCCATGCAGTGGAAGTTGGCTGCGTGATGCGATGGGAGGTGGCGTGGGGTTGATGTTGACATGGGAAGGAGGTTTGAATATGAATGGAATGGGCTACGACCGAACAAAAGAGAAAGCAAAAAAAAATGAAAAGCAAAGGTGAGAGGAAAAAGGGAAGTAATAGTATACATTTTTTTTCTTTCTTTCAATCGACAGACAAAGCAACTTGATTATCAAAGATGAGCTGGCAAGAAGATGAACCAGCACGAACGACAATTACATTGAACATTGGAAAAGGGATGGTCAAAAGGTTGAATTCAGTGAATAATATTAATAACCTGACCATTGGAATTATATGGTGAATTTTAATGGTCACCAGAACCCAAAAGATAAAAATTGAGTACCGATACGAAAATTGTTTTTACCGATTTCATGGCATACTGGGGTTAGAAAAACAGAAATGAATATACCGCTGAGATCAGCACGACGATACGATCAAAACGGTATACAAATATCAGTGGTACGATCATTCGATCAAAAGTTGATGTCGGTACCGAAATGCTGCTAAAATGTCAGCAATAAGATTAACGGAGCAATAGAAGTCCAAATTTGGAAAAACGAAATATGACGTCTCACTTAGAAGATAAATTACAAATTTTCTGTAGAAAAATATTCAGGTTTGGAAAACAATTTTATTATCATCAAATATTAACTAATTTGAATTGAAATAAAATTACACAAGAAAATAAACTTCAATATTATTTGATGAAAATTTACCAGTTGCTATGTTTAATTAGACATATTTCAAATATCAAATTTATATTTCAAAATTTTATTGTTTAAAATTTCACAAAATTTCAATTAATTACGTTATTAAAACCTTTAAAATTTACGGGTCGTTACACTCTCCCTCACTCAAAACTTTTCATACCCGAAAAGGAATGAGGTAGGAGAATAGAAACAACCAGGAGAAAAGAGGTTGAAAACAAAATAAACAACTAATTCAAACCATAAAGATTTCAATTTAATTTAATTAGTATTTAATAATTTATTTAATCCATTTGATTTCACTTAAGTTAAATCAATCTATCTATTTCTAAATTCATTATCTTATTATCTAGTCATCCTCAATTAACAATTTCTAGATCATCAATTTGTATAATCATTTATTATACTCATATTTTATTCAACAAATTTAATTCTTTTATTCCAAATTATTATTAAGTTTATTCCACTTAATATATCTTATTACATATATTTAAACCATATAAATTAATTTAAACCATATAAATTTCAATTTCAATTAATTTATATTCAATAATTGATTTTAAATTCAAAGTATTTCCATAAGTTGATCTAATTTCCATTTATTAATTCCTTCAAACAAATTCATTTGTCTCAACTATTATTCAATTAACTTATTATCATATTTATCTTTACTACTAATAATGAGAATTCCATGACCTGATTTAACCGTGTCTTTTTGAAATACCCGAATTTCCCTTCTATTCGTGTTCTTTTCGCACCTGTTCATATAGCAACCTGCTCTTTTTGCATCGTTCTCCGCCCAAAATGAAAAAAAATGAAAACCAAAAATGCCACAGCTCTCTATTTGGCTGCGAATGGCACTTAAGCAGTCTTCTTCCTCCTCTTCCCATCTCGATTTCATATCGTTCCTCCCCTTCACATTTCTTCTCGATTATTTAACGGTTCTTTCAATGAATCGGCTGCGAATTTCCTCTTTAATTTGGTTATTACAATACTCTATTCAGGTTATCTAGAATTAGAGCTTTTATGGGCTTTCAATCATGCATGGCTTCCAACCGTTGAGGATCTCAAAGGTAATTTATTTATGGGCTTCAGATAGAGTTTTTGAATTAGAAATTCAATTGATAGTTTCATTTAGGGTTTTTTGGATTTATGGTATACTATGGTTTATATTTCTAATCCATGATTCACAAAAATCACTGATTGAAGGCTGAAGTATTAGCACCTATGGTGTCTTTGAAGCGTATGCTTCTTAATTAGTGGTTAGGCAATTGTTAACATCTTATCATATCTTTTATTTTGAATATAAACTGAAATTGTTTTTGAAAGTAAAATTTTCTTACAGTTCAAAATTTCATTTCATTACCAGTTTTAGGTCGATTTTGGTTGATATAAATATTAGAGATTTGCTTCATCTATTGCTTGAGCTGATTGAATCTTTTTTTTGTTACTTTATGTTCCTCATCTATAAACGGCTATAGATTTCCGTTTAGGCCTTAGGAGTATATATGGTTGTGGATCAAATATTGAACGATATAATATCATTTTTCGGAGGTGTGCTACATAATTATACAGACCTATGTATTGAATTTATTGATTCAGTGTTAATTTATTAACTAAGAGATAATAGTTGATTATGTTTAGATTTTATAATCTTTTATTTGATTTTAGAAGTTTGGTATAATGCTTTTTTCTTTGTTCACATATCATAAGGACAATAACAAGTTATTATTGTTGTCTTGGATTTTACAGTTGAGCGTTTGCTCCTTTGTTATCTAATGCCTCATTGCATTATACTATTAATCACTTAGTATAACGTTTTTATTTTCATTTTATATTTTAGATATTTATTTGTTCTGAATTTTTTTAGTTCCTGTGTATAATTAAACATAAGCATTCAATTGAAATGTGTACATTCACCCCAGTTTGGGCTCTTCAACATTAAGTTTGCTACAATTTATCAACACCATTTTGACTGATATGCAAATGTTTGCCATGTTCTTTTCCTAAATGAGCTGTCTGGGTTGTCTTTAATACCACAGGTAATAAAGTTACTAAGCTAACATGAAAACTTTGTGTTCTTGATATGTCTACCTGATGAAATAATACTGGTGGTCTACACATAGGTTGAGAAGTAAATCTTCTAGCATTTAATATTAAGGCATTTTGTGATAATTGTTTTTTCGTTTGTTGTTAAACTTAAATTAAAAAGTTATGTATCTCATATATTTACAATAGTTCTTTTTAAATTATTTAATTATTATGAGAGGAGCCATATTTCATAAAAATAAATATCAAAGTTCAAGAGAAAATGAAAAATTAACCTTAACATATTATATAAATTAAAGCTATGGTTATCGGTAAATGGCAATTAATCTTGATCTATAATGTGGTTACCTAACAATTAATATTAATATTCTTTTCATGATTACTTTTCAATACGTATGATCATCGATTTGATAATTGTGTTATTGAAACACCATTCAACCGAATATAATTTAAGATGCTGCTAATTTACGTAAACCAAAAATGAATTAAGCACTTTACTAAATAAAAATAGATGTCAAAGTATTACCTTGCCTCCAATACAGAACCCCAAAAATGAATTAAACACTTTACTAAATAAAAATAGAAAATTAATATGTCAAAGTATTACCTTGCCTCCACTATAGAACATTGAGGAACTTCCTAATAGGTTGCACCATCACTCCTAAATGTTACGCTTCAATCAACCCTTTTAGCACACCCTAGGTGTTTTTTCATAAAAAGGTGAAATTAACCTTATTTATTTGGTATATAATAATATATAATAATTACTTAGAAAATTCACGAGTTCCCTTCTAATTGTCGATCATTATAGAATAACCATAAAAAAATGGACAGTAAACAAATTTATCTGCAACGATACATAAACCTAATTGGAAATACTCAAGATTTGTAGAATAAAGAAAATAGATGAAACTTGGTATGATGGATATGATCACTTTTGTGGTTTACTCAAACTTAAAAATGAAAATGAAAGGTCACCTTCGTTCAATTGGAGGTTGACCAAAACTGGATGATCGCTTTAGTGGCAAAGTAATTTGAAATTGATAGGGAAGGGAAGAAAGTAATTGGCAAAAAAGTTCAAATTTTGATTGAGCAACTTTATGGGGAAAAGTGTCAATGTATTATTCAACCCAGCCGTTTTTTTACTAAAGTAAGTATTTGTGGATATAAATGAAAGAAAAATTAATATTACAATAACTTAGGTTGTATGAAGGTAATTGCTTAGTTAATATCGGACAAAGGCAGTGTAGCTATCAGTTGTACAGCATGTCATGAAATACCAAATAAATATATTTAATATTAAACCTACATGCTAAGGTTATAATGAAAATTATGTTAGGGATAGTAAACTTGAAAGCATTACATACTAAACAATTGAAATTAATTGTCTTAAATATAATGTTTTTTTTTTATGTTTCGCATTTTTAGTAGACTTTCTTTTTAAACATTATTAGATATTCTATTTGTAATGTTCTCTATTTGTGTATGTCATTTATTTTTATAATACCGGCTATTCGTGGGCTCAAGAAAATGAGGAGAAAACCATCATCGATATAATGCAACAACCCAACTATATCGTATGCATGATTAAAATTATGATTTCTCTTTTTACTTAAAATTATTGAATTCCTATTGTTCAAAATAGTTATTAATGTATTCACTTACAGCTAAATGATTTGAAAATTGGTCCTACTTGCAGGTGGAATTGAGCAAACATATGGATAATAAGATAAAAAACATGTAGGTACACTTAATTATGTTGTTTTATAAGTTATACTATTTTTAGCATTTTCCCAAATAATTGAAACCGTGCAAGGGTTGAATGGGTGCAGCAACCACAATAACTTCAGGACGATACCCGGCTTTAGGTAGGATGAATGAGTGTAAGGTGTGGTTTGATCAATGTAGGTAGCTATAAGTTCATAATAACATCTCAACGAATATTTCGGGCTATTTTTCATATTTCGAGCAGCTATAAGTTCATAATAACATCTTTTTTAATGCTAAAATGTATGGTGGCAAAGTTTGTTTTGTTTGTTACATTTAGAGGTTATTAGTAAATTTTTTTGTCTGTCTTCTATCTGGGTTGGATGCATATTTTGTTTGTGTTTTTAGCATAGTTGCATCATATCATCTTTACTACTAATAAAGAGAATTCCTTGAATACACTTGCACGATGTCTTTCTGAAATACCAAATATGCCCTTCGCTCTCCCCATTGCCCTCTAGATCTTTTCATCCATTTTCAAACCTTCTCACTCCTTACTCAACGTAAAAACCCTAATTCCCTTTCCCATTCTCACTGTTTCTATACCTAAACTAACAACCGACGATTAGCAATCTCATGCCCATCTCCATCAATATCTACTCCTGCAATTGCAAAGCCCGTTACCAATTAACTACAATCAACAACTATCGAAGGTTTCTCACATACCGTGATTCCCTTTCCCATTCTCCCCGATTCCAACCCTAAACTACCGACCGATAATTAACAATCCACTCTCCGCTTCCATCGACATCTAATCATGCAATTGCAACCGACGATTGGCAATTTGATACCCTAACTCGACAACTCCGATTGAAAATTGACGAAGGCTTATCACCTAACGACGATTAACCTCAGCCATCGCTGCGCCCATTCCCATTGGACTTCGACCACATGTGCTCGAAGGTATTTTAATTTCGATCTGTTACATTTACAATCACAATTTTATGCAATTAAAGGGTATGAACTTTTCAGTACTCATCCATCAACAGTTTACTAAATAAAAATTATGTGATAATACATATTAGATTGCTTTGTGGTAACCTATGGGCTACATCACCACTCTGTTGGGTTGCTGTGCTGATGGGTTGATAAAGAGCTTTTCTATTTGTAAGATATTATCACCTGGATTAATTAAGATGTGGTTGAAATTGATTTTGTGTACATTTGAACAAAATGCTAGGGATCATCTAGAATTTAGCTTTTGTAACTAAGTAAAATATGTAGAGAGATGGCTGCCTAATGAAGTAACTTAATTAGTGATTACAAATTCTAAATAATAGGGATTGCATTACACAGTCTAGATGATGGTCTACTTCACACCAGAATAATTTCAATCGCAGTAATAATGTAGCTCCATATTTTGACATTATCTAGGATTGCATTAGACTGTCTAAATTTGTAGATAAATAGGCTTAATTCATATTGCTACAGGTCGTTCAACATATGCTTAACCACCTTAATTGATTGATAATCTAAATGATGCAAAAATTTGAAATTTGCCTAATATTCATATTCAAATTATTTTATTTCAGTTTTTTTTAGCTTTTTTTAAATTGACTCGGTATAGACAATAATGATATCTATTGTGATCTCTAACTTGGAATATTGCCTCAAATGTATGTAGGTGTATATGACTGTTAAAACCAAGGTAAATAAGGTAGTGGATATTTTTAACGCATGACATGACAAAAAATAAAATAATAAAAAAATACAGTTTTACTACCACACTGCATACATTTCTGTTATCCTTATTTCAATCTGATGTACATTGACTCATAAAGCAATTATACATCCTTTTGCAATTTCAATCGTGTAGGTTAAAATATGGAGCCACGACACTAAAAAATCATGTTGCCATAACATGATTTTCTATTGTATTACATTCAATTTAATGTCGAGAAAATTAGTTGGTATTTGGAGAGAAGTAAGATAAAGATGTAAACTAAAGTAAAATGCTCTACTAATTAATCTCCAGATCACAATTGGTATTGTCTAAATTTCTCTTGCATAATAAAATTATTTGTAAATTTTCTAATCCATGCTATGAATTGCTGATTAGGAAGATATTCATGTGTTAACTAAGGGATTTAAATGTTTATTTTACATTATGATGCAATGCATTGAATGCTTCTTTTGATATTTAATGTGGTTGCATTAGGTAGTCAGTTTTGAATGTTGTGGCAATTCCAACTCAGTAATTCATTTAAATGGAAGTTTGAACCCTTGATATGTGAAAATTATTTGCCGAACTATGGGAACCATGATGTATGCCATACATCATTACACTTTTACCTGAACGTAAAATTGTCAGTAAAAAGATACTATGATAGAAATCTTTCTTGAAAGGTGATTTAATTGCAAAAATTAGATTATATTTCTGAGCCTAACACACCATCATCCCTGCATCCATCATCACACTGTCAGTTTTGCATCCATCCATCATCACACGAAAATTTTTGTTTTGCAAAAATCAAATTTGTAAACACATGACACTATACTAGGTTTCATTTGATGCTTTGAGATATTATTATGTAGCTTTAGTTCGAGTTTAATAAATTAAAAATCATGTCATAAAACATATTTGGAAGCGCTCAGTGCATGAGGTGGCATGTGTATTACACCTTTTTAAGCTTTGAATATAATTTCTCTGTATTATTTTTATATGTTAATATTAGTATTACTTTCCGTTTTATTGAAGATTATTTTCTTAAGATTCAGGAAAAGCAAATTAAGATGGCTCCATTAAATTAACTGAGAAACCGATGAAGTAATTTTTGTTTGAATTTATTTTTACTTTAAAGTTTTCACATTGTCCAACTCTAATGACTTTATGCTCCATTAAATTATTATTGATTTTCATATGTTTTATATAATTTGGGTACTGCTACCGGAACTCCAAAAATATGGCCTTGCCAACTTTAAAGCTGACTGTAGGCTGACAGATTTAGAAAATGAAAGTCTACATACTTCAATTATCGAACGATAAATGATGAATTTGAGTTTAAATTTTGGGCTTAGTTGTTAATTAACATCATTTGTTCACTGATGTTACATATATGATATTCAACATTTTGAATGAATTGTACATGATTATGATACGATTTTACTAACGTCGATTATTTTTATAGTTAAGAACGAATCATTTTGTTTAGACTTTGAGTTCATTTCTATTTTTGGTCATCTTTAAACACATGTTGATTTTTGTCTACCTGAGGGTGTGTTTATTTTTTGAGGCTTTATTAAATAAAAATTACTAATAATGTATCATTTGAAGGTGGTTACCTATTGGGTTTTAAAAGACAATAAACTGTAAGAAATGTTTAATAGGTTTGTAAATCAAGGGAACTGTTCTTAATATGTAATGTTACAACATGCCTTAATTTTGCATTATGATACAAACTCTTAACATTATCTAACAACTACATTATTTATCATTTTGTATTTGGCCATGCTTCGATGTCTTTGGTCTCTGCCACTTAAAAACTCTTAACCCTTGCAAAAACATGTACTTATAGGGTATTGTTGGTCATTTAAGAGAATAAACTTCATAGCATCCAAATCTTTGGTTGAGGCTAAACTGATTCCCAATTTATTACTTGATTTCTGATTGACAAATGATTTGTTCAGTCAAGATTGAATTTAGTAGTTCAGTTACATACAATACAATTTTAGAAAATTATCGATTATTTTAGTTTCTTCCGTTTATTTTATAACATGACTTATTTGTTTACTGTAAATGAATATAGCTGATTCATTTAAGTCGCTGCTTTTGGAAAAAAATGCTTGAATTGTTGTCTTTCATTAATTTATGGATGATTGGGTGAGCTCTTGCACGGATCCAACACTCCCAAGCAAAGTTCGTTTGGAATGCATGCTTGGATACTGTAAATTTAAATTAATAATTATCGCTAAAACTTCTATTTCCCTTCTATAAAATTTGGGTATAAACAAACTGAAAATATAGATGTAAATATATCTTTATGGCCACTTTTATTATACATACAAAGAGAGCTTTATTTATGATATCCTTGGGTATAACTTTGAAGCATATAATTTTGTTTTCAAGTTTGTAATTATGCAATATAATAACTTCATATATTTTTTCAATGGTTTATGCATTTAATTATCAATTTGGTGTTCATATTTTTACCAAATACCAAATTATAGTAATTAATCATTAAAACTACAGGGTATGTGCAGCTGGAAAAATGCAGCTATGAAGGCTGAGGTTATTATGTTCTGAATGGTATGTGCAGCCCGAGGTTCATTAAAGGTATGCAGTAGGCAAAAATGGGTCTGAAGCATTATAGCGAGACCGAGTGATGATTGAATGGCCGAAGTATGGCTGAGGGGATGGAGCATTGTTAAGTTACCGAAGTATGTATAAATTGTAAGCTGATGATGATGAATTGGATCCGAAGTTTGGTAGTGACAAAAGCTATTGAGTTGCTGTGCAGACTGAACTACTAGTGCGCAAGCTGAACTGGTAATGCAACTGCTGCTGCAGAAGAGGTGAGGTAGTGATGACAAGTTCGCAACCGGCAGGAGTCATCACTGGATATATAAAGACATGCACACTGAGAGAAGGCAATATGCCGTAGCTTAATAAACGAATAATAGAATTATTGTTCTTAGAGAAGGACACATGCTGCTAGCCTAAGGATGCTTCGTCAATGAATAATTATTGATTTTTGTATGGAATTTTTGGATTCCAGTGATGTAAAATTTTCATTTGTGAACTCAAAACTTTCCAGAATAATTTATTAAGCATGTGAATATCATTATGAGTGCAGCTAAATGTATTTTGCTTTTGGCTTGCATTGTTTCGGTATTTTCCACTTTTTATTTGTGAATATGAATATAACTCAAGTGTTCTTACTCATCTTTACATCAACTTTATATTCAAGGTTGGGTTAAACTGATCAAGATAGTCTAAGTATGTGCCATGACCATAATATATTAACAATGAAGGGGTAGGCAAAATATAGGTGGAGCAATCTCTTATTGTCATTACGCACAACACACATCTCATCTGCTGCTACGCATTAATGGGTTAATTTATCTTTGACTGCCCTGTTGTTAGTCTAAACTTTGTTGACACATATAGCCATTTTTGAACTATTGATTTTGTCCCATGCCAGTTTAACCCAACCTTTGTACTTAATTTTGACTGCCATGTTGTTAGTCTTATTTGTTGTTTCATTCGCCGCTTGAAAGTTTGAGTCCTTGCATATAAAACACAGGAGTAAATAAAACTACATATAGGGGAAGAAACGATGTAAAAGGTAAAATTATTCAACACTCTCAAATAAAATGTTTACAGCAATATGTTTTGAAAGAACATAAACTTCGTCAGACGGTTCCTAAGATGTTATGATTGTAATCAAATGCTCTCCCAAAGCAAACCCGGAAACGTTAGTCTAAATCAAAGCACAAAAAATAACTGCAAAACATTACGACAAACTAAAAACTTACAGAAAAAACTAATTACACACTTAAACCATTTCTTCCAGTACCTATATGAGATTTCTTGCAGTATCCAATTGCTCCCAGTATAGATTTCTCCATTTCAAAGTTCCCACTACCGCTCCTATTAATCATAAATACCCCACTGAAATGCACGCTTGAAACTAAAGAAGAGGACGATGAAGAACTAGATGATATTTCAGATGAAGATTTATTCATGAAATCACAATTGATAGCACATGAAAACGACTTCCTATACTTGCATTCTTCTTCTTGCATCCTATCCCTTTCAATCACTTTTATGGGAAAAATTTAAAATTTTGCATTTAAAGAAAAATATGCGAGCGATGGATGATAGCGCATATTAAAAATTTATAATTCAAATTGGAGATCGTACCGAACCTTAAACCAATGAAGAAATGATTCAAGTACCAACAAATATGGTCATAACGTCAAAAAATGATGTTAATCCACTGTCAAAGTTGATAGATACAATATTTCCCAACTTATCAAAAAATGCATTCGACAAAGAGTACATATTTAATAGAGCATTAATTACTAAAAACTGCCAAATATATCTTGCATGTCAAGTTTTTATCATTAGTGGAGGTATATTTTTATATATTTATCTTTTATGCACTAAAAACTTGACATGAAAAATAAACGATATGATTCCACTAATGATTAATAACTTAGAACGGAATAAAAGCAGCACCATTGATTTACATGGTTAAAGAACACTAAAATACATTGATAAATAATGATGGAAACAATGTCAGATTAAGTCATGAACACTTTCATTGCTTCAGAAGTTACCACTTGGATCTTTCATAGACATTTGTAGTCATAAAAACTGCCAACGACTCCGATGGGATCTTTAAGTGATCATCCCAAACTGCCTATAATAATAATTTATTTGAAGCCACCTTTCAAATTTCCAAATATAAACATGGTTGTATATTAGAGTCAACTTTCAAATTTGAAATTTCAAAAAATCACGGTGGAAATCCTGCTCATTGATTTCTCGCTAATAGAATTGTGAGGTGATGATATATTTAAATACATTTTTTCTCATAGCCCACATTAGCTAAAAGAACATATGCATGTAAAAGTTCAAGTATTATTTCCATTTCCAGTAGTATAAAATAAACCAAAATAAAAGAAACGAATGCTAAAACTATGAATGCTTTAAAGTTATTGGCTCTACGAATGTTCTTCAGTTGTCTCACTCTTCTCGATCGTTGCTTCAGGTTCAATTTATACCGGTAATGGTACTGTCAAATCTAATTCATTAGGTGCAAATATAAATGAATGCATGTTGTGGTTAAATGTAGGCCCACTTGGGCGTGCATATATACTCGTCTCTAATAATATTTTTATAAATTATAATTTAAGTGTTTAAACATTTATTACAATCACTCAAATTTATTTATAAATATTCCATATTGTATAATATCCAATTACATATTCAACTTCTGAATAATTTAGGTAAGTTATATTGGAATGAAATTGAGTATTATACAAGCAAAATTTTCCCAATTCAATTATTCAAGTTTAAATATTAATTAAAATTTTTGGTTTCATTTATAATTGAAATCATCCTTTGACCAAATTTTAAGAATTAAATTTCCGATTTCATTTCAAACTATTTTGAGATAATACACACACACACACACCATATATCCAATCAAATTTATAATCATACACTTATATATAGTATATATATATATATAAATCAAGTCATATTTTAGAATTTCAAATCAATTTAATTCCCAAAAGAAAGGTGTGGCAAAGCTACAGAATGGTCTCTTCTCTTAGAAACTCGAAAATGAATGTCGATGATGCGGCCACCATCACCGAAATTATTTTACAGTGACAAAAGAGAAGAGTACTGATTTCAACATTTAACATTCTTTGAAACGATTTCTATTTGAAAATACTTTAAATAATACATTTAAAACTTTAAAACCAAAGTTTGAAATCACCGGAAATTAAATTCTCAAATTCTCATTTTAAATTCATTTAAATTCCCAAACCAATTTAAAGCCATATTTTATAAATTCATTTATTTATGTGTTGGGAGAATCAATGGTTTACAAAACAATAAATGAAAATCAATTATTATCATTTACAACAATCAATTTATTTAACTTTTTAAATTCCATAAAATTTTACTTATATATATATATAATATAAACATACAAATTTATTCCATTTACCAAATTTGAAAATAATATTGTGTCAGTTTGTTCTGTTCAAGTATTTTGGAAATCCTATCGATAGCGTTGATCAGACGAATCGATCAAAAATCCAAACCAACATCAACAACTCAAACAACACACTATAAACATAAAATATTTTATATTAATTACAAATACACTCCCTCACTCGGATATCCTTGAATGGATTTCAAAACAAAGATAGAGATTCAGATTAGAGAAACTCTGACTAAAAGAATTAAACAAAAAGGTAGACTCGATAGGGAGATAAGATAATTGAGTTTTCAAACAGAAGATGGACAAACTTATATAAATCGCGGGTAACCTTAACCGGGTCAACCGTGATTCCAAGAATAAATTCGATGTAGAATTCTGCGACAAATCGACATTCGATCGCCAGAGATAGAATTCGGGTATAGCAAAAGATAACAACATCGTAAACCGAGGATACAGAAATCTTCGGTGAATCAATGCTGGTTGTACAGGAGTTTCACTCTTTTACAAATTATTCAGATATTGGCGAGACCGCCGATTTATTATAGAGATCATTCGAAGTGGAGTTATGGGATACTCCAGAATTAAAAAGACACGAATAGGGGAGACACGAATGGACTTTGGAACTGAAGGGAACGTTCCAAAATTCAAAGAAACCGAGTCAAAGAGGAAAAGATTCTAGCTCGAACGAAGATAATTTGTAATTAAATCTACTCTATATGCCGAGCTTTGCCTAAAACCAGAGCTCTGATACCAACTGCAACAACCAGGTATTTTCAGCCATTCTCATCCATACATGTCGGATTTGAATTGCTGAAAATATCAGATTGTTAATTTAAATTTGGCAAAACTCAGCATATACAGTAAATAAGTAATCACAGAATCACAGACACAGAGTAATATAACAATAATGCAGCGGAAGCAAAAGAATAGTAGTTTATGAAGCTACTATATATATAACAGAGTTAAACAAGATACAACAGAAGTCTCGAATACAATAGTCAAATACAAGATCAGAATACATCACTGGAATCAACTGAATATCTGAAAGCTGGATAGATAGCTAGATCTCCAAGCGAAGCTCCAACTCCAAAGGTGAGCCTCGAATACTGGTACACTCAGTCTGACCCGAGCGTAAAGAAAAACACAAAACACTCGAGTCAAGATTAACATTCTTATATCAATAAATCCAACTCAAGTGAAATAACAACTGAAATACAAGTAACTCAAAGGATGTTTGGGATAACCATCCTCTAAGGATCCGTTAAACTATTTATATATAGTAGTGTACGCTAAGTAGATAATGCCTATCGGTAATATAAAGTATCAAAATAGCGTTAAGGCGTTACCATTATCCTCCTTAACACATTTTATATAAGCGTCATAGTCTATACAGCACTGTAAACTCCACCGTAAACTAGTGGGCTATCAGGGAGTACTCCATAGGTATAACACGCAACAAATCGTAGTGGTCGCGCATAGGGATACGAGTATGACAAGGCACATGAGGCAATACCCAAGGTAGTGAAACTACCGTTGGCCTGATCCGGACTGGTGAGAACGCATCGCCGCAACGATCGCAACACCGCGAAAAACCACTCCCAATTCAAGGGTGCGCACCAATCAAAAACAAGTAATGAGTAGTTTACGAAGAAGTGTGTCTGCTATAGGTAGCTAACCTCACTGGCCCGGCACGACTCCTGTTTAAGTCATTTCCAATTTGACACAAGTGTCAAGGCTATCCATTATCGTTCTCTTTCTTCAAATCCAGCAACGTCATCATTCCAACCACTTCATTCTGAATCACACTCCGCGTATAATAGTTATTAAAGTGGTTTCGGTTTAGATAGAGAGTACGTCCCTAACCGATCCCGGACTCTTCAATAACTACGTAATTACTACACCGATTGGTCATTTAATTAAACTTTCAAAATAGTTTATATTTCAAAACCAAAATATCATTGCCATTTCAAAACCATATTAATACGATATCACTTCCATTTCAAAACCAAATACGATATCATTTCCATTTCAAATATATCCATCTCAAATATATCCATTTATGAAATCTTAGTACTTCAAAGTTATAACACTTTCTAAATCAAACACTTTGGAAATCATAATTCTTTGGAAATCAAAATTTAGAAATCATAATGCTTTGGAATCATAACGCTTTCCTTCAAATAGTTTAGATATTAATAATAGTATATAAAATAAAATAGTTTACAAAATAAAATAATTTATAAAAAATAGTTTTAAAACAATTTATATTAAAATAATTAGTATATTTAAAATAGTTTAAATTAAAAATAGTTATATTTAAAATAGTTTATATTAAAAATAGTTTATAAAATAGTTTTAAATATAATTTAAAATACTTTATATAATAAAATAGTTTCCTCAAATTTCACAAATCGATTCAACTCAACTCGGATTCCAAAATTCATATTTGAACCATAAAATAAGCCATTTCAATTTCAATATATATCAAAGCTTTAAATATTCAACATTTCAAAACTAAATTCGATAATTTCATATATATATATATATATATATATATATCAAATTCACTTTACTATTATTTAGTTTTGAAATATTTACTTAATCATTTCAATAACATCTAAATACAACTTCAATTTACAAATTTAAATAAACAAAATATCCCATTTAAATTTATATAAATTTGAAATATTCATTTAAGTCACTTTTAATCAAATTCAAGTTATAAATATGTCTTTAAAATCTCAAATTTAATAAATTTCAAATCAAACTTATTTATGTAAAATTCTTAAATAAATAACATTTCAAATCAATTTTAAATTTATCTTTCCAACCTGAATCAATATAAATTCTATATTTGAAAATATATATTTTAAATAAATACTTAAACATATTATATATCAACTTTATTAAATCAACTTTAATAAATCTTTAAAATCAATATTTATTAAAAACCGTATATTCCTTTTTAAAACCATAGAAATCATTTTCAAAATACTTATATATAGGCCAACGGTGTCTGTATAAAATTTTCTATCCTACGGTCAAGTGATACAGATATTTATCATTTCAATCCGCAATTTAAGTATATATGGGTATATATCTTTTCAACCCGCAATCCCAAATTCAATGTCAATGAAAATCGCTTGGGTTTATCATTTCAACCCATAATGATTTTCTCCTATTCTACAGATCGTTCAGGTATATATCATTTCAACCCATAATGATTTTCTCCTATTCTACAGATCGTTCAGGTATATATCATTTAAACCCATAGTGAATTCTATATTAACAGGGAACTTGCAGAGTGATAACAGATATGATAATAATATAACAACAGTAACATGCATATATCATCAATGATAAATAACAGATAATGGTGTCAGATGTCACAGGTGAACAGATACAGATAATGGCATATATATATCAATGTAAATAACTAGCAGCAGCATATTTCAATTGTCATACCAATTGAAATCAAATTTAATAAATATAAGAACATTAATCGTGAGTGATTGCTCACCTTCCGAGGCTAGAGGAATGGACGATGAAATGAAAGCGAATGGATACGGACAAGCACACGAAATAGCGACAAGCTAGAAATTGCTGTGATAAATCGATTTGAGATGGTAAGTTAAGATGGCACGAGATCGATGAACAAGATATATTACATACATATAAATTTCAAAAATCAATTTAAAACATAAATTTCAAATCGGTATTTAATTCAAGCAAAAATAGAATTTTGATATATATATATATATATATATATATTTCAAACATCGTTGTTTTAAATTGAACACAAATATTAGAATCGACATATATTTCAAATCAATATATTTTGTACGCTGCAAAATCATCATAACATTATACAACTAGACCACATATGTAAATGTATATGTAAGCTATCCTATAATACATATACCATCTGTTTAACCAAAACATATATAGGAACAACCTTAAAACTTGTGTCCGGTCAAAAAAAACAACTCAGGAAGTCAAATATACCACTAATGTTAAATGAATAACACCTATATCCTAAGCCGCCGAAATCACTAAGTAATATATAAAAGATATATCTATAAGCAACTCAACAGGTTTTATATGCAAATAAACTTTCATGTAAATATATACTTACTGCCGAAACTTATGAGCTTTATATATATATAAACGGCATACTTTACCAACTTTATAAACTAATGTATAACTATGGGCATAAACTTTCATTCATACTATATTTAAAATCAATAGTTATAAAAGAAATCAATATAACCTGTATGAATTTTTATATATATACTTTTATAAACTACGGTTATTTAAAAATCAAGCATATATATACGTACAGCTAATATATACTTATGTAATAAAACCCAGCAGGTCTATATATAAACCAATATGTATATTTACATAAAAGAACCAATATGAAGTCCACCATATACATGCTGTGACCAAAAATGTAAATACATATGCATGGTCCCACACTATATATATGACATATATAAATCTATATACAAAAACGTGATTTATCTCTCCTAAGTAACTATATAGATATGAACTTCATATATCTTTTTCCATACCAAAATCAAAAACAGAATACTTTACAACAAATTATATTATAGCATCAAATCATATTATAAGTACTCTATAATATATATATATATATACTAAAATAACCGGTGGATATATATATATATAAACAATATAGTTAACTATCTTCAAATATCCATAGTTAGTTATAACGCATATAGGAAATATATATAGGCAATAGAACACCATATGAAAAGATAATATACTCACAACCAACATAATATATATATATACATATCTTAAACACACATGTATGCAAACCTATATGCCACTATTCATACTAATATATACGTATATAGCTTCTGACAATAAGAATACTACCATATAAACTTTTGAAACCAATATATACATTACAGTTTGAAAACTTGTATAAACTAACCCTTTTACAGAACTAATATATACTTAATAAACTAATGTATATACAGCAGAAAAATGTACCTTTATAAAAACAACAGAGGACAACGTTCAGCAGTTCAAAGGAGGGTTGGGTGACGAGTCAGGGTGGTTGATGGCCTCGGTGGGCGGTGGCGTGGCCATGTAGGCTGCTGACGTGGGCAGTGGTCGAGAGAATGGAAGCCAACGTGAGATGAACGGCCATGCAGTGGAAGTTGGCTGCGTGATGCGAGGGGAGGTGACATGGGGTTGATGTTGACATGGGAAGGAGGTTTGAATATGAAGGGAATGGGTTACGGCCGAACAAAAGAGAAAGCAGAAAAAAATGAAAAGCAAAGGTGAGAGGAAGAAGGCAAGTAACAATATACATTTTTTTCTTTCTTTCAATCGACAGACAAAGCAACTTGATTATCAAAGATGAGCTAGTAAGAAGATGAACCAGCACGAATGACAATTACATTGAACATTGGAAAAGGGATGGTCAAAAGGTCGAATTCAGTGAATAATATTAATAACCTGACCATTGGAATTATATGGTGAATTTTAATGGTCACCAGAACCCAAAAGATAAAAATTGAGTACCGATACGAAAATTGTTTTTAAGGATTTCATGGCATGCCGGGGTTAGAAAAACAGAAATGAATATACCGCTGAGATCAGCACGACGAGACGATCAAAACGGTATACAAATATCAGTGGTATGATCATTCGATCAAAAGTCGATATCGGTACCGAAATGCTGCTAAAATGTCAGCAATAAGATTAACGGAATATGGCGTCTCACTTAGAAGATAAATTACAAATTTTCTGTAGAAAATTATTCAGGTTTGGAAAACAATTTTATTATCATCAAATATTAACTAATTTGAATTGAAATAAAATTACACAAGAAAATAAACTTCAATATTATTTGATGAAAATTTACCAGTTGCTATGTTTAATTAGACGTATTTCAAATATCAAATTTATATTTCAAAATTTTATTGTTTAAAATTTCACAAAATTTCAATTAATTACATTTTTAAAACCTTTAAAATTTACGGGTCGTTACATTTTCTGTTGATTCTTTTGGAGGTGGCTTCATGTACTGCATGGTATTGCAGGTAGATATATAGATATTCTCAATGGACGTATTCAGTGACGTGTAAGCATTGTACATCGGAGTCCTAAGCTTCCCTCTTCTAGAATCACTCTTTCGTTCTCGGCTCCTATCTCTGCCTTTCTTTTGTTGATTCGATTTGTTCTGGACATTCACTTGGACTTTTCCAGAACTTTTATTAGACCGCTTTACAACAATATTAATCAGTACTCCCTCTTCATTCGGTCCTACAACATTCTTCTTCCTTGAGGATCTGGTTTCCTCCTTCCTCAAATATTGAGCCGCCTTTGCATAAAAGCGTTCCAAAGTTGCGGGTGGTTTGCCAGCTAACTAATTGCAAAAATCAAATTCTAGATCAATTCCTCTTGTCACAACCATCAATATTGCATGGTCATTTGGATTACTGATTTCTATAAAAGCTGTATGGAATCTCTCCAAATAATCTTTCAATGATTCTCCTAGAGCCTGGATCATGCTGGATAGGGATATTACATCCTTGAGGCAAGCCACATGCATTCGGAACTGCTCCATAAACCTTGTTGCCAAATCATCAAATCTGGAGACAGACCATGGGGGTAGCCTTATAAACCACATCGTTGCTATTCCAGAAAGAGACATGGGAATAAATCTACACTTGGTTGCATCATCTACTCATGCGGAATCCATCAGCCATTCATATCTCATGATATGCTGCCTGGGGTTGGTTTTTCCCTCGTAGGCAGGCATCGATGGCATGTTGAACCTCATTGGATACTCTGCATGTAGGACATTATCAGTAAATGGGGTATGGATTCTCGAGATTCCCCAATCATCATTGGTCAAGCCTTGGCTCTCACTCACTAAATGTCTGACCATAGCCGATAAGTCCGGCGTTTGAATAGTTAGTGCCAAGCTGTGGTCGTGTTCCACCTCACGTAAATGGTCTGGTCCATGTCTACGGGCCGTTCCACACCTTCTTGGTTTTACATCTTCCTGATGCGTGTCTTGTAAATTCACTTCATCGTCATTCCGGGGAAGCACTTGGTCAATATTTAACTGAACCCCATCATCCAAATCGATCATAGCAGCTCCAGGTTGCATCCTAGTGCACATAGGTAAGTTCCCTCCTCTGGAGGAGGGATCGGTGCCTATCTGGGATCGACACGGATCGATCCTGGTAGACCATGATGGTCTTCCTATTGACATCCCGAAGTTTCTACGCGATATCCGTCTATACTACAACACCTATGCCTGTGACACTCGTCCGATAAACAAAACTCTCCAATGCCGAGTAAGGGGTAGGGTCCCTCCTAGCTTTTCCTTGCTGTTGCTGAGTGATTTGGTTCATTAGGTTGATATTGGTCTAAATCTGCTGATTTAATTATCGACGGATATCCATTAGCTCTCTCATCATATTTTGGAATTATGCTCTTGTAATAGAATCAGTTGGATTCTGGAATTCAACTGGTTCAGCATTCACATCCATTGGTTGACTGCTCGGGCCTCCTTGTGGGATACTAACATTCTCGTTTCCTTTCACATATTAAGAAGTAGATCTAATGTTCCTCACCATTGTTGATTTTTGCTAATGTGAATAGTATGAGTGAACTTCCTGAAGATAAATATGGATCTCCTTCGGGGGATTTATGCAATGCAGTAGCAACGAAGGGATCCTAATCAGTTGAGTGTCAAGGTTCTCAGTGAAAGTACCAAAATGTTTGCACCGAAAATTGGCACAAACAGCCAACAAAAACTTTATAAAGAGGATTAAATGAAGAATAAATGGAAAAAGTGGACAATAACAAAGAATAGTAATTAATTAAAATAAAAACACACGCACAATGATTTATAGTGGTTCGGCATTGTTTGCCTACGTCCACTTTGAAAAGATTGCTTTATTAATCAATTTTTAATTTGAGTACAATAGGGATCAGATTAAAATCCTTAGTCACAAAAGAATATAAAACAAATAGTAGTGTAAAGTCTCGAAAATGAACAACCAAGCCGGTATTTATAGATGAAGATGGCCAAATATCTCTTCGAAAACTCGGCAGAAGGAACCTCAAAACCATATAGGCCCACAGGAGGGGATGCATGGCTTAGTTCCCAATAAAGAGGGATCAGTACTGATCCCTTCTTTGGTTGAATTTTGGGATGCGAACCCTATGGTGGCTTACTCATGCTAATATATATTTAGCCTCCAAATTTCATGCCAATTGGATCGGTGGAGCTTGAGTTATTGCTTAATCTTTACTTCAATATGGTTTGCATGCTGCTTTATCCCGATCACTTCCAAGGGGAGTATACCGATCCCTCCAACTTCATCTCCTTGATGTGTGATCCCTTGGGTAGGCTCTCTAGGGCCCGATGTCTTGCTCACCAAATTTCATTTGCATTAGACTTGTGGATCTTAAGATATTAATTGTTTTCTACAAGAACGCTTCCACACCTTGAGACATACCGTTCTCTCTTATTGGAGCTAATTTTATGCTGATCCCTTCTATGCGTTGAACCATATTTCATACGTCAAATATTCTACCTTGAATATCTATTAATTCCATTCAACCTTGACTTCATATTATCATCTACACTTGACTTCTGGGCCTTATAATCATCACTCCAGATTCGTCGACCTTAAAGGCAACCAAATCTAACTCGTGTAATTAGTTCAATATAGTCGGGTTAAAATGCTGGATAACAATGTTCGAGACCTTATGTTTATTAATATTTTGCCAATTAGAGGAGCTGTTAGATTTGGGAAGCTGGAAAGTTAGTTCCAAAGTATATTGGAAATTTTCGTATTCTTGAAAGGGTTGGATCTCTTGCTTATAAAGTTGAGTTGCCGGAGAGATTGGTAGGTGTTCATAATGTGTTCCACGTGTCTCATTTGAGAAAATATGTTCATGACCCATCATTGATCATGAAGCCGTCGGTTCAAGAGTATTTGTAAATAGAACCAAACTTAGACATCCAGTCCATATTGTAGATCAGGATGAGAAGGGGCTGTGCAATAAGGTGGTGCGCTTGGTTAAAATATAGTGGAGTGAGGATCCTAGAGACTGCACTTGGGAGACTGTGGACCAAATGAAGGAAGCCTATCCTGAGCTAATGTTAGGGTAGCTAGTTATATGTATTTCTATTGTATGTTTTATGATGTGAATATATAGCTTTTCAAGTGTCCTTGTCAGTTTCGAGCATGCATATGGAAATGTGTCTTTCCACCGTTTCTGGCTTGCACCAGTACTTGTCCCTCTAAAGCTATCCTATGGGTTGTAATAAGCAGGGGGTAAGAACAATGTTCCGCTGAATGGTAAATTACACACTATATACATAACACTAATATATGTCGATTGCCTTCCATCACACATTATATCTTTTATTTTATTTAGTCGTCTCGACTCCACGTGCACGTAGAATACTCCCCATCTAGCCTGGGTAGACAATAACTATATATATGTAAGTAACATAGTCCCTATTTGGACCTAAATACTATCCTTGCTAGTATTCGTAATTCAACACCTCGTCGAGATCCATCATCAATGTAGTATCACATCCTCGTCGTCGTGCATACCAAAGAACTCCCATAGTGCCTAGTAACGGCGTCACAATAGTTAGCCGTATTCTGTCCCGTCCGAGGGATTTACCTAACTGCTTCATATTATGGATTCAGTTCCATGAACTATCAAGAACTCAGCTCCATAGACTATTGAGGAATTAGCTCCTTGGACTATCCCAATCATTTGAAAGACATCTCTTAAGGGTTATCTAGCCTTGCTCCTATCAGACAAACTAGCAAACAACTATGGCTATGCCTGATCTAAACGTGATCTACACTAATAGAAGGTATAGCACGTTAGGTGTAAGCCTCATTTTTCAGATGACCACTCAGAACCGATGACGTTTTCAACACATGTACGGCTCCTACTCCCTAATATGGTCCAACCACATTGACATAGCATCGAGCCTTGCTCACCGCCCATTTAGATTGCCTAATGTAATCAAGGTAATACCCCTTAAAAGATTGAAGCAAACTCTACTTGGTATTCCTACACCTATACGCGGATGTATAATTCCATGGGTCCTACGGTTGGATATGTCCCACAATAGTATAATGTATACACAACATCTGGTAGCACCTTACGGTGGCAGGCTTCTATTGTGTAACCCTACTGACTTCGCATTCCAATCCATTTTAATGACTATGCCATTCTTATCCAAGCTAAGCTTTAGCTAACTTTAATAATTCACACCATCATAAACACATACTTTATGCTACACACACACACACACACATATATATATATATATATATATATATATATATATTTGTGTGCATGTATATGTGTATTTATATATATTCTTATTTCATTATTACGCCTCTAATGTTCAGTTACTCATATTTAGTTATTTTTATTTAACTGCCTCCTTATTTCATTAATCTTGGTTTAATATCATTTACCGATTTCTTTGAATTTAAAAGATTTAAGTATCTTTTACCATTTACTTTCTTCTCTTATTATTGAATCTTTATTTCTATCCTTTTTAACCCTTAGTATCCTTTAGTGGACTTCCCACACCTGTATATTTTATATACTTCTTGCCTTAGTTTGTTTTATTACTTGCCTACCTTTGTACCATTTATTATTTGATTTCTATCTTGTTCTTATTTTGTGTGTGTGTGTATTAATTTTACAATTTAACAGTTATTATTATCACAACTACAACTCTTTAATTCATAGTTATGGATATCTCTATTTCAATGCATTGGAATTACACCTCCCTCGAAAGGAAAGGTTAACACTATAAATCTCTATATCTTATTCAAAAGGGGAATTTGTGTTACATTTGTAATTACAAGAATTATATTTTATTAGTTATTGAAATAGACATTACAAAATATGGAAAATATCCCTATTTTATACGTTGTTTTATTTTAGGCGCATTCCTTGTTATTCAACTGATACACATTTTATTTATGAATATGAACTTGATAATATATAGAAATTTATATTGCAACACCCAACATTCCAACGGATTACAATATACTTAAGTCCCAATAATTTATTGTGATAACTTCTAATTTATATTTACTTGCACAAACCATTTAGTTGAAAAATTTAGAACTACTTTATAATTTATCAAATTTAGAGACTACTACTATCCAATACTTTCCAGATTCAAGTATATGTAATATTAAATCTAAGTTATCAATCACAAAATATGTTGGTAGAGTTTATAAATTCATTATATGTATACAATTAGGTCTACAACTCCAAAATTACATTTAGGCATAAAGGAACAGATTTACAACAATATAAATCCAATATTATATAAAAATATATAATTTCTCACTCACCATTTTAGCTTTCCAAATCTCCATATCTACTCCCTGTTATTTAGTTTAACTCCCTTTTTCTGCCTATTGGAATACATATACCGTAAGCATACATATATATATTAGAAATCTAGATCAGAGAAGAGATTTGGATTTAATTAGTTTCAGATCTGGATTTATAATTTACCTCGGCTTTGACGATTTGATTCGATCCTATTCTTCTTCTTAATTATTCTTTGCTATTCTCCACTTGTATATAGGTATATAAACTGTAACTGTATTTAGAATTAGAGTTTGTCGAGAAGAGAAAATGGTAGATCTCCGTCGTCACACCAGAAAATATGAGAAGAAAAGTAAGAGGTTAGGCTCGTATTTATAGGTGTTCGAATTCATGCCAGCCATTAGATTAAATTAATCTAAATTCGGGCCGTTCAGCCATGTCATAATTCCCTACCAAATATATACACTTGTCTATAGCCGCCCCTTACTGATCGACCGCTAACGGTTGACCGGTCGATATCAAAGGTCAAACGATTGCTTTAAATTTTGTTAATTAATTAGCGACGTTTTATTTCATTGATTACTATATTTTTATACGTTATCCTCTTGATTTATACTAACATTAATTATTATTAGAGGTTAAGCAACATTATTTATCGCTAACTCTAACTGATGTTAATTAACGTTAGTTAAGCATTTTTTATTTCCTTAATTACATATATAATTATTTCCAATTCAAAAACCTCAAGTGTTAATACTTTTTCGTTTGAACTCCGATCGAAAAACTTTATATATGAATATTGATCAGAAAATCGCCATGAATCCAACGGTGCAAGTTTCATAGCCAAGTTCTAACGTGTGTAAAAATTCTATTTTCCGACGTTATTGTTTATTTATTAATTATCGTAAAAATTATGGGGTGTTACAAACGCCATTGACTAAGTTGACCTAAAAGAACGAGAAGTTCATATGGTTCAAAAAGTGTGAAGGGTCATTTCAGGAATTGAAAAGGTAATTGACGAATGCTCTTTTGTTTGTTGAGCCTAAAAGGAATCAGGTTATGCTTGTTTACGTCGATGCATATAGAACTGGGTGAGGAGTAATGTTCACAAAGAGGGTGAATGATAGCTTGTACATCTAGTTGGTTGAGACCGCATGGGGTTCTCTATTTGACCCATGATATAAAGCTAGCAATTATGATATTTACATTGAAGATTGGGAGATATTATATGTTGGAAGAACGGTTCAAGTTGTATGCAGATCATCAGTCACTTAATTATTTATTCTCTTAGAAGAAGTTGAATATGATGCAACTGAGTTGGTTAGAGTTCTTAGCAACATATTATTTTGACATATAGTATTTGCCAAGAAAGGGAAACAAGGTTTTTAATGCTTTAAGTCAAAAGCAGCATAATGGAATGTTAGCCATGATTGTAGAATGGAAGGATTTAGAAGCATTAGCTTCTTGTCTCATGAATTTTAGATTAAATGAAGTATCAAGTCAAGATCCTGGAATATTGGCAAGTTTGAAAGTTTGTATAGCACTGGTAGATTTGATTGTTGTATGGAAATGAAAGGACCTGCTATTACTTGAAAGATTTAGGTAAATGGATACGGATGTGAATATTGACGATTCAAGAGGGTTCGAGATTGGCTTAAAAGGATGGCTCAAAAAGAAGCAAGGTTGTGTCTCCTAGATAAGGGAGATATAACACCCCGTAAATCAACTATAATTAATAAATTGGATAAATTAATTTAAATAAGATATGGGTAAAAATGGAAATTTGGTAAAAGTGAGTATTTGATCATGAATTCATGGCGATTTTCAGATCAGTTTTCATATATAGTATGTTGAAAGTGGAGCTCAAATAAGAAAGTTATGAATGTTTGATTTTGGATTCAAGTTAATTTAAATAGAATTTAAGTTCAAATAAGTAATCAGTTTCTTTGAAATTCAAAAGTTAACAGTAATTATACTCGGGGATTAGGTAAACATTAAAATTAACGTTAAAGTAAATGTTAAATTGCAATTAAGGAAGAAAATAAATTAGATAGCGGCAATATAGATTCAACTTTCCAAAAAAGAACGAGTCGACCCTTGACCCATGAACCATTGACCGCTAGTGGTCAACCGATGAACACTGGGTAGCACCTAGGGTTTTGCAACAACGAACGTTCCGGATTTTATAATTTTAAACCGACTTAAATCCAACAGTTCTGGTGCATTCCAATCACTATAAATAGGAGCTTAGTCCGCACACTTTTATTCACAAAATATTTTAGGAACACTAACAAAGCTCTGCTAGTTCGTATCTTCAAATATTAAGAAAACTCCATTAAGGTTTCAGGTAAGAAATCATATATATATATATATATATATATATATATATAATTTTCTCAACCTATTCTCCTCCAAACCTCTAATTTTTTGAATCTAACGTATACACAAATCCCTTGCTGTATATATCAAAAGAAGAGATCTAAAAGAGTTCATTGTAGGCGTGTCAAATCCAAAGAGGAGCAAAGTTAAACATCGGCTATGAGTGGAAATCTTTGTTTTTCTATTTTAGTAATCGAAAAGTGTAGTATGGATTTGGTATATGCCTTGGAGTTTTGGATTACGAAACATCACATTAAAAATACTCAAAATTCTCCCAAAGCGAAATGCCAATTCTTAGGTTGGATCTTAATTGTTTTGTTTTAAAATAATGGAGTTTGTATGGATTTTTCAATTTATGTGTTTTACCTTCTATTCCACTTCTTATTCTTCTCTTCGGATCCGATTAAGGGATTTGATTAAGAAATGGTGTGTATGGTACGAATTCTTATTCGTTGTTTGCACCGCTTATTTCTACAAATCAAATAGAAATTCTCTTGTCTAATTTCATGTAAAAGAAGTTGAATAGAGCGTAAAGTTAATTAAATTGTAAGTTTCTACTATTAATTTACTTCGTTCTTTTGATATGAAATAAGTTGGATTTGGATTCTATATTCATGTCTATTAATTTGATTTTGAAATATTGGATTCATGGTATATATATTATTGTGGAAATGAGACTTGTAAATTTTTGGAATATTTGATATTTAAATGTTAGTTTAGGTCATAATCTTCGCATACGTAGAAACTAATAAATGTGTGTGTATATATATATATATATATATAAACTAGTTATAATGTATTAATGATGTAGTTAATTAGGTTAATAATTATCATATAAATCCCTTAGGAAAGTAGTTACTTGTAGAGGCGAAATAATAAGGATTTCTTATAAGGCCTAAATAATGAATATGATGAGATGTGTGATAATACACTTAGAGAGTGTTACGAAATATGACTAAGTTATAGGGACGCGAGGGCAGTCAAAAGGACATAGAAGTCCGCCCAGCTAATCTGGCTACCAGTAGTGTGACTTTGGGGCTAGTGTGAGACATTACCTATAATAAGTAACTACAGATAACGCGAGGTTAGTCCTAATTCTGTAGGCTAAATTTGCCTAGCTAATCTAGCTACTAATTCCTACGAACAGTTGGGCTAATGTGAGACATCTCTACGGGGTATGGGTCATAATACGATGGACCTGCTTCTAGAATTGAAGGTGTTAAGTGGTTGTTTGAGGGCCTGCCTCTTTCGCTTGTATGAAATATTAAATGGTCGGGATGGGGTTTAGGCACGACTGAGGATATCTCAGAAAAGTCCGCTTCAATGGAAGTAGTAAGTGTTCATAGAGATTCCTATGCAATGTCAGCTAGATAGGTACCTATAAGGAGTCCGTCCTGGGAATATGTATTAAATGGTGGAGGCCTACCTCAATTAAGGTCTTAAATAGTCAGAGTCTGCACTATTTTCCATTAAAAATTATTAAGTGGCTTGAGTATTATCTCTCGCATTGGTAGACATTAATAATAATAGCTATGGGTTATTTATTATAAAATTGGATAATACGAAGGACCTGCTTCGGGGATTAAAGGTATTAAGTGATTGTTTGAGGGCCCACCACTTTCCCTTCATGAAGTATTAAATAGTTTTGAATATAGTTTAAATGCGAAAGACATATCCTTATTCAATTTATACTGCCCAAGTATTGACTGATATAGAAAGGCTCAAGATTTCTATTCATAAGATATTGTTGTTCTGACTCCCTACTCATTACAACATAGGTTATGGAAAGAGACGGTGATCAAGATAGAGATGACGATGAGAGGAGCTTGTGACAGTAGTCTATTTATCTGTTTATGCTATTTTCTGAAATACCCATTTAAAGATGATAATGTATTTTTGAACATGGTTATGTAATGGTTATTATTGACATTATGTTGTAGCTTTGTGACATTTGTAATTTTAAATAAAATGGGTATTGATTATGGTATTATATTCTATGAGTTCTGAATGATAGATAAATAGCTTTGTATTGTTCTTTTGACCAACCAATAGACAGTTTTTAATTGGATCTAACTTTTGATCGGCCTTTTCTAGATCAGGATTTAGGCCTGTTACGGGGCTAGTTGTTATAGAAGATCTTCTTATGGAAGTCCTAGAAGAAAGCCATCGATCTAAGTTTACGATTTATCCTTAAGGCACCATGATGTATCACGACATGAAGTATGCTTCACTTTTGGAAGAGATGAAGAAGGATGCCGATGCAAGTGTGAAAAGGTAATTCACATATTAAAAAGTGAAGGTACAACATTAGAAGCTGAGCAAGTTACTTTAAGCTTTGGAAGTACTAACTTGGAATTGGGAAATGATAGTATGTGGAAGTAGTCGACAAACCGACAAAGAGCACCCACTTTATCATGGTAAATTTGGCTGCTAGCTTTGTAAGGCTATATGTGAAGCATGTCATAAGACTCCATCGGATTTCGAGAAACATTATTAGTGGTCGAGACTTGTAGTTCACTACTGAAATCTAGAAAAGTCTACAAAGTACTTTAGGCATAGAGCTGAACTTGGGTATGACTTACCAGCCATATATAGATGGTCAAACGAAAGGCAATTAGTTCTAGAGGATTTACCGAGAGCATGTGCCTTATGTTTTTGAGGATCTTGGTTTTGGACTTAATAGAGTTTCCCTATAATAATATTTACTAGTCGAGCATTAGAATGATACCATTCAAATTGATTTATGTAAATCGTTTATTTATAGACATTGGAGGTAGACTCATGCTTATGCCTGATTTAGTAAGAGATGAGACTAAAAAGATAGATCCAATTATTCATTAGAATAAGATCAAACAATCTTAGCCAAAGAGCTATCCTAGTAGAAAGGGAAAAGAGTTTGAGTTTGCAGTGGGGGATCATGTATTCGTAAAGGTTTCACTTATGCATGGTGTTATGTACTTTGGAAAGAGGGGAAATTAGCTCCTAGACATGCAAGACTATTTCCTATGATAAAGAGAATGGGTAAACTCGCACACCAATTCGAGTTACCTCGTAGTTCACGGGCGTGCATAACATTTATCACATTTTGCATTTAAGGAAATTCATGCACAACCTTAGTGATGTTCTGGAATTATGAGGTAGTGAGGACCTGTTCGTGGAAACAGATTTAACGTTTGTTGAGAGACTAAAAGGAATAGTAGGTCTCATATAAAAGAGGCAAGGAACAAAATTGTTAGACTTGTTCATGTCTAGTGGAGTGATAAATAAGATGATGGTACTAAGGAAGTAGAGGATAAGGTTAACAAGTCCTACCCTGAGTTATTTAAGAGATAGTTGTATGTCAGCAATTATGCAATTTTACGTTAGTTATTATGTACTCATCGTGTAACTAGTGCATTTTTATTTATGATAGTCGTATTTGTGGTTGTGTTAATATGAAATGTATAATGAGTTACTAGTAATGGTTGTATAAATGTAATATGTATAATATTTACACTAGAGGTTGTTCTAGTATACTGTATGTAATTATATGTGCATATTCTGATGATTAATATGGTATTTTACCAAAATTGTTGAGATGAAATTCTCGTAAGTAGGAAGGACTATGACAATCCATATTTTAAGGAAAATAATATAGGACATATAGATAACAAAGTTCAATGTAAATTATAAAAGAATTAAGTTAATTTTATAAGATTACTCAAGAAAGGGTTTAATTAGAAAACTACATGTGGACGCTTAGAAAGTTGGTTAAATTTGATAACTAATTGGGTATAAAATTTTAATAATTAGCTTCAAATATAATGTTTTATAAATAACATGTAACTTAAGATATGATGTCGAAGAGATTAAAGAATTTAAGATCGTACGTGGTTATGGAGTGACCAAAGCCCTTGTAGGGATCAAAAAATCTTTCATTCCTACTATTCATACCCACAGCCTAAAAAAGGACACTTTCATGGTAGGAAACTAGCGAGAGAAAAGAGAACTATCCATTTCAAGATAAAAGCTTTCATTTCTAAAGAAGAAAGAGAAGATTAAAACATGTGTACACGGCTTAGGTGCATGATATTATAACCTTTACCATTTTAAAACCTTTTAGATTCAAATTTGATATTCATTTCTATTTATGATGGGTATAGTCAGGTTTTCAGAATGATATAATGAATATATATAGAATATGTTGAAAATTGCTAAAATTATGATCAAACTTGAAATTTAGATATTATGTTTATTATATAAAATCATAGATGTTTTCTAAATTTCATAATTTTCCATGTGTAAATTAGCTACTATGAATTTTCTAAGGTGAAAATACATAATTATTGACTGCAAAATAATGTTTTTAATACTAAAATTAATATTTGACCAAAAAATTTAATAGAGCTCGATAATTATGTTCATTATTTTTTATGAATTTTTGGGAATTTTCCCATTATTTTCCTATTGATATGAATTAACTAGTGAATCATATGAAATATATTAGTTAATAAGTTTATCAAGAAATTAATTAGTTTAATGCATGGTGGGGTGAATGTTTCTTCCCATTATAGCCCATCATTGTATACAACCAAGAAAACTAATATGGTTATGACTTATGTAAAGTAAGAAATAAGGAATCTTTTGCTATTAGGCCATAAAAGCATTTTTGTCTTAGTTACAAAATTATCATCTATGTTTCCTTTAATTCAAAATTGTGTTTCCCTCAACACAAACCCCAAGTTTAATTTAGAAAACTCTATGTTTTCACAACTATATTTTGCTAGCCTTATGAAGTATGTTTGAGTTAATAAATATACTTGTTTTCGTTAACAAAATGGTACGTCTTCGATAGCACATAACCTATGATGTCTTCGTTAGTGGAAATTCCATGCTTTTGTTAACGTAGTGGAAATTCCATGGTTCCATTGATATACCAATTGAGCATTCACTATAGGTAATATACTTATTTCTATAAAGGAAAACTATGTTCACAAAAGCTATGTTCTCGTTAACAAAAGGGATATATTTCATTAGCACATAATGTGCATTTCTGATAGCACATAACGTACATTTTCGATAGCACATAATTTGTATCTCTATGAGTATATAATCTGTATTTCTATTAGCAAGGAGTGTATTTTCGCTAGTGCTTGTAAGCCTTATTTTTGAAAGCCTTTGGGTATACTTCGGTTAGCAATATAGGTATACTGTAATGACATATATTTGACATATCAAAAGATCGTAAAATATTATTTTTAAATTCATTTGAGGTCATATGACTCTATAAATTTGGAAAATGTATGCTAATGACTTTTCTATCCTTAGATTTTTATCGAGCCGCTTTGGCCCTAAAAACCTTGTAAGGACTACAACTTCTGATAGGAGTCGAATTGGGGTTTGAAATCACTTTCACTGGATCAAGATGATGGTACTCTTTCAATAAAGTGGTCATATCAGAATTTGGACATACCGTTTAGAAGATATGACCATATAAAATTTAGACTGTTAGTGGCTATATTAGTGGATAATTAATTAAACCCAAATTAAGCCCATTAACCTTTTTGGGATTTGTGCCTAGTAAGGGAAGATGGGATAGATCAAAACCATTTTTCCACTTTCCAAAATAGATCTAAACCTACATTAATTCGATTTCAACCAAAAAACTCATTTTTTTTCTTACTTTAATTAGCCTATAAACATCATTAAGGATTGATTAGCAAGGGGGATCTTAGGATTGCAGTGTGGACTACTTTGGAATCAGTTCCATCACTATTCATCTTGAATTTACATTGATATATGGGTAAATTTGGTGCTAAGTGTGTGATATCACTTCTCTCATTATGCTATGTAAGTATATATAGTTAAATCATGTTTGTTAAAGTGATTTGTAAAGTTAAAACATTTTGAAACTTAAATTTAATGTTAATAACACCCTAAAATCGTATTTAAAAAATAGGTTTGGATTTTAATATGTTTTATACCATTTACCAACCGTAGTTGCTATTTTACAGAAAATTAGATCAAGGATGATTTATGCTAGTAAATTGTGTCTAGATGAATTGTACGCATTGATTGGATATTCTTTGATGATGTTTGATTTTTATATGAATTGTTTTGATGTCCTTGCTAGTTGTTTCGTGTAGTTAGAATTATGGAATGCCATTTAGTGGAAATGGCATCAAAGTGTTCAAAACGTGATGGGACTTAGATATGATGTTTGTTTGAATTCCCAAATGATCCCAAAACAAGTCGTAAGAAAATTGGAGTTGATTTGGTCAATCAAAATATGTCCTTAAAATCTTGTCGGTGGTGACCAATATGTGGTCAGGGTTAAAGTGCTTCAAGTCAAGGAGAGGGTTGCTTCGAGTTTTTAGGGGCTAAAACTCGAGTCGGGCTTGGAAAAATTCATGTTGGGGTTGAGTTCTGTACTTAGGCGAAATTTTAGTTGGTGATGTCATCTTGATAATTGGAAGCTTCAGGTCAAAATAGGCTTCACTTCAGGTTTATGATTAGAATGTTTGGGGTCAGACTCAAGTTAGTGTAGAGGGACAAGATCTAGACTTTGCCAAAATTTTGATGGTGAAACATGGTCGGTACTAACCATGTTCACTACGTGTTTTTAATGGCAATGCTATAGGTTTGGATAGGGAAGGATTTAGGCCGGCACAGGGCAAAGTGGTGTGATGAGGGAACTTCAACACTTTGCCATATTGGCCAAGTGGTTAGCTGCAATTGGTCGGGGCCGACCATATATGGTCAGTACCGACCATGTTGGTGGTTGAGGGATCGAAGCGAGACTTTGGGGACGTGCATGTGATATTTTGGTGGTCGTATATTTGTGTTCGTGCATTCGTTCGACGTTCGTTTTCAACGATTATGGCACAATTATGAATGATGATAAAGACGAGGCGAAGGTGTAATAATTCGATGTGATGGCTTTAGAAATTTGATGCGTTGATTCTACGAGCGATGTGGACATCTAAAAGTGTTCCAATGATGACGAAGCGATCGATGGAGTCGTGATGATGATCTATAAGGAAGAGTTTGAGGAAGGGAACTCGTGAATAGAACGTTGAAGGGTTCTATTATTGAAAGTGAAACATTGAAGGGTTCTACAATGACGAAGGTAATAAATGGAGCGAGAGGAGCTCAGATGCACGTGCAAAGGGATTGTTGATACTCAAAGTGTTTTCTAGTGTACTCATAAGCAAGAGTACATGAGGATGCACATTGGGTACTTAGTCCGTTACCCTGGATTGTTAATGGAATACATATACCCTGGATCATTGAAGAGATCTAGTGTCAAATGTACACTTCTGTTCGGGTACATAGAAAATCAAGATTTTTCCATTAATCCCTGGTAGAGGAATGGACATACGAGTTATCATATATTCAAAGCATATTGAGTGACAATGAGGTTTATTGGATTGATATTATGTTTACCATGTTTGTTTATTACTCTGGGGATGCCATAGGACATAGATATCATGAGATCGTTATCTAGACACCTGACATGTACCAAGATGTTTGTCCACATTATGATATTTGTAGATTAGCGTATGATTATTATGTGTTAACTCTTTGGATGCAGGAAAGTCTAGGTATGATTCTTCATTCTATTATTCCTTATTATATCGATTTCATAGTATTTTGAGATTGCTTGTTATTCATATCAGACTGTTATTTGACTCGAGGTTTCATGCTTTACTTCTTATTATCTCGGCTACTCTCAAATAAGTAGACGATAGGTTTTGTGATTGTTTTACTTATTTATTACCCTTAACAACCATCTTACATTGACCGGGAACTGCCGCAGTGCACTATATAGTTATATTGGATGCCAGAGGTGTATAGCGATTGTCACATTTGATATAAGATCTTAGATTGCACAGATGGCCTAAGTTGATACCATGATCCATTGGAGATAATAAGGAGTTATCCCATAGAATGGATCAAGAGTATATACAAGAGAGCGTACTAGTTGCATTGCACGAGTGCCATAGATGTAGTATATATGAGAGACTGACCATTCTTGTTATAGTTCAAGAATGAGCTGGCATACAAGAACTGCTGCGAGTAACTCCGTCTCTAGAGTCAAGGAGGAAGAAGCAAGCTTGGGGGCTACTTACTTTAACTTATAGGTAATGTTAAATGCCATGGTGACCAACATACTGCAAAATGCCCAATGGCCACTTCGAACATGGCTATTGGTGGTGATGCTCAAGTGTAGGCATCCATTGATGATTTGGCGAAGTTGAATAAGGATTCTGCCAATCTTGGTGGAAAACGGTTCCAAGGAATGGAATCTGCTTTGATAGTGCATGAATGGTTGGACGGTTGCGAGAGGATTTTCAATGACTTGGAATTAGATAATGCTATAAGGAGGGGATTGACTTCTCGACGGCTCCAAGAGCGAGCTATGAACTGGTGGAATGCTATAAAAGTTGCTATATCCAATGACCAGTTTGCTTGGGATCAGTTTTAAGACCAGATCTATGAAGAAGTTCACATGGGTGGCCCAAAAGTCGGTACTGTTTAGAAAGTTTGCAGAGTTGAAGCAGGAGGACATGTCAATCTTCGAGTATGTGGTAGAGTTTGATGCTTTATTAAAGTATGAGATTTCCTTTATTGACACTTATTTGAACAAAAATGAAAAAAGTTTATTATGGGTTTGGAAAATTATACAGGGGAGAAGTTAGTGGGACATATCGAAGAACCTTTTGAGAAACTCGTCAAGAAAGCTCTTTGTCATGAGAGTTTGTACCCTAAGTCCAAATTAGCGTTATCGCTAAGGAAGAGCCAAAGCCGTAGTCGAGCAAAGGAGGCAAGAAGAAATGGAACAATAAGAGGAAGCGGTTCCAGGGTAAGGATGCTCGGAAGAAGGCTAAATAGAACCTTATTTGCTATAACTGTTGTGATAGGTGTCATTTGAGTGAGGACTTCAAGTCTGAAGGAAGAAGTATTATAAATGCAGTAAGGTAGGATATTTGTAGAAAAATTTCCATAAAATGGCAAAGCAGATGGTGAAGGCATATGCTTTTGATGCTATTCCGACTTTGTCGAGTGCTCCCTCTATAAAAGAGAAGGGGAAAGGCATCGCAGTTCATGGCATTCTTTCTATTTATGGTGTTCCCATAAGTGTTTTATTCAGTACTGGGGCTTCACATTCCTTTATATCTAGTGATCCGATAGATAGATTGGGACCGAGGCCTAAAATTTTTGACTAACGTTTAGTAGCGACTAACCTTGTCGAAGGCTCCACTAGCCTATGTATTATTTGTCATAGTTTGGTCTTATCGACACATGGATTCCTTTTTGATTGTGATTACTTTGTTTTGAGTATTGTTGAGTATTGTTGAGTTAGGTATTATCTTGGAAGTGGACTGGCTGTAAAAGTATGCTATAGTGGTTGATTTCAAGAAGTTGTTAGTGATAATTGGGACTAAGTATGGACAGAAGGTAGAGATTGGTTGCCTACTAGAGGACAAAGATATGGTTAGCTTTCTATGTTCACTAGAGGTCCTATAGGATGAGTTGTCATCTGTGCCTATCATTAGGTAATATCCGGATGTATTCAAGAAGATATGACTTTCGCCACACTGAGAGATCGAGTTCCGCATAAACTTTGTGAAAGACATTAGACTAATAGTTATGCCTTTAAGGCATATGGCACTTTGAAAGCAGATGGAGTTAGAGGTGCAAGTGAATGACCTTTTGAGGTGATGGTTCACTCTCAGGAGTAAATATGAGAGGGCATGCCTATAGTATTTTCCACTAAGGTGGATGGCTCTCTGAGGTCGTGTGTTGATTATCGTGAACTGAATTAGGTGACGAGGAAGAAAAAGTATCAACTCTCGTGTATAGATGACTTGTTCGATTAGCTCCATGGTACAAAGGTGTTCTCTTAGTTGGATCTAGCAACGAGGCTTCATCAATTGAGGGTAGAGAAGGAGTGTGTACCGACCACATCATTTTAAAGCCATCTGGATTTCACATGTGGTTTTGTATGCCATTCGAGCTAACCAATGATCGACATACTTTGTTGATCTTTTGAACCATGTCTTTAAAGATCAACTAAATAAGTTTGTGCTTGTGTTTGTGGATGATATTCATCTCCACTAATGGATGGAGGAGGAACACAAGGCACATGTGAGAATTGAGCTTGAAGTGTTGAGGAAGCACAAATTGAAATCAAAGTTTTTGAAGTGTCAATTCTGGATGGGAGAAGTGTGATCCTTGGGTCATGTCATTTCAAAATAAGGTATTATAGTAGAACCTTCGAAGGTGGCAGTGGTTCAAGGTTGGATACAACCCAAGAATTCTACTTATCTGAGAAGTTTCCTTGGACTAGTGTGAAATTATAGACGTTTTCTCAAGGACTTCTCTAAGGTAGTAGCACCGTTGACTAATCTGACGAAGAAGAATCATACTTTCATTAAGGATGCAAAGGCAACCATGCGTTCATGAGCCTAAAGGAGAGGTTGACGAATGCACTGGTGTTGACCATTTCGAGTAGGTACGAGGAGACGATGGTATACACCGATACTTATGGTATAGGACTGGGTGTGGTACCGATGCAAGGATGTAAGGTTATCGCATATTCTAGTCGATAGCTAAAGTCGCTTGAAAGGAAGTACCCCACCCACGATTTGGAATCGGGGGCAATAGTGTTAGCTTCGAAGATTTGGAGGCATTATCTACTCGAAGAAAGGTTTGATTTTTTCATGGACCACAAATCACTGAAATACTTTTCTCCCTGGAAGACCTCAACCTTGGTCAACGGCGATGGTTGGAGTTTTTGGCCTCCTACGACTTTAGCATTTATTATACGCCTTGTAAAGGAAACATAGTCATCGATGCTTTGAGTCGAAGACATGCCAGTTTGCGAGCAATGTTCTTAGAGTGGACATGGCTTGAGTATAATGCTTTATATAACTTTAGACTTCATTGTGAGTTGGAACTAGAGACGCTGGCGAGTTTGACCATCAGGCCTACTTTGGTCGAGAAGATTTGCACTAGTTATAAGCAAGCGCTAGACTAGCAGAGATCATAGCAAAGGTAGAATGAGGAGTAGAGTCTAATGGGAAGAGTCAATATAGACTCGACTGTGATGATTGGCTCCGTAAGGAAGGGAGATTGTATTTTGGGATGTTGATGAATTACAAGATGAGGTGCTATGAGAGTTCCATCACTCGAGACTGACTATACATCCCAATGGCAATAAGATGAACCCTGATATGAGGCAGATGCATTATTGGGAAGTAATGAAGAAGGATGTCTGGATATTCATCTCGAAGTGTATGAATTTCCAATTGGTAAAGGCAGAGCAGAAGAAGTCAAGTGGGTTGATGCAACCACTTGAGATTCTCAAGTGGAAGTAGGAACAAGTATCAATGGATTGTCGAGGACCAGGGAGGAAATGATAGCATTTGGGTCATAGTCGATAGATTGATGAATAGTGCTTGAATCATACCCGTTAAGTCTAGTAGGACGACATCTAAATTAGCTGATTTGTTTGTGAAATGGGTAGTACAGTTCCGTAGTGTGCCAAAGAGAATTGTGAGTGATTGTGACTCTCTATTCACTAGTGAATTTTGGAAGAACTTACATGAGGCATTGGGGACAGACTGCATCGCAGTACAACTTATCACCCGCAAATAAACGGGCAGACGAGAGGGTGAATCTATATTGGAGGATCTCTTATGAGCTTGCGCACTTGATATCGGAGGCTCGTGGGATGACGATTTATATTTGGTAAAGTTTATATACAGTAATAGTTAACAGTCTAGTATTAACATGGCATAATTTGAGGCATTGTATGGTTAACCGTGTAATGTCCCTTTGTGTTGGTGAGAAGCGAGCGAAAAACTGATACTTAGGCTAGATATGATCATAGTAAGTTCAAAGATGATTGAAATCCTTCGACAATGTATGGAGGCTGCTCAGAATAGAAAAAAGAGTACGCTAATAAGAGACATTGATATTTGGTGTTATTTGTCGACGACACGGTGTTTGTGAAGATCTCGCCATTGAAGATTGTTGTTTAATTTGGTAATAAGGGGAAGTTGGCACCAATATTTGTAGGTCCACTTCCAATATTAGAGAGGATTAGGAACTTGGCATATAAAGTCGACTTATCACAAAAAAGGTAGGCTTTGACAATGTATTCCACGTCTCTCACTTACAGAAATTTGTGAATTACTAAGGCGTCAGATTTGCAACGGGTCAACTAAATGATATCAAAATTGAATCAGAAGATTCGAGACCTCCTAGGCCGATTCATGTTGTCAGACATGATATGAAGTAACTTAAAAGGAAGATGGTGGAGTTAATGAAGGTTCAATAGAGCGAAAGGAAAAGCGATTGCATGTGGGAAACTGAGGGGAGCACAAGGACCGTATATTTAGAGTTCTTTACATGGTAAGCCTTTCGTTTATTGTATTTATATTCACTTTTGATATTATAAAGGATTACTTATTATCGATTTTATACATATCAAAATATAATTACTAAATTTAATAAATGAAACTAGAAATTAAAAGACTCATTTTCTAAAAATCTTGTTTTTAGTATACCTTTTAATTTATTTAGTGTAATAGTGTATTATTCTAATTATATAGTAATTATTAATATAGAATATATATATATATAATAATAATTATATTAATATTTATTGTTTGCATGGCTGCATTTTTGATGCTTATGGTGATTGCTTATGTTTACTGGGAACGTGGGGTAACTATGGTTGACTTTTTTTGATTTATTTCAAGATTTCGGGGGCTAAATTCCTAAAGGGGGAGAGTGTAGCGACCCATGTTTTACATATCGAAGGATTGTAAAATGCTAATTTTAAATTCATTTGAGGTCGTCGTATGACTTTATAACTTTGAGAAATTTCTACTGATGACATTTCCCATTCTTAGAATTTTTATCGAACAGTTTTGACCTTCAAAATATTGTAAAGCCAATAACTTTTGGTAAGAGTCGAATAGGGTTCTGAAACTACGTTTATTAGATTGGGGTGATGGTTTCTCTTTCCATAGAATTGTCACTTTAGAATTTGTTTTACCATTTAGGAGATATGATCATTTAAAGTTTAGATTGTTGCTGACCAGATTAATGAGTAATTAATTTAGCCCAAATTAAGCCCACTAATCCATTTCAGAGTTTGTGCCGAATTGAGGATGATGGTAAAGATCTAAATCATTTTTTCACTTCCTAAAACATATATAAACCTCCATTAATTTAATTTCAACCAAAAAGCTCCTCATTTTCATACTTTAATTAGCCTAAAGTATCAATAAATAGTAATTAGCAACGAGAACCTTAGGATTACAATTTGGAATTCGTGCCATCACTATTCATTTCGGTCTACATTAATAATTGGGTAAATTTGATGTTAGGTGAGTGATATTGTTTCTCTCACTATGTCATGTATGTCGATATAGTTAGATTATGGTTTTTAAAGTGAGTTTCAAAGTTAAAACATTTTGAAACTTATATTTGATGTTAACAATACCCTAAAACCATATTAAAAGTTGGATTTTGATACGTTTTATACCATTTACCAACCATAAGTGCTATTTTATAAAAAATTAGGTCTTGGACCATTCATGCTAGTAAATTATGTTTGGATGAATTGTACATATTGCTTAGATTTTGTATGACGATGTTTGATTTTTATATGAATTGTTTTGGTGCGTATTCTAGTTATTTTGCTTAGTTAGAATTATGGTACGTCGATTGATGCAAATGGCATTAAAGTGTTTGGAACATGATGCGACTTGGGTATGATATTGTTTGAAGTCCCAAGATACCTCAAACAAGTCGCAAGCAAATTGCAGTTTATTTGGCCGCTTTAAATATAGTCGTCAAAATCATGTCGGTGGTGACGAAAATGTGGTTGGGTTGTTGAAGTGCTTCGAGCCAAGGAATAGGTTGCTCCGGGTTTTTGGGGGCTAATACGCGAGTCATGCTAGAGAAAAATTACGCTAGGGTTGAGTTTTGTACTTAGGCAAAATTTTAGTTGGTGAAATCATCTCAGTAGCAGGAAGCTTTGGGTTAGTTCGGGTTTTTGATTGGAACGCTTTGGTTCAAGCGCGAGATGGTGCAAAGGGACAAGATTTGATCTAACTAAAATTTGGATAGTGAGACATGGTCGTACCGCCCATATTCACTTTAGGTTTTTTTGTGGCGATGCTTCAGATTTGGATAAGGAAGGCTTTGGGTCAGCGCATGGCAAAGTGGAGAGAAGGAGAACTTCAACACTTGGCCGTTTTGGCTAAGTGGCTAGTGGCACATGGTCAGGCCAACAATATATGGTCGGTACCAACCATGTTGGTGGTTAAGTGATCGAAGCGAGACTTTAGGGGATGTGTACATGGTGTTTTGGTGGTTGTGTATGTGTGTGCATGCATTCATTCGACATTCGTTTTCGATGATTGTGGCACGATGAAAAACAATGATAATAATAAGGCAAAGGCATGACGCTTTGACGTGATGACTTAAGGAAATTGACGTGTTGACTCTATGACCGATGTGGATGTCTAGAAGAATTTTGATGATGACGCAATCGATGGAGTTTTGCTAATGATCCATAAGGATTGGTTCGAGGAAATGAACTCACGATAGAACATTGAAGGGTACTATTATGGAAGGTGGAACGTTGAAGGGTTCCGCAATGATGAATGGAAATGAGTGAAGTGAGAAGGGATCGAACACTCGTGTGAAGGGATCGTTGATACTTAGAGTGTTTTCTAGTGTATTCATAAGTAAGGGTATGTGAGAATGCTCATTGGGTAATTAGTTGGTTACCTGAATGGTTGAAAGGATCCATATACCCTGGATCATTGCAGTAATCTAGCGTCAGTTATGGGCTGGTGTTCACATACATAGAAAAACAGAAATTTTCCATTAATCCCTAGCAGAGAAATGGTCATACAAGTTATCATATATCCAAAGCATATTGAGTGATAGCGAGGTTTGTTTGATGAATGCTATGTTTGCCATATCTGTGTCACTTTAGGGATGTCACGGGACGTAGATATCCAGGAGATCGATATTTAGACACTTGATGTGTACTAGGATATTTGTATACCTTATAATAGTAGATTAGCATATGATTATCATGTGCTAACTCTTTGAATGTAGGGGCATGATAGGATGGTTCTTCATACTATTGTTCCTTACCATATCGAATTTATAGTATATTGAAATTGCTTGTTGCTTACTCCAAACTGTTGTCTGACTTGAGGTTTTATGCTTTCTTCTTATTGTCTGACTAGATTGCAGGTTTGGATGAGATGTAGCACTGTATAGATGAATAAGCATGAGACGATGCTTTCTTGTATTTACATCAGACACATTAGTGTTTATTCTGTTGTGCAACACTATGAAGCGTTGCTAGTGTTTATTCTATTTAGAGGTAGGTTTTTTTTTTGAATTTATTTTCAATTGTATAAATTCTACTACTATATTGTATAACTTTTCGAACCTATATACTTTGATATTGTGGTTCATTTAGTTATTAACGTCTTGCCTGCTTTATATTTATGATGATTATCATATTTTAGTCAATGCATTGTGAGATATACGATAGGTTCTATGACATTTTTACTTACTTTACAATCCTTGACAAACATCTTGCATTGACCAGGTATAGTAATAGGGTGGTATACAAGTATATTGGCAGCCAGAAGTGTAGGACGGTTATCACATATACTTTCGGTAGCATTTTGGAGGTGAGTAGCCACAGTGTTGGACTTAAGCTTTGTATTGTTAATTCATGGATCACAAAGCAATAAAATGTTTGTTATGTTCATAAGAAAAAATGTAATAACTTTTATAAAGATGGAAAATTTATAAAGTTTAAATATGACCTATGGACAATGAAAAGAATACATCATTTGTGTGAAGTCTTAGATAAAAAGTATTATCTAAGAAATTTAAGAACTTTCTCAACCTAAATGTAAGGGTCTAATAATGGTATGGAATATACCAGCATTATACAAAGAATGATGTGAACACCATATTGAAGTGAAATAACTCCCAAATGAGTATAATTAAATTCAGGTGTAAGGAACATAGCTCAAAGTTTAATGAAATTTTATAATGATGGCATATGATCAGGAGAGGCAAATAATTTGAACAGTGGAATGTGCACACCGTGCGTGTAAGTAACTAATATGAGCACTTAAACCCTGAGAGGGTTGGTTATGGCCGTTCCTGGTTGTGACCCCTATCAGTCTTTGTCCATTAAACTTTAGATGAGGCGATAAGCCCTATGTGGAAACCTCCAGTGTAAACTATAACACTTAAAACTTTAACCAAGACAATAGGGTATATGAAGCAACTTCAAATGTAAAATTGGAAGTGTAAAACTTTAAATGAGGTGATATGGTCTGTGAAGGCACCTTTAATGTAAACTTGAAAGTGAAAACTTCGCATGTGTAATAAGGCTTACGTGGCAATGTCTAATGTGAATTTGTATAATGTAAAACAAGAACATCTTCATCATTAACCATAAACCCTTCATGTTGGTTCGAAGTTGAAATAGTAGTAGTAGATACAAATTTCCCTAAGTCGTATTCTCTTTATTGATCCCCCATCATTATTTTTATGCGAGACTCTTCTTAGTATGTCTTGACTCTTCAGCCATAACATGGACCAAAGAAGAATCAGCAGTAATAGAAGCATTTGTAGTAAAAAATGATAACCTTTAACTCATCCAATTGTTGTAGAGATCTTTCTATGGATTTAGAAACATCTTCTTGAAATCAACATCATATGATTCTGAGCGTCATAACAGTAATAGTCTACTCAATCGCAGCAGAAATGATTACATTTTCCTCTTCACAACCAGAGATTTCTTAACACTTTTCTTCGTACCTGATCTTATATATTTCTTCTTAACAATAGAAAAAAGCAATCAACAACAAAAAATAGTAAATGGTAGCATGACGCAAATAGTGGGCAAGGATCACGACTAGGGCCCTCCTTTTTAGCGTAAAAAATGTTTGTGTAATTTTTGGCACTAAAACCTCAAACATCAGAAGTAACTTATAAGGCTTTAAACACTATCTCAGAGGTTAGAGATAAACTAAGGATAATTTGGTTATAAGTCAGTTAAAAGAGCAGAAAATAAATATCAAAAGAAAGCAATGAAGAACATAATGGTCCGGGGTTTTTTCCCTATATCCATTATTAGCCATTACTTTCATTGCTTAGATTTTGGATAGGAAAAGTGAAATTATCTAGGTAGTCATTGTTTTTTTTTCTTTTACAAAGCTTTATTAGGAGTATTATTTAATTTTAGGAAATTGAAAATTGAGGATTAATTTGAACAACGTTTTGTTACAGTCACTTCAAATCTCACATCCATCCCTTTCGTGTAGGAGGCGCCCTCCATTTAGAGTAGCCTTTGAGCTCCGTCATGGGCGAAGATCTTTAGGTGAATATTACGAACTTGGTTATTTGAAGGGGTCTGATGATGACACTTACCATAATACGATACCTCAATAATTTGTGAACAAAGCATATTGCACTTCTTTATTCTTTCATTACTTTGCTTGAGGCATTGTTAGCCTATTATATGTTGATGTGGCACTTTTTCCTAGGAATGTATGCTAAGTCATGGTATTTTTGGGTGGGAGTAGATCACTAAGGTGCTTTCAGTATATATTTGACCATGGTTAAGAAAGTTGAATAGTTCTCGCCATCTCAATGATTGGTCAACGTGGAAGGCCTGTAAGTATTTCGGGCCATAGTCCAATTATTTGTTTATGTATATTTTTAAGCTGATATGATCTAACTTTTAGGCTTAGTATTTGCTTTACAAGATAAGAGTCACAGGTCCCTGTTTTTTATGTTGTTATACAAAAAGTCCCTGCATAAATGAATTTGTAAATTTGGTCCCTATTTTTCAAAAATAAAAAAAAGCAAAGCGTTTGCACTTTTCTGACAGAAAATGCAAGATAACTTGCACTTTTCTAATTTTGAAATATTTTTCGAAATTTTCGAAATTTTTTAAAATTTGAAAATTTTGAAAAACGCAAGTTAACTTGCACTTTCTATTAGAAAAATGCAAGCTAGTTTGCACTTTCTAATTTTGAAATTTTTGAAAAATGTAAGGTAACTTGCGCTTTCTAATTTTGAATTTTTTTTGAAAATTTTAAAATTTTTGAAATTTTTGAAAAGCGCAAGGTAACTTACGCTTTCTATCAGGAAAACGCAAGCTGGTTTGCGCTTTTTTATTTTGAAAATTTTGAAATTTTAAAAAGCGCAAGCTACTTGCGTTTTCTGATTAGAAAAAACAGGGGCTAAATTTACATACTTATTTCTACAGGGACTTTTCTTGTAACACCATCAGAAATAGAGACCTTTCGTGCAAATCCCCTTTGCTTTATACTTCAGGGTTTTAACCGAACTAGTATGCAACAAGTTGTAAATAGCTACATTCATGTATATAGGTTGCATGGGATATAGCAAATATTGAAATCCCTAGGCTTTTGGAGCATCTCAATTTATGACAAAAATCATTTGTAGACTAACGATCTTTTGTTTTAACTAGAATAGATAAAACGCTCATAGTTTATAGGCTAATTATCTTTGGAAAGAATCTGAAATCATATTTGACCCAATCATCTTCAAACAACAGTGTAGAATTGTAGTCATATTCTAATTGTATCCTTGTAACCCCATCTTATAAAAGAGTATTCAAGTGTTAGAAATATGTATCCATAATATATGTAACGTGGTACATTGAAATTTTATATTCCTAAAATTGATTCCAATCTATAAGGACAGGTATTCAAATTAGGGGGAAGTTACTACCATTTTGGAATGACTGTGGAATATAGAATGTAATCCGGTTCTATTTGAGTTCAAATATTAGTTATATTCCGGCATAACATTAAGTAATCATATGTTCAATTATATGGAGAACTTTAACCACTAAATTGGAGTTTGAGCTATAAAGTATTATGATTTGGAACATGTTGATTTACTATTCCATTGGAGATTGTGCTTGAGTAGAGGGAATTAAATTATGGTGTAACGACCGCCCTACACTTCTGTTATCCATTATAACCTGTAAGTGCGCTATAGCGGTACTTGGTCGATGCAACATGAAAACCAATGTGGCAAAGAAAAAAATTCCAATCATAAAACATGTCGTATATCTCATAGCGCAAAGATAAAATATAATAATCAATCACATGTATAAAACAAGTGACGCAACAATATAATCAAATGAACCATAAATAGGAATGTCATAGTGCAACAGGTTTACAAGTATACAAAATCGACATAATAGAGTTTATACATCCCAAATTTCTAAATAAACCCTATAACTGTCTCTAAAGTAATACAAGTACTGGTATGGTTCCATAGTACTACATAACAGAATATAAACGACAATAAACTATATATATATATATATATATATATATATATAAAAGAAAGTGTAGACTCATGCTAATACTATGTGCAGCTCCATGCGCTACCTAGACCTGTTATCCCTAATCTACCCATTTAAAAGTACCCGAGGTAATAAGAAGAAAAAGATTAAACCATGGACCAAACATTAGTCTGGTATAAGCGATATAACATCTAAAAATACTATAAAAGCCGTATATAGTAAATAAGGACATAGGATATGTAGATCATACTTGACCACTCCCTGCATTCAACAAGTTAGCACAATAACACAGTATATGCTAAGCTACTGTCATATATGGGTATACAAAGTACAACATAGGGTATTAGGGTATAACACAATAATATGACATCCATATCAAGCACAAAGCAGACATATCAACCATCACATAACCATGCATCTCTCACTAAAGTACATTGGATATACGGTAACTACTCTTATGACCCACATAGATGGTCAGCATTACTCAGTGTCGTTGATGCTCCACTCATTCCCATATAGTTGACTATGGAGTGGACATAAGAAGACGTCCAAAATATGGGTACGCATAGAGCACTTGTGGTGCACACAAACTACCCGTCCCAAAAATGAGCATCACAACCTTGGAGTTATCCATTGATCCTTTAGCACACGTACTGATAGTAGAACCACCTATTGTTCTACTCTACAAGTAGTCACAAAGAATTTGTTCTCTCGATCCATCACTAGATGCCACAGTCACTCACCCCATCGAGTTGTCGAAAACACCATATAAGTTACCATTCAGTACCCTTAAGTTTTACCAAATCATTTTGGGGTCGTTGACCCCAATCCAAGCCAACTAAAAAAACCAAAGTCAACTTGTGTTTGACCCAGAGCAGACCCATGCAAATCTTGGAGTAATCCTAAAGCCTAGCTAAAGTATATGCCAATGCCCTACTCCATCTCCTCTGTTTGGCTCCACCTACGCCCAACCCAAAGTCACACACCTCCAGACCGAAGTCAGCGTCAAACCCAAATTTCTGCCCGGTACCTAAATCCCCAACCAAGTTTTCCTATCTGATTGCCATGCCCAGAGTTTCTCCATCACCGACCCAAAGCAGCACCTTCCCTGACCTGAAGCCAACCCCCGAACCAACTTTCTTGCTTGACTATTTCACCACCGACCACCTCCTGGAGTAGTCCTTTCCCCAACTAGAAGCCAACCACCCTGTGACACTAAGCCAACCACAAGCCCAGGACCAAATTATTGTAGCACCTCCAACATCCCGATTTCACGTCGACTCCATCACCACACTTGCTACTTTGGCCCACGTGCATCCCTTATGCATCGATGCGACCCAAAACACTTTAGGGCCCATTTGTCGAAGTCTAATTCCATGCTTGCGATCTCCCATTTTTTGTGCATCAAATCACAAAGCATGTCGCTACTCCTTCTACATGGAGACCCTTGGTCATAGAATTGCTCACCACCTCCAATTCGATTCGATAAGCATTTACAACTATTCAAACACACAATTAACATCCAAACAAGCATCAAACAACATTCAATCATCACCCGAACAAGCAAACATTCATTAAAACATGGAAAATGTAACACCCTGCGTTTTTACGTTAATTAATTAAAATTGAAATTAATTAATAAATAATAAATAGTGAAAAATGGAATGTTTACAAATGCTGAAGTTTGGCCACAAAACTTATACTATTGGATTCGTGATGATTTTTTGATCAATTTTCATACATAAACATTTCCAATCGGAGTTCAGATGAAAAAGTTACCAGTGTTTAAATTTTCGTAGTTGGAAATAATTATATGTCCAATTAAGGAAATAACGTGAAATTAATTAATGATTGATTAACACCGTTATAGTTAACGGTAGATTAACGTTTAAGAAAATTAATTAAGTCATAAGATAACGCCGGTTAACGTTAATTGGAGAATAAACAGTATCAAATCAATTAAATCAACCAATGCTCAAGAATACACTATTTTTGGCCTAGTCAGGTCGACCATGACCTAGGCAAGGTCGACCATGAATGGTCAACCTGAGTAATGGGCGGTTGACCCACCTTGTTTTGAAGGCGATAGAGAAGGGATGCCGTGTGGCTCGGATCTATTCCAGTTGCATATAACGGTTAGTGCTGATTTGAATCTCTATAAATTAGGATCTAGGGCTTCACTTCCAACTTATTATTTTTCTAACGAGCGCGGAAACTATGTCATTTTCCTTTCTCCTTCAAAATTTCTAAATACACTGAAATAGATCTAGATTGCATGGATACACTTTGGAGAAGAATAAGAAAGAATGGAGGATAGGAAATAGGTTCAAATCAAGTTGCTACATCAAAGGTAAACTTTTAGATCTGGTTCTAATTAATAAATCTAAATCTAAATCTCTTTTCCCCAATCCAATTCTAATGAGATCTGTATAAATATAGTTTGTGGATCCAAATAGGGAGTCAAAAAGCGAGAATACAGATAGTAGTGTTAGATCTGGATTAGATCAAGATATTTGGAAGCGCTATGAATATTATATACTTTTTATATAATATTAAATTATATCATTGCAGATATATTCCTACATGCTTAAGTCTGATAATTTAATTTAAATGAATTCATATATATGAAATTAAAGACTGTAAACTTGCCTATAAGTTTTTATTTGTAATTAGAGAAGCATAATGATTATTTAATTCCGTAATTGTGAAATGATTTTAATTATCAATTTTATGTTGGATTAGCTAACTAAAAAATAATGAACTGGGATTTCATTTTATTTGATATTGGTGATTGAGGCTGAAAATAAAGTTAATTGAACTTTTGGGATTTAGGTGATATTTTAATTCATTGGAATGTATATAATTGTAAGTGGATTTCCATATACTGTCAAGTGTAAATTTAGCAAGAGTATGATGTTTGAAATGACAAGGAACAAATATATGTCTATAAAAGAAAGAGATGTATAAAATAAAGGTAGTTACTGTATTTTGTACTGTCTATTTCAATAGATAAAAAGAGAATTCCTCATAATTACAAACATCGCATAAACCACCACTTTGTGACAAAATATAGAAATTTACTGTGTAACAAATAATTGTTAAAGTTTAAATTCCAATTTATTAAAATGTAGTAAATCCTTAAGGTATAATATTTAAATAAGAAGGAAACTAAAAGGAAAATAAAGTGAAAACAATGGAAACGGAAGTCTGAGTAATAGGCAAGAAAAATAAGTAGGAAATGAAATAAATTAAGTCTGATAATTTAATGAAATGGATTAAGTCTGATAATTAAATGAAATGGATTAATTCTAATAATTAAATGAAATGGATTAAGTCTGATAATTGAATGAAATGGATTAAGTCTAATAATTGAATGAAATGGATTAAGTCTGATAATTAAATGAATGGAATAGAAATTGATGTTGAAAAAATGAATGTAGTAACAACGATAGTGATGACAAAAAATGAGAAGCTGTAAATGAATTTGATAAGTGAAAAGTTAAACGCATAGTAAAATGAAGACCTGGAGTCAAATATAAAAGATGTAGTGCCGGCAAAGAAAATGTAGGAAAAATAAATATACATGAATATGAAATATGTATATATGTAGCCTTATATATGCGTTTATGATGGGTGTGAATAATTATAAATTGTATGTAATAATTATAGAGAGTAGATGACTTAAGGTTATTAGACTGGGTTGGGATGCTAGAAACATATCCAACCAATATGACCCATGGAGATTATATGCTTGCGTATAGATGAAGGGATACCCTCAAGTCTTTTGGTGCTTGGAAAAGAGCCTTCGTAATCGCAGGCAATAGGTGGACCTTTTGTGGATGGCAAGACTGTACCAACACTAGTAGTCTGCTTCAAATTTGTTAAAGGAGGGTATTTCCTTGATTGCACCAGGCAATCTAAATGGACAAAGGGTGGGATCAGACTTATGCAACAGGGCGTGCAAAGGTTGGTGTGCATAGGTACCAAAACAAGGGGTAGGTATTTCATATTTAGCGAGCTCAACATCAATCCCTTGCGGTCAACATGAAGGATAGGGCTACACCTAACTGATCTCTTCCGCTTACACAGATTGATTCAGTTGGGTTATGCACCGCCACAGTTGTTAGTTATTCTATTTGATAGGGCAAGGCTAGTTAACCCATATAGAGATTAATTTAAAACACGGACGGGGTGGAGGTGCATGAGGCCGGAAATCCACGATATATGAAGCAGGCAAAGGTGAAAATCTCGAAGAATACAGGACCTTATGGACTGGAGGTCGTCGGTGCACACTATAGGATTTCCTCGAGTGATATGACGATCATGATGCAATGAGATGATGAATCCTTACGAGGTGCTGAGAGATAGATACTAGTGGGGATAGTATCTAGGATGATGGGATATATATACTTATATATATATATAATTATATATATACATACACACATGGTGTAGATGGGAAAGGTTCGTATGTAGCGATGTAGTTGTAGCGACTATAAATCTAACAAAACAAGAAATGGTGAACAATCAGCATAAGCTAGTGTTATATATAAGATGTATAATTTACAGTCACCAGAACGTTGTTCTGACCTCCTCCTCATTATAACCCATAGGATTTAGAAGGGCAAGTACGGCTTTTGTTTTGAAGCAGTGGTATGGCCGAGGCACTTGACAGTTGAGGTGTCAATTCTGGATTAGTAATTATTACGATATATTATATTTACTTATTTCCGCCATAAGTTATTACCATTAGTTCTCTGATATAACTTCTCTTTTGTAGGATACCAAACCAACAATCTATATTTTAGTGTACTTGGGATTTCAGGTTAGTAAAAATTTAGACCCACTGAAGTGTGGGTAGTTATAGAAAATCCTCACAAAATGCTTTTATAACAATGCCTAACACTTATATAGGCAACCACATGTCAAAATAACATGATTAAACTACTTTAAATCATTTTAATCTTTTTTTTACTTTAGATTGGGTTTCAAAACAGAATAAAAATGTAATTTAGACTTTAAAAATGGAATTAGAATATGTCAAAAATGATAGATACATATAAAATAAGTTGTGAAATGATAAATCACTCACCAAATACCACAAAATGGAAGATTTGCACCCAAAATGAGGAAAAATCGAGAATAGACAGCAAAGCTCCAAAATTTTCTCTTTAAAAATGCTTATTTGAAGGTCTCCTTCTAATCAATCTTTAATCAAAATAATTGGTTTGATTTGGAAAAGATTTGGGAATGTTTTCGCTAAAAAGAAGTTTAATGGAGGTTCAGATCTATTTTGGGATGATGGGAAATGATTTGGGGGATGCTATAACTACCAATATAAGCTCCAAACCCAAAATGGGTCATTATGCCTCACCCAAATCTCAATAATTATCCATTAATCCATCCCAAAAACTACTTAAATTCAAATGGCTATATGTCTTAGTTAGAACGTCCAAATCACTATCATAACCACTCTAGGAAGGCAAAACCATCATATCTGTGCAATGGAAGTGGTCTCGAATGCTTGTTCGGTTGCTATCAAAAGTTATAGTAGTGACTATTATTCATAGATAAAATTGTCCGATATAATTTCTTAGGGTCAAAAATTTCACTACTGAAAATTCCCTAAAGTTATAAACTTATATGACCAAATTTGGTTTCCAAAAATAATATTTTATGATCCTCCAATACGTAAAACATGTATCGTTACATTCTCATCCTTTAGGAATTTCTCCCTTGAAATCCCCACTACAAATAAAGTAAAGTCAAACATAGTTATCTCGCATGCTAAACAATCATGAGCAATTATATCAAACATCTAACATGCACACATAAGCAAGAAATATAATCTACGCCTATCTTAACATGTTGGATAATAAACTACGTACTACAAAGCATCAAATAACATATCGAATATGAAAGCTGATGATAAAAAGAAGTCTTACCAAGTGAAGAGCACTGGATTAGCGGTCAACATGCTCTCTACGGTCCAATGTGCAATCGCCTTTGTTCTCACTCCACTGAACCTTCACCAACTCTATTGTTTTCCTTTATAGCTGCTTCATATCACGTCTTACAATATGAATAGGCTTACGAGGTCTCAAAGCTTCTGATTTAATCTCTATATCATCTGGATGATCTGGTGTAATAATCATGCTTGAGATATACACAAAATTCCGTAAATGAGACACGTGAAACACATTGTGCATTCCCGCCACCTTCTCGAGTATAGGAAGAGGTCCTACGAATTTCGATGCCAACTCCCTCTTAGTATCGAAGTAAACTAATTCTTAAGCGGAGAGATCTTTACAAACACTATATCACTGACAAAGAACTATAAATTACATTTCCACATACCAACGTAGATCTTCTGTCTATCTTGAGTAGCTTTTGTTCATTACTGAATGATCTCGATCTTCTGTCTATCTTGAGTAGCTTTTGTTCATTACTGAATGATCTCGATCTTCTTCAAAGACTTTCTAATCATATTTGGCCCAAGTATCATTTTTTTCCGCTTCCCATCGGCACAATGATGCATTGCATGTTTGGCCATATAATGCCCCAAATGGTGCCATACCAATGCCGGCCTGATAACTTTTGTTGTATGAAAACTCTACCAAATGCAAGTGATCATCCCACGAGCCTCCAAAGTCGAGAATGCGTGCTCGCAAGAGATCCTCCGAGATACGATTCACCCTCTCGGTTTGCCAATTAGTTTGTAGGTGATAAGTTATACTAAGATGCAGCTTGGTCCCCAACGCCTCTTGTAAGCTCTTCCAAAACCTACTAACGAACAATGGGTCTTGGTCACTTAGAATGCTCTTTGGCACATCGTGGAATATTACTATCAACTTCACATACAAATCGGCTAACTTGAACGCTGTTCTACTAGACTTACGGGTATAAATCTTTCACTCTTCGTCAATATAATGACTATGACCTAGATGCTATCGTACCCTCCTCAGGTCCTCGACAATCCTTCGATGAAATCCATCGATACTTGCTCCAACTTCCACTCGAGATTCTCGAGCGGTTGCAGCAAACCATTAGGTTTCTTCTGCTCTTTAACTAGTTGACAATTCACACATTTCGAGATGAATGCACCAATGTCCTTTTTCATCCCTTCCTAATAAAATGCCAACTTCATATCACTATACATTTTATTATCGTCGGGATGTACCGTCAATCTCGAATCTCGAATGATGGCACTATCATAACACCTCATCCCTCAACCCACTGACAATAGGTACAAACAATCTCCCATCCTTATGGAGCCAACTATCATGGTCGAGTCTATACTACCTCATCTCTTCATACTCTACTCCTTTAATTTTGGTAATAATCTATTGTAGCCTAACAACATGTCCTCTGGTCCTCTCAATTAAAGTAGGTCTAATAGTCAATTTAGCCAACATCTTTGGCTCAAGATCACATTAAGGTCTAAAGTCATAGCCAATGATGCACTTAAGCTACTTCCTTTCTAGGAACATTGCTCCAAACTGGCATGTCTTCTACTCGAAGCACCAACAACTGCATTACCCTTAAAAGGCATGTTGGAAATGACAAAGTCGTAGGAGGCCAATGACTGTAACCATTGCTACTGAAGAAGGTTAAGGTCCTTCTAACAAGAAAAGGTACTTCAATGATTTATGGTCCATATACAACTCAAACCACTCCCCAAGAAAATAATGCCTCCTTATCTTCAAAGCAAACACTATCACCGTCAACTCCAAATTATGAGTTGGATAATTCCTCTCATGTGGTTTTAGCTCTAGACTAGCATATGTGACCACCTTTCTCCTCTACGTCAACACCGCACCTAATACAGTACGTATCTACATATATTGTCAACCCCTTGTTCCCACTAGGAATAACTAATACCGATGCACCCATCAACCTATCCTTCAGACTCATAAACTTGTGCTCGCACCTTATGTCCCAAGAAAATTTCTAAATCTTCTTCGTTAAGTTGGTTAACAGGGCTTCTACCTTAGAGAAGTACATGATAAAACGTCTATAGTATCCCACCATTCCACAGACACTCCTCACATCTGTAGCATTCTTGGGTTAATTCCGATCTAAACCATTACAACTTTGGCAAGATCTACAGCAATGCCCGGCTAAAAAACAACATGCCTAAGAATCACACTTCCCTCCTCTAGAAGCGACACTTAGAAATCTTCGCCTTCAATCGGTGCTTCCTCAACACCTCAAGCATAACCCATAAGTGCTCCTTATGCTCCTCCTTCATCCTTGAATAAACAAGGACAATGTCCATGAACATAAGCGCAAACTTAGTCAGCTGATATCTTAAAAAATGATTCATGAGATCAGCAAAATATGCCGGTCCGTTGGTCAGCCCGAATGACATAACCAACCACATATAAAATCTAAATGTCATACAAAACATAGTAATCGACACACTTTCCCTCGTCACTCTTAGTTGATGAAACCCTAACACAAGGTTCAGCTGGTAGAACACCCTAGCACTCTAGAGCTGATCGAATAAGTCATCAGTACATGGGAGTAGATACCTGTTCTTCTTCGCCACCTTGTTTAGCTCATGGTAAAAAACGTAGTCTCAAAGAGTCGTCTTCCTTATTATTAAATACTACAAGTGTCCCTACTCAGATATACTTCGTCGAATAAACCCACGTCGCAATGAGTCATTTTCTTGCACCTCTAGTTCCTTATGCTCTTTGGGTGCTATGAACCTCAATGGCATAACGATCGATTTAGCATCCTTTACCAAATGTATATGGAATTCAATTTCCCTATGTGGCAGTAATCCGGTCGCCTCCTTAAATATATCCAAACATCCCTAACTATAGGCACAAATGGAAATTAACATGTAGGATCTCAAGCTAATATAGAAACCAAACCAACACCTCATCATTACGTAGGTAGCCTAATTCCAATCTCCACCTATCGCCTGTCCCTATTGTCACTAACAGTCTCTTGTAATCCACCACTACTCTGTATCTCCACAACCAGTCCATCCCTAGAATAATATTGAATCCTAATAAACCTAATACAAAGAAATTACAAAAAAAAATCCATGTTCAATAAAGCTAGGTCTCGACAAACCATGCATAGGCTAGTCGATCCTCAAATGAACCGATCCTTAGGAGTAACTATCTTCAAAGCGTTCCACTAATTCACGGTGTTAGAGAAAGATTTTATGGATTTTGATGACGACAACCTCATAGCAAAAAATAGAAGAGGCAATATCAATAGAGCTCATATTAAAGTAGAGAATACTTGTTACCTTATCGGAGTAGCGACGAAGAAGAAACCATTGAAGACTTTAACATTGTGAGTCTGTAGTCTTAGATATATCTTGTAAAACTCACAAGGATCTCATCATAGCATTTCAGACTTTAAAGTTGCTAAAAGTAATTTTTAATACATTCTTTTCGCATTTATTTAACAATTTTTAAGCCCAAATTTTAAGCTTTAGATTTTTGCAAAATATGTGTACATCGATTCACGGTGGGCCAACCGTGTACCAGTGGTCACATATTTTGCAAAATTCTATAGCCATGAGAAACTTTTCAAACATCGCATCTCTTCATTCGATCGCGATCCTTCCTACAGAGTTTCATGGTGATAGTCGTTTCCTTATAGCAAAAACTTTCAGCATCATATATATATATATATATATTGTTTTTGAAGGACTTCTACAACTTGCTTTTCCAATTCTTACTCTCTGATTTCAAAATCTCTTGATTTCTAAAAATAATCAAAATCAATGCACTTTTAATTTATAAATTAGTTCTCTAGTTTCTACTTATCCTAAAACTCTTGCTCATTCAATATCAAAAGAATTCTTATGAGTTATATGACATCTGTAGCCAAGTTGACAAATCAGTATATAGAGATACATTTGTTGTCGAAGACTATTTTCGTTTTGAGTCAGTGTAAAGGCCTGTTTAACTGCTTAGGTACAGTGTAAACCTATTCCTTTGGGTGAAATATAGGTGTTAATTAGTGAAAAGTCATAATAGAGATTATGGGATTGGATAGGATAGTGCTCTAAACCAGTATAAAAATCCCCTTATGCTAGTTTTATTTACTTTATTTTATTTCTACTAGACAGTTATATGTATACACATATACTCTGTTAGCTTAGCGATGTACATGATCCAATAGATTTTCATTTGTTGTCATTGTAGGATCATTCATAAACCATATCACAGTTTAGTGAATACTAATAAATATGGCACATATAAGCACATTTGTTGAAGGCTAGTCCATTGCACGACCCCCACTGTTCATTAGAAATGACTATTATTTCTAGTCGACTAAAATGAAAATTTATATGGATGCTGTTTGTACCAAAATTGGGCACAACACTCTTCGGATGTATATGAAGAGATTAAAATGAAGAATTTAAATGTAAACAAAGGATAATCTAACAAACACGCCAAAATCAGCAAACAGAAATGTAAAAAGACAGAGATTTATAGTGGTTCGGCGTTGTGGCCTACGTCCACTTTGGAAGATTTGTTATTGATGTTTATTAATTGATTACAACAGAGAATAACTCAAACACTCAAGTTACAATGGATCTCCGGCAAAGCAATGGCGTAATGGCGTCCAAAAGTCCATTTTCTGAAGGCATAAGGCTGCTATTTATAGGCATAGTCTGAAAATATCTAGCTTAGACCTCAGAAAACTCCTTCTCACACGTGGGTGGGACCACTTAATCGATTTGAGGTCATTTGTGATCGATCCCTGATCGATCACTACCTTATTCGTATCGATCAAAACGACATCCATTTGAGCTAAGATCGATCAAAGACAATGTTGAGGTGGTAAGTAAGTTCCTGTGAAAATTTGGTAGCATTTCGACTTGTAGATTTTGTGTTATGATCGATCCAAGTTTGACATTGCAATGGGCTGAACTGTGTGTATCGATCGGTTTGTATCGATAGCATTTCGTATCGATGCTATGCGTATTGATCAGATCGTTCAGTGGTGACGTGGAGTGATTGTGCATGCGAGATCCACTTTTCATGCCACGTGACCGTTTCCTTTGCTTGACCGTGCCTTCTCGTATCGATCTAATGTAACTTCATTCGTAACGATGGTTTAGGAGCCGCTTTATATCGATGTAATGTGACCTCTTTCATATCGACCGTTGACTCTCTCCTTCGTATCGATCGAGGGAGTGATCGATACAAACCATGCTGCTTCTGCTTGATGGATACGAACCGAAGTAACTCGAGGGATGGATACGAAATAGTCACTTGTGGGTTGATGGATACGAAATCATATGGATACGAATGAGGTTGATTTTCTTGATCTTAATCGATCCATATCTTGACCATACGAATTTTGATTGACCTAAAATTTGGAATGTTGCCTTCCATAGCTTTGCTTGTTGTGTCATGTTAATTGTAGCTTGATCCGGACTCGAACCAAATTTAGCAGTATCCATAGCGAACCTATGTATAACCGATCTTCAGGATGGATTGTCTTTGGTTTCTAGTCAAGTTCTTAGTGTCACGGACTTGCCTAAAGGCGGGATAACATTTGCCCTCCAAAGTACATCTTGTATAAACATGACGTACTTTGAAAAGCTGCAATCTCCATCCTGAAGAGTCCTATCTGATTCGCTGAATAGTTGTTGTCTTTTCATCAAGAGACATAACCTTTGATCGATTTCCAGTAATATAAATGTTGAATTGTTGACTACCAATGATCACGCCGTGTTTTGTTGTAACTGAGTGTTGAGTGTTACCAATTTGTTGTTCACTGTTTTGGTTGCCAGTAGGTGAGCATTCAATTCCTATCAATTTTGAAAATTGAATGTTAGTTTGTCATACATATACGTATGTTAACTTGACTCCTGTTCACGTTTGCACGTTCACGGGTCATTGTCAAGTCTTTTAGTTTTTTTATAGTTTGAATCGAGTTTCGTATCGCTCCTCTCCTGGATCGATGTGAAATTCGAGTTGTAACGACGTTTGACGGTCGTTTTAAGTCCTTTCTTCGTATCGATCCTTTCCTGGATTGATTTGAGAAGTTGGGATTTTAATTTCTTATCGATGGCTATCGATACGAAGCAGGTGGTTTTGGAGATGATTCACATCAATGGATACTAGTTCTTGTGGTCTTAAAGGGGATGGATACGAAATTGTTACTTCGTATCGATGGATTCGAATAGTTCAAATAAGCCTTTGTTGCATCTTTCGTATCAATGGGTGACCGATGGATATGAACAACCATGCTCTGGAACGATTTGAATTGATGTTTATGAAGTAGATTCTTTGCATCGATGGAAGTTGTGAACGCTCCAGGTTTGTTTGCTCATTCGCTTTCGTATCGATCTGACTTTGGTCGCCCCGATCGGTTCATGTTACTGGGAGACGAATCGTTTTTCCCCTTGGTTTTGCATCCATATTAATTCATTTTGGACTTATCCAAATTCTCACTTGCTTTCATTTCTACACCTCGCTTTCGTATCAATCAAGAGCTCGTTAAAAAGAAACTGTCTTTACCTTCAAACCATTCAAACCTTTAATCCTTCGAACTAATTGCTTAAATTAGGTAATTAATCGATAAATTCACATTAAAGCGATGAGACTCGAGTTCTATTGCCAAATCGTCCAGAGTCGTGGCCGATTCTGGTGATGATGATGCCGGAGTTGGTCGGAATGAGATCGAAGAAGGATAAATGGTGTGTTATCTGCTTAGGGAAGAAAAAAGGACGATGGACTCGAAGGATGCATCCGTATCGATCGTGGACGAAGAAGAAGTTCGTATCGATCTGGGCATAATGGAATTTCGAATCGATGGGAGGAATTGTTTTGTATCGATTGATGATGGGCACTCGTATCGATCTGGAGTGATCGATACGAAATCTTAGACCTTGCGATCGATACGAAGATGCTGTTGTCGATCGATACGAAATGGAGGGTTGAGGATCGATACGAATTGAACTTTGGGCGATCGATACGAAGCGTTGCTTTCCATGATCGATACGAATTGTGCTCCTGGTGATCGATCCAAGTTCGGACTGTGATGGATACGAAATCTTTGCATAATCAAATATTTGACTCCGACAAGCTTTAGCCTTGCATACTTGGACTTAACCGTTTGACTGCATATCTGACTACCCTTCGAAGCTCGTCGATGGAACTGTAACTCGACAAATTTTACGAACTCTAACTTGGATTGCTCTCCAAAGTCAGGATGGTACGGTTGGGACGATCAGCGATGACGGTCACTCCGGTTGAACCTCGAAGTCTTGTTGTTTGAATATCTCTCAAATTATGTAGAATTTTAAGTATTATGTAGCATGACACTGCACAACACGTTCACACACTTCACACCAGGGGGGACACGGGTTTACTGTCGTTTAATGATAATTCTTACCGAGTTCAATGGCTATGGAACTCGGAAGTTCTGAGCCGCAGGATGTCCAAAGTCCTTCTTTTCCAATAATCAAAATGCCAGCCATTGTAGCTGAAGTTGTCAGCACTGCCTCGAACGAATTGCCGGGTGCTGCTTTTATGATGAACCCATAAGATTCTGTTCGTTCAAAAATTTCTGACGACGTGTTAGGCTAGACTTGCCTTAGGCACGGGCTATCTATGGAAGATGTCTTGGTACTAGGCATGAAAGACAGAGCCCATAATCCCCTAGAAGGGTATACTACTTGTAATAGGTTCATGGGCGTTGCTGGAACGTTGCCTCCTTGTAATCAGTTCATTCGAGAAGTGATGCTCTTCTTGAGGATCGCTCCGTCCCAGTTGCACCCGAATGGGTATGCCTTGCTCAACAGTCTGTTTGTTATCTTCATGGAGCACCTCTTCCGACCTCCGACTGTGGAAGAGATCAGATATCTGTTCAACATAAAAAGTCATAGGGACAACCCTTCTTTCACTTTTCTAGAAGCGGATAGAAATTGCTAAGTAGTTACGGGAGCTTGGAGCAAGCTAAGCTACTTTAAGACTGAATGGTTCTTTGTTCGGTGTCCACTAGGATTCGCCAGACGGTGACTAGTCGGATGTAAGCGTTCTAACTTCTTCATCGATTAATTGGATTCTACAAGTTGATGTCGAGTCTTACACTTTGCTTCTTTTGCAGCTTTGATTCCGCAACCCGAAATGGCTCATTTTAAAGAAATAGTAAGGGTTCTTCAAGCGGTGCCAGCCACGCATAGAGAAATCGTCGAAGTCCTCACATATGAAAATTTGATTGTCGTGGGGCTGATAGACAGAGACCAGAGCATCGGATCAGTGGCAGTTCTCAGAATGGCCATCGTGAGGCATGGAGGGAGAAGACCTCCTTGTGTCGCGATTACAGAACAGGGCAGTGATGAGAATGTGCCCACTAGATACGAGCTCGCAGCTGGGCCCTCGCAAAGTCTTCGATCTTTAGAGCTGAAAAGAAGAGGCAAGTCTATTGCCCACAAGGCCATGCGATGAAAAACTATCATGCTATCTCCACCCGTTAAAACTAGTGTAAGCGCAGAGATTTCTCCTCCGCGAATGGAGAGTTCTTTTGAGGGACTGGTAGACATTCCCATTCCGAATGACTTGTCTTTACATCAAGGTATCAGACTAGAGGGGCTTCAGAGTGCTTTAGATATAGGGGAGCCAACTCCTTAGAGCACGATGTCGAAGCGGGGATCTATGCTTGGTAGTCTTCGTGATGCACGCCATCCTTCTAGTTCACATTCCGAATCTCTCAAGCGTGAATTCGAAAGAGAACGTGATCGCGGCCACTCTAATCAAGAAGGGGAGCGTTATGAAAGGGAAAGGGAGAGGGATAGAGGGAGAGGTAATATAGGTGCCGTTCCCGGTTGCGTTCTCCAGCACTTAGAGGTCCTTTGCAACCCTCCGGCTCTGGAAAACAAAATGCTGAAACTTCGCATCAAATAGCGCCTCATTAAACTTCGATACCTGGCGAGAAACTTCATAGATCTGATGCAAAAACTCCAATTGTCACCACATCGACTGCTATGGAACCCACGGGAGAAGGGGCCATCAGAATAGCTAAGTTAAAGACGGATTTTCCAAACATCTGCTTCGATGGCTTCCATTTCCCCCCAAACTTAAAGCGAATCCCTAATGAGCCAGAGCAAACAGTACATGATTATGTATATGATGTCTACAATCAATACCAAGAATAGGTGAAGACATCAGAGAAAGCTTCAGCGGTGGCCTTTGATCGGGCAAAAACAATTGAGAAATTGGAGAAGGATCTCGCCCAGAAGGACCGCATAGTGCAAGTGCTTACCAACGAAAATGAAACTTTAAGGAACTCGGAAATGGAGGGTAATAAGAGAGCCGACGAGATGAGTAAATCTATGGAAAAGATGCGGCAGGAGCACTTGGCCTTGGTTGAAGAGATGGGCCACAGGACCACCACTGTCGTGGTAGAAAGGGATGCTGTGCTCAAAGAACTTGAGGAGCTAAAGGCGAAGTTTACTGAGGCCGTCAAAGAAAAAGATGACGCTAATAAAGCTGCCCAAGAAGAATGTGAGTAGACAGTAGCTCTTAGGAGTAAAAGGGATGCGGCAGTTTTAAAGGCACAAGCGGCTGAAGCTAGAGTTGAAACTAAGGTTAAAGTGGTGGAGGCCAGGATGGAAAGTGATATAGAAGATCTCCTGGTTACCTATAACGTAAATGTCTTAAAGTACCACAACCTGAAATGGCTCGAAGACTACCTATTCCATCTATACAATGCATGGCGCCGCCAGGTAGAGGACGAGAAGGCAGACCGCGACACCTCAACTATCGATGACTTTGAACTTGAAAACCAGGTATTAGTTGAAGATGAGACGAAAGTGCTTCACAAAGCCATCGTCACTTTTGAAAAGGAAAGACTATCCGCCAAGTTCCTGGACGTCGGAGAGGGGTCCGGAGTCGGGCATCATGAAGGAAGCTGCGAAATGCTACAGCGACCCAATCTGAGCTTACTTCTGCAATTGATCCTCCAACTGTCCCAGCGTATGATCCCGATAGGCCGCACATATCTCCGGTACTTGAACATGTTTCTGAAGGCGCATCAGCTCAACATGTGAGCAAATCTGAGGAAGGTGCTCCGAACACTTTTTCCGTTCACCTAAGTGCAGGAGCGTTGTCGGAAGATGTCACTAATATCTTCTCTTATCATTATTCAGTGATAGACGCTGCATCAGCGGATCCTCCTGCGACCCAAGAATTGTATCATGAACACGAGGCTATTATGACGGAGGCAACGACCACAACAGCCGCTATATCAACCGGGGAGGTGCACGAGAGCAGTTTCGTTCTTGACGAACAAATGATGGAAGCACTCCTCGGCCACCAAAGCGACCCAATCACTTATCTGCCTTTCAATATAGGTGAAGAGTGTTTACAACTAGCTCCTCGGGCCCGACAAGTGGCATTCCAGCGGGCGTTAGCGCAAAATGGGCTGATGAGATAATGGAAAAAATCACAGCCGAAACAGAGCAAGACCAGCAAGCTAGTAGTGTTGGAAGTGGTATGGCAGGTCCCGGCCTGGTCCCTATGCGTATGATTTCTTCTGGTGGCACAATCGTCGATACTGGCGTGCCTCCTTCGTCTTCCTACACTGAAAGTGCCACCATTCCTCTAGCTCCGCATTTAGAAAGTATCCCCATTCCTGTGAGTCGGAGTAAGAGACCACTGTAATTCCCCTGGCCGAAGACCAACCAGCAAAAGGAGGTCGAGAAGGCAAAGGCTTGAAGAGGCACCCGAGCGGCAGTTCTAGTAGGTCAACGCCAAGGAAGAAGAAGAAGAAGTTGAAGGAGTAGACGTGTCCTTCTATTCCTTCTTTTGGTAGATAGATAGGATAGGATTTCATTTTTCTTTTTGCAGGCCATGTATAGATGCGGGTTCGGCCCCCGCTTATAGGTATTCTTGGAATAAATTTTTGTACTTGTCTTTTTCCAAAGAACAGTAGAAATAAAATCTCTTTTTATTATCAGCATAGCTCTGTGTTCATTTGCTTAAGTGTATTAGCACTCGAATTTCCATTAAATGTACTTGCGAGGCTTTAGTCTCCAGACCGGACTTGAGTTCGGTTGTTAAGTCCTGAAGTCATAGCTTTGGGACATAACTAAACGTTAAGTCAAGTCCTAATGATGCTTTGTCTCGATTAGTGGCTTGTACTTGAGCTATGCCCCATGTTCTGGGGAGAATTGAAGTAGTTGGTCGGCTGTCACCTCTAATAATTTTAACTTTAACTTAGTCGGAACATAGTTAAAGTGAAATGAGTTTGAGTGGTCGGATCACACTCGCTCGTTTGTTGGTAATTGCATCCTCACTCTGGGATTGAAATTGTACGCCGGCGGTCGGTCATGCCTACTTAATGTTTGAAGTCATATCCATGCTCTGGGGACTTAAGTTATTTACGGGCGATCAGTCACACCCGTTTTGTGTTTATACTCCAGTCCGCGTTCTGGGGACTTAGAGTCAGTAGATGGGTGGTTGGTCACACCTATTTGGTGTTTATACTCCGGCCCACGCTCTCGGGACCAGAGTTAGTTGATGGGTGGTCGATCACACCCGTTTAATGTTTATACTCCAGTTCGCACTTCTGGAATCTAGAGTTGGTTGACAGATGGTCAGTCATATTTGTTTAAGTATTAGGATTTTGTTCGCACTCTGGGAACAAGGAGTTGATCGGGGTTGTGGATGGTCAGATCACATCCACCCTGAGTAGGCAAGCGAAGTCATAGATGGACGGATCCATCCTCCTCGAGCTTGTAAAAAATGAAGGTGAGGTCATGGATGGACGGATCCATCCTCCTCGAGCCCATGTTTTGGAGTTCGTACTTCGGTTCACACTCTAGGAGTTGGAGTTCATTAGAGGATTGTCGTGTTTCAATCCTTTTGGATTTAGCGTGGTTGCTTGCCCCCGAGCTTTGGATTTCACTTAGCGAGTGACCGGTCGGATCACAGTCACTCCCAATTTGAATAAGTACCACCGTAAGATGGAACTTAGCTCTTTGTGTATCGTGATGGTCGCATGACGCATTTCAAGGATCGCCACTCCGGCTTGGCGAGTTTGCATTTTATTACTGAAATGAGAAAGTATGGAAAAGTCAGTTGCCTTATTACAAGTTCAAATTTCGAAATCCATAAACAAATTTCAAATAAAAAGCAGACTAAATGAATAAATAAAGCCTGTTAGGTGTTGTAGCGATGGAGACTCTCGCTATTCCAAGCCCTCGGCAAAGTGAGACCATCAACAGTTGATAATTTGAATGTACAATCTTCGAGTCTTCGTTCAATAACATACGGTCCTTTCCATGTTGGTTTCATATGTGAAGGGACCGGATAGATTCTCTTGAGTACGAGATTGCCAAGTTTAAAGGTTTTGGGTCGGAACTTAGCATTGTATAATCGGGCGACTCGACTCCGGTGTGCGGTTGCCCTCAAATCAGCCTCTTTATGCTTCTCATCCAATAAATCCAAAGATTCAGCAAGTAATAGGGCGTTCGTCTTTGGGTCATAATATGTTACACGATGAGAAGGTACTTCCAACTCAACTGGAATAATGGCTTCAGTCGTAGGAAAGTGAAAATGGAGTGTGGCCGGTCGCTGACTTGTGTGTAGTTCGATATGCTCATAGGGCCATGGGAAGTTCATCGCATCATCTGCCTCTGGCCTTCTCCAGTCGTTTCTTTTGGATGTACTTAATAACTTTGTTAATAGCTTCAAACTTTCCATTCGCCTAAGGGCGAGCAACTACTGTAAATTTCTTCTGGATGTGGAAACGTTGGCAGAAATTCTTAAAGTCGACACTATCGAATTGGGCTCCGTTGTCAGTGATGATTGTATGCAGGAGGCCAAAACGATAGATAATGTTGCGTATAACAAAGTCGATCACTTTCTTTGTCGTGATGGTAGCAAGGAGCTCGGCTTTCGCCCATTTTGAAAAGTAGTCAACTGCAACGATGGCGTACTTCACACCACCTTTAGCCATAGGTAAAGATCCTATTATATCGATGCCCCTTATGGCGAACGACCATGGACTGACCATCTGAGTGATTTCGGTAGGCAGGGCTCTTGGAATCTGGGCATGCTTCTGGCATCTATTACATTTTTGGCATAGTCCGATGCCTCTCGATTCACAGTCGGCCAATAATATCCGTATCAGAGTATCTTCTTAGCAAGAGCTTGCCCTCCAGTGTGATCGCCACATTCTCCCTTGTGCACATCATGTAACACTCATTTGATTTCGTCGTGGGCGATACACCGATGTAAATGAACAGAGGATCCTCTCATGTACATGAATCCATTCTGGATAATGAATCGCGAAGCTTTTCGGAGAACCTGTCTTCTCTCATTTTGGCGCTCAGGCAAAGCTCCGTGCTTAAGATAATTCCTGAACAGGGTCATCCATGACTCCTTCTCGGGGATTGTCTCATGCACCCAGTCCATCTCCATCTGATCGATACTCGAAGTGGTAAGTGTCTCAACGGGGATGAGCCCCGTTTGCTGTGCCTCAACGGTGCTGGCCAGTTATGCCAAAGAATTAGCCTTCTAGTTGTGCTCCCGGGGTATACAGAGGATGGCATAGTAGTCAAACTGATTCAACACTTCCTGAACCCGAGCAAGATAAGAAGCCAACCTCCGGTCTATAGCTTGGTATTCTCCCCGAACTTGGCATACGACCAGTTGCGAGTCACAATGAACCTCCACAACAATAATCCCCAAGTCTTTGGCAAGTCTAAGTCCGGAGAGTAAAGCTTCGTACTAGGCCTCGTTGTTAGTTGCACGAAAATCAAATTTCAAAGCATAGCATATGGATCCACCTTCGGAATTTCGAGTACTACTCCAGCGCCTGAGCAGTGGTCGTTTGATGCGCCATCAGTGTACAACTTCCATATGCATTTGGGAGATTAACTGGTTTTAGGCAAGTCCTCCGATATAGTGAATTCGACTATAAAGTCTTCCGGAACTTGTTCTTGAATGGTTCGCCTTGGTGTGTAAGCAATATTGAATTGACTCTACTCGATGTTCCACTTGAGCAATCTACCAGACGTCTCAGGTCGTGTGAGGACCTGTCGTAACGGCTGGTCAGTGTAGATTGTGATCGGGTGAGCTTGGAAATAAGGACAGAGCTTTCTCAAGGCAATGACAAGGCAATAAGCCAGCTTTTCCAATTTCGGGTAGTTTCTCTCCGCCCTTGTCAGTCGCTTGCTGATATAATAGATCGATCATTGGATCCGATCATTGGATCCGATCTTCTTCCCGAATTAGTGCAGCACTGATCGCATTTGCTGAAACCGTTATGTAGATATATAGTCTTTTATGATCAACCGGCTTTGACAGAATAGGTGGCGTCGCCAGATGTTGAACCAGTGCTTGGAATGCGCCTTCACACTCCTCAGTCCATTCGAAATTCCTCTTTCCTTTCCCGATCAGATCGAAAAAGGGAATGCACTTGTCTATGGACTTGGAGATGAATCTGCTTAAGGCTGCCACCTTTCTATTGAGGCTTTGTACTTGCTTTATGGTTTTGGGAGTCTCGAGATTTCGAATCGCCCATATCTTTTCATGATTGGGTTCAATTCCTCGAGCATTGACAATGAATCCAAGGAACTTTTCGGATGCGACTCCGAAATGACACTTCAACAGGTTGAGCTTCATTCGGTATTGTCGGAGGATGTTGAACATTGTTTCCAAGTCTTTGACGTGATTGATTGACAACCACGACTTTACAAGCATGTCGTCCACGTACACATCCATCGTCTTTCCAATCTGGTTAGTGAACATTCGGTTCACAAGCCTTTGGTTAGTTGCCCCAGCATTCTTAAGTCCAAAAGGCATTACTTTATAGCAATAGAGTCCCAGATCGGTGACAAAGCTAGTATGCTCCTGATCGGGTAGGTGCATCGGTATTTAATTGTAGCCGGAATACGCGTCCATGAAAGATAAGAGCTCGTGTCCGGCCATTGAATCCACAAGTTGATCAATTCTGGGAAGTGGAAAACTGTCTTTTAGGCAGGCATTATTCAAATCTGAGTAGTCCACATAAGTTCTCCACTTCTCGTTGGATTTCCTAGCAAGCACTGGGTTGGATACCCACTCTGAGTATAATGCATCACAAATAAACCCATTCGACTTGAGTTTATTTACTTCTTCCTTCAGGGTGACAAATCTCTATGGATCCATACCGTGCCTTTTCTCTTTGACCGGGACATGCCGCGGGTCAATATTCAGTGCATGGCTTGCGATGTCTGGTGAGATCCCACACATATCAGAGTGTGTCCAAGAAAACACGTCGAGGTTTGCTTGGAGAAATTCAACCAATTCCTCTATCATCTGGTGGCTAAGTTGAGATCCGACCTTTATCATTCTGGGGTCATCATTATCATCGATCGAAACATCGATCGTCAACTCTGCCGGGGAAGCCTGACTGTCTTTGACTTCCTCTTCATTATCATTATCTCGTGGATCAAGATCTTTTAGGAACTGGTTGTGGCGCCCGGGCCTAGGCCCAGGCGTTAGCTGTCAATTCTCATAAAAACGGACATAGAGACATTCATCTACGTCCTTGCCTTTCTCTTTCAGCCGCGCCTCCCGCAGCTCAGCAACATAACAGGCGCGTCCAGCCGCCCGATCTCCATGAAATACTCCAACCCCGTTGTCTGTGGGGAACTTTATAGTTAAACACCATGGGGCAATGGCTGCCCTGAATTCAGCGAGGGTCGGTCGGCCCAAGAAAGCATTATATGGAGAATTAATGTCTAACACAACAAACTGTAGCATTCGGACTCTCTGGCGATCTCCGATTCCCAACTCGACTGGCAACTCTACCATCCTAGCGGGTATCATTGCACTTCCATTAAAGCCATGTATGCGAGATTGACATGGCTTTAGATACTTTGCCTCCATTCTCATCTGGTCATAAGCCCGTTTTAAAAGAATATTCATGGAGCTTCAACTATCTACTAAGATCCTCTTCATCCAAGCAGGACCTCTCTGAGCTGAAATGACTAGCGGATTGATAGTGGGGACTTCGACTCTATCAGCATCTTTGTTTCGGAAAACGATGTCGTCTGTCATCGTTTTCTTTTTTTTCACCGGATCCCCATCATCAATATTACTACAACACTCGAAGTCCGCATGCCTAATCGAACTGGCATACGACTCCATTTCCTTCCAGCTTCGATAAGTTGGATGAGCACCACCACTAACTGTATTTATCACCAATCTCTCGCCAGTACGCACGGGTTCCTCTAGTCTAGCCTGGTTTTGACCTTGATTTGGGTTCGATGGGCCCGCACCTCCGTTTTGCGGCGCCCGTACAAATTGTTCCAACTTCCTTTCTCTGATTAACTTCTCAATGATGTCTTGTAAATGACGACACTCATTAGTATTGTGGCCATAACAATCGTGGAATCTACAGAACTTTCCAGTTTGTATCTGCTTCTCAGATGACTGTTTCGGAGTAGGCTTCTTATACTGTCCGGTATTACAGGTTTGCAAATAAACTTTCTCTAGGGATGTATTCAATGGGGTATATCGGCCAAACATGGGAGCTTTGGGTCTCGGTCCATGGATTTGGTCTCGCTTCTTACCCTGACCTCCATTGCTTTTCTGCTGGCTCTGCTTGTTCTGTATATTCATTTGCATTACCGAAACTCTCACGTTTTGTTTCACAGCAATGTTACTTTGAATGCCTTCGACACTAAACCCCGCATCGTCCTGCTTCCTAGATCATCTAGCACCTTCTCTCCTCAAAAACTGAGCCGCCTTAGCATAGAAACGATCCAACGACGCGGGGGGTTTCCCAGCTAACCAATTGCCAAACTCGAAATCGGGATCGATTCCTTTAGTCAATGCCATTAAGATAGAATTATCATTCGGGTTGCTGACCTCAGCACAGGGAGCATTAAATCTTTCCAGATAACGTATAAGTGTCTTCCTCGGAGCTTGCGTAAGGCTAGACAAGGTGTTGACATCCTTTGGCCTTGTAACATGCATACAGAATCGTTCGACAAACTTAGTAGCCAACTGATCGAAACTGGAAATAGATCTGGGTGGTAAACGAGTAAACCACATTGTTGCAATACCTCCTAAGGAAATAGGGAAACTCTTGCACTTAACCGCATCATCAGCTCGAGCAGCGTTCATGAGCCATTCATACTTTAATATATGCTGGTTAGGACCCGAACTTCCTTCATACACGGGCAGGGTAGGCATCCTGAATCGACGAGGTGGATCAGCATAAAGAATATCATTTGTGAACAGAGTATGACTTCGGGAGATTCTCCAATCATCATTGGTAAAACCTTGACTTTCACGGATCATTTGGCGGATCATGGTTGGAAAGTCAGGTATCTGGACATTCGAGGCCAAGGCGTGGTCGGGTTCCACGTTGCGGAGATGGTCCGGGCATGGTCGACGGTCCGTTCCTCGCCTCCTTGGCTCTGGGTCTTCAGGAACATAGGGTTCTATAGCATGAACATGTTGACGAAGGGTCGGATCTGCTCTGTTCCGAATCTCAGCTTCCAAGTCTACAGCAGCAGTAGCGGCGTGGCTATCGATGGGGTGATAAGGAAGTGCCCCTCCTCGGGAGGAGGGTCCAGCTTGTTGTCCCGTAGAAGGACCAGGCCTAGCTTGTCCGAGGTTCAGGGCATGCTGATGCCCGGAGGCTTGCGCATAGTTTCCATCCAGCCGTTCGCGTGTAGGTCTATGATTGTAATCAGATGAAGCTGAGCTTTCAGTGGATGAATAGGAAGCACGATCCCCTCTGGATCTCCTTTGTTTTTCCTCATTCAGTTGGTTTGTGAGCTCCGTGTTGGCACTGATTGCCGGGTGAGCCGCTGCCGGCTCTGGGTTAGCTCTTGCATCAGAATCTGGAACTCCTCCCTAGTCACAGGGCCTTGTGGATCTGGAGCTTCGGCAGATGCTTGACCCCTTGTGTTCAGCTGCGTGGGATTATGTCTATCCCTTCCTTCTAGATCTGCAGCAGTTGAAGCGGTTCTGGTGGTAACCATGGTGAGTGATGTAGCTCTTTCCTAGATCTAGTGGAATCTGAATAGAATGGAAGGAACTAATGGATATCAGATCTGGATCTCCTCCTTAGATTTGTGCAATCCAACGACGGTAGTAGATCCAATGAGTAGGAGAAAAATTGGGTTCTCTCAATGAAAGCACCAAAGTGTTTGTACCAAAATTGGGCACAACACTCTTCGAACATATTTGAAGAGATTAAAATGAAGAATTTAAATGTAAACAGAGGCTAATCTAACAAACACGCCAAAATCAGCAAATAGAAATGTAAAAAGAGAGAGATTTATAGTGGTTCGGCGTTGTGGCCTACATCCACTTTGGAAGATTTGTTGTTTTATTGATATTTACTAACTGATTACAATAGAGAATAACTCAAATAGTCAAGTTACAATGGATCTCCGGTAGAGCAATAACGTAATGGCATCCAAAAGTCCATTTTCTAAAGGCATAGGGCTGCTATTTATAGGCGTAGTCTGAAAATATCTGGCTTAGACCTCGGAATACTCCTTCTCACACGTGGGTGGGCCCACTTGATCGATCCGATGTCATTTGGGATCGATCCCTGATCGATCACTACCTTATTTGTATCGATCAAAACGACATCCATTTGAGCTGAGATCGATCAGAGACAATGTTGAGGTGGTAAGTAAGCTCTTGTGAAAATTTGGTAGCATTTGGACTTGTAGATTTTGAGTTATGACCGATTCAAGTTTGACATTGCAAAGGGCTGAACTGTGCGTATCGATCGGTTCGTCCCAATTCTATGCGTATCAATCAGATCGTTCAATGGTGACATGGGCGATTGTGCATGCGAGATCCACTTTGCATGCCACGTGACCGTTTCCTTTGCTTGACCATGCCTTCTCGTATCGATCTAATGTAACTTTATTCGTAACGATGCTTTAGGAGCCGCTTTGTATCGATATAATGTGACCTCTTTCGTATCGACCGTTGCCTCTCTCCTTCGTATCGATCGAGGGAGTGATCGGTACGAACCAGGCAGCTTCTTCTTGATGGATACAAACTGAAGTAACTCGAGGGATGGATATGAAATAGACGCTTATGGGTTGATGGATACAAAATCGCATGGATACGAATGAGGTTGATTTTCTTGATCTCGATCGATCCATATATTGAGCATAGGAACTTCGATTGACTTGAAATTTGGAATGTTGCCTTCCATAGCTTTGCTTGTCGTGTCATGGTAATTGTAGCTTGATCCGGACTTGAACCAAATTTGCCAGTATCCATAGTGAACTTGTGCATAACCGATCTTTAGGACGGATTGTCTTTGGTTTCTAGTCAAGTTCTTGGTGTCACGGCCTTGCCAAATGGTGGGATAACAGATGCAAAAAGTCTTGAAATTTAGGATGCCACACAAAATCAATATGTAGCTCCAACTACACCATCAAACACAGACTCCTTAACCAAAAACTGCTGCTACAATTAATTCAAAAGCAACGAATATTTTTTGTGTGCTTTAGACAAAAATATATTTACTAGAGTGATGATTTGAAAAAATGCATATGATATTTGGCACACCCTACAAGTCACCCACCAAAGTGCAAATAAAGTCAAACAGTCTAGAATCTCTATGTTCAAAAGCTAGTTTCAAAATTTAGAATGAAAGAAAATGAATACATATCAGATATGTACTCTCGTCTTCAAGGTATCACTCATGCACTAATTGCAATAGGAGAGACCATATCTGAATTTGATATTATAATATAAATTTAAACTCTTTAACAAATGATTGGAAAAGAAAAGTTTTAGCTATCATGGAGGCTAACAATCTTTCACAACTCAAGGTTTAAGAATTAGTTGGTAATCTAATGGTACATAAAGTAAATCTGCAGATAGGAAAAATGCATAATCAAGAGAAGAAAACTATTGCATTCCAAGTTCAAGAGGATTCTGAGCTTGATGAGCATGAAATAATCTTCATTGCAAAGAATTAAAGACAATTTAAGAAGCAAGTGAGAAGTAGAAACAACAATAATGGAAATAACAATTCTGCACTCAAATGCTTTGGATGTAACAAATTTAGCCAAACAGTAAAGGATTATCCATTTCAAGATAATATAAAGAAGGAATTTAAAGGAAAAAATATGAAAATTACAACAAGGAATATGACTTCAGCTTTTCAAGCAAAATGAGACAATTTTTATTCCTCATCTTCTTTCGAAAGCGAAGTGATGATGAACAAGCCACCGTATGTTTCATGGCTGTAAAGAATGAGGTACAGCCTAATTTAACATATAATGTACTTTTTGAATCTTGCATAGAATCAAATAAAATGTTTAGAAATCTTAGAAAAAAATCATTAAAAAACTATAGCAAAACTACGTAAAGCAAAGTTAGAAATAACTGTTCTTATAGATGAAAAAAAACTATTTTTGAAGAAGTTATTGATGAATAAAAATTATCTTTAGAAAAATCTAACTCTGAAAATGGAACAGAAATGCTTTTCAAGAAAAGTTTGGATTGCCTATAGAATGTGATTTGTTAAAAGATTTAAATAAAGATTTTAAGTTTTATGTTGATAATTTAAACTCTAAAATAGATTATTTGGCAAAAGAAAATGATGTTTTAGAAAATAAAAATATTGATTTACTTAAAAAGATTCAATAATAAAAAAATTCACAAAATTCATTTGAAAATTTGACAAATCAAATTTCTTTACTTGAGGATGAGCTTAGGACATATAGAGATGAAAATGTCAAATTATTGAATGAAAATCGTGAATTTCCTACAAATATAGAAATTTTAAAATATGAAAATTCAGATTTTAAAGAAAAACTAGAAAAACTTTCAACAAACGTTTCAAATTTTAATAAATTTCAAGATACTTTATCAAATTTGATAAAAAAATTCAAGACCGTCTCATAATAAAAATGGTTTGCTTTAAAATAAAAACAAGAATACTATAAAGAAGTGTAGTTCTTTATGTACAGAATTTAACAAGTTAAACAACATGCCTAAAAATAAGGTGGAAACATCTGTGAATAAGATAGTTAAAATCTAGGTTCCAAAAACAAATAATAATTTAAATATAAAGACTCATATAAAAAAATTCATGATAGACGTTCATAACAATATTAATTATTCTTTCACAAGTTTTACCAAATCCTCCTGGGTATGTTTGCCTAAAACTTAACCCAGGACACTAACATAGGAAATGGGTACCAATAAATTTGTTTGTTTTTCGCCGATATAAACTCATATTAGCAAAAAGAAAAGATGGATTCTGGATAATGGATGTTCTAATCATATGATAGGAAATTACATCATGCTTACAAATACCAAACCAATAAATGGAGGCATTGTTTCTTTTGATGATAATTCTAAAAGATATATCATCGGAATAGGGGACGTTAGCAATTATCGTAACCCAAATTCACCTATAATCACAAATTTTTATTTAGTTAGAAATTGAAAACATAACTTATTAAGTATTAGTCAATTTTTTGACAAAGGATTTAAAATAAATTTTGAAAAAGTTAATTGTCACATTTTTTACTAAAATTAAAGACTTATTTGAAGGAACAAGTAATGTAATATTTACATTTCAAATATGAAAGTCAATCATGACATTAATATGTGTCTTGTGGAAAAATCTAATGACTTATGGTTTTGGTACAAATATTTCTATCATGTTAATTTTAAAATTTTAAATAAAATAACAAAACACGAAATCGTGCGAGGTATTTCGAAAATGAATTTTAAGCTTAATAATCTGTGTGATGCATGTCAAAAAAGTAAACAAGAAAATCTTCTATTAAATCTATAAATAAAATTTCAACTATAATTATTAGAATTACTTTATTTAGATTTGTTTGTCCCGACTCATGTTAGGTCAATAAAACATAGTAAGTGTGTTTTTGTAATTGATAATGATTTTTCAAGGTATACATGGACTTTGTTTTTAAAACATAAAAGTGATACTTTTGAAATGTTTAAATATTTTGTAAAATGAATTCAAAATTTAAAATATTTAAATATTAAAAATATTAGAAGCGATCATGAAAGAGTGTTCGAAAATGATGATTTTACAAATTTTTGTACTAATAAGAGAATTAATCATAATTTTTCTTTTTCAAGAACACCATAGCAATATGGTGTTATTGAAATAAAAAAATAGAACTTTACAATAATATGCTAGAACATTACTAAATAACACTTCTCTACCTTAGAATTTCTATGTTAAAGCTGTCTCTACTGCATGTTTTGTTTTAAATCACGTTTCAATAAGACCTAAAACAAAATGTGCCTCATATGAACTTTTTAATCAAAGAAAACCTAAAATATCATATTTCAGAGTTTTTGGTGCAATTTTTTTTATTTAAATACTAAAGATAATCTAGGAAAATTTGATTCTAAAACTAATGAAGTTATTTTTGTTGGTTATTCAAAAAGGAGAAAAGCTTATATAATTTCAATAAAAGAACAAATGTTATGAAGAAACTCTACACTTTTCCTCTGATGACAATTTTAAGAACTCTGAAGAAGATGCTGAAATATCTACTATATACCAATCTATGTCACTCGAAATACGAAACAAAATGAAAAACCTCAGTAAACTAATGAATCTTTAGAACAAAGTGTAACCAAAGATCACCCTATTGAAAATGTTTTAGGAGATGTTAGTACAAAAGTTTAGACTAGAAGATAATTAAATGAAATGAGCCACTTAGGTTTTATTTAAAATATTGAACCTAAAAAAATTATAAAGAAGCCAGAAAAGATGAATACTATATTTTAACAATGCAAGAAGAGTTGAATCAATTTATAAGGAATATTGTATGGGAGTTAGTTCCTAGACCTAATGATCAACAGGTACTAAATGGGTTTACAAAAATAAAAGTGATGAAAATAAAGAAATAACAAGAAACAAAGCTAGATTAGTTTCTCAAGGGTACAATTAGAAGGAATGAATCAACTATGACGAAACTTTTGCTCCTACTTCATTATTTGAAGCAATTAGAATATCACTAGCTTTTGCTTGTCATCATAACACTAAATTATACATGGATGTAAAAAAACGCATTTTTAAATGGTTTTATTAAAGAAAATGACAACCTCCTTTATTCAAACATAAAAAATATCATGACCTTGTATTTTAACTAAAAACACACTTTATGGTTTAAAACAAGCACCATGTGCTTGGTATGATATTATTTACTAGATTCAGATTTTGAAATTGGTAAAGTAGACTCAACTCTTTTTATAAAATATGATAATAATGATTTACTGGTTATCCAAATATATGTTGGCGACATTATTTTTGGATCAACTAATGAAAAACTTTGAATGAAATTTTCAAATATAGCGAGTAATGAATTTGAAATATCCTACATGGGTGAGTTAAATTATTTTCTCAGTTCATAAATTAAACAATTACAAAATGGTATTTTTATTTCACAAGAAAAATATTGTAAAGATTTAATTAAAAGATTTGGTGTTGAAAATACAAGTAGTAAGCCAATTCTAATAAGCATAACTGTTCACTTAGATAAAGATGAAAATGGTAAAGATGTTGATAAATAACTATTTAAAAGTATGATTGAACCTTTACTATATTTAACACCCAATCATCCAGATATAATGATGAGCATGTGTCTATGTGCTAGATTTCAAGCTAATCTTAAGGAATCACACCAACATGTTCAAATAATTTTAAGATATTTAATTTGAACTAACAGCTATGGCCTTTTCTATCCAAAAGAATGTCCATTTGAATTAGTGACATATGGTGATGCTAATTTTGCTGGATGTCGAACATACAAAAAAAGCACTAGTGACACATGTCACTTTATAGGACAATCTTTAGTTTCATAGTTTAGTAAAAAAACAAAACTATGTGTCTTTATCTATTACCGCTTTAGCTTGTACTTAGATAATTTATATGCAACAAACTCTTAATTATTTTGGAGTAAATTTAGGAAAATCACCTATATATTGTGATAATACTAGTGCGATAAATTTAACAAAATTAACCATTCAAGAAATAAAAACATTGATATAAGACATCACCATTTACGAGATCATTTTGAAAAAGAAAATATTATTTTAGAATTGTAAATACTAAAAATCAAATTATATATATTTTTACTAAACCATTAAATGAATATTATCCAACCATGAGACCAAGCCATAGTTGGGCACATCAGATTAGTCGAATTGAGAAGTTATCCAACAGGAATCCATACCGACAACTACCAAGTTCTACAAAACCAAGGAGTGGAACCAAAATGCAACCAAATACACCTGCTACCAATATGCAACTATTTCCAAGTCGAAGGCAAATGAAAGCACGGATCGGTACCAGTCCCTGACAAGGGTTCGATACCGATCCCCTTTTCTCATCCATGTTGACACTTGTCACATGCTATTTCAACCTAAGGTGTTTACAATTAAGTACATACTATGTGAGATGGTTCATAAGCTGCATACATTATCACAACCAACACCTAAGTCAAGTAGTATTGTTCCATCCCTGAACCGAGAAGTTCACTCAGATCCATGCCCTCCACATCGCAAATAAAACAACAAAGACAAGGACTTAAGCAAGACGAACATCCACAATAGTTGAATGAAGACCAAAGAGCAAGTGCATGGATCGGTACCGATCCCTAAGCATGGATCGGTACCAATACTTGAATGTTAGTGTATAGCTATGATCTCTTCGGTTGACCATTCCATAATGTGGAGACCGTGGGCTAGAACACGTGAAAGTGATTTTCGATGACCTGCAGCTATAAATAGAGGGATAGGGGCATGGTTTGGAGGATCTTTTTAGCTTTAACAAGTTATTGTATTTTTCTTGTAGTTCAATGGGTAATAACCGATCCCTAATAATATTTCTATAAAAACTCATCAAAGACCTCAACAAATTTCAAGCTAACGTAGGCATTTGATTAGGGGCTCCACCAAAATTGCTGTGTGTTGTTGTTTTCCTCATTTTCAATTTATTTTCCTTATTTTATTCTCTACTATTAATCTCTGGGTGTTTGTGTCAACTTTTGGCATAACATTTAGATGCTTTCACTGAGAACGTATCGATCTCAGGCTATTAGGATCTATTTTCTACTTTTGGGTTGTTCAAATCCACGAGGTAGTATCGTCAGCTTTGTTGCTAAATCCGTGAGTATTCAAATTTTTGAAGATTTTATCACAGGATCATTTGAATTTATGGCCCCATGAAAGGAGAAATCCGTTGCTTCCAGACTTGCCGTTGAGGTTGAGAATGACAATTCTCAACTTGTTGAAGAAGTTGCTCAGCCCATAATTCCTGAAATTTAGAACCCTACGGATATGATAACACGGATTATGATGGACCATAAAATGAAGCAAATGAATGACAAGGTGCAGGAGAATCAGGATGAATTTAGGAGGAAAATGAAGGAGAGTCTCAATTTGCTAAATTTGTTAGCCCATAGACATAAAAGGAGTGAGAGAGATTTATCACATTCTGACTCGGAGGACTATTCTTCTTCACCTGTTGAAAAACAACAAGATGGAAAATAGAAAATAAAGTGAAAGGAAATAGGTGTTTCGAAAGATGGAATGGGCGGAGCTCACAGCAAGGGACTATGGATCGGTACCGAACTAAAGATAAGGATCGGTACCAAACCCCGAGTTGTCAACTTGGGCGATAGACATGTTGCTGATTTGGATAGTAATGTTGGAGGTTTTGGTGGTCGTGTTGCCGACGGCCAGAATGTTAAGTTCAGGTGGTTGCTGCTAATCCTTGTTGTAGAAACCATAAGGTTGCATCAACTGGACGAATGGTTCTCCCGAAGACATGGGAACGATGTATCATAGGACTAATCGAGATTGCTTATGGAGCCAAATACATGGGACATGCTATGATTATCATCGTCTAGTAGAACAAGTTGAGCCCAAGTCATTAATAAATATAGTAAAGAAACTAGTAAGTGAGAGCCAGCACGGAAGTAACGAGGGGCTCTTCTCCTAGTAGGAATCAATTCACTAAAGAGATACTATACGAGGAATACCCCTAGAGGTTCATAATGACAATGATGCCGTCCTTAAAGGGACGATGGATCTAAGGAAACATTTGCTGAAATACGAATGGCATATGGATATGGTATGGACGATAGATGCTGTGAGATGTAGATGTTTTCCTATTTTTCTTGAAGGTGTAGCGATCATGTGCTTTACTCAGCTTCTGTCGAGGTCCATATCATCTTTCGATCAGCTGGCAAGGAAGTTTCTTAAGAAATTTAGTTTGCACACTACACGTCCCAAAGAGGTGATGTCATTGTCAAACCTCTTCCAAGGAGCGGGAGAATCATTGAAGGATTTTTTTAGCAGGTTTAATACGGTAGTAATGGAAGTGAGAAATGCGCAGGAAGACATTATTTTAAAAGCTTTGATCAGGGGGGTACATCTCGATACAGACTTTGGTAGGTGGTTAAAGTTGAAACCCCTATCGACAATGGATGTTTTTTATAGGAAGGCACCTCAATTCTTGCGCTTGGAAGAGGCAAGTATGATCGCTAGAAAGGCCAATGGTAGCCGATCAGCTTAAGTAATTCAAAGCAATGTGGTTGTGAAGCAATCCGGTGAAAGTTCCGAATATGTCGCTATGAATGTGGGAAATAAAGGAAATAACTAGAAGAAAAACAATCAAGGTGATAGTGGCAGAAAACCGGATTTCAAGAGGTGTCCGAAATACAAAAATTATACATCTTTGAATAATTTGGTTGAGAACGTATACCTTGCGATGCGGGGTACTGAACAGTATAAGAAGCCAGCTCTCAAGAAGTCGACTGAGAGAGATGAGGTCTGTGAATTTTTTCCACTTCCACGAGACCCACTGTCATAATATGAATAAATGCTGACACTTGCGAGATGTGATTGAGGAACTGATTCAAAAAAAGAAGATTTAGTAGTATATGAAAGCCCCGTAGGATGGCGAGCATGAAAATGCTCAACAACCTAAGCCCTGGCTCGGTCGGCATAGCATGTTTCACAAAACTATGGATCCATGGAAAAAGTCAAAGGATGTGAGAGCTGGCCATGCCGAGCTGACGATTTGGGTTCCAGCCAGTCAGGATGATCCTACTCGGGTCCTGAAAATCGGCTCTCGGCTTGGCATGATGATGAGGAAAGAATTGATGGGTTTTCATCGGGAAAACCTACATTTGTTTGTCAGGACACATTTTGACATATGTGGAATATCGCCATAGATTGCATGCCACACATTGAATTTGAACACCAGGTGTATCCCGGTGAAACAGAAGCGGCGTAGTTTGGGTCCGAAGCGATCCGATATGCTGAAAGAATAGGTGGATAAGCTAAAAGACAATGGCTTCATCCGCGACACTCTATATCCAGAGTGGGTATCCAACCCGGTCTTGGTCAAGAAGTCCAATGGGAAATAAAGGACGTGCATCGATTATTCAAACTTGAATAAAGCATGCCCTAAGGACAGTTTCCCGCTATCGAAAATCAACCAAATGGTAAATTCAACCATTGGCCACGAATTACTGTCATTCATGGGTGTCTACTCTGGTTACAATCAAATTCCAATGCACATTCTGGATTAGGAACATACCAGTTTCATTTGGATGACTTGTTAAAAATGTTTGGTGTGCTATGGAAATACGGAATGAAGCTCAACCTGTTGAAATGTTCATTCGGAGTCGCATCAGGGAAGTTCTTGGGTTTTAATATTAACTTAAGAGTAATTGAAGCCAATCCGAAGAAGATTGAAGCTTTGAGGAAAGTGGAGGCCACAAAGACGATTAAGGAGATTCATAGTCTGAATGGGAAAGTAGCTGTTCTGAGCCGATTCATCTCAAAGGCTACAGACAAATGCATACCGTTCTTCGACGTCCTCAAAGTGGGGAAGAGAGACTTTGCTTGGATGTAGGAATGCAAGGATGCCTTACAAGTATTGGTCGATCACCTGGAAAGACCTCTTATCTTATCAAAGCCTTTGGAAGGAGAAGATTTATTCATTTATCTGGCAGTATATGTTCATGCTTGGTGTATTACGTCAACAAGCGATTAGCTAGAGCCGAAAGAAACTATCCAAAGTTGGAAAAGATGGCATATTTCTTGTTGATTTCACAAGGAAGCTCCATCTATACTTCCATGCTCATCCCGTCAAGGTGTTGACTGATCAGCCCCTGCGATAGGTCCTGCAATGACCTAAGACCTCTAGGAGATTGTTAAAGTGGAATATCATACTGAGTCAGTACGATATATCATATCATCCTGAGAGGGCGATCCAAGGCCAAGCATTGGCCGATTTCACACCGTGTTCACCGCTGGAGATGATGAAAGGGAAGTAATTGCAGAGTGAAGTGCTCAATGGAAACTATACACGGACGGAGCGTCCAACGTACGTTGTTAAGGAATAGGAGTAGTTTTGATAACCCTTGAGGAACGATCAATTTTCTACACCTTGAAACTTTAGTTCCCCACAATGAACAATGAGGCCGAGTATGAAGCGCTAATTTCGAGACTCAAGATCGCAAAGGAATCGGTGGTCGAGACCTTACACATATTTAGTGAATCTCAATTGGTGGTCTTCTATGTAAGGAAGGAATTCCAGGCAAATGGCACTAGGCTGGCCCCTTATTTAACGAACGTTCTGGAACTATTCAATAATTTTGAGTATTACACAATAATACACATTCCTATGGAGGAAAACATGAAAGCTGATTCTCTAGCCAAGTTGGCTAGCTCCAGGGATGCGCAACTCATGTGTTTAGTTCTAGTAGAAGTATTATCAGCTCTTAGCATTGACCTGATGGATGTTAATTGGATCTTGGAGGCTGAACTTGAAACAGATTATGGATGACTCCGATTAAAAAGTACATACTCAAGGGAACCCTTCTGGATGGGAGGAGCGAACGAAGGAAATTTCTGCACGAGGCTTCATGATTTACTATCCAGGATGGGCTATTATATAGAAGAGGCCTCTTTGTACCTCTACCGTGGTGTGTTGCTCATGAAGTTGTGAAAATGGTCCTTACGAATGTTCAAGAAGGGGCCTATGGCGACCACACCAGAAGGTTCGATCGATGCTAGAGATTCGCTAAAATTCCTAGATCCCCACCTATGGAGATTATGCAAATGGTCAGCCTATAGCCTTTTGAGGTATGGGGAATCGACATTATCGGTGTGCTACCGAAGTTGAAAGGTGGGGCAAAGTATGATATTGTTGCGGTTGATTATTTTACAAAGTGGACCGAGGCAGAACTGCTTGCCACAATCACCATGAAGAAGGTGATCAACTTCATAGTCAAGAACATTTTTTGTCATTTTCGGATCCCACAAAGATCATTTTCGACCATGGGACCCAATTCGACAGTGCGGAATTCAAGTACTTCTGCAGTAAGTATTAGATTGAGAAAACGTTCTCTATAGTAATGCATCCACATGCGAATGGAAAAGTAGAAGCAGTTAACAAAATCATCAAGTCCATTCTGAAAAAGCATTTTTCTAAGGCCAAAAGAAAGTGGGTCGATGAATTACTGCTGGCACTTTGGGCCTATCGAACGACTCATAAATCCGCAATTCATCACATCCCATTCGCTTTGGCTTATAGGTCGGAGGCTATAATTATAATTGAATTGGAAGTGCAATCTCACCGGAAGATCCACTATGATCCCAAAAGGAATGAGGAACTCTTGCTCGAGTCCTCGACATGATCGATGAGAAGCATGATGAAGCTGATTTGAGAGCCGTTTCTCATCAAAAGCGAGTAGCTCTGCATTATGGCATAAAGATCAGAAACCAGATCTTCGAGATCGACGATCTCGTTCTCAAACGAATCTTCCCTTGTTCGGCGAACATGAGCCCGACTAGGGAAGGTTCATACGCTATCAAACACAAACTTGGAGATGGAACATTCAAGCTAGCTACAAATGGAATTTCACTTTTGAGGGCGTGGAATAGCGAACATTTACGACGCTAGTTTGCTTAGAACTATCTTTGTACATATTTTGTTAATCTCAATGTAAAGAGGCATAATTGGCCGTTCTTGCAAATATGAAATGAATTGGTTTTGGGGATCAATGAATTTACGTTCTCAATATCTAGTTTCTGCACTATAAATAGAAACATGATTAAATCATAGAGGATGATGATATAATACATAATTGTAGGTGCCAGAAGATAGGTGCTGATAAAACTTTAATTCGTGACTAGACCTAAGGAACATGATGGTTTCAAGCATTCAGAGTAGATGCCAAATAACTCCTCTGATCCATGACTTGGACATTGGAATATGAAACACATAGGGAGTTGAATGAGATAGTTTTCCCTAAGAATCATTTCCTGGAGTAGGCAAACCAAACGATTTACACTGTAATAAAGCACTAGCATGGAGTTTGGCGTAGCTTAAATTCCTCACCTAGAGTATGGTGAGGTCAAAGACCCGCACCCGAAGTTAGGCGGGATTTTCCCCAAGTACCCAAGGGATGAACACTATAACCATAGTTTCAGGTCATAAACCCTGATCTATGCCCAGAGTTAGTCGAGATCGGAGGAAAGCATTCATGAAATGAACATTCGAACTATCGCTCTGAACAGCCAATTCTGATCAAGATCCAGGGTTAGCCTTGTCTATACAAGGATGCTCGAAGATAGGCATGCATGCTATTACTCTTCAAGAATGGAAATAATGTAATTTCAAACATTACCACTTGTTGGATGGAACTCAACTACAAGATAACAAAGTAACCTATTAATTTAGTTGACCGAGAATAGAGAGATGATTCACATGCATCTGGGCGAAAATAATAAACACGTCTCTCAATGCTAAGATATATTAACATAAGGCTTGAACAAAAAACAAGTCTAATCTTATTAACACACTGCTTAAAATAAAAAGCGAGGGCTGATCTCACACGACTTCAACCTATTTACATGATTATTCAAATCAAAACAAAAGGATGACAAAAACAAGGAAGGATGCGACTGTATCTTCCTCCTCCTCTTTGACTCCTTCTTCTTCTTGAAAGAGGGCGTTTTGGACTCACCAGGCTTCCTCTAGCTCATGTCCTTTCCTTTATGACCCTTTAGGAAATCACTCGTTGAAATCTCAAGGGGCACAAAGATAGGCTGATCGGGCAATGAAATAGACAAAGGAGGAGGTATATTGACATATTTCTCCGTCTTGATCTCCTTATCTAGCATGAATTGAGTTCAGAGCGTCTCCTTTATGGTACACCTCGAAGAAGTATGGAAAGCTCCGGTTACAATGACGTCCTCTTCCTTTCACGCCATGTGAAAATCTCCAATTCCTCTCTTCCAAGGTGTGAATCATTTCATCCTTAAGGCCCAGAATCTTACCGAGCGGAATGTCTGGGAGTTACAACTGCAGTTTGTGTCTCCACTGACAAGCTCATTTTGGGCAAGGGGATAATCGTGGGCTGAGCTAAAACTTGGGAAACATAAAAGCAAAGATTAGTGACATTGACCGATGTTATATGGGCCATCTCAAACATGGGCAAGGTTAATGATATACCTCCAGGAGATACATATTCGATGTGAGCTGGAGTTCCATCTGAACCTCACTCCTGAATAGAGATAAAATGAATGACTTCGGAAGTGAGGGTTCATTAGGATTGTACTGATCCCCTAATGAGGATGCCGAAGCCATTATAGCTTCAGAAACCACCCCAACAGTAGAAACAGTAGTAGTGCTAGGAAGAGAAGTGATAATTTTAGTGGACAATGATTCAAAGGTTAAATGGTTAGTAATGTTCACTGTGAAATCATTGGAGTAGAACCGAAGCCCTCATTTGGTCTATTTGATCATCAATAGCATATTTGGTGTATAGGTTACGTGCACCAATCCTAAGCACCTCTAAGCCCTTTTTATCTAGAAGGTCGAGTTTCAGTTATTCCACATCGACCTTAGCCGCAATAGAGAACTCTTGTTCTTGATTTATAATGTCTTCCCATGGTAGGGCCAGAGCCTTAGGATACCCTCTATTGAGCCATTTTAGGTTGCCAAACCTAATGACATTTGCATAATAATGGATAAGCATGGGCTCGAGCTCACCCTTAACCTGTTTCTCCACAGCGTCGACCCGCTTCTCGAAATCTTCCACTTAGGCCTCTACATCATATCTTTCCTTACAGTCATCCAATAACTCCTCGCGGTAGCCTTGAGCTAGGATGAGAGCATCATCCTTCTTTTTCTTCTCACTCTTAAGTAGTTTCTTTAACTCCTCTACTTTTTTCTTAAGCTGCTCATATTCTAGCGATAGGTTATAAATCTTGCGATGAGCAGCCTCAATTTTGTTTTTGTTCATTCTGCCACTCTTCCTCGGATGACTTAGTCAGATTATCCGATTGTTTCTCGGCCTCGACTAACGATGCATTAAGCAACCCTAGTCAAGGGTAGAGATGATACGCTTATCCTGCTCCTTTTCTAGCCTCACTCGATCGAGCTCAACCTTTCTTTTGTAAGCACCCTCAGAGAACACCTTAGCTAACCATATCCATTTGAAGTATTGATCACACATCATCAACGTATACCACAGTGTCAGTTCTGATGTGCGGGGGAATATCTTTCAATTTGGGGACGAACATGACATCGTCAAAAAAGATTTTTGGAAAAGTGTGTTTCAAATTCAAGGCATCCTTATAAGGATTAGAAATAATTTCTTCCTCTGCTCAAATCGATCTCTTATCGAGCCATGAATGGATAATATCAGAAGTGGTCGAACCTGATACTTGCTCAAAAAAATGCGACACATGAGAATATATCGTTGGTTGCATTGATGCAGGAGCATTTGGTATGTCTATAGATGGAACGTAATTAGGTTTTTTCGAGTACGGATACATACTGCGGGGCAAGGTTTACCAACCCCTATGTCATCGATATGACTCGCAAAATGTGTATCCTCTTTCCCTACTTATGTGGTCTCGACAGGAATGCCTCCCCGAATCAAAATTGTAAGAGTAGCCATGAGGACGATTGAATCACCCATGTTTCCTTTGCTTGCTCCCTAAACTTTTGACGGTATCATACATACCACTACATTCCATTGAACCTACAAATGAATTTAAGTGAGTTAGCTTAAATAAGATAGAAACATGGCATGAGCTAAATAGAGTCCAGTGTTGTGTAGGTGTGTGTATGTATCCTAGTGTCCTCCCATGGACCGTGGACTTGGAGTTTGCTAGCACGGGTGATCTTCTCTATGCAGGTGGCAGGCACTTCATTTGTTAGACGGATGGGGAATGTAATATCCCCCATACTAATGCTACCCAGGCCAATAGAACCAAACTTGTCAAGAATCAGATCGAGATTCCGATAAATGTCATCAAAAGGCGGGATAGGAGCTTCCTCTATTACAGTGGCTAGTGGAGGTTGTATCGGAGTCCACATTGGGACGATCTTTATCTTGGGTCATCGCTTTAGACAGAAAGCTTGGTCATCATCGCCTTCATCTCTAGAGAGCTCACTATCGATATCAACATCATTGTTATCTCCTCCACCACTTATTCCTTCCTTGGTGTTCTCAGGAATCTCTCTAGTCTCCGCAGCAAGACTAGGGACCGGGGGCACTTCTTGGTTGTCATCACCATCCTTCAATGAAGAACCATCATCATCTTCATCACCAGCTTCGAGAACGTAGGCAACGCTAGGATCCACTTCCAAAAGATTATAAGCTTTCAAATTCTCAACAGTAAGAAGTTCCCTCATTTCCCTTTCCTTGAGTGGGACTTGATGGAGAGATGCGAGAGTGCTCACCAAAGCTATTCTGCTAGGCCTTCCCGAGCTATCTGAAAGAACCAGGAATAATCATGTGAGTAACTGAAGTTATATTATCTACATAAAATGGATGAAAGTAAGACTTACGTTTGGACAACCACCTTAGTGTGAAACCATGCGGGTAGTGCACAAAAAAGAATTCATCTTTAAAATAGCTCAATTTGTTCCAGAGCTCTATTACAATTCGACAACCCGCGGAAGATTCTTAATGCATAAGCGAAGGAGATCCTTTTCAATGTTTGAAGCTATACATGTAGCATATCTCTCGAGTGCTCGGCTCACTATTTAGATGGTGGGTCAAAATGATATAAATGCTTTTCGAAAAGGCATAGCTATCGGGACGCAGCTGGGCCGAAGCAAATTTCATGAACTGCAAAATTATCCAAAAAAATTTGCTGAACAACGGGATGGAACTGACCATACACATATATCGGTTACAAGCCTTATATCCCACTGGTGGAAGATGCATCCGCCGATGCCACAAAAGGCGAGCACATCTTCAAATGGAATGCCATGTCTTTCAAATATCCTTTGGAGGGATGCTTCATCAACCTTTGATGCTGGGGAATCCTGGGGATCATCTAAAATAATAGCATTACCCATATCAATGTCAAGGGCAGCCACAACTACAGGCCATCGGCAGGCATGAAAGGAATCATTTCTAAAGGTTGCGCTCCTTGATGACCAGTCGATTGAGTAGTATGTCTTGCTACTAGAACTTTAGTAGAACTGGATTCTCTGTTGGATTCCACATATTTTGATGTTGACAGACATGCTGCCATAGCGGAGAGGTGCTCAGAATATCTATGATCCGTAACTAATAAAGCTTCACACATAAGTGATATCAGACACATATAAGCTATAATCTTCATGCTAGAAAAGATCGTTCTAAAGTCAATGTACCAAATCCAACGGACGTCAACATGTGTTAATTGCTTGTGTCTCGTACATCGATGGGGGGCAGTATAAAGTAGTTAAAGTGTTACAGTGCATGCATTTAACATCGTGTTTTTCAGATTGAACATTTGATAAAAGAATCGAAAAACAGTCCGTTCGAAAGCTAACTTAATATTCGAAGTGAACGTCATCGTTGACAGTCCCAACGAACCATGTGTCATCAACCATGGCATGACCAAACTCGATTATATAATCTCGATTGCTACTCTATGGTGCTTCGGGAGAATTTTAAACTATAATGTGAGTCGCTTGCAACTACTTGAGCCTAAACTAAGTGGGACCTAAAGCAAACCCGAGCCAACATACCCAAGAGTTGAACTAGAGTCATGGTTTGAGGAAACCATGCCAAAGCTCAAGCTAGTCCTTGCTTTTTGCAAGAAAGAAAAGTGAATGTTCAAACCTTGTTGAAAATTTCCTAAGTTAGGGGATCGGTGCCGATCCCTGAGAAGAATGATTCCTCTCCCTGATTCGTGCGTGATCGATGGCACGACGAACAACGAATGCCTCTAGGCAATCCCATCACTCACCATAGTCAAATTGAAGAAATTAGAGGTGAGGATTCTTAGATTGATGCTTTGAGTTGCTGTGGTGACCTGATTCTCAAACTTCATGGTGGCAATCAGAACCACAGCTGCTATGGAAACGGTGGTGGCAGTTTGAGATAATGAGGAACAATAACAACAACAATTCATTATCAAGTTCGAGGTCGAGATCCAAAGTCCGACAATGGTAGCCTTGAAAGCTCGAACTCAAAATAGCAAGTAAATATGGTGGGTGATAAAGTGTGGATGTGGTGCTTATAATAGCACTCGATCTAGAAAATAAAGCTAAAAAACATCCTAAATTTTTGAAGACGGAGATCGGTATCGATCCCTGATTAAGGGTCGGTACTGAAACATATATATATATAAACATATATACATATGTGATATATGCGTATATATGTGTATGAAGGCACGTAGGCATATGAATGTCTGAGCAACAGATGGATGAATATATGTATGTGCATGCAAATCACGCTAAGCTATTGAAGTTCCAAGAGAATAGAGTCAAACTTACAGAAACAGGAAAAGAAAATCGTCAATAAATGGTTTAGAGGGAAAGATAATATCTATTCGAAACACGTCAAGAAACCAAAAGTGCAGAGCCTTTGAATTGTCTCGTTCCAAAATACATCTTGTTAAAATAGGATATACTTTGGGGGGCAAATGTTATCCAACCTTGTGACCAGGCTATAGTCGGGTGCATCAAGTTAGTCAAATTTAGAAGTTATCCGACAAGAATCCATACCGATGACAACCAAGTTCGACAAAACCAAGGAGTGGAACCCAAATGCAACCAAATACACCCCCTATCAATATGCAACGATTTCCAAGTCCAAGGCGAATGAAAGCACGGATCGGTACTGATCCCTAACAAGGGTTCGATATCAATCCTCATTTGCTCATCCATGTTGGCACCTGTCCCATGCTATGCCAACCCAAGGTGATTACAATTAATTACATACTACACGAGATGGTTTGCAAGTTGTGTCAATTACCACAACCACGCCCAAGTCAATTACTGTTGCTCCATCCCTAAACCGAGAAGTTGACTCAGATCCATGCCTTTAACCATGCAAACAAAACAACAAAGACAAGGACTCAAGCAAGACAAACATCCCCAAGAGTTGAATGAAGACCCAAGAAGCAAGTGCAAAGATAGGTACCGATCCCTAAGCATGGATCGGTACTGATCCCTAAATGTTAGTGGTATAGCCAAGATCTCTTCGGTTAACCACTCCAAAACGTTGGGAACGTGGGCAAGAACGTATGCAAGTGATTTACGACTACCTACACCTATAATTAAATGGACATGGGCATAATTTTAGAGGATCTTTTTATCTGTTAACAAGTTATTACATTCTTCTTGTAATTCAACGGATCAACATCGATTCCTAAGAATAATTCTGTAAAAACTCATCAGAGATCTCAACAAAGTTTCAGTGGAAGTAGACGTTTGACTAGAAAAACCACTATAATTGTTGTATATTGTTCTTTTCCCCATTTTCAAGTTATTTTCTTTACTTAATTCTTTACTATTAATCTCTAGATGTTCGTGCAAAATTTTGGTGTAAACAATGAAAATATATACATTAGATTACGTAGAGAACTTGGAAATTGTTCGCTAATATATTTAATATAATTAAATCAATATTTTAAATAAAAAATTTATACACTAAATTTATACAATAAATTATTTCTATATATTTATCAAAAATATTTAATATAAAATATATTTGTGTATGTTAAAAGAGTATTACCATAATATATTAAAATCATATTATTTTAAACATTACATTTTTAAATCATCTAAAACATGACAATCATATTAATTGAATCCATATTGAAAATTAAATTCACTCTTATTATTATAAATTTTAAATTAAAAAGGTTTTACAATAATTATATAATATTATATATAGTCAAAATATATAAAATAATAAATTGAAGTTAAAACTATATAATACATATACTATTCAAAAAACACACACATATATATAGTAATTAATTTTAAAATCAGAAGCTTTAAAAAAGTTTGAAATTTTGCAAAATATAGTAAACCGTTGGACTGGTCTGAGTCCCAACCGGTACACTGGTGATGGGTTTTACTAACAAACCCGAGAGCTATTTTACCATTCCTTTGTCACATTATTCATCCATGTCGTCATTTTTACTCTTCCACTTTGGATTTTACCCCTTTTCTCTAGAACTCTATCCCTAAAATCTCGAATTCCACTCAATTTTCAACAAAAATTACAATTTTCTACAATGACTTGAGAAAGACAGATCTCCTTTACCTCTTTTGTAACTATCGATGAGATTCTTACTAATCAAGTGAAAGAATGGCAAAAAAATAATCGGGACAACATCAAGCGATTCATAGCTATAATGGGGAATAACTCTTTTAGAGGTAGACCGGTAAATCTAGACTCACTTTCCCTATATAATATTCGAAATATATTTATGCAAGCTCAATTAATATTATGGATATGAAGTTTTTTAAAGTAAAAGTTTGTATGTGTTGCTCTATTTTACGCTAATATGGAAGTAGGAGGCGATGATAATAGAATTATAATTTATACGAAGGTTAATGGAGTGGATATTGAGTTTAGTGAAGGTGTTGTAGGTGCTATTTTGGGTATTTCCTCTATGGCATTATTTTGGATGAGCTAGTATAGATGATAGTAATATAGTGCAAAGAATTTTAGAAAGACGGAATGGAAATTGGTCTGCATCAAATCATACCCGCTTAGCTTGAATCATTATTCATATTCTTCAATGTAATTTGATTTCAAAGACAACTATTTTTGATGAAATTAATCCCCTAGTCCGTAAGGCTGCTTATGCTATTCTTGGAGACATTAGAGCCAAATAGGCTCATTCCATTGTGGAGATATGATTGAAAAAGATCAGGAGAAAGGTGGAAGTACAACCCTGATGGGAATCTTATCACTACTATTCTTCAACATTTCCATGTTCCTCTATTACATGAAAAATACATTCAACATCATTATGGCTCTGTATTTGATACCAAAGTTCTTAAAGCTACGAAGATTCATGCTACTTTAGATGAAATTCATGTTAAGACTCCTGTGTAATGACCCGCCCTTCGTAATACCTAAAAGTTGGCATCTCACAACATCACCTTACTTTCTACTACCACAAAAGACAGATTGTCGGGGTAAAATTAGAACAAAACACTAAACCAAGGCATCGATAAGACCTCACAATGTAATTATAACATATAATATACTGAATATACATGAACATAAATAGAATTACAATATATATAAGACCATACTAGTGAAAGTAATTGACATATAAACACCAGTATAGAATAGTCAGAATACGTCAACTCCAAAATAGGTTTGTCATATAACAGGTCTATCATGCAAAGTAAAATTACAATATAATTATACAGATCTGTCATGTACAATAAAATTACAAGTATATATATATCTCAAAACATCGATGCCATGCCTCCAAGATGCTCAACTGCTCACTCTACTAGCGTATCCCCAAAATCACCTAATTCCCAAACTACTCGATTGAGTACCCAAGAGTTGTCATGACATAAACAGACAAAGATAAAACGTGGGTCATACAAATACTATATATCAAAACTATATAAAAATAGACAGGAATAACAATATCACAACCAACCCTCTCCACAAACTTAGCTCTGGGGAAATCCGAACTGCCTATAAACAAGTACAACAAATCCATCTCAAAAGTAGAGGATCATACCATAACCTGATCTTCTCCTGTAACAACAAGTTAGCACAATATCTCATTGCACTATACTAGCCCAAAAACTACAATAATATAGTACCAATATACCATGATCAAACCATGATCCCAAAGCAACGATCACTACCGCTAAGATCGATAAGATACGCCCCAACACGTATAGTCCCTACAGCTAAAACCAAATAGGTACGCCATAATGCATATGGTCACTACTGCTAAGACCAAAATATAGATGACTCAATACCGAAGAACTCTATATCCCAGCCCGATATCATCGAAATCGTGATAAGTCGCTACTAAGGAACTCCATGTCTCAGTCCGCTATCATTACAAATCGTATATGACTCGCTATTGAGGAACTTTAAGTCTCAGCTTGCTATCATATCAAACCTAGATGACTCGCTACTGTGGAACTCTATATCCCAATCTGCGATCATCAAAATCGTGGATGACTTGCTACTGTGAAACTCCATGTCCCAGCCCGCTGTCATCCCAAATCGTATAGGATCGCGCACGGCTCAAGTCGCCATAGCCTAAAACCCACCTGATAACTCTAACAAAGCCCCGTACTAACCCAAATTGCATTCCAAATCGAATGCATGACCCTAATGTCATAATACTCACCTAGTATACTCTTTCCGTCTACCAAAAATCTATGGTTTTGGAATACGTGCCAAGGTGGGTCCCGCGGGGGCCCCAAAATCAAATTACTCCAAAACCTACCAAACTTTCCTAGATGGTAGCCTTCAGAAAATAATGAACACAGGTATAACAGTGCCTTAATCCGAGTCCGTTTGAGAATGTTTTTGCATTTTTAATTTTCGATCGAAAAATTCAAACAGCAGGCCCATAACATCTATGACGTTGTCTTAGACGTCTGAGAGATGTTGCTGTTTTTCCCAAGTTCATCTCAGATGTCTAACAAGTGTTATGGTTGTTTGGAAACCTACTGTGGGCAGAAGTAAATCTTCAAACGCCCGCTCGTGATACGCTCATCCTTTAACATCAAGTCACCATCATACCACTTTTATAGAGTCTGATCCCATCACACCTAAGGGTTATTATGATTTGCGAGAGCTTCGACTGCTAATTTCTCCAGAGATGGTATCCATGTTTACTTGTTTTCCATTGCATTTCAGACATTTACTTAGCATTCTGCTATATTTTTACACATTGTGACATTCTGTTATATTTATGCAATTTGTTACACTCTATGATATTGTGATTTTCATGTTATTCGTTCTGTGACTGTGTTCTGTGAAATGCATTTTGTATTATTATGGTCTATTTTCTCATTTTTATGATGACAAGGATGGAGAAATATATGTACATATGCATACATTTAGGGGAAGTACAAATATATATATATGCATATATTCAAGGGGATTATAACATTCATATCAATATCAATTTAGTACTATTTGCATGAATGCATATGCTGAGTTGTCATCATCAAAATGATGGAGAATGTTAGAGACAGATTTCCTGCATTTTGATGGTGACAACTTCATAGCAAAAAAATAGAAGAGGCAATATAAAAAAATCCCATATTGAAGTGGAGAATGCTTACAACCTTATCGGAGTATCAATGAAGAAGAACCATTGAAGACTTTAATTTGATGAGTCCGTTGCCTTAGGTATATCTTGTTAAAACCCACAAGAATCTCATTATAGCATGTCAGGCTTTAAAGTTGCTAAAATTAATTTTTAATATTTTTCCAAATTTATTTTGAAAAAATAAACAAACTTTCAATTTATGAATCAGTTCTTTAATTTCTACTTATCCTAAAACTCTTGCACGCTCAAGTTCAACAGGATTCTTGTGAGTTATAGAATCTTTGTACTCAAGTTAGCAAATTAGTATATAGAGATACAATTGTTGTTGAAGACTATTTTCTTTTTGAATTAGAAAAAAGACCTATTCAACGGCTAAGGCACCGTGTAAACCTATTCCTCAAGATGAAGTGAAGGTGTTAGCTAGTGAAAAGCCAGAATAGAGATTTTGAGAGAGAACGTAGGACACTGCTTCGAACAAGTATAAAAATCCTATGTGCTAATATTGCTTACTTTATTTTATTTCTGATTAGATAGTTTAATTTACACACACACACCGTTAACTTAGCCATATACATGATCGAATAAATTTTTAGTTGGGCTTGCCCTGAAGTTGCCTAGAGGCTAGTTTCCTCTTCATTGCATCCTCCAAATCTATGTCCTCAAAGATGCATTTGCAAGTTTCTAACCAATCATACACTTCGATGGTTGATTCCATTCCAAGAAAAAGTTTGCCAATAAAACTAATGTAGTCTTTTCTTAACTTAGAAAACTCAGCCCTCGACACTTACACCGGAGCACCAACTCCAATAGCCATAGCAGGAACAATTATTTCGGCATTCTAAAGCATGTTCCTCATTATGTTATTGAAAATAGCCTACATATCGAGGTTTACATGTGCCTCATCGCCCGCTCCCTGCTTTATGCTAGAAATAAAAGTCCTAGCAGCATTCCTTATCCATCGGCTCATTCTTATAAGCTATAATAAGAATGTCCAGACTCTCAAAAAAGAATTGGCCGTGTCCATAAATGTAATGCGATATTGTATAAATCACATATACTATATATACTACTATACAGTTTTGAAAACAAAAATATAACAAATACGCCCTTTCGGATATTGCTTGATCCATTCTAAGGTGATAGCACCTACCGTATCTTTAATTGATCCAAGTATCAACTTAGTTCAACTACGCAACCTAAGCTTTGATACCAAACGTGATGACCACCCTAGACCTTCGGTACCTAATGCAACCTATAAGTCACCTATAGCGATACCTGACCAAGGATGATAGCCAAGGTAGTAAAGTAACAAAAATCCAATTACAGAACATGTCATATATCTCACAATGCAAGAATAAAATAGAATAATCAATCACAAGTATAAAACAGGCCAATATAACCATATGAGCCATAAATAAGAACATTTGAGTGCAACATGTTCACAAGACTATACAAAACAGAAATAATAGAGCTATATATCCCAAATCTCCAAATAAACTTTGTAACTATCTATAAAGTAATACAAGTGCAGATACAACTCCATAATACTGCATAGCGCAATATAACTCCAAATATAGATATAAGAAAGCATAGCCTCCAGCTCATACTTTGTATAGCTCCATACACTATCCAGCTCTGTTATCCTTAACCCACTCATTTAAAAGTACATAAGATACTATGAAGCAAAGCATAAAATCTTAGGTTAGATAACATTCTGGTATGAGCGATACATCATCTCAAAATACTATAAAAGCCATATATAGTAAATAAGAACATATGGTATGTAGAATCATACCTGATATGTCCCTTCATCCAACAAATTAGCATAATAACATAGAATATGCTAAGCTACGATCACATATGTGTGTAAAATACTAAGTACAATACAGGGTGTCGGGGTATAACACAACAATATGACATCCATATCAATCACACAACAAATATAGCAACCATCACACAACCTTGCATCTCTCGCTCATGTGCGTTGGACATACGATAACTCTTATAACCCATGTAGATGGTCAATGACTATTCAACGTCGTAGATGCTCCACTCATGCCTACACAAATGGCTAGGGACTGGGAACAATAGATGTCCAAAATGTGGGTAAACATAGACTACTCGGGGTACACATAGACTACCCAATCCCAAAAATGAGCATCTTAACCTTAGAATTATCCATTGATCCCTTAGCATATGTACCACCTATAGTAAAACCACTTCTTATTCTACTTCGCAAGCTGTCACACAGATCAGTCCATTATTGGATGCCACGGTCACTCACCCGGTCAAGTCATCGAAATCACTAAATTAGTTGTCATTCAATAGCCATAATTCATCTTGAATCCTCTACCCTAACCCCAAGACAACAAAAAAACCTAAAGTCACCCAATGTTTGACTCGGGCAGACTCATGAAAAACCCAAAGCAATCCTGAATCCTACCTGAGGTCATATGCCAACTCCATATTCCATCTCCTTTGTCTAGTTTAACTAATGCCCGATCAAAAGTAACATACCCCTCGAACCGAAGCCAAGTGTTGAATCCAAATTACTGCTTGGTACCTAAATCTCCGACAAAGTTTTCCTATCCGGCTGCCTTGCCCGGAGTTTTTCCACCACCGACCTGTAGCACCACCATCCCTGGCCCAGAGCCAAACCCAAACCAACTTTCTTGCTTGGCTATTTCATCATCGACCATTGACCCAGAGCAGTCCCTTCCATGACCTAAATCCATCTACCTTATGACACCAAGCCAAACTGCAAGCCTCACACCAAATTAATATAGCACCTCTAATGCCTTGATTTTGCATCGATTTCATCATTACACTTACTACTTTGATCAACGTGCATTATGCATCCATGTGGCCCAAACACTCTAGAACCCATCCGTCAAAGTTTGATTCCACGCCTATGGATCTCCCATCCTTTGTATACCGAACTAGGGAGCACGTTGTTATTCTTTCTTCACGGAGACCCTCGATAACAAAATCGCTCACCGCCTCCAATTTCCTCCGATGAGCATTTACAATCGTTCAAACACAAAAATAACATCCAAACAAACATCAAACAACATTCAATAACCACCAGAACATTCAAACATTGATTAAAACATGGAAAATCATCACAAAATGCTTCTATAATATAGCCTAATGCCTATATTGCCAACCACACATCAAAATAACATGCTTAAACTACTTTAGATCGTTTTAAATTCGTTTTTACTTTAGGTTGGGTTTCAAAACAATACAATAACCTAATTTTGACTTTAAAATGGAGTTAAAATATGTCAAAATATATACATCCATATATAGTAAGTTGTGAGACGATAAATCACTCACTACACATTAAAAAATGAAATAATTGTACGCAAAACAAGACAAATCCAAGAATAAACATCAAAGCTTCAAAATTTTCTCTCTAAAAATGTTGGCTTGATGATCTCTTGCTAATCTCATTGCTAATCTACCTTTAATCTAAAGATTTTGCTTGATTTGAAAGAGATTTGAGAAGGTTTTGGCGAAGAAGAATTTTAGTGGAGGTTTAGATCTATTTTGAAATGATGGGAAATGATTTAGGGATGCTATACCAATATAAGCTCCAAACCTTAAATTGGTCATTGGGCCTCAACAAAATCTCACTAATTAAATATTAAGATGCCCCAAAAGCTGCCTTACTTCAAATGACCATATCTCCTAGCTAAAAAGTCCAAATCGCTATTCTGACTATTGTATGGAAAGAGAAACCATCATATGTTTCCAATTGAAGTGGAATCGGGTGATAATAATTCAGCTACTATCAAAAGTTATAGTAGTTATAAATTTTAATCGATAAAATCATCCAATAAAATTTCTCGAGGTAAAAAATATCACTACCCAACACTCCTCAAGGTTATAAACTCATAGACCCTTTTTTAAATATTAAAAATAATATTTATGATTCTCCAATATGTAAAACATGGGTCATTACATATGATCACGAATGATTTGGGTATTAATGTATTTATATAATTGGTTACCTAAGGTTGCGAGAAAGGATAAACATAAAGTGCCATATATTGCACTAACACAAATTTGAATTGAATATTCTCATGTTCGTGTTTTGTTTCCTCAATACATAATGAAATATTAGTATGGCACATCTCTACGTCAATAATTTATCTATTTGATACCACACGTTTTAACAAGTGAGTTTATATAATCGAATATGAGGAACTTTAATAAGGGGAATAAACATCATACATCACTTAATGAAAGAAATAGGTTAAAACATGTAACCTGCTAAAGTGAGGATTTGGACTCTATATACCCAAAAAAGTTAACGATGAATCGAATTTGTCAGTTTGAGACAATCAAGGTGAGAGAACAATTAACATGTAGGATAAAACCTATAAACCATATGAAAAGAATAAGTGGGTTGAATGCCTATAAAACCATGTAAATGAGAACATGAAATCCTCATATGATCAACGATTAAGATATCGGTAGATCAAATTAGTCTATCTAGAGTAATCGAGCTAAATGTTGGTATGTTAAAGTAATTGACTTTATGATTTATTTGCCTAATAAAAATATTGTATTGCTTTGACTTTGAATTATTGAGGATCCATTTGGTTTCATTTTGAGTTTTATGTTTGCGTTTTCAAAATTCATTACAAAATATTGGAAGATGGAGGAAAATACTTAATTTTAAGTTATTATGATGATGATGGAGGGATGGAGGAGGGGATAGATGGACGGTGGAGGGGCGATGGAGGGATGGATCATTTCTCACGCTTTTGTTATTTTCCAAAATATGAAAAACAAACTAATTTGTTTTTTATTTTTATGTTAACCAAGGTTCTAAGTTCCGGACGCAATGCCGGAATCTCGTCCATTTCGGTCTGGTTCTGACGTGAACCGGTCCGGAAATCCATCAATACTCCATTTCGAATTGTATCATCAAAAAGAAAAAGAAAATGATGCATCAACATGAAATAGAATCGATTTTGAGCTATCAAACCATATCAGCCTCAAACAAAACACAAACAGTAAAATTACAACACCAAAATCAAATTACCTTATGTTGCTATTTCGAATTTTCATCTACAAAGAAGCTTAATCATGTTGGCAAAGCTTTGGAAGCACGAAAGAATTTTTGTTTTTCTTTTTATTTTGGAACCAGAGTTTTCAAAGCTAGGGCAAGTTGGTTAAGGGTTAGATTTGAGAAAGAAGAAGAAATGAAAGAGGAATTTGGGTTTGTGTCATGTTGCTTTGTTGGGCTGAGTTTTGGGCTGTATAATAAATTAGTGTAAGGAAGTTTTGGATTGAAAATAGTTACGATATATTATTTAATATAAAATAAGCTGTATCAAGAGATTATATTAGTGTATTACAATTGTTTTATGTTATAATTTTTAAAATTAATCAATATATTTTGAAAAAAGTACCAAAATTTGCAAATTTAAATTTGTGCAAAACTTCTGAAATGGGACCGAAATTTCAAAACTTTCCAAAGACCGGAACCGAAACGGAAAACAAAATTTTGAACCTTGATCTCATTTTCCAAATTAGTTATTTAAAAAAAAATACATGTGTCAGGTGTTTGTTTGTTTGGACAAAAACTCAAAACTAAAAATGGTAAACCAAATGGGGCCTAAAGTTCTAAACTGTAACGACCCGTAAATTTTAGTGGTTTTATTTAATATATTTAATTGAATTTTTGTGAAATTTTAAACAATAAAATTTTGAAATAAAAATTTAATATTTGGAATACGTCTATTTAAACATAACAAATGGTAAATTTTCAGCTGATAATATTGAAGTTTATTTTCTTGTGTAATTTTATTTCAATTTAAATCAGTTAATATTTGAAGATAATAAAATGTTTTCCAAACCTGAATATTTTTATACAATAAATTTGTAAATCACTTTCTGAGTGAGATATCATATTTCGTTTCTCCAGATTTGAACTGCTATTGCTCCATTTATCTTATTTCTGATATTTTGCAGCATTTTCGGTACCGATATCGACTTTTGATCGGATGATCGTAACACTAATATCTGTATACCATTTTGATCGTCTCGTTGTGTTGATCTCTGCGGTATATTCATTTGTGCCTTTTGAAGTCCGATACATGACGAAATCGGTGAAACGATCAGTCGTAGTGGTCCCGTGTTTCGAGCTTTTCACTTTCTTAAACCTATTCATATATCCACTTGACCAACCTGCCTTTAAAATTCCCAGATATTAATGTCGAACTCTTGCCATTCCATCGGTTCGTACTTTGCTTTTGGTAAATTGTTTTAGTTGAGAATATTGTAAAATATATTAAATTATATTTGTATTAGCCTGTAGCTTGGTCCTTCATCATTTCCTTGCACGCAAAGACTTCTCCTCTCCCCATACTCATCTTTCCTTCATTTTATTTTTCTTTGTTTTAAGTTTCACGGCCAAATCACACTCCACTAGGTCGACGTGCTTCCTCCATCACCTCTTGAGCTACCGCAGCTGCTCCTCCTCCTGCTCCATCCCGTTTATTCCCTTGAGTCATTCTTGCCTTCAGTCGAAAACCCCAGCATGCCTTCGCCCTAGTCTATATTACGTAAGTTATAAAAGTGTTAAATTATTAGTATATGAATTAGTTTTATATATTATACTATTTGAAGTTATATGATGTGAACCAGACTTCTTTTTGGTGTACGTTCTATATATTATACTGTTGTATGAGTTCTATTGAACTGTTTGTATAGTGTACGTTATACTAATATATATGCCAGTTTAAAATTTGAGATAGGTAAATGGTATAATGTGTTCGTGTAAATATATAAGCGTATGTATATAGTTATGACTGTAGTTTGTATTCAATTTATTTAATATGTTTAAATATTATATTATATAAGTTTTTATATGTGTTTTATTGTGTAAGTTACAACATTGAATTCACGCATAAGTGTGTAACTGATGGGATACATATATTAGTTTGAATATATAGATATAATTTACAGTTCAGTTTGAATATATATTCTAAGTTTCCTGTATATATTATAGAAAATAAGATCTGTTTATATAAGGGTTCATATATATGTTATATAGGCTAGTATAAGTGCTGTGTGGTCTGTTAATATAAAATAAAAGTTTATACAGTGATATTTTATAAAGTAGATTACGTTATAAAGGTTATATATATGTCATATATATTCTGTTGGTATAGTTTATATGGATATACATGTTTGCATTGAAAAAAAATATACTGTGTTCATAAGTTTTGTTACAGGTATATGTATACAAATTGTATATATAATGATTTTTGATATATATATATATATATATAATTAAGCTAACTTATGTGATCATTTACTTGAATATATAAGATTTTGTTAAGCCAACTACGTCTATATAAGATCTGGGTTTGGTATTGACACTATATTTTATTTTGCTGTAGTGTCTGCATAATATATTTGGGTTGTTGTTATATGTATGTTTAAATTTAATATAGATTTTAAATATATATTTTTATTGAGATTTTTTTTATTATGTGGTTGATTAAATAATGATTTTGAAATGTATATATATATTTTTAATTTAAATGTGTTGTATTTAGAATATGATTATATATATATAGATATACAGTTATATATATATATATATGTGTGTGTGTGTGTTCACTTATAATATTTATCTTCATCGATCCAGTTTTGATTTGATTTCGTCTATTCCAAGCTGTTAGATCTGTCCGTCGAACTCGTGTCTATCTTGTCTTGCTTTGCTTTGGAATTCGTGCTTGGATCTGTAACTCATTTCATTGTCTATTCTCTCTAGCCTCGAAAGGTGAGCAATCACTCACGATTAATGTTCTTATATTTATTAAATTTAATTTCAATTGAAATGTCAATTGAAATATACTACTGCTAGTTATTTACATTGCTATATATATGCTGTTATCTGTATCTGTTCACCTGTGACATCTGACACCCTTATCTGTTATTTATATTGATGATATATGCATGTTACTGATTATTATATTATTATCATATCTGTTATCACTCTGCAAGTTCCCTGTTAGTATAGAATTCACTATGGGTTGAAATGATACATACCCGAACGATCTGTAGAATAGAAGAAAATCGTTATGGGTTGAAATGATAAACCCAAGCGATTTTCATTGAATTGAATTTGGGATTGTGGATTGAAATGATATATACCCGTATATATATTTAAACTGCGGATTGAAATGATAAATATCCGTATCACTTGACCATAGGATAGAAAATTATATACAGACGCCATTGGTCTATAAAGAAATATTTTGAAAATGATTTCTATGGTTTTGAAAAGAAATATTTTGAAAATGATTTCTATGGTTTTGAAAAGAAATATATGGTTTTAATAAATATTGATTTCAAAGATTTATTAAGGTTGATTTAATAAAGTTGAGATATAACATGTTCAAATATATAGTTTATAATGATTCAGGTTGGAAATAAAAATTTGAAATTGATTTGAAAGTATATATATTTAAGAGTTTTTCTTAAAATTGAAATTAATTAAATTTGAAATTTTAAAGCTATGATTTTATAACTTAAATTTGATTAAAAGTGACTTAAATGAATATTTCAAATTTATATAAATTTAAATGGGATATTTTGTTTATTTAAAGTTGTAAATTGAAGCTGTATTTAGATATTATTAAAATGATTAAGTAAATATTTCAAACTAATAATAGTAAAGTGAATTTGATATATATAAAATTATCGAATTTAGTTTTGAAATGTTGAATATTTAAAGCTTTGAAATATATTGAAATTAAAAGGTTTATTTTGTGTTTCAAATCTGTATTTGAAATCGATATAATTTGAAATGATTTATTGAGAAACTGAATTGGGTGGAAATTTATTAATTGAGATTGAATTAAGTTGAATTTGGAAGTCAAGTTGATTTGAATCGATTTGTGAAATTTGAGGAAGCTATTTTATTATATAAAGTATTTTTAAACTATATCTAAAACTATCTATATTTTTACTTTATAAATTATTTTAATATAAACTATTTTAATATAAATCATTTTCAATATAAATTATTTTATTATAAACTGTTTTAACTTATAACTATTTTATATAAACTATTTTATTTTATAAACTATTTTATTTTATATACTAATTTTTATATCTAAACTGTTTAAGAGGAAAGTGTTATGGATTCCAAAATGCTATGATTTCAAAGCTATGATTTCAATGTGTTATGAATTTCAAGGTTTTGATTTCCAAAGTGTTTTGATTTTAAAGACTTATGATTTCGAAAGCGTTATAACTTTGGAAAGTGATATGATTTTGGAAATGATATATTGAAGTGAAAATGATATCGTACTGATATGGTTTTTGAAATGGAAATGATATTTTGGTTTTGAAGTATAAACTATTTTGAAATGACCGCGGTGTTATAATAACGTTTGGTTATTAAAGAGACTGGGATCAGATATGGGCATACTCTCTGTCGATACCGAAAACCACTTTAACAACTGTGTACGCGGTGGAGATTCCAGAATGAAGTAGGATGGTGGCGACGATTCTATATGAGGTATATACGTGGACCTAGCTCCCGTGAGTTGGCATAAGGTGGCTAAAACAGGAGCAATTGACGGGTTAATGAGGTAGCTCCTATGATCGGAAACACTCCATCGTATGCCATTCTATTACTTTGTGGTTGATTTGGTGCGCACCCTTGATTCGGGAGTGTGGCTCGAGGTGTGCGCTTGCTGCGGCTCTGCGTTACCACCGACCCGAAAGTGTAATTGGTATATCTACCTTGGCATTGCCTAGTTGTGCCGTGTCACCTACCCTAGCGTGCTTTACTACGAGTTTGATTTGTGTCGTACCTATGGAGTATCCTCTGGTAGCTCCAGTTTATGGGGTATTACGGTACTGTATAGACTATTGGCACACCTAAAAATGTGTTAAGGTGGAAAAGGTAAAGACTTAACGCTATTTTTAAATAGTATACTTTACTATAGACATTATTATAATAGCGTATATTACTACATAGTAGATAGTTTAACGGATCCTTAGAGGGTGGTTATCCCAAACATCCTTTAAGTTACTGGACTTTAGTTGATATTTCACTTGAGTTGGATTTATTGATATAAGAATGTTAATCCTGACTCGAGTGTTTTGTGTTTTGCTTTACGCTCGGGTCAGACTGAGTGATACAGTATTCGAGACTCACCTTTGGAGTTGGAGCTTCGCTTTGAGATCCAGCTATCTATCCAGCTTTCAGTTATTCAGTTGATTCCAGTAATGTATTCAGATTTTGTATTTGACTATTGTATTGAGACATCTATGTATTCGAGACTTCTGTTGTATCTTGTTTAACTCTGTTATATATATAGTAGCTTCATGAACTACTATTCTTTTGTTTCCGCTGCATTATTATTATATTACTCTGTGTCTGTGATTCTGTGATTATTTATTTACTGTAAATGCTGAGTTTTGCCAAATTTAAATTAACAACCTGATATTTTGAGCAATTCAAATTCGACATGTATGGATGCGAATGGTTGAAAATATCGGGATGTTACATAAACCCTTATGTACACACCATAAAAGTTAATATAGTCAAAGCTAAATAGGTAGGGTTACCAGATATAGTATAATCAATAAAACTCCATTTTGAGTAGAATTACACCATAAAGATCCTCATGTGTTCATTTTCGTTAGGTTGTACAACCAACAACATTGTTGTGAGATCATACTTCACAAACCATAATAAGTTGAACATCAATGGAATATATAACTTAGATCATATGCCTAACCCAAATTGACTTGGTCACATAGTTGACTTAGAAGTGAGATTGGACCTTACACGACCAAATGAACTTGGCTATAATCGGCTTATAAGTGACATTAACTTTACTTATCCCAAATGCACCTGGCATAAGTTTGATAAAGATGGGGCAATGAACTTCAACTTAGCATAAATGAAACTAAACATACATATGTATGTATGTATATATTATGTATGTATGTATGTATGTATGTATGTATGCATTGCATAATGAACGCATGAGAATTCCCTCTCCAAACTACTTTAAATTTGCCTGTCTTTTCACTTACTTACATTGCATTTGACTTATTTCTTATCTCTCTTTAATTTAGGCAAGCACACCTTCAAGTATCTAGTTTTTTTAACTTTTACATAGATAGAAATTTAACTCCAATAACAGTGATTGTAAAAGAATGCATATGCTCATGAATTAGGTATAACACAGTTTGCTCTAAAAGATGAGAAACCCAAATTTGAATTATTCTAATCGATTATTTCTAAATGTATGTTTAATGTCCTCCATTTTGTACACTACATTATTATGAGATACTTCACACTAGGGCTTCAGTTTTGACCCTTTTGTTTTCTAACTAATGTCTATTTTTTACTAGTTTAAGTTGACTGTCAGGGAAAGTTTTGAGTAAAGGAAGGATGGAGACCTGTCTTTAGGAGTTTGGGTGGGATATGATATTGTAAATATATAGCAGTACAACAATATAATGGTGGAAAAAAATGACCGTTACAGTGTATAATTCCAAAACAAAATGTTTGTTATAATTTTTATTAACAAAACAAATAATGATGATGTGGTAAATAATAAGTTATTTGCATTATTTACAACATTTGTACAATGATGAAAGCTAAACTTTGATATGTTTTACATTTAATTTTTCTATAGAATAATTATTTCTTTTTAATACTTGAAAATTTTATAATATTAGATCTCCAATTTAAATTGCATTTGAAAGATATTTATTAAATTGCAAATGTTTTTGAAATTCATATTGATTTATTTGTTAAATAACTATGAAAATTCAGGTAACTAAAACTTGCTTGAAAATTGACACCATTGAAATATTAGATCCAATAAACCTTTTTAGTTAAAGTACAAGTTGTATGAAGTTAGTTATCATCATAGATTTATTTCAATCAAGCACCAAAAAAGAACTGTTCACATAAACTATCTTCTTCAAATGTCTACTAATATATAGCACTCTTATTCTGATTAGATATCAAATATCTTGAAAACTTATCACAATTGTAATCTATAACGAAGGCCTTTTTCACCCCCAAATGTCGACACTAATACATCCATGGTATTCATGTGCCAAGCAACCAAGTGCCGAAAAGGCAGAACATTATGGTAAAATAAAAGAAGAAAACAAGGAACAAGAAAGAAGAGAATACAATATCAGAATCTCACAACGGAACGATAACATATAATATCAAAATGATACTTTTACAATGGAAAATTGTATAGATGGAATAATCAGAATAAACTAACATATCATCAGCCTGGACAGTTATAACAACCTATCCTCATAATTGCTGATATAAAAATAAACAAAGTAATGCAGCGGAAATAAAACTTACGATAGGTAATCATTCAGCTCCTCTCTCCAAGAGTTCCAATGATCATAAATGAAATCTGGAAATAAACACGGGGCTGACCTGAGCATTATATGAAGAATAACATCCGGATCAGTCTGGTAAACTAGTGTGAGAAAACTCAAGTAATTTGAATTATTATATTTGTAAAACCCTTTAAAGAATAAAGGTATCTCGTAAGACCATTATCTCAACAAATTTTAAAACATGTATGGTTTCCATCATTCACTTCCAAAACATAGAACCCATATAGTAGTTTTGAAGTGATATTCTGTAAGTAAAACACTAACCGATCCTGGACTCTTTAAAACCAATTGATGAATTTTCGGTTAACTCAATTTCTGTTCTTTTAGAAGTAATCAAAAGCTAGAGGCATTCCGTACCAATACTCTTCCCCGGGGGTTCTTATTGGTATAAATCTGCGAAGCAATCCATATACTTCCTAAGTTAAGTTTTGGTCAAGGTCGGTAGTCGACTGATCGACTAACGAGTCTTGAACACTTGCTTATGGGAATCAAGGTTCCACACTTTATATGTTTCCGACCTTTTTCCTTAACTATTCCTCGGCCTAGAAGAATGCAGATAAGTTAGACCTCTATTGCTCCATCCCTACCTAAACATCTGTCTTGACTCTCACAAATAGAGAAGCTTACTCGGTCGACTTTTAGTGTTAAGCACATTAGTACTAACATATAATAAACAATCAAATTAAGGTCATTACATAGTCGTTAGTTATCATCCAAGTATAATCAAGTCACATGAATGACTTTTAATCCCTTTATAATTAATTTAACTTTTATTAATTAAAACCCTTTTTAGTAGTAAAACATCTTTTTATCTAATAAAACTTCTTTTATAAATCAAGCCTTCCTTTATTAATTAATACTCTTTTATTAATTAAAACCTCCTTTACATACTTGTAAAAATATATTATATTTCTCTTTATAAAAGAAATATACTTGTCTTTACAAGTTTAACTGTCAATTTATTTTTTAATACTTAAAAGTATTCATATATTTATTCTAATGGTATAAGTGTATTCACAAATCATTTAACAAGTTTTACTTACTTGGAATATAAAAAAGAGATTAAAACAATTACTACCAAAAACATTGTTATAATAAACTCCTTATCTTTTATAAATTAAACATATAACATTTTCTATCTCTTTATAAAAGATTTCAACACTTGTTATTATCTTTAAAATTCCATTGTTAAAGATTTATAATATTTCTTCCAAAATATAATTCAAGGGTTTAAAAACAAATGTTGCTAAAACATTATTTACTACAAACCCAAAACCATTCCATTTAATCATTATCTTTTAAACTCTCCTATTAAAGGTTTAATTACATTTAAGGGTTAAAGACAAGTGTTACTAAAAACAAGTGTCACAACAAACCCAAACATTTTATACTTTGAAAACATTCCTCTTTAAAACTCCCTTCTTAAAGATTTATTTATATTTAAGAGTTAGAGACAAGTGTTGCTCAAAACATTTTTCATAAAAAATCCAAAACCATTTACATGTATTTTTCTACAAAATATCCATTAGTAAATATCTAATTATATTTCCAAGTATAATTAATAATAAGGGTTAAAAACAAGTGTCGCTAAAAACACTGTTTACAACAACCCAAAATTATTTACTTATCCATTAATAACTTTAAACATGTATTTAATGATCAAAGCATATCCACACTTATTAGTTAAGGTAATACACTTTTAAATAATTCCTCAAAACCATTTATTTTATCTCAAGTGTTAAAATCCAAACTTCCTTTATTATATTTATAAAATATTTAATTTAATATTTAAAACTTATATACATAGAAATATCATTAAAATACTTACTAATATGTTAAAATACTTTTAAAACTACTTGAAATATATAATAATTATTGATATAGAATATCATGTAGAAATAAGGAACTTTGAAATAAATAGAAAAACAAGTTTTAATTTTAAAAGCTACTTAGTTTAAAAATTCATAGTTAATTGTTAAAAATATATTTAAACTCAAAACCAATTTTATAATTCTCTATTATAAGTTAGAAAACAGTCATAAAAAGATTAGAGAAAAATATTAAATTATATATCATTTTAAAACAATTTATATCTTCAATTTACAATGGTAGCACTTCTAGAAGTGCTGCCTAAAGTTCTGTCACTAATTTTATCACATTTTTGCTACAACTTTGTGTCTAGTTTTCAATATCTTAACAAATAATTTTAGATCCATTCTTTTTAAAATAGTTAGTTTATTTTTGGTATTTGAAAACCACGAAGAAAAATCCCAAAGAATATCTTTTAATTATTTTAAAGAACTTCCCGAAAATATGGTATTTTACCGAACTGCACTTATAGCGACTATTTCACTATAATTTTTTGCACTTCGTTCAGCTAGCTATCAAATGAATTAGGGTTCAAACTTTTCCAATAAGAATAATATATTATCTGCTTGATTAATTGCTAAAGAAACTCCTATGAAAGTTTCCACAAAAATGCACGTTATTTTCAAAGACAGACTATTTTTAAAAGTCTCACTATGGCGACCTTCATTTTACTTCAATCTTTTGTTACTTTGATTTACTTCTTCTATAACTTTTCAAAACATATTTCTTTCTTTTTCAAAACACTTATAGAGGTGTAGATAATAACCAAATGAGTTATTAAATCACCATTTTCACAAGTTATAGTTCAAGGGATTCAAAGTGCCTTTATAGCGACTATCGCTATACGAACAATTCCGTATTCAATCCAATATTTGTTATCATGTTATTATATATATATATGATTCCAAGTTCCAACCGTACCACTACTAAACATACACATCAATATATCCATTTTAAATTTTCAAATGAACTTATCACAATTCAATGGTTTAGTAATCAACCACTTTAACAATTTATATACTATTTAAAGCATATAGTCAAGGGTTTAACTTTAAGTGGTTAATGTCTATTATTATTAATATAGAGAAAAAATATTAACATGTGATTTGACAAAAAATTTCAAGAGATTAAGCAAGCAAATATCAAGTAATATTTCAATTTAACTTGCAACCAATTTATAGTGTAACCAAAGTGGGATTAACTCACTTTTATCAATCCATATTTCTTCCTACCTACCAACCTTCTTTTAAAACAACACTTCATCTATCATTTTATACTTCATCCTAACATCACCAAAATCCATTCCTTCCTCCTATGAACTCCACGCTCACCCTCCCTCATCATCAAGGTGCTCACAGCCTTCCTCCCCCTACACCATAGCTCACGCACATTACTCCTTCCATCACAATAGTATTTGGCCTTAGCCTCCTCTTTATCCACCACAAATGCTCACAAACTCACGGCCAAAGGCCTTTTTATCTTCATAAGGGTGCACAGCCCAAGGCCAAGAAGAGGAGGAGAAGTGAAGAAGTGAAGAAGTTATTTAGTTTGTAAAAATATGAGTGAATATGAGAGGGTATTTATAGGCTTAGGAATTTGAGGTAAAATTGTGCAAAACCCCCACCTTAGCCATGAAGTTAAGCATGTATGACCATGCTCTTACACAGGCATGTTTTCCTTAAATCGAGGAGTGATTTATGGGTTCTTTTATCCTTAATGTTCTCTTAATTAAACATGGTTACTTTTAGTTAATTTTAGCTTAGGAAAATATATGTTTAATTCTTATCATATGTTTACACATGATAACTATTTTAAGTTGCAATATGTTCACACAACTTGTATTGTATAAAAAGTTCATTTTTAACAAAATGTTTTCAAGTCACATATTCAGTATTTATCCAAAGTTATTTTTGTAAACACATTTACATTAGTTGTTTATTAAAAAGTGTTTAATAAGGTTATAAAATCATATTTAATCACATTAAATCTTGGATTCAAATATTTAAATAATTCAGATATTTAAATATGAAGCGTTCGAAATTCCAAGTCGTTACATTCTTCCCCCTAGAATATTTCATCCTCGAAATTCCAACATAAAAAATCCAAGAAACAACCATACTATAATACTTAACAATATTACTCTTATTAACAAATAAGGCCAATGGTTTGCCCAAAAATCTTCTCATCGCGTAAGGATGATAAATAAACTACAAATCTTACCTTTCGCTCAATAGCCTTAGGTTATTACTTAGTCGATTATTCATATTACCTTAAACAATCCGAAGGTTCTTTTCCCGAACTTGCCACAAGCCAAACAACATAGTATGTAATTATACTTAAGCTCGTATGATGTATATATATCGTCTCTACGCAATATTGATCTGACCACTTGCTCGATCACATGCATTTCACTTTTGAACTAGTATATCTCACTTGACTTCTTTAGTGCAGACTCCGATTTGGTTCCTTGATTGGACACCTCCATTCTCCTTACATAGCAATAAACTACGATAGAAAACTTAGGGATCATCTCAAGAATCCATATCAAGTGTTCGCCGTCAAAAAGTCTAGTAAAAATCCTTGTTCGGATCGGTGTATACCACCTATCATGTACTCGAGTTCTAGACCAAAAACTGTCATGAAAATAAAACGATATATATGCAACTCACACATAACTCAATTGGTTACTTAACCACACAAATTTCATTCCAATTCTAATTTATTTACACAAAATAATTTCTTATGTAATATTAAAATCATTTATGCAACATTTTTTAAAACATTACTTAAGTTTATAAACATTTCATAAAGACTTATCTTTATAAAATATTACTTAATTACATAATCTTTCCAAAAACCATAACTTTATTAATAAATATTCATAAAATTTTAACTAAATTTTATAAACATTTTTATAGCAACTTAACTTTATTAATAAAATATTTCTTAAAATATAATTTTAATTTAAAACATTTCAAAACTATACCCTATGAGTATATACAAAACATTCTTTTACAATCTTACTTTCTAAAATTTCGACGAAGACCAAAAATAAATTTGGATCTTATAATTGAGTCAACCTTTTAGACTTTTTTATCCATTGGGTTAAACAAGTAGCTAGGTAGAGTAAGACTCGGGTATCCAAACTCAAGACTAGAGTCTACTTTCCTTAAAAGAACCTAAAGTAAATATGTGAGGCCCCACCTCTATACTCACACTAGCCAAAGACACTATGGGGTAATGCCGTCGACTAGCACGAAGAATAAGGCTGGTAAGGAGCGACCATCTGTGTAATTGCTTTGTGCAAGTACCGATTTGTCAGATAATATAACTTACATTTCGTTTCAAGAGGAAATCCGACATATCAAATACAAACTCAAAGCTACTACACAGTGGCTAAGTGGCCTTTGGAAACAAATATAGAAATAAACATAACACAAATCAGTCACATATATTCATATCACAAAGGCGGAAACAGATATGAATATATCACATAGAAGTGTACATAAAAGTAGGGGTCATACAAGATCCACTACATCACAAAAGAATAAGTATACATCAAGGAGTCTATATCTCGAATGTATAAAAACAAAAACTACTAGTCTAAAGTAGTTAGCCAAAAATCAGATTATGGTCCCAGATAAGAAGTTAAGCAGAAGCACCTGAAATACCTCAGTTTGACCCGAGTATTATTTAAAAAGAAGATAATAAACAGATCAGTCTAGCTATAAATATCAGATAAAATGAGATAGGATAAGAGATATCACAAAAAGGTATGATAACAATAATGCCATACTGTGACAAGTATACATCAGATAACAACAAAAATCATATAATATCTCAAATATTCTCAAACACCAAAAAGAATGTCATATTCTTTAAATAATTCACCAAAACACAAATATTGAAAAAACATATCAATGCCAATCCACAAAAATTGGTGAAACACAAATTCTAGAAATCACAACCAGAAATCCAGAAAACACAAAAGGGGGAAGGCCTATCACAAACGGGAGCATGAAAGCTCACCAACACGTGTATCACAAACGTAACGCTTTTCCATGGTCTCTAACCATCAATTTTGAGCCCAAGCTCCACAAACGGCCCGAAGACCATGGGTCGCTACCCCGCCAAATTAAACCGAAGTTCCACAAATGGGGTTTTTAATCTCCACACAAACAAATAGACATTGCACATCGCTAGTCTAAATCACAAAATGATCATCATTAATCAATAAAAAGCGTGAACCATACTAAGCTAGTAAATAAATGAGTTTAGCTTCATGTCCCATAACCACTGGCTTAACTTAAATATTTACGAACAAATTGTAGATTTCCACTCGAAAATTGTCATAAGAGTTCAATCGAACAAGTCCAAGAATTAACCGACGAAGTAAACGCAAGCGTTTCATACCACTTGTTTTACTAAGCAGTTTAATTAGATTTCTCATACGAATGAGTTAAAGAATTGTATATACTAATAGATTGGAAAACGATTTTATAAACGAGATTTGTATTAAAATAGAGTTAAAAACATCTTTGTGAAAGAGTTTGAAAATTTACTACTAGTATAAATACCTTTGTATTTGAAAGTGACAAATCACAAAAATGATTGTAAAAACAATCAATCACCAAAGATTCATGTTCGAAGACGTGAATCAAAACCATAGAAATTGATATCAAATCCATCAAATGGATATTCCCAAAAATCCAAAGAAAGAAGTCATCAAAGTCGATAATAAGTGATCACAACTATCCAGATCAACAACAATCGATTAAAAATAGGAAATCCACTCAAAACAGCCTAAATAGGAAAAAATGAACGTTTCCAGACGTCTGGTTTGGAATCTAGACGTTTGGATTTGTTTTCTGGAAATAGTTCAGAAAACCACCCAGACGTCTGGAATATCGAAGCAGACGTCTGAGCCATGACCAGACGTCTGGTTTAGAATCCAGACGTTTGGATTTGTTCTCTGGAAATAATCCAGAGAACCCCCAGACATCTGAAACTTCAAGTCAGACGTCTGAGACTCATCCAAACGTCTGATCCTAAATTTCAAACGTCTGGAATTAGTCTCTGCCTTTTTTTTATTATTCTGCGTGCATATATTTTTGCTCCAAGTCCAAACTAGACGTCTGGACTTGGTCACCAGACGTCTGGTCACCTGGTATGGGCAACAATTTGCCTAGGCCAAAGTGGCCAAAATTTATCGAGAGCGATCAGACGATCAATGACGACTAAGGATTTACGCCAAGCAACAACCCAGCCTTAAAGGCTCTTCGATACACACCAAATATCAATGTCCAAACATCCATAGTAGGATTTTTCATAAAATTGGACCAAAACACCAATTCAAATCAAAAGCAAATGAATATGCACAAATGTTAGGAATTCATACCTAACAACAATGATAGCTATAGACGTAGATGTGAGTTAAAGAACTCACCTTTAAACCCAAAAACAATGAACGAGAAGCTTTTAAAACAAGGCAAGAACAACTCCTCTTCAACACACCTCTAAAATCCTCAATTTATTATCAAAGGTGAAGTTTTTCCTAAGTTAGGTTATAGGAATTTCTGTAAATTGAAGAGAAATTGAGATGGAGAAGATGAAGAGGATGCTTACCTAAGCTTCTCTTTGATTTTAGAGCAAGAACTTGAGTTTCCTAATCAAACTAGGGTTTGGAATTTCTATTTCCCATTCTTTTCCCCCATTTTTCTCTTTAGCTTGAGAGTGTTAGGAAATGAAAATGAATGAAGGAAGTTGAGTGGAGTTAGGGTATTAGATGAGTAATGAGCTGAAACCCAAACCCAAAGCCCAATAGAAAAATAGCAAAATTCACTCAACTCCAAACATATCGATGTTTATACTCAAAAAAGTTGTTAACGTCATTTTGGACTCAATGGAAGTGGTCTCGAGTCCCAATTCGACTGTTTACAAAAAGTAACATTTCGGACTTAAATCCGACTAACGATGCTAGATTTAAATAAAACATTTAAATATACAATCGTAAAATATGCGGGTTGTTACAGACTCCCCTCCTTAAAGAAATTGCGTCCTCGCAATTCTTAAGAAGAAAACAAAGAGTAACAACCGTACAAAGGCATAACACGCAAAAGAAGAAATTTTGAGACGAGAAGTTCACCTTTAAAGAGCACGAGAGAGTAAGTCCGGATGTGTTCGCTCGATGAATTCTCTGGATTCCCAAGAGCAATCCTTAGAATTTGAGGACCATTGAACTTCCACTAGAGGAACTTCTTTACTTCGAAGGCGTTTAACCTCTGTAGCAATGATACAAATAGGATGTTGCTCATAAGTCAAATTAGGCGAAACTTCAATTTCTTCAATAACACCGGGCTCAAGAATAGAATCAGAATCCCTAAGGCATTTCCGCAGTTGAGAGATGTGGAATACGTCATGAATAGCAGAAAATTGAGCCGGTAACAAAAGGCGATAAGCCACGAAACCAATGCGTTCGGTGATAGGAAAGGGGCCAATATATCGAGGTGCTAACTTTCCCGATTGACTGAAACGCACAACACCCTTCATAAATGAAACACGAATGAACACCAAATCTCCCACAGAAAATTCTAATTTCCTTCTTCGGTTATCGGCATAGGATTTTTGTCTACTTTGAGCTTCTTTCATCATATGACGAATAAGGTCAATCTTTTCTGTGGCATCCTGAATAAAATCTGGACCTAAAACCAGCTTCTCACCGGCTTCAAGCCAACACGAAGGAGATCGGCATGGCCTTCCATAAAGTGCCTCGAAAGGAGCCATACCAATACTGGATTGGAAGCTATTATTATAGGAAAACTCAACAAGAGAAATATGATCTTCCCAACTTCCACCAAAATCAAGAACACATGCACGAAGAAGATCTTCAAGAGTTTGATTCACACGCTCGGTTTGTCTATCGGACTGAGGATGATAAGCGGTGCTAAAATTAAGCTTTGTTCCCAAAGCTTTTTGAAGACCTTTCCAAAATCCACTATTAAACAATGGATCACGATCACTAACAATAGAAGTAGGAACTTCATGCAATCTAACAATTTCCTTGACAAAGAGTTTAGCCAAAACAGGTACGGTCCAACTGGACCGAACGGGAATAAAATGGGCGGACTTTGTAAGTCTATCAACTATCACCCATAGGCTATCATGACCCGAATGAGAACGGGGAAGACCGTCAATAAAGTCCATGGAAATTTGATCCCACTTCCATATTGGAATTTCCAAAGAATGCAATAACCCACCGGGCCTTTGATGCTCGGCCTTTATGAGTTGGAAAGTCATGCAACAGTTAATAAAGTTAGCAATATCAGATTTCATTCCATCCTAATAGTAAAGTCGCTTCATATCCGCGTACATTTTACTACCACTGGGATGAATGGTAAATTTAGAATGATGAGAATCTTCTAAAATATCTTTACGAAGATCACAAAAATTTGGCACGATAAGTCTACCAAATTTTCGAATACCGCAACGAGCATCAATATCAAAGTTTTTCAACCTTAAATATCAATTTTATCCCTACAACTTTGGCTAAGAAGAACCAATTCGGGATCATGCTTTTGAGCTTCAAGAATGCGGTCTAAAAGAGAAGGATGAGCCTCAAGGCTACACAAAACAAGAGATGAATATGAATTGGATTCACGATCTCAAATCTCACAAGTGGATAAAGTCGCGAGATCATTCCATTCGGATATCATCATGGAAACAACCGCTTGTTGCTTATGACTAAGGGCATCGGCAACAAGATTTCCCTTTCCGGGAGTATAGAGAATATCAAGATCATAAGATGCAAGGAACTCGAGCCAACGTTGTTGATGCAAATTAAGTTCCTTTTGAGAAAATAAATACTTCAAAGATTTATGATTGGTGTAGAGAACAAATTTCTCTCCCAAAAGATAATGACGCCAAATTCTAAGGGTGAAAACAATAGCCGCGAGCTCTAAATCATGAGTGGCATATCTAGTCTCGGCAGGCTTTAACTGCCTAGAAGCATAAGCAATAACACGTTCCCTTTGCATGAGAATGGCTCCCAAACCAACACGACTAGCATCGGTGTAAACAATAAAGTCTTGGTTCCCTTCGGGAATCACAAGAATAGGAGCATCGAAAAGGAGTTCTTTTAATTTTTAAAACGCAGCTTAACATTTGCCTAACCAAATGTATTTAACTCCCTTCTTTGTCAAATTAGTAGGAGGTACGGAAATTTTAGAAAAGTCTTTTATGAACCGACGGTAATAGCCCGCCAATCCAAGGAAGCTACGAATTTCCGTCACACTCTCCGGTCTCTTCCAATTTTGAATCGCTTCAATCTTTGAAGGATCCATGGAAATTCCGGATTCAGAAATAATATGCCCTAAAAATTTCACACGAGATTGCCAAAAGTGGCATTTAGAAAATTTTGCTTCCAATTGGTTGCTCCTAAGAGTTTCCAACACGATCCGAAGATGATTTCATGCTCTTCCTCAGTTTTAGAATAAACAAGAATATCATCGATAAAGATGAGAACAAATCGATCGAGGAAGTCTTTGAAAACTCGATTCACAAGGTCAACGAAATAAGCTGGAGCATTCGTCAAACCAAATGGCATAACAAGCCATTCATAAGATCCATAACGAGTACGGAACGATGTCAAAGGAATGCTATCCTCTGCAATACGAAGCTGATGAAAACCGGTTGCTAAGTCTAACTGTGAAAAGACTGTAGTACCACTAAGTTGATCGAATAAATCATCAACCCGAGGTAAGGGATATTTATTCTTGATGGTGAGATCATTAAGCTTGTGGTAGTCAACGCAAAGCCTAAGTGTACCATCAGATTTCTTCACAAAAATAGCTGAAGCTCCCCATGGAGAGGAACTAGATTGAATAAATTTCTTCGCTTCCAATTCGGATAATTGTTTACGCATCTCCTCATTTTCGTTATTGGACATACGATAAGGAAGACAAGTGATAGGTAGAGCTCCAGGGATTAGATTAATTCTGAACTTAATTGCCCGCTTAGGGGGTAATCCAAACACGGGCTCAAATATGTCGGCAAATTCATGAACAATGTGAATGAGGGAAATGACATCTTCCTCATCATCATTATCATCATGATGAGGATTTAGAGAATACAAGGATGCTCCCAAATTGGAATCTGAATCTTTAAGAACAAGAGAAATCTGCTTAACAGATTGAGGATGTCGAAGATATATAGTCCGCTCAGGACATAGGATTTGGGCTTCATAACGGTTAAGCCAATCCATCCCCAAAATCATTCTGAAACCTAAGTAATGCATAACATGCAAATTGGCATGGAAAGAGTAATCACATAAAATAATCTCGACATCTTTACACCGTAAACTGAGTGTTGCGGATCCACCAACCGGATTCACAATCCTCAATGAAGTCATCAAGCCAATAACATTCAAAGACAAAGCATCAACAAGTTCTTTTTATATAAAAGAGTGAGATGCACCCGTATAAAAAAGAACTCGAATAGGAAGATCATGAAATATAATAATGCCATCAAGGATAGAATGAGAAATACCTTGACCGCGAGAAGTGTTAGTAGGGGCTTGCACAACATTTAGCTTGCCTTCCTTCTTGCTTTGAAGTTTGAGACATGAAGATATAGTATGTCCCGAACTTTTGCAATAGCGATAAGAGACTTCAGACACTTGTTTGCATAATGGTCCTTAGAACCACAATTGTAACATTCTCCAAGACTAGAGGTAGGAGTCTTTGCTACCAAAGTTGCTTGCTTCCCTTTCTTGTTGGGATTAGGCTTGAATTTAAAAAGGCCTCTTCTTATTGATGTTTTGTTTGACTTCAACATCGCTTTCTTTATCGGCCTCTTCGAGTTGAAGAGCGATATCAACAAGCTGATCGAAAGAAACTTCTAGTTTCAAAAGTAATGGCTTTTTGAGGTTCTTGTTCAACCCGTAGACAAATCTTTGATTTTTCTTCAATGGGGTATTAATATACTCGACCCCATACTTAGAATGAGATTCAAAAGATGCGATGTAATCCGTCATAGAAGATTCACCTTGAACAAGGTCAATGAAGCATCGAGCTAGAGATACTTTTTTAGCTTCCGGCACAAATTTCAACTCGAACCTTTCTCGGAATTGCTCCCAAGTAAGATCCGCTTCAATAATTTCGGAGATCAGAAGCTCATACCAATCTAATGCTCTTTCTTGGAGCATGCTAGAAGCCACTTGGACTCGATGTAAATCAATAAGATTCATGCGGGAAAAGATGTGATCGCATGTTCTAAGCCAAGCTTGGACTTTTATAGCGCTCTCGGAACCCTTGAAAGGCTTTCCACCCAAGCTGGTGTAATCATAGCACAAGTGTGCAAACCCAAATTTAGGATGAGTAGGCTCTGGAATGGGTCCGATAGCTTGAGCATTTTAACAAGATCTAGAAGTTGCTGAGCAGACATAAATACTCCATCCCGAGGAGTAGCACTGGATTGACCGGCGCTAGGACGGCCTGGTCTAACCATTCCTCTTCTTTTAGAAAGAAAGAAGAGGAAAAAGGTTATTCACAGAATGAATATCAAACAAACTTGATTGATAAAACAAGGCATCATAAAAAGAAATAGGATAGAATGGTACGAAGACTCGAATTAAATCCTATGGCACAATTCCTAAGAAAGACTTAGGACAATGATCCTTGCTAGATTATTCTACATTGTTCCGAAGTTTGGCTCCAATACCAAGCTGTGACGCCCCACCTCTATACTCACACTAGCCAAGGACACTACGGGGTAATGCCGTCGACTAGCACGAAGAATAAGGCTGTTGAGGAGCGACCGTCTGTGTAATTGCTTTGTGCAAGTACCGATATGTAAGATAATATAACTTACATTTCGTTTCAAGAGGAAATCCGACATATCAAATACAAATTCAAAGCTACTACACAGTGGCTAAGTGGCCTTCGGAAACAAATATAGAAATAAACATAACACAAATCAGTCACAGATATTCATATCACAAAGGTGGAAACAGATATGAATATATTACATAGAAGTGTACATAAAAGTAGTGGTCATATAAGATCCACTACATCACAAAAGAATAGGTACATGTGCTAGACAAAACATTAAGTATACATCAAGGAGTCTATATCTCGAATATATAAAAACAAAAACTACTAGTCTAAAGTAGTGAGTCAAAAATCAGATGATGGTCCCAGATAAGAAGTCAAGCAGAAGCACCTGAAATACCTCAGTCTGACCCGAGTATTATTTAAAAAGAAGATAATAAGCGGATCAGTCTAGCTATAAATATCAGATAAAATAAGATAGGATAAGAGATATCACAAAAAGGTATGATAACAATAATGCCATACTGTGACAAGTATACATCAGATAACAACAAATATCATACAATATCTCAAATATTCTCAAACACCAAAAAGAATGTCATATTCTTTAAATAATTCACCAAAACACAAATATTGACAAAACATATCAATGCCAATCCACGAAAACTGGTGAAACACAAATTCTAGAAATCACAACCAGAAATCCAGAAAACACAAAAGGGGGAGGCCTATCACAAACGGGAGCATGAAAACTCACCAACACGTGTATCACAAACGGAACACTGTTCCATGGTCGCTAACCATCAATTTTGAGCCGAAGCTCCACAAACGGCCCGAAGACCATGGGTCGCTACCCCACCAAATTGAACCGAAGTTCCACAAACGGGGTTTTTAGTCCCCACGCAAACAAATAGACATCGCACATCGCTAGTCTAAATCACAAAATGATCATCATCGATCAATAAAAAGTGTGAACCACACTAAGCTAGTAAATAAATGAGTTTAGCTTCATGTCCCATAACCACTGGCTTAACTTAAATATTTATGAACAAATTGTAGATTTCCACTCGAAAATTGTCACAAGAGTTCAATCGAACAAGTCCAAGAATTAACCGACGAAGTAAATGCAAGCGTTTCATACCACTTGTTTTACTAAGCCATTTAATTAGATTTCTCATACGAATGAGGTAAAGGTTTGTATATACTAATAGATTGGAAAACGATTTTATAAACGAGATTTGTATTAAAATAGAGTTGAAAACATCTTTGTGAAAGAGTTTGAATATTTATTACTAGTATAGAAACCTTTGTATTTGAAAGTGATAAATCACAAAAATGATTGTAAAAACAATCAATCACCAAAGATTCACGTTCGAAGACGTGAATCAAAACCATAGAAATCGATATCAAATCCATCAAATGGATATTCCCAAAAATCCAAAGAAAGAAGTCATCAAAGTCGATAATAAGTGATGACAACTATCCAGATCAACAACAATCGATTAAAAATAGGAAATCCACTCAAAACAGCCTAAATAGGCAAAAATGAACGTTTCCAGACGTCTAGTTTGGAATCTAGACGTCTGGATTTGATTTTTGGAAATAGTTCAGAAAACCACCCAGACGTTTGGAATATCGAAGCAGACGTCTGAGCCATAACCAGACGTCTGGTTTAGAATCCAGACGTCTGCATTTGTTCTCTGGAAATAATCCAGAGAACCCCCAGATGTCTGAAACTTCAAGTCAGACATCTGAGACTCATCCAGATGTCTGATCCTAAATTTTAGACGTCTCGAATTAGTCTCTGCCTTTTTATTATTATTCTGTGTGCATATATTTTTGCTCCAGGTCCAAACCAGACGTCTGGACTTGGTCACCAGACGTCTGGTCACCTGGTCTAGGCAACAATTTGCCTAGGCCAAAGTGGCTAAAACGTATCGGGAGCGATCGGACGAGCAACGACGACTAAGGATTTACGCCAAGCGACTACCCAGCCTTAAAGGCTCTTTGATACACACCAAATATCAATGTCCAAACATCCATAGTAGGATTTTTCATAAAATTGGAACAAAACACCAATTCAAATCAAAAGCAAATGAATATGCACAAATGTTAGGAATTCATACCTAACAACAATGATAGTTATAGACGTAGATGTGAGTTAAAGAACTCACCTTTAAACCCAAAAACAATGAATGAGAAGCTTTTAAAACAAGGCAAGAACAACTCCTCTTCAACACACCTCTAAAATCCTCAATCTATTATCAAAGGTGAAGTTTTTCCTAAGTTAGGTTATAGGAATTTCTGTAAATTGAAGAGAAATTGAGATGGAGAAGATGAAGAAGATGCTTACCTAAGCTTCTCTTTGATTTTGGAGCAAGAACTTGAGTTTCCTAATCAAACTAGGGTTTGGAATTTCTATTTCCCATTCTTTTCCCCCATTTTTCTCTTAAGCTTGAGAGTGTTAGGAAATGAAAATGAATGAAGGAAGTTGAGTGGAGATAGGGTATTAGATGAGTAATGAGGTGAAACCCAAACCCAAAGCCCAATAGAAAAATAGCAAAATTTACTAAACTCCAAACATATCGATGTGTATACTCAAAAAAGTTATAAACGTCATTTTGGACTCAATGGAAGTGGTCTCGAGTCCCAATTCGACTGTTTACAAAAAGTAACATTTCAAACTTAAATCCGGCTAACGATGCTATATTTAAATATACAATCGTAAAATATGCGGGTTGTTACAAAAGACGTTTATTAGTTGGCCCAATAACATCGAGTGCCCTATTTAACAAAGATGCTAAACAACTTTTTAAACTTGTTTTCAGCTTACTATCCTTTCAATTTAAGAGTTATAAAAATTTCTACTTTAATATTTCTACAAAAGTACTTAGCTTCAATTTCTATATCAATTCGGAAGTTCCTGTAACGACCCAGAATTTTTGAACATGTGAAAATGAAATATTTAATTAATTTTAAATATTTGAATGATGGTTTAGCTTGAATCCCCAATATAACTATGGATTTGGCGATTAAATTATAAAATTTAATCTATTGAAAGTTGAATAAAAATTTGAATCTTCAATTTTAAGCTGATTAAAAATATTTCAAAGGCTTGTAAAATCCATATTGATAATACTGAAGATAATAGAAGCTTCAGAATTGAGTTTGAAAATGATTTGTTCAGTTTTGAAATCATATCGTTTGAATCGATATTTAAAAAAATAGCCTTCTGAGGCACAGTCTCGGAATTCGACGAAACCAGTTCCATTAGGTCCATAATACTGAATTATTGTTGGATTTCAAATTTCGTATTATTCGGAGTTGTTATGTGAGCACACGGTAAGTAAACGTGTTGGAATTAAATCGGATTCGATTTAAATTTAAAACTTGAAATTTGTCAACATCAGCTACTTCTCTTCCCATCACGCCATAGTAGCCTTATTCCTCCCATACTGCTGTCATCCTCAAATCGCGCCTAAAATCACGTACCCCTTTCTACATTAGCTCAAACGAAAAACAATTCGTTCCTCAGTTCAAAATCATATGAGATAAAATTTAATGGCCGCCTCTTTTCATTTAAAAGAAAACAAGTAATGAAAAAATTTCGTTCGAATCCTCTTCAGCAAATTCAAAATCAAAATAAAATAAATGGCCGCCTTCTCGTTTGATAATTTCATTTCATCCGAACGCGATTTCATTCGAATTAAAAGATAAACCAGGCGAGCTCGTTCTAGCATGCGAGAGGTACGAGGTTTCGATCTGGGGATCCTCGAAGTGAAAAGCGAAGTCGCGTGAGGAGATCTGGAGGTGGCGTGCTCGCGTAGAGGATTTAAAAAGCTAGGGTTTCGCGATACTGGGAGAGGTTTCAAGGCGTGAAGCTCGCGTTCGTGTTCGAAGTCGTGGCTGGCGAAGCTAGGTTAGTCGATTTTGCAGATTTGGGGGTGGTGTGTATGCTCGAAGTCAAGGCTAGGGGTCGAGTGATGGAGGCGTGTGCGTAGTGAGGCGCGCTGCTGGTTGGATAGGAGGGTCGCGATGGTCGACGTTGTGAGAGGCGAGTCCGTGGTCGTGGCCGCGATGGTGAGGCCTGGGTTCGTTTGTTTCTGCGAGGTCTAAAATGGAGAAAAATAAACCCGAATGGAAACGAGTTGGAAATGGATTGGACAATAAAATCAAAGGTGAGATCTTCTCACTCAAAATTGAAAATTGGAATTGCAGTTATTGATTGATTTCTGTTTGGATGTGATATTAGATATAGTAGGATATATCTATATATATAGTAATATATATATATATATATATTGGCATATATATATATATATTGGTGATTGATTTCCCGCATTATATAGCGGATGAGACCCTATTGCGCCGCATAATAGCGGATGATATTTATAAAATCCCATATACCGCAATATTCCACCTCGAAGTGGAATTAGTATTGTGCTAACATCTGTGGATGCAGGGAAACAGGTTGGAGGGATCCAATTGGATTCCTCAAATTATTTGAATATTATTTCATATGTGAATGATGTGATTTATTGATAATCTGTGGATGATTTAATGATAATTGAAATTGTTGAAGGCTAAAAATTTAGCCGAATGTATTTTGGTATCGTTGGATATCAGAAATGAATATAAATGGGATTTTGAAATTAAATTGGAAAATTTTAAATGAATTTATTTTTAAGAGTTGAATAAATTTAAAAGAAAGAATTTAACGGTAAAAAGAGATTTTTGTAATCTTATCGAAAAAAATTCCAAAATATGGCAAAGGATTTTAATAAAAGGTTTTTTTGTAATATTGTTTAAAAGTTGAAGAATTTATGGGAAATGGAATTTTGAATAATTTGGAAAGGTAAAGGAATTTATTTAAAAGTGATAAACTCTTAGAAATCGATTTGTAATTAATTTGGTGATGGAAAATAAATCATTGGAAAATTAATTTGAAATTGATTTAGTGTTTGAAAAATAAATTTGGAAATCGATTTGTAAAATGATTTGGGATTTATATATCTATCTTAATTTCGAACCCCTATACTAGTGATTTTGGGTCGTCGTAACGATGTTTTACGTAACATTCATTTTGACTCAAATAGATGTGTTTAAGAAAATGATTTCCTTAAAGTGAAATATATACTTAATTTTGATTTAAGTATATTGAATATTTTCAAATGTTGAAATTAAATAAGATTTGTGAATTACTTATAAGTAAATAAGTATGGAAATGTTTTTCCAATATGAAGTGAAATGTTTTTTAGATTTTATCTTTTAAAGATAAATTGAAATTGATTTGAAATTTGGTTTCAAATGGTTGAAGTATGAAATTATATATCTTGTAAAGATATTTTTGGAAAATAAATGATTTGGAAAATTATTTGGAATCTGATGATGCTGCGCAGACCTATTGATAGTTAAATAACCGACTATCAATAATTACCTTGAATGGGTATTTGTCATGATTTGCTTGAATTTGAATGCCACACTTATTTTCAAAAAATTTCGCTCACTATTCGGGTTAGCCGGGAAAGGACCTTTGGGTCGTATAACCCATTCCGAATATGTGATACGTCGAAATGGATCGCATTTGAAGACCGGTGTTGAAGACCGGATATTTTTGAAAACGGAAGGATTACCGTCGAATGACTCTGCATCGGCTGATCTCCGATATAGATATTTTATCACCCTTTGTGACGGGAAGTCCGAACATGATTAGAAATTATCCGAATTGCAAGGGCTTCTTTTGAAGTGCCTTCGGTTCTGTTCGATCCCGGAACAGACTTGTATGGTAGTATGTCTGACGTTACAAATTGAGATATAAAGCTTGTTTCTATCAAATACAATTCTGTTGGTGGCGGAGAATTTATTATCTTAGCTTAACACCCTTCTCTGAGACGTACGAGCTCAGAGGTTATGTAGTTGATGGTTACTAGTGATATATTCCCAATTTGGTAACGTGGCATGCTGAGTGTTGCTGTTTGATGATCATTGTTTGATCATTTGTGATATGATCATTTGTTTGATCATTTATCTTTGTGATCATTACTTTGATCATCTGTTGACCCAAAGCATGTCTTTGTGACAAAGCGTAGCTTTGTGGACGAGACTTCGTCGGACCTCACACCCCGGAATTGGTCAAAACAAGAAGGATGCAGCAAGGTTATTAGGGGATAGCGCCCCCTTAGTGTATGTCATTTCCTTCTGGATAGAGGTTGTATCATGGTATGGAGCCCATATATTTAACCTATGTTGTTGCTGCAAATTTATTACTTTGTGGCTGTTAGAATCGATGATCCTCGGATAAAGGTCGTTACGACCGGGGGATGGCATATTCGTGTCAGTAGCTACCCAGCTAGGGGTAACCCGGCCTTGTGTTGGCAGAGATCTAACCGTAATGTTAGGTTATTTCTCGGGGTCGTCTTTCCAGAGGCGTACCTATGTGGCAATGGGAAGTTCCTTTGCCTGACCATTTGTTGGAAATCCAAAGAAACAATACGAGCCTTGTACGGTTTTAGTTGTAGAACCTGCCATTTAACATGGTAGCTATAGTAGGCATACTATCATGGTACCTATGCTGGCTAAGATTTATATTGTACTTTCGAAATGTTTTCCTCACTATGCACTAATAATAATATCCCAAAATGATTTGTTTTGCGTAGTAAGCATCTTTGACTATCATAAGGAGAAATCTCCTCCAAATTCTGCGTTTGCATTGTGTGTGTGGCGGGAGGCCTTATGGTAGTTTCATTTTCCAAAAGCATTGCGAATTGACTTTAAAATTTTCTTGTTGTTTGTTTTAAAGATAAATAACTGTTTTAGTTCTCACACCAGTCCCATGACTGACCTGGAGTTTATTGTTCCTTCCTAAACTCTGGGTGCCCACCAATTTCCACACGGGCAGTCTAGAGTCAGGTTATCAGGTCATTCTGGATTCGGGATGCCGTGGAGCTTAGTGGCGAGCTGGATGGCGAGACGTACCACTTGTATATGATATTATTTATTCCGTTGTGTATTCTGTATGAGGACAAGTTTATATAACTGTCCAGTGTTGTATTGTTGTTGTAAACTCAGATGATGATGTAATGTATAAAATGATATAGTTCTTTGTTTTAAAGATTATTCATTTATCTATTATATGTTGTTCCGCTGCGACTGTGAGATTCTGATGTTGTTCTGTTGATTTTCTTTTCTCTTTTCTTCTGTTTTCTTCTACCTTTTCTTTTTCTCCATAACAATTCGGTTTTCCGGCATTCGATTGCTCGGCAGTTGATACAGTGGACGTATTAATGTCTATTTTCGAGCGACGAAAAATCGCCTTCGTTACATTTGGTATTAGAGCATCCGGTTAAGCGATAACCATGGCTCTGTTGGGTGATACTCATTAGAGATAGAGTCAGCAGTACTCTAGAATGAGTTTGAGTGTAATAATAGATATGAGCGCGTATTTATTAGTGAATAGGAAATTGTTTTGTATTGTGTTGACTTATCGGTTGATTGTTTATAGATTCTGGTTGGTGCAGTCTAGCTATCTGTAATCGATAGGGGTTTCTAAACTCTTAAACAAGATAAACTGACACAGTATTGTTTTAAAATAGGGTAAATGAAATAATTTTACCCAAAACTATTTTTGTATATAAAAGAAATGATTTTCTGTAAATTATTACAGTATATGGTTGCATGGTTGTTAGGAAGTAATAATATTAAATTATTATCATTGAAATTAAATAAGAAATTGAAATCATAACTCCAAAGTTAAGAAATAAATTCACATACAAATGAAATTTAAGAATGTAAATTATAAATGTGACTTATAATTGGAAATAGAATTCCAAAGAAGTTTTTGGAAATGTAATTGAAAGAATTTGGAAATTTTAGAAATTAAATTCCTTTTTGATTTGATAATTTCAAAGGTTTTGAAACGTATTTTCGAGAGATGAAAGCTCTAAACTCTTTTCGGTCGCTGGAAAATAATTCTGATGATGATCGCGACATCATCGGTGTTCATTTTTGGGTTTCCAAAAGAGGAATTGCTGCCAAATTGTTTTAAATGAAAGTTGTTTGAAAATATTTGGGTTTGGTTTTGGAAATTCAAAGGATAATTTGAATTGATTTCAAAAGAAAATGGCTTTGAAAGGTTGAAAAGACTCTGGAATACTATATAAAAATATTTATGAAATATTATTAAGTTGATAACTTGTAAAGTTTAAAGTTGTTTAAATAAAAATCCAACTTAAAGAAATGAGTTGGGTGAAAAGTGGATTGGAATAAAATTTATTAATTTGAAAATAAATTTGGAATAGTAACAAATGAATGAATAAATTTACAATTGCAATTCAACGAAAGTGAAATTGAAAGTTGAGATTCATTTCGAATTTGTAAGCAAATAGAATTGAATTGGAATTGGATTTGATTTGTGATAAATAAAGCGAAACACTACAACAAAACAGGCTTTTTACAACGGGCAATGCCCGTTGTAATATGTGTTCCACAACGGGCAGCCGACCGTTGTAATAGGCGATGTTGTAATAGGTTGACCATATTTTACAACGGGCAATGCCCGTTGTAATACATGATATTGCAACTGTTTTTGCCCGTTGTTAAAAAAATTCAAATGAGAAAAAAAAATAAAACTACTACAATGCACATGTAAATTTTAAACTAATTTGAATTGAAATAAAATTATTATACTAATGACAACCATATTATTCATATTTACTAAAAATAGCAAAAGAAATTTATATTTCAAAATAACAAAAAGATTCATCTATTCACATCATTCATAAAATTTTACATAGTTACAAAACATCGAATACAACCCTAAACTAATATAACACGTAGTACATACAAATAATAACACAAGATTTACAATTTAGACCGAACGACATTGAAGCAAACTTTGAACCATAATATTTTAGTTAATCAGAACCCATATAACACCCTTTTTCTTCAAAAATTCCTTTGCTTCTACTATGTCCTGCAATACATACAAAGATAATGTTATTATTTGTATGCTCCACTTCTACTTATTTTTAAGAAGCCGCGAAATTAATCAAGTTCAATAGAAAGATCTACATAATAATCGGACAAAATCCGTTGTTTCTAAAAATTAGATCATTACCTTCTTCTCTGCTTTCCACCTCCAGATTTTGCGGGTTTTGATGGAGGAGGAGCTTTCGAGTCTTTGTTGGGTGCCTGTTTAGATAATAACAACAAAAGGATGAGAATTTGATATCAATTAGACGATAAATTAGGTTTGCGTGAATAATTAGGATTACCATGACTAGGAATGCGAGAAGAAAAGGTTGAACAAGTGCGGCGATGTAAGAGACAGAAGTGCTACAATTTGAATGGACATTTATTTGCAACTGTCAATATCTAATTTTTGTCTATAATTTATTGATATGTTGTTCAAAAATTGGAGGGTGTTATACATATGTAATTGTCAAGGTATGAATTATGACGAGCTAATCAATATTTAAAATATACAAGACAAATATCAACAGAATGTCATGAATTTTACCTCACCGTGATAATTTGTGGGTATACCACCCATGTTATAGTGCACTGTTGGTAGAACTGGTATAGGCTCTTTGGTAACATCGACACCAACAAATATGGCAGCAGTTTCAGATAGGCCAGGAAGTCTTTCCTTAAGAACTTCTGGTGGTAGGTGATTCAAATATAGATAAATATGATCCTTCAAGGGTCCTAAGAAAAAGGAAAAAAATGAACAGTCAGTCACATTTCATGCAAATAAAGAGATAATGCTATAGAGTTCTTCAACATATACAATTATCAAATCCCTAAACAAGTTTTGGAATAAATATTTAAACCCTTTTTGTTGGTGACTTCACCTACCCCTCATATGGACAGCATAAGATTGTTAGTGACTTCTAAATTGGTACAAACCTTGATTGAAACTATGAATCAATATGAGAGGTAGGTGATTCAAAATTCTGTAATAACAAGCTTTATGCCTTATTATACTTATTCTAAAGTATTTTTTACAACTTCAAAAAAAGGCAGATGATCATGAGGATGATCTTAATATGATAAACCAGAATGCCAGCATGAGCTCCATTCGCTAGAAACATCAATTGGTAAAAAATCACTTACCTACGCCATGACCTTCGAAAGAAGAAGAACAATTGAATGACGGACATTCTGTGTTACCATGTCAGCGTGTGTTTCATGACAAATATATGCATTTATCTTATTGCTTTGTGTTTTTTCATCTTCCTTATTTTGATCCATAAGCACGATGTCCGCATTGATTTAAAGTTGTTTAATGAACTGCTGATTAGAAATGGTTATGTTCCTACTATTTTGTTTTATTTTATTTTATTTATTTGGAATTTGCAGACTAAATAGTTCTATCTCATTTAGCGTTTTTCAGACAGCACCCTTCAAACCAATTTAATTTGCCCAGGTAACCTAAAAAATAACTTGATTTCAAATATCCAACGAATTAAACATTGTGTTATGCACATCGATCAACCCTTAAAGCTTCAATGTTTCAATATTATCCCGTGGTGAACAAAAATGGATGAATTCATCTTATAGAGTAGATAACGGTTTACGAAACAACAAGCATAAAGCAACATATATCAAACTAAATTTAATTTGTGATCGTGTACCTACACTAACAATGAATAACAACGCTCAGCGTTGGTTAGTATAAACAGTTTATCACAGAAAACCATTAAACAAGTACAACATTTAACAACCATATGTCCTTACTTAACTTGGAAAAATAAAATGGTACGTGCCTGGGCATCGCAGTAGTTGTTTATACAAGTAAAATTAAATAAATACTATTTTTCATTGGGCTTAGATCGCATTTTCTCAAAAATGAGATTCTCGAACAAAACTAAAAAGAGAGGCCCATTGAATCCATAATATGCGCCGCACTTTAAATCAATTGGTAAAAAGCAATAAACGAAACTATACCCTCACCAACACCAAGTACCCAATCTGCAAATCTATTTAAGCTTTCAATTTAGTTAGGATTTCCACTATGGTTTCTAGTGTTGTTTTTAACTTGAAAACTATGCAATATTTCCATACAACAGATTTGTTAATAGAAAAATTGGCAATCATACTTCCTGTATGTTTCAGAATAACATGCAACGTCTTTCTAATATCTACCCCAAGCAAAACTGTTTTCCGTCAAACCCATTTTTTTAGTTAACAATACCACTATTATTCACAATCCCAGCCAATGTTTTTATCCAATGCTTGTAGAGTATTTATATGTACCATAGAAGACTCATCCCATATTATAAAAGAATCCTTTGCCAGATGGTCGACAAGCTTTGAATACTTAGGAATATCGCATGTAGATTTATCATTCAAATTAATGTGAATTCTAAAAGTGGTTGCAAGACAAGTCCCTATAAATAATTTTTAACACAGAAAATACTCTCATTTATGTAAACCCGGTTATACTCTAAAATTTATGAGCAAAATTCATATAGATATAGCTCACTAGCCACTTATAGTTTCATGCTCTATAACACTAATTATGCTTTCATATCTTCTTCATGTCATCATTTAGCTTTATCAATTTTGAGACCCCATAAGTAAATAAATCGGGGAAAAGATCAATCATGTTTAAATTACAGAAAGCTTTATCAATTTTAGTGGCAATACCTCTTTTCGTCCATGTGCATTTAGATCCGGCTGTAGGAAGCAGCCCTTTCCACAATGCACACAATCCCTCCTCCACAAATATAGTTCTGATCGCATGCACCATTCCTTTGGACTTTATACCATCACCAGACTTGCTCTGGGCCATCAGTCTGGTCTTCACCACATCAAATGGGCCTGTGCCTCAGAAGTGTAAAAATGACAGTCACAGCACTTTATACCTCAGAAGTGTAAAAATGACAGTGTAAGCAGCACCAACAGAAAATAACAACCTACATGTTAATGAATAACGAAAACAATATCTTTAAATGATATTATGATACAAAAAAAGTACGCTTACTACACCAATTTCGACACAGTGAAGTTCATTTTGGACCTGTAACGTATTAAATGAAAGAACATAAACAATATAACCAAGCACAACAAATATATATTATATTTATCACTTCATATTAGCACCTTTTTCGATCTCAATAGTCAAAATTTCCGTTGATCCGATGACAATCCAAAAATTACTGTGACTTTCAGGTGAATTTGGTATAAAAATTTGATAGGATATGCATAAATCTCAAGGCTAGGGAAGCACACAAAGGGAACCATGTATTAAATAAGATTGGAAAAATAAGTAAATGAACAAATAAAGAAATAATCAATTTCATCAGGTTATCTGTTGCAATTAAACGTTAACCAACTACCTACTTGGAAATTATTTTTTGCTTGGCACTTCATCAATCATCAGATCGAACTCTGTCTTCTCCTCCACCACAGCCGGTGCTGCATCTATGGTCAGAGCAGATGGAGCTCCAATAGGGGCGAACGTCGTGGCGGAGACGCCGAGGCGGTCCTGCAGGTAGTCGACGAGGCTGCGGGCTTCTTATAGGATTAGGGATGAGATTTGGGACCCGATTTCTTCGATTTTTGGGGCGGTGGCGGCGCAGTAGCAGGAGAAATTGGTGGTGCGGCGAGATTGGGTTGTGAAAAGGAGGGATTTTGAGGGCTGTTTAGCGGAAGCTGAGGCGGTTTTCGATGGTGAAGATATGAGTGATAGAGTAGAGGAGATAATTGCTGCCATTTTTCCTTTTCTTTTTGGGAAATAAAGTTCTTATTGGGTTTGAAATGGAGGAGAGAAAGGGAGTACGAGAGAAAGTGCCCTAATTTCGTATTCCACCTATTACAACGGTCCATCTATTACAACGGTCATTTGCTGAATGTTGTAAAATATACTTTTACTACAACGGGCAAAAATTGACCGTTGTAATATCACTCTATTACAACGGGCAAATAATGCAAGTTGTAAGAAGGACGTTGGATAGAGCATCTATTACAACGGTCCTAAAACGACCGTTGTAATAGCCGTCTATTACAACGGGCAGAATATGCCCGTTGTAAAAATGACGTTGTAATAAGGTATTTTTGTTGTAGTGAAATATTAAAATAAAATTAGTAAGTAAACCTAATTTAAAATGAATTGAATTGAATAATTATAAATGAAAGACGAATTAAAATTCATATGGAATTTGTAATCCAGTTTAAATATGAGTGGTTATAAACCAAAATAGTGAATTGAAAATAAATTTTGGGAATGAACAAAAGAATAAAACTGGAATTGAGACTGAATGTTGAAAACAAATTTAAATAAAGGAATTGGAATTTGTAATGAACTAGTAATTGGAACTAATTTAAAATAGTGCGGTTGTGAATGAAAAATAGTTGATGAAATTCAATATTCAGAAGTTAAACTGAATCCAAATTAAATTGAAATTGTAAATTGAATTCAAATGGAATTTGAAATGTAAAATTGAATGATAATGGATATAACTTCAATAGTGAAGTAAAAAAATGGTATAAGAAGTATATTGTTTGCGCCAAAAATGGTCACAAACCCCAAGTATTGTAAAAGCACCAGTATATGAATACAAGTCAGTAATATTCAGACACAAATCTCAGATCTAAGCTAGCAATAAACAACAATCCAGAAGTAAATCACAAGAACACGAGGTTTATAGTGGTTCGGCTATCTTCGGCCTACGTCCACTTCAATGATTTTTATCTTTTATTGATGTTCTTTGCTGATTACAGATGATTACAGCAGATACAATGAATGAATTCGGGTATAACAGCAATGGAAAGAAGTAGGAATGAATCCGGCAGAGTCTGGACGTTGGGCAGCAAAAAGATCCCTTTTCTGCAGGCTTCAGGGGGCTATTTATAGGCGTAGGAGGCTGAGATCGCGCCCAAACTTCAGGAGACTTAGTCTGGCACGTGAGGGGGCCCACACGACCGACCCTACCAAGTTTCGACTCAATCTGCAATCGATACGAAGCAATTTCATATCCATCAAGAAATGATCCAATCGAGCTGAAACTTGGCAGGATTGTTCGTTACCTTGTATGCAAGCTACTGTGGAAATTTCGTAGCATTTGGATAAACAGTTTGGGAGATATGATGGATACAAAATTGCACTTTCGTGAACACTGTTGCGTTCGAATCCCTGTTTCGTATCCCTCCTGTTCCATTCGATCAAGGCATGTGTGCATCGATGACGTGGCGTTATATAGAGCGAGTTTACTGGGTTGATCCACTTTGTGCGCCGAGTTGAACGCTTCTTTCCTGGAGACGTGGGTGTCCTTCGCTCGTATCCTTATTTCGCGCTCGTTCATATCCATTACCTTGCAACGGTACGCTCGCATTCACCAACTCGTGTCCTTCTTCGCATCGATTCCAGGGGTACACTTTGCATCGATCGCTTATGAATCGATCGGTACGAAATGACTATGGGGGTCATCGATACGAAGTGGTTGCAAAGAGCAGAGAATGGACACGAACCTCATCCTTGGGATGGATACGAGTGAGACCTTACCTAGTGGATACGAACAAGGCTTCCCCTGGTGGATACGAACAAAGCTTTACCTGCCCACTTACCTGATCGATGCGAAACCATTGAGTCAAATCCATACTGATCGATACGAATGAGTCACTGCTCCATGGATACGAACTGCCGGGCATGCGTGAACATGATCGATACGGACTTGATGGAGTCGAACTATACAAGACAACTCGATGGATACGAACATACTGAGGGGATGCCATTCCGATGGACACGAACCTGATGGATTCGAAATGGACATCACCTCCACTCTTTGATTGATTCGAACAGTATATTCTTCCTACTTTGTATCGATAATATCTCCTTCATACAAACTCTGATTAGCCTGAAACTTGAAACATAGCCTCTCCTAGTCCTCATCATCATCTTCAATCGATTCCGTCCTGATCGGAGCTCAGCCAAATTTTGACAACATCGATTACAGCCTTGTTTCCATTCGAACTCCAATCCTGATATCCATCATTCCTTGCCAATTTTGTTGATATTCCAGCTTTGACCAAAAGGTGGGATAACATATATATTGAAATTTTGTAATGGAAATTGGCAAAATGGTTTGAATGTTGGAATTGGATACTACTACTAGTAGGATATACAGGTGTATAAAGGAATTGGAAATTTTGATTTCAAGGATAAATTTAAATTGCTCGACAAAAAAGGTACTTATTTAAATTTCAATATGAGATTTTATGATTTTCTTGTCTAGCCGCTTGGCTTTTTCTTTTCTTTTTTGAAAATTGAGGGCCCGATGTGGCATTTTGTAGTCGTATCGAGCTAGCCGCGCAAAGGAGACGCTGGCGAAATTTTTCGAAAATTTCGAGTGTTAGAAAATTTTTGAGAAAATTTTGAAAGTTTAAATTTGAATTTAAATTTAAATTTGAATTTTTAAGAAAAAAATGTTGTTTGGAACCTATAATTGAAGTTGGAAAAAGCTAGTTGAATTAATAATGTATCTCTAGTAAAAAGATTTTGGTTGACAAATTGATAAAACTATTTGGATTGCGAAAAATAATAAACGGATTAAGAATCGTTTTTCCTAACTTGTAATTTCGGGACGAAATTCTTTTAAGGGGGGAAGATTGTAACGACCCAAAATTTTTGAACATTTGAAAATGAAATATTTAATTAATTTTAAATATTTTAATGATGGTTTAGCTTGAATCCCCAATATAACTATGGATTTGGCGATTAAATTATAAAATTTAATCTATTGAAAGTTGAATAAAAATTTGAATCTTCAATTTTAAGTTGATTAAAAATATTTCAAAGGCTAGTAAAATCCATATTGATAATACTGAAGATAATAGAAGCTTTAGAATTGAGTTTGAAAATGATTTGTTCAGTTTTGAAATCATATCGTTTGAATCGATATTTAAAAAAATAGCCTTCTGAGGCACAGTCTCGGAATTCGACGAAACCAGTTCCATTAGGTCCGTAATACTGAATTATTGTCGGATTTCAAATTTCGTATTATTCGGAGTTGTTATGTGAGCACACGGTAAGTAAACGTGTTGGAATTAAATCGGATTCGATTTAAATTTAAAACTTGAAATTTGTCAACATCAGCTACTTCTCTTCCCATCACGCCATAGTAGCCTTATTCCTCCCATACTGCTGTCATCCTCAAATCGCACCTAAAATCACGTACCCCTTTCTACATTAGCTCAAACGAAAAACAATTCGTTCCTCAGTTCAAAATCATATGAGATAAAATTTAATGGCCGCCTCTTTTCATTTAAAAGAAAACAAGTAATGAAATAATTTCGTTCGAATCCTCTTCAGCAAATTCAAAATCAAAATAAAATAAATGGCCGCCTTCTCGTTTGATAATTTCATTTCATTCGAACGCGATTTCATTCGAATTAAAAGATAAAACAAGTTGAGCTCGTTCTAGCATGCGAGAGGTACGAGGTTTCGATCTGGGGATCCTCGAAGTGAAAAGCGAAGTCGCGTGAGGAGATCTGGAGGTGGCGTGCTCGCGTAGAGGATTTAAAAAGCTAGGGTTTCGCGATACTGGGAGAGGTTTCAAGGCGTGAAGCTCGCGTTCGTGTTCGAAGTCGTGGCTGGCGAAGCTAGGTTAGTCGATTTTGCAGATTTGGGGGTGGTGTGTATGCTCGAAGTCAAGGCTAGGAGTCGAGTGATGGAGGCGTATGCGTAGTGAGGCACGCTGCTGGTTGGATAGGAGGGTCGCGATGGTCGACGTTGTGAGAGGCGAGTCCGTGGTCGTGGCCGCGATGGTGAGGCCTGGGTTCGTTTGTTTCTGCGAGGTCTAAAATGGAGAAAAATAAACCCGAATGGAAACGAGTTGGAAATGGATTACACAATAAAATCAAAGGTGAGATCTTCTCACTCAAAATTGAAAATTGGAATTGCAGTTATTGATTGATTTCTGTTTGGATGTGATATTAGATATAGTAGGATATATCTATATATATAGCAATATATATATATATATATATTGGCATATATATATATATATTGGTGATTGATTTCCCGCATTATATAGCGGATGAGACCCTATTGCGCCGCATAATAGCGGATGATATTTATAAAATCCCATATACCGCGATATTCCACCTCGAAGTGGAATTAGTATTGTGCTAACATCTGTGGATGCAGGGAAACAGGTTGGAGGGATCCAACTGGATTCCTCAAATTATTTGAATATTATTTCATATGTGAATGATGTGATTTATTGATAATCTGTGGATGATTTAATGATAATTGAAATTGTTGAAGGCTAGAAATTTAGCCGAATGTATTTTGGTATCGTTGGATACTAGAAATGAATATAAATGGGATTTTGAAATTAAATTGGAAAATTTTAAATGAATTTATTTTTAAGAGAAATTGAGATGGAGAAGATGAAGAGGATGCTTACCTAAGCTTCTCTTTGATTTTGGAGCAAGAACTTGAGTTTCCTAATCAAACTAGGGTTTGGAATTTCTATTTCCCATTCTTTTCCCCCATTTTTCTCTTAAGCTTGAGAGTGTTAGGAAATGAAAATGAATGAAGGAAGTTGAGTGGAGATAGGGTATTAGATGAGTAATGAGCTGAAACCCAAACCCAAAGCCCAATAGAAAAATAGCAAAATTTACTAAACTCCAAACATATCGATGTGTATACTCAAAAAAGTTGTAAACGTCATTTTGGACTCAATGGAAGTGGTCTCGAGTCCCAATTCGAATGTTTACAAAAAGTAACATTTCAAACTTAAATCCGGCTAACGATGCTATATTTAAATAAAATATTTAAATATACAATCGTAAAATATGCGGGTTGTTACAAAAGACGTTTATTAGTTGGCCCAATAACATCGAGTGCCCTATTTAACAAAGATGCTAAACAACTTTTTAAACTTGTTTTCAGCTTACTATCCTTTCAATTTAAGAGTTATAAAAATTTCTACTTTAATATTTCTACAAAAGTACTTAGCTTCAATTTCTATATCAATTCGGAAGTTCCTGTAACGACCCAGAATTTTTGAACATGTGAAAATGAAATATTTAATTAATTTTAAATATTTGAATGATGGTTTAGCTTGAATCCCCAATATAACTATGGATTTGGCGATTAAATTATAAAATTTAATCTATTGAAAGTTGAATAAAAATTTGAATCTTCAATTTTAAGCTGATTAAAAATATTTCAAAGGCTTGTAAAATCCATATTGATAATACTGAAGATAATAGAAGCTTCAGAATTGAGTTTGAAAATGATTTGTTCAGTTTTGAAATCATATCGTTTGAATCGATATTTAAAAAAATAGCCTTCCGAGGCACAGTCTCGGAATTCGATGAAACTAGTTCCATTAGGTTCGTAATACTGAATTATTGTCGGATTTCAAATTTCGTATTTTTGGAGTTGTTATGTGAGCACACGGTAAGTAAACGCGTTGGAATTAAATCAGATTCGATTTAAATTTAAAACTTGAAATTTGTCAACATCAGCTACTTCTCTTCCCATTACGCCATAGTAGCCTTGTTCCTCCCATACTGCTGTCATCCTCAAATCGCGCCTAAAATCATGTACCTCTTTCTACATTAGCTCAAACGAAAAACCATTCGTTCCTCAGTTCTAAATCATATGAGATAAAATTTAATGGCCGCCTCTTTTCATTTAAAAGAAAACAAGTAATGAAATAATTTCATTCGAATCCTCTTCAGCAAATTCAAAATCAAAATAAAATAAATGGTCGCCTTCTCGTTTGATAACTTTATTTCATTCGAATGCGATTTCATTCGAATTAAAAGATAAAATGAGTCGAGCTCGTTCTAGCATGCGAGAGGTACGGGGTTTCGATCTGGGGATCCTCGAAGTGAAAAGCGAAGTCGCATGAGGAGATCTGGAGGTGGCGTGCTCGCGTAGAGGATTTAAAAAGCTAGGTTTTCGCGATACTAGGAGAGGTTTCGAGGCGTGAAGCTCGCGTTCGTGTTCGAAGTCGTGGCTGGCGAAGCTAGGTTAGTCGATTTTGCAGATTTGGGGGTGGTGTGTATGCTCGAAGTCGAGGCTAGGGGTCGAGTGATGGAGGCGTGTGCGTAGTGAGGCGCGCTGCTGGTTGGATAGGAGGGTCGCGATGGTCGACGTTGTGAGAGGCGAGTCCGTGGTTGTGGCTGCGATGGTGAGGCCTGGGTTCGTTTGTTTCTGCAAGGTCTAAAATGGAGAAAAATAAACCCGAATGGAAACGAGTTGGAAATGGATTGCACAATAAAATCAAAGGTGAGATCTTCTCACTCAAAATTGAAAATTGGAATTGCAGTTACTGATTGATTGCTGTTTGGATGTGATATTAGATATAGTAGGATATATCTGTATATATAGCAACATATATATATTGGCATATATATATATATATATTGGTGATTGATTTCCCGCATTATATAGCGGATGAGACCCCATTGCGCCGCAAATAGCGGATGATATTTATAAAATCCCATATACCGCGTTATTCCACCTCGAAGTGGAATTGGTATTGTGCTAACATCTGTTGATGCAGGGAAACAGGTTGGAGGGATCCAACTGGATTCCTCAAATTGTTTGAATATTATTTCATATGTGAATGATGTGATTTATTGATAATCTGTGGATGATTTATTGATAATTGAAATTGTTGAAGGCTAAAAATTTAGCCGAATGTATTTTGGTATCGTTGGATACCAGAAATGAATATAAATGGGATTTTGAAATTAAAGTGGAAAAATTTAAATGAATTTATTTTTAAGAGTTGAATAAATTTAAAAGAAAGAATTTAACGGCAAAAAGAGATTTTTGTAATCTTATCGAATAAATTTCCAAAATATGGCAAAGGATTTTAATAAAAGGTTTTTTTTGTAATATTGTTTAAAAGTTGAAGAATTTATGGGAAATGGAATTTTGAATAATTTGAAAAGGTAAAGGAATTTATTTAAAAGTGATAAACTCTTAGAAATCGATTTGTAATTAATTTGGTGATGGAAAATAAATCATTGGAAAATTTATTTGAAATTGATTTAGTGTTTGAAAAATAAATTTGGAAATCGATTTGTAAAATGATTTGGGATTTATATATCTATCTTAATTTCGAACCCCTATACTAGTGATTTTGGGTCGTCGTAACGATGTTTTACGTAACATTCGTTTTGACTCTAATAGATGTGTTTAAGAAAATGATTTCCTTAAAGAATGAAATATATACTTAATTTTGATTTAAGTATATTGAATATTTTCAAATGTTGAAATTAAATAAGATTGGTGAATTACTTATTAGTAAATAAGTATGGAAATGTTTTTCCAATAAGAAGTGAAATGTTTTTGAGATTTTATCTTTTAAAGATAAATTGAAATTGATTTGAAATTTGGTTTCAAATGGTTGAAGTATGAAATTATATATCTTGTAAAGATATTTTTGGAAAATAAATGATTTGGAAAATTATTTGGAATCTGATGATGCTGTGCAGACCTATTGATAGTTAAATAACCGACTATCAATAATTACCTTGAATGGGTATTTGTTGTGATTTGCTTGAATTTGAATGCCACACTTATTTTCAAAATTTTGCGCTCACTATTCGGGTTAGCCGGGAAAGGACCTTTGGGTCATATAACCCATTACGAATATGTATACGTTGAAATGGATCGCATTTGAAGACCGGTTTTGAAGACCGGATATTTTTAAAAATGGAAGGATTACCGTCGAATGACTCTGCATCGGCTGATCTCCAATATAGATATTTTATCACTCTTTGTGACGGGAAGTCCGAACGTGATTAGAAATTATCCAGATTGCAAGGGCTTCTTTTGAAGTGCCTTCGGTTCTGTTCGATCCCGGAACAGACTTGTATGGTAGTATGTCTGACGTTACAAATTGAGATATAAAGCTGGTTTCTATCAAATACATTTCTGTTGGTGGCGGAGAATTTATTCTCTTAGCTTAACACCCTTCTCTGAGACGTACGAGCTCAGAGGTTATGTAGTTGATGGTTACTAGTGATATATTCCCAATTTGGTAACGTGGCATGCTGAGTGTTGCTGTTTGATGATCATTGTTTGATCATTTGTGATATGATCATTTGTTTGATCATTTATCTTTGTGATCATTACTTTGATCATCTGTTGACCCAAAGCATGGCTTTGTGACAAAGCGTAGCTTTGTGGACGAGACTTCGTCGGACCTCACACCCCAGAAATGGTCAAAACAGGAAGGATGCAGCAAGGTTATTAGGGGATAGCGCCCCCTTAGTGTATGTCATTTCCTTCTGGATAGAGGTTGTATCATGGTATGGAGCCCAGATATTTAACCCATGTTGTTGCTACAAATTTATTACTTTGTGGTTGTTGGAATCGAGGATCCTCGGATAAAGGTCGTTACGACCGGGGGATGGCATATTCGTGTCAGTAGTTACCCAACTAGGGGTAACCCGGTCTTGTGTTGGCAGAGATCTAACCGTAATGTTAGGTTATTTCTTGGGGTCGTCTTTCCAGAGGCGTACCTATGTGGCAATGGGAAGTTCCTTGGCCTTAACATTTGTTGGAAATCCAAAGAAACAATACGAGTCTTGTACGGTTTTAGTTGTAGAACCTGCCATTTAACATGGTAGCTATAGTAGGCATACTATCATGGTACCTATGTTGGCTAAGATTTATATTGTACTTTCGAAATGTTTTCCTCACTATGCACTAATAATAATATCCCAAAATGATTTGTTTTGCGTAGTAAGCATCTTTGACTATCATAAGGAGAAATCTCCTCCAAATTCTGCGTTTGCATTGTGTGTGTGGCGGGAGGCCATATGGTAGTTTCATTTTCCAAAAGCATTGCGAATTGACTTTAAAATTTTCCTGTTGTTTGTTTTAAAGATAAATAACTGTTTTAGTTCTCACACCAGTCCCATGACTGACCTGGAGTTTATTGTTCCCTTCCTAAACTCTGGGTGCCTACCAATTTCCACACGGGCAGTCTAGAGTCAGGTTATCAGGTCATTCTGGATTCGGGATGCCGTGGAGCTTAGTGGCGAGCTGGATGGCGAGACGTACCACTTGTATATGATATTATTTATTCCGCTGTGTATTCTGTATGAGGACAAGTTTATATAACTGTCCAGTGTTGTATTGTTGTTGTAAACTCTGATGAAGATGTAATGTATAAAATGATATAGTTCTTTGTTTTAAAGATTATTCATTTATCTATTATATGTTGTTCCGCTGCGACTGTGAGATTCTGATGTTGTTCTGTTGTTTTTCTTTTCTCTTTTCTTCTGTTTTCTTCTACCTCTTCTTTTTCTCCATAACAATTCGGTTTTCCGGCATTCGATTGCTCGGCAGTTAATACAGCGAACGTATTAATGTCGATTTTCGAGCGACGAAAAATCACGTTCGTTACAGTTCCCGACTTTCCAAAATCATCGAAAATTCCATTTTATTTTAATAATTAAAAACTAACATACAATATGTCATAATAAGATGCACAACCAAACTATCGTAATGCAAAGGATACATGCAACCATAATATAACAAAAAAACTTTTAGGAATTAAACTCCAGGTTTTATTTCAAGTCATTTGAAATAATAATATATATAGTTATATCTTTTTCAAACATCAAATCATACTTTTCGAGATTAAACCAAAATCATTTTCAAAACTAATTTCCAAAATATTTTCTTTAAAATCCATGAAAATATGAATATAGATCGAATAACAACAAAATGATACAAGGAACTGGGTTCTACTAAATAGTATCATATATTCCCTTTAATAAGAAGGATAATACTGTTATTGTTTTCGAGAGTAATCTCGATCTCAAACAAATCTTAAAGCACTTTTAATAACATTAGTCCTTTAGAATAGTTTCAAATCATATTATTATTGTTTTCTCAAAAACCTTTAGAAACCATTTCCAAAAACACCTGGATTTAAGTTCACAAATTCTCAATTTAAATCCTTTATAATTCATATTTATACTAACCATATTTATATAAATTTAGTTTCTTATATGAAATCATTTCATAAGCGTTTATCTTTTTAGTATCTTACCTTTCCTCTTAAGCTATATTAACAACTTTTTATTTAAGTTAACTTTTTAATCCAACATTATCATCGAATGCCTTATAGTAAAATTATGAAAATTAATTCACAAGGAGTTTGTTTCAAAGTTTCCATATATTACTATCTACAACCCATGTTGTGAAAAAGGTAAATTCAATAAACATTAGCCAGTGCCCATAACTGGCCGAGCACGACTAATCAAGCAATAAATGGTAATAATTTAATATCGTCATTTCCTAACAAACAAATACATTATAAATAACTATGTTAATTATTTGAAAATTATTCTTTTATATAAAATATAATCCTAGGTAAAATTATTTCATTTACGAGTTTTAAAAATAATATTGTGTCGGTTTGTTCTGTTTAGGTGTTTAGGAATCCCAATCGATAACGCTGATCAGACACATCAACCAGAATCCATAAGCACTCGGCAGACCAATCAACACAATACAAAATACTGTTATAGCACTAAAAAATAACTCTTATATGTATAATACACTCAATCTCATAATAAGGCATTCCATTACTCTACCTCTTAATGAGTTATACCCAACCAAAGCCAAGGTTCTCGTTTAACCTTCAGCTTTGATACCAAATGTAACGAACACTTTTCAACCCCCAAATGTCAACACTAATACATCCACGGTATTCACATGGGCGAGCACCCAAGTGCCGGAAAGGCAGAACGTTAGGGTAAAATAAAAGAAGAAAACAAAATGAACAAGAAAGAAGAGAACACAATATCCGAATCTCATAACAGAACGATAACATAAAATATCAAAATGATACTTTTACAAAGGAAAACTGTATAGATACAATAATCAGAGTAAACTAACCTATCATTAGCCTGGACAGTTATAACAACATGTCCTCACAATTGCTGATATAAAAATAAACAAAGTAATGCAGTGGAAATAAAATCTACGATAGGTAATCATCCAGCTCCTCTCTCCAAGAGCTCCAATGGTCATCAATAAAATCTAGAAATCTACATTAGGCTGACCTAAACATTATAAGAAGAATAACACCCAGATTAGTTTGGTAAACCAGTGTGCGAAAACTCAAGTAATTTCAATTATTATATCTGTAAAACCCTTCAAAGAATAAAGGTATCTCGTAAGACCACGCCGCAAATAAACACAGATGGGTTTTTACCTTACGATAACTGAACCATTTTATAGGAAAATTTAGTGATACTATAATAATGTCTAGGGTGTTCAATATAAATATAAATCATAGCTGAAATGGTAACAGTGGTTACATTTGACAGCATATTTAGGTATACAAACAAAACTGCTAAGGTATGTTCATATAAATGAATTTTCCATGCAGACCTCCTCAATGTGACCGATCTCCCATGACAAGGATTTGAAAATACCTTTTGAGCACTGTATATCTCTAGATAAAATATACCATAAGGTAAACATAACTGGGCCATCATCCGAACACTCGCATGAACAATGTGTACCAAGTATCAACAACTCCCCGCTAGCAACATCTATAAGCATACTCTTGATATGGTGTTGTCGTACCCCCCATGGGTCAGCTAAACCCCAGGATCGTGCATCCTACTCTATCTTTAGTCATTTTCTCGAAGTCGAGGCTACGTTCAGCATCTTCACACGAGTCTTCAACAAAACTCGATCAAATCATGGATCCCACGTGGATTCCATTTTCTCAACAGATTTTGAAACACGCATGGTTTCCATCATTCATTTCCAAAACATTAACCCCGTATAATAGTTTTGAAGTGATATATGGTAGGTAAAACACTTACTGATCCCGGACTCTTCAAAACCATTCGATGAATTTTCGCTTACTCAATTCCGTTTCCTTTAGAAGTAATCGAAAGCGAGAGGCGTTTCGTACCAATACTCCTCCCTAGGGGTTCTTATCGGTATAAACCGGCGAAGCGTTCCTTATACTTCCTATGTTCAGTTTTGGTCAAGATCGATAGTCGACTAATCGACTATTGAGCCTTGAACACTTGCTTATGGGAATCAGGTTCCACACTTTACACATTTTCAACCTTTCTGCTTAACTATTCCTAGGCCTAGAAGAATGCCGATAGGCTAGAGCTCTATTGCTCCGTCCCTACCTAAACATCAGTTTTGACTCTCACAAATAGAGAAGCTTACTCGTTCGACTTTTAGTGTTTAGCATGTTAGTACTAACATCCCATAAACAATCAAACTAAGGTCATTACATAAAACCCTTTTTTATTAGTAAAACATCTTTTTATCTAATAAAATTTCTTTTATAAATCAAGACTTCCTTTATTAATTAAAACCTCCTTCATATACTTGTATAAATATATTGGATTTCTCTTTATAAAAGATATATACCTATCTTTATAAATTTAACTATTAATTTATTCTTTTAATAGTTAAAAAGCACTCATATATTTATTCCAATGGTATAAGTGTATTCACAAATCGTTTAACAAGTTTTACTTACTCGGAATATAATCAATGAGATTAAAATAATTACTACCAAAACGTTCTTGTAATAAAAACTTTTTCTTTTATAAATTATACATATAACATTTTCTATCTCTTCATAAAATATTTCAATACTTGTTATTATCTTTAAAATTCTACTTTTAAAGATTTATAATATTTCTTCCAAAATATAATTCAAAGGTTTAAAAACAAATGTTGCTAAAACATTGTTTACAACAAACCCAAAACCATTCCATATAATCATTATCTTTAAAACTCTCCTTTTAAAGGTTTAATTACATTTAAGCATTAAAGACAAGTGTTGGTAAAGACAATAGTCACAACAAACCCAAACATTTTATACTTTGAAAACATTCCTTTTTAAAACTCCCTTCTTAAGTATTTATTTATATTTAAGAGTTAAAGACAAGTGTTGCTCAAAACATTTGTCACAACAGACCCAAAACCATTAACTTGTATTTTTCTACTAAAAACCCATTAGTAAATATCTAATTATATTTCCAAGTATAACTAATAATAAGGGTTAAAAACAAGTGTTACTAAAAACACTATTTACAACAACTCAAAACTATTTACTTATCCATTAATAACTTTAGAAAATTAGTCAAAGATGAAAGTGTATCCACACATATTAGTTAAGGTAATACACTTTTAATTATTTCCTCAAAACCATTTATATTATCCCAAGTGTTAAAATCCAAACTTCCCTTATTATATTTGTAAAATACTTAATTTAATATTTAAAACTTATATATACAGAAATATCTTTAGAATGCTTACTAATATGTTAAAATACTTTTAAAACTATTTAAAATATATAATAATTATTTATATAGAATATTATGTAAAAATAAGGAATTTTGAAATAAATAGAAAAACAAGTTTTAATTTTAAAAGCTACTTTGTTTAGAAATTCATAGTTAATTGTTAAAAATATATTTAAACTTGAAACAAATTTTAAAACTCTCTATTATAAGTTAGAAAACAATCCTAAAAATATTAGTGAAGAATATTAAATTTACATATCATTTTTAAACAATTTATATCTTCAATTTACAATTGTAGCACTTCTAGAAGTGCCGCCTAAAGTTCTGTTGCTAGTTTTATCACATTTTTGATACAACTTTGTGTCTAGTTTTCAATACCTTAACAAATGATTTTAGATCCAATCTTTTAACAATAGTTAGTTTACTTTGGGTACTTGAAAACCATAAAGAAAAATTCCAAAGAATATCTTTTAATTATTTTAGAGAACTTTCCAAAAATAGGTTATTTTACGGAACTACACTTATAGCGACTATTTTGCTATAATTTTTTGCACTTCGTTCACCTAGCTATCAAATGAATTAGGCTTCAAAAATTTTCCAATAAGAATAATATATTATTTATTTGATTAATTGCTAAAGAAATACCTAAGAAAGTTTCCACAAAAATGCGCGTTATTTTCAAAAGTGTCACTATAACGACCTTTTTCTACTTCAACCTTTTGTTACTTTGATTTACTTCTTCAATAACTTTTCAAAACATATTCCTTGCTTTTTCAAAACACTTATAGAGGTGTAGATAATAACCAAATAAGTTATTATTAAGATATGTTATTAAATCACCATTTTCACAAGTTATAGTTTAAGGGATTCAAAGTGCGTTTATAGCGACTATCGCTATACGGACAATTCTGTATTCAATCCAATATTTGGTGTCATGTTAATTTATACAAATATATGATTCCAAGTTCCAACCAAGCTGTAACGCCCCACTCCGAGACCCACATTAGCAAAGAGTATTACTAGGTAACACCATCTACTAATGCGGAGAATAGAGCTGGTTAGGAGCGACCATCTATAACCTTGTCTTAATTATCTATTGAATACGCTGACAATTGCCACTTCTTACTCAAGTGGATCGACATTTCCAATAAATACTTAATACAAAGCCATAGGTGGCTAAAGGATATATCAGAATAAAATATAACAGCTCGAATGTAATACACATCACAGAACAGTAGATCATCACATACATTTACACATATACAGATACATTACAGAGTATACAAAATGATACATGTCAAGTGGTATAGCAAACAACAATATAAATGTGAGTCAATAGAATACATATCAGAGTTACAGACAAAAAGGACTACACAGAAAGCTATAACAAAAAGGAGCTAGCAGAATAGTCCATGCGAAAGCAAAAGAGCTAAGTCCAAAGTACCTAACCCGAAACATCTCGGTCTGACCTGAGTATAAAATACATGGGTCAGTCTAGCTAAACAAATCAGTTAGATCTACTAATGATAATGAACATACAAAATCATAAAGTACCACAAATATCTCCAAAAGAGATAACCAAATCATCTAACATAAGATAAATCATAACAAGTCTCATACCATAGGCAACTCAAATAAACCAAGGATATCATATCCCAAAACAAGCCAAAAGGCAATTAACAAATACCAATAAAGGTATCACAAGTTTCCACAAGGTAATCGCTATGTATCATGTGGTTCAAAGAACCTACACCGAAGGGCGATACTCTAGGGAAATATAATTGTCAAAGAAACAAAAGATGCTCGAGCTCAGTACTGTATAACAAGGATCCACAAACCCGAAGGCAACAAACCCAAATATCACTCGAGCGGTGACGAATGACCAACTCCAAAAGCGATACTATAGGGCAACAAACCCGAAGGCACAAACCCGAAGGTACAAGCCCGAAGGAAACATACCCGAAGGCAACAAACCCAATATCACTCGAGCGGTGACGATGGACCAACTCCAAAAGTGATACTATAGGGCAACAAACCGTAGTGGCGAAGGTCCGAAGGCCCAGTACTGGACACCACTAACTGGCGGAATGTGTCACAACTCTCAGAAAGGAACCCGAAAAATGTTAACGTGAGTCCCATACCACACGTTCGCACTAAACAGTTTACTAACCATTAGTCAATTTCACACTCAAAGCAGTACAAAGTTCACCTCATCTCATCGGTAAACAAGACCCAAAGGTCAAAACGGTCAAACGAATAGATTAGGAATTAACTGGAAAGATAAACCCACATGTTCATAGCACGCGTTTTATTTAATCATTTAATTCTCCTCCCTCTTTGCTCGAAGTGCAAAATTGTGTGTGTTTTAAATAGAAATTATAAATTGGAGAAACGAGCTTTTAATATAATTTGAAAAGATCGTTTTATAAAAACCCGTGTACGAATCAAAAAGGGATCATCAAAGTCAAAGAATGCAATAATAACTAATTGGATCAACACGAATCGATTAAACAATGGAAATTCAATCAAAAAAGGCAAATAGGCATAAATAGGCAATCCCAGATGTCTGGGGGTCAATCCAAACGTCTGGATTTAGGTTCTGGAAATTCAGAAACCATCCAGACGTCTGGAGGGTGGCTTCAGATGTCTGACAGGGTGGTTCAGACGTCTGAAAGGGTGGTTTAGACGTCTGAAAAGGGTAGTTCAGACGTCTGACAAGATGTTTCAGATGTTTGAAAGGTTGTTTCAGACGTCTGACTCTGTTTTCTGCCATTTTTATAAATTTCCGCCGTATAAACTTTTTCTCCAGGTTTAAAACCAGACGTCTGAACTTGCATTTCAGACGTCTGAAGACCTGGTCTGGGCAACAATTTGCCTAGGCTATGATGGCCAAAATGATTCGGGAGCGATCGATCGAGCAACGTCGACCAAGGATTTACACCAAATGACAACCCGGCCTTATAGGCTCTTCGATACACCCTAAACATCAAAGTCCAAACATCCACAAGAGGATTTTCATAAAATTGGACCAAAACACAAAAATTGGAATATTCACCAATTCAATTCAAATCAAAAGCAAATAGATATAGATAAGTGTTAGGAATTCATACCTAACAATAATGATATCTATAGAAGTAGATGTGAGTTCAAAAACTCACCTTTTAAACCCAAACACAAATGATAAGCTCAAGAACAAGAAATAGGTTGATCTCTCTTCAACACCACCTCAAGAACTTCAATCTAAAACAAAGAAGGAGTTTTCTCTAAGTTAGGGTTTAGGAGATTTCAGAAATCGAAGAGAGATTGAGATGGAGAAGGAGAAAAGAAGGCTTACCTAAGCTTCACCTTGATTTTGGAGCAAGAATTTGAATTTGCAAATGAAAACTAGGGTTTGGAATTTCTATTTCCCTTTCTCTTCCCCCATTTTAGTTGAGCTTGAGTGTTTGCAAAATAAAATAAAATAAGTGAATGGATGAAGAGGGGGCTGAGTTAGGGTAATAGAATAAGTTGGGTGAAACCCAAACCTAGAAAGCCCAACAGAAGAATAGCAAAATTCAACTTACTCCAAACATATCGAAGCTTATACTTAAAAAAGTCGCAAATGCCATTTTGGACTCAATGGAAGTGGTCCCGAGTCCTAATTCGACCATTTGCAAAAAGTAGCTTTTCGGACTTTAATCCGATTAACGATGCTATATTTAAAAATATTTAAATATAAAATCGTAAAATATGCGGGTTGTTACACAAACTACTACTAAACATACACATTAATATATCCATTTTAAATGTTCAAATGAACTTATCACAATTCAATAGTTTAGTAATCAACTACTTTAACAATTTATATACTTTTTAAAGCATATAATCAAGGGTTTAACTTTAAGTAGTTAATGTCTATTATTATTAATATAGAGCAAGCATATTAACACGTGATTTAACAACAATTTTCAAGAGATTAAGCAAGAAAATATCAAGCAATATTTCATGTTAACTTGCAATCAATTTATAGTGTAATCAAATTGAGATTAATTCACTTTTATCAATCAATATCTCTTCCTACTAACCTTCTTTTAAAACAACACTTCTTCTATTATTTTATACTTCATCTAACATCACCAAAATCCATTCCTCCCTCCCTTAGACCGCACGCTCACCCTCCCCCATCATCAAGGTGCTCACGGCCTTCCTCCCCCTTCACCATAGTTCATGCACATTACTCCTTTCATCACCATAGTATTTGGCCCTAGCCTCCTCTTTCTCCACTACAAATGCTCAGAAAATCATGGCCAACGGCCTTTTATCTTCATAAGGGTGCACGACCAAAGGCCAAGAAGAAGAGGAGAAGAGAAGAAGTGAAGAAGTTATTTAGTTTGTGAAATATGAGTGAATATGAGAGGGTATTATAGGCTTAGGAATTTGAGGTAAAAGTGTGCAAAACCCCCTCCTTAGCCATGAAGTTAAGCATGTATGACCATGCTCTTACACAAGCATGCTTTCCTTAAATCGAGGAGTGATTCAAGGGTCCTTTTGTCCTTAATTAAACATGGTTACTTTTACTTAATTTTATCTTAGGAAAAGATGTGTTTAATTCTTATCATATGTTTACACATGATAACTATTTAAGTTGCAATATGTTCACACAACTTGTATTGTATAAAAAGTTGATTTTTAACAAAACGTTTTTCGGTTATATTTTCAGTATTTATCCAAAGTGTATTTAAAAAATAATTTTTGTAAGCACTTTCAAAAATAATTTTTCTAACATTGACAAGCACCATTGTTCCAATGGTTAAGTGATTCACTTTGGTGCGAGAGGTCACAAGTTCGAAACTTGCGTAGCATGATTCGAACATATTTTGACATGTGATTTATGTTATGCTGTCCTAGCGACATGTTGTATCTAAGTACCATTTCAAATATTTTTTTTCTAACATTAGTTATTAATTAAAAAGTATTTAATAAGATTATATAATCATATTTGATCACATTAAATCTTGGATTCAAATATTTAAATAATTCAGATATTTAATTACGAAGTGTTCAAAATTCTAGGTCGTTATATAATCTCAAAATATAGCTTTCATAAACATGATAATATTGGCAATAAGAACAAACGCAACATACAAAAAGTAGTGACTCAAAGCAATAGCTATGCTTTCTTGAATCTCCAACTTACACGCATAACTTGAGCTTTCTATTTAACATTTTCAATGGGTAAAAAAGTTCCAATCAATATAAATATGACAACTACTTCATATATAACATGACTTCACAATGTAATTTGCATATTATCTCTTCATTGATCAAAAACTACACGAAACACAAATATATTAGTTACATGCATCATTTCATGAAATTGAAACAAACAAGGTGAAATTGCAAATAAAAGTTTAGGTATAACAATGCTTAGGATTCAATAATGTTCTTCAAAATATGTTGTCACATATCCTAACCTTGTTTGATGTCTAATCATTTGTTAAATTGTGGTTGAGCTAAAACTCTGTCTTCCAAACAAAAATATTTCATTATCAACTTTATCTTTGTGGATAGCTAACTTTATAGTCAAAATTCATGAATGCCAATAAATTCAAACATATCATAGTTTTGCATAGCTCAAAAACAACACATAAGAATTGATATACGCAATGTATTTCATAAAACTGTAGAAAAAATATATTAGTTGATTAATTCAAACAATTGCTTTAGCAAACATTAAAATAATGAAAATTCAGCATTTCTTTAGCAACTTTATAACCAAGAGTGGGAACATACAACTACTGGTAATGAAAAAATCGTTTTGAAGGAGTATAAGGTATAGACTAAACCACCGTTTGTAATTTACACACTTTAGAATTAATAGATAAGTATTACAAGTTGTTATTGCGAACAAATTTGCATTATGAACATATATGTAATATTTAATCACCTTTACAAGCAAAGCATGGGTATCAGATGTTGTTTTCAAGTCTCCAATGAAGTAATCCAAATCATAATCTGAATATGATAATTCAATGTACCAGCAAACAAGTCTAGGTAGATGATTTAAAAATCAAATTGTAACGACCCGTAATTTTCGATAATTAAATTTATTAAATTAAATAAGTCTTGGAGTTTGATCTTGTGAAAAACATAAAAATTTAATATTTAATAGTGGAAAGAATGACTAGAATGTAAAGTTAGTAATGTTAATTTAAAGCAAATGATAACTAATTTAATGTAATCCCAATTTATTGAAATGATTAAAAAGTTATAATTGGTTATAGATTGAAATTAATTGTAATAATGTGTGTATTAATTGATAATTGGATTAAAAGAGTAATTGATAATTTAAATGTTGTATTAATAAATGAAATAGTATGTAATAAATTGCAATTGGATGAAATTAGTGTTATGTAAGTAGTTATGACATTTGTGCGTAGATAACAAACATACAAATGTGATTAAATGTAGAAAAGGTGACAATTGTTGTTTGTTACCAATTTATTTAGTCAATTATAATTAAATGAAATTAAATGTTACGTAAAATGAGTTAAGACGAAATGGAAAAGGTGAACGCAACAAAATGTACAGAAATGTCAATTACATTCATAAGGCAATAATTTATTTAATGACAAGAATGAAACCAAGATAAATTAATTTATTGGTATTTTAAACTATAATTAATGTGAACATCGACAAAGATTCAAAATAATCGAAATATTGTAACTAATATGGTAAAAGATGATAATTGTAGAATATTAGTGTAATAAGAGATAAACAAATGTTAACTATGTCCATAGAGTCAAGATTGATTGAATAAAAAGCTTGAAATCAAAATAAATGGATTTAATTGAATTTAAATTAAACTTAATGAATTTATTGCAATTGAATTGAACACTGTAATTAGTGTAATATTTAACACTGAATTGATATGTAAATTTGTTTTAAATTATTGTAAATGTCTAAGTAATCAAAAATGAGAAAAATTGGCTAATTATATAATTTGAATTGGAAAGTTATTTAATTAATTTAATAATATTAATTTATTTAATTAACGTTAAAATAGCCATTTTGGCCACTTACTCGGATTTCGAAGAAACCCAGTTTCATCGGACCCGTAACAGTGAATTATTGTAAGGTTTCATGTTTCGTAGCGAGCAGACTTGTCGTTTGATCGTACAACTCGAAACGCGTAGAAATCAATTTAATTGAATTCAATTTGAAATAAGTTGATTTTAAGCTAACTTCTTCATACGATGGAATTAGGACTTGAAACCTTTTCCATTAAGTATAAAATTATCGAAAACATCTATTTTGATATATGGGATGACCCATTTTCGTTTCGGGAACGAAACGGGCTTTTTGGGTCGTTTATTGTTCCAATCAAATCGATCGGATCCATTCTTTCTATATTCAGATCTGCCTGTATATAGGCTGTTATAAACCATAGTTGCTTCTTATTCCATTATTCTGTACGTACATTTCCTTCTCATCTCCTCTTTCCAATGGCAGAAACCAGTTAAATTACAAACCCTACAATTTCAATCTCCAAACCAATTTCAAAATCAAATTCTTCCAAACCCTAACATATTATATACCGTTACGAAGCTCTCGACGAGCGTAATTCACTGTCGCTGTTCGTTTTTTGATTTGAATAACTGTTTGGTCAGAAATTGAGGATGAACCTCAACCGTCCATATTAGGGTTTCGTTTATTTAACGGTGGATCTTCGTCCGGGCGACGTTCAGAGGTCATGGTGTGGTAGAGCTCGTCGAGCAATTCTAGGATCTACTACTCATTCATCGTTGATAGTTCGCCAGAAATGGCTGTTATATGGAGCGGCGGTGCACGGCGCCTGGGGGCGTGAGAAAGGGTCGCGACCCCCTAGGTAGGTCGGCCTGAGGCGTAGGTGAAGGGGGTGCTCTCTGCTCTGGCCATAGGCCATCGTGGCGGCGACCAAGTCAGAAGATGTGGTGGCGGCAATGCGTGTGCTGTAAGGTTGTGATCATTTCCTTCGGCTAGGGTTAAATCATGAGGGAACATACGTAAGCTAACGTGTAATTTTATTTTTATTTGTTTATGTTTAACGACCCGTAAATTTCAACTGTTTTAATAACGTAATTAGTTGAAATTTTGTGAAATTTTAAACGATAAAATTTTGAAATATAAATTTGATATTTGGAATGCGTCTAGTTAAACATAGCAACTGGTAAATTTTCGTCCGAAAATATGAAAGTTTATTTCGCGCGTAAATTCACTTCAATTTAATCAGTTAAAAAGCGATGAAAATAAAATGTTTCCGAAACCTAAATATTTTTACATAGAAAAATTCTAAACCATCTTCTGAGCAAGATGTCAGTTTGTCGTTTTTCTAAATTCGGACATCATTGACTCCGTCGATCTTATTTTTCAGCGTTTTTCTTGCATTTTCCGCCAGTAGAAAAATTCGAATTTTTATAATTTGATCGTACCACAGACATCTATATACCGTTTTGATCGTCTCATCGTGCTGATCTCCATAGTATATTCGTTTGTGGGTTTCGACGTCCGACACGCTGCGAAATTGAGAAAAACGATAACTGTATCAGTTCCGTATTGGTGACTGTTTGGTTTCCTTTGCCCATTCGTATCTGGCAGTTGAAACTTAACCTTCGTTGCCTTTATTATTCGTTAAATTCAACTTATGACTTTTAACATTTCTCCTATTTCCAATATATTGTATTCCACATTCTTTTGTTTCGGTTCATACTTTTGTTCTGTCTATTTTATTTCTAAGCCACGTCCGTCTACTGTTCATCTTCTGTATCACAAAACTGCTGCTTGCTCTACGTGCCTCCATATCTCCACCATTTCTTCGTCACCACCTCTCGAAACTCCTGCTCAACAATTGTTCCATCTGCTTCTGAACCCATCAGTGCCGAGAGCCACCACTTCAAGCCTCCCTCCTCTCTACCGTTTGAGCCTTCCCATCTCCCTGCTTATTCTGGCTATTGAGGTAATTTGATATAAAGCTTATATATCCTGTTATGCGTAATGATGAGTCTGTATATATATATTTTAAAACTTTAAGCTTGTATAGATTTTATAGACCTGTTGGTTGCAACTTTTCAAAACTTATAGTTTTATATATATTCACTATTGTTCTTCGGCATATGTATTAATATTGTAGCTTTAAAGTATATATGTATAATAGTTATATTGGTTAATGCTATCAATAATTTTCGTCACTTACATATATAGATATTTATATACTTTTACAAATCTTGGTTTCTTACATAGGTAACTGACCTTGGGCAGGAATTATTTAGGTAATAGGGCTTGTACATATTTTATTTTTTTTGGTTGTTTAAAGTTTTGTCGATAAATATCTTTATGGATGGTAGTAGCTTCTGTTATAATGAAACCGGTATTTGTTGGTGATTCTTTGCTGTACATGGAAAACACATAATTGGATGCACAACTCTTTCATTCAATACTTTTAAAAGATCGCTACCGAATATGGTGTCCAGAACTTTGATGCAAGATCTTGAAGGGATCGCCGTTGAATAAATTAAGGAGCCGTGGAACTTCAATTTCAATACATGGTCACCTAAACATCTTAATTTGCATTTTTCTGAAATTTTACAGTGATTTTATGTGCTGCAGCGTTGTGAATATGTGATTAAGCGTGGAGTTAAACCACATGCATGAGCTTATATAATACGTAAAAAAAAAGTGTTAGCTTTATTTGTCGTTTATATAAAAGCTGTTGGATTTTGAATATGCCTACAATGGTTTTATTTGGAGTGATTGTTTAAATTACAATGTATATGTTTTCTACTAATATAAAAACCTAATTCGACATCGATTTCTATTATCAGCTCTACCTGTCGAATTCTTGCTCACCTCAATTTGCTTTGGATTTCGTGTTTGGATTCATAACTCATCTTCTCGTGCATCTCTACCCTCGAAAGGTGAGCAATCACTCACGATTAACGTTCTTTTATTTATTAAATTTGATTTCAATTGAAACGACAATTGAAATATGCTGCTGTTTGATATTTACACTGTTATTACCTGTATCAGTTCACCTGTGACATCTGACACCATTATCTGTTATATATGCAATGATAATCCAGTTTGGTTGCTAAATGATTGATTGTTTGATGTTTATATTGGACGTTAAATTGTTAATGATGTAAGTGATAAATAATTTGAAATTGAAATTGACGTAGGATAGTTAGGTTTGATATATGTGTTAAATTTGATTAAATGATATTTGTATAATATGACACCTTTAACTGTTAAATTTATTGACACATAGGATTTGTTTAATTACACTTTGAACCACTGAATGTATGTTGTTAAATTGATGAAGTATGAAATTGTAATTGAATGACAAGTGAAAAACCATAATGTAATAATCTTTAATCTACATGAAATGATAGTGTAGATTCTAGAAATAATTATATTAATCCGCACAAACAACAATGCGAATTAATACGATTATTTCGGGTTTATTGATTTGATTTTTGGATTGATATTGGTTGTTGTTATTGCTTGTTTATTTACTTTGACACCATCCCAGTTATCACACTGCAAGTTTCCTTTGCTATGTTTTGATTTTGAATTAAATTGGAATCGGGTTGAAATGATAAATACCCAAATTGAACTTTGACCTAGGATAGAGAATTAAATAAAAACCCGATTGGTCAATGATTTGATTTAAAAATAAAACGAAGATTTTATTTGAATAAATAATATGGTTTTGAAATGAAGTTGAAATTGAATTTTCAATGAAAGGAAAATGTTAATATTTAATCTAAAACAAAATGTTAACAATGTAATTGATGGAAGAATGTTGTTTAATTTGAGAAATGATTGAATTAAGTTTGAAATTATTAAACTTTGAAATGATTTAATAATTAAGTTTGAAATTATAATTAAGTTTGAAATTATTAAGCTTTGGAATTATTTATGATTAAGTTTTGAAATATTTAATAATTAAATAAGATTTGATTATTTGAAATAAAATTTGAATTCTTTGATAAGAGAAATTGAACCCTTGAATAAGTGAATTTTATGTCGTAAATAATTGAAATTGAATTTCTTATTTAATTAAGTTTTGGAAAATTATTTAAGTAAGTAAATAAGTGAAATTGAATTTCTTTAACAAGAAATGAAAATGTGATATTTTGGAATTAATGTAAGACTTGAAATTGAAAGAATTGATTTGATGAATTTAATTTAATTCAAAATTGTAAGTTTTGATTTAATGAAGTTGAACTTAGGAAATTGATTTAATGAATTGGAAATTAAATAGAATTGTTTTGAATGATAAATGGAATCGATAAATGAAGTTAAATTGATTTGAATGTTAAATTAAGTTAAAATAAAATGATTTGGAATGAAACTTATTTACGAACTAGAATCAATATTTGAATTGTTTTAAATAAAATTTGAAATTGAATTATAAGACTTTGAAATGGTAATTTGGAAGTTTCGAAACGTAAATTTTGGAAATTGGTTTTGAAAGTCAAATGAAATGTTGGTTTACGAATTGAAATTGATTTGGTTTTTGAAATATATAAACGACCAATCGGTGTAATAATTACGAAAGTTATTAAAGAGACCGGGATCAGTAATGGATATACTCTCTATCTGAACCGAAACCACTTTAATAACTATGCGCGGAGTGATGATCCAGAATGAAGTGGTTGGAATGATGTACGTGTTGACTGAAGAAAGAGAACGATGATGGATAGCCTTGACACTTGTGTCAAATTGGAAATGACTAAAACAGGAGCTGTGCCGGGCCAATGGAGGATTAGCTACCTCAAGTGGACACACTTCTTCGAACTATTTATACTTTTTGTCGATTGGTGCACCCTTGATTTTGGGAGTGTTGTTTCACGGTGTTGCGGGCGCTGCGGCGTTGCGTTCTCACCAGTCCGGATCAGGCGAACGGTAGTATCACTACCTTGGGTATTGCCTCATGTGCCTTGTCATACTTGTATTCCATTTATGCGCGACCACTACGATTTTGATTTGTACCTTTAGTATATGGATTGCCCTCTGGTGACTTCCGGTTTTGGGGAAACTACGGTCTTGTATATGCTTTTGGAAATAAAAATGTGTTAAGGGTGGAATGGGCCATGACTTAACGCTATTTTGATATCTTTTTATATTACTGATAGACATTATCTACTTATCGTACACTACTACATAGTAGAAAGTTTAACGGATCCTTAAAGGATGGTTATTCCAAATATCCTTTGAGTTACTTGTATTTAAATTGCTATTTCACTTGAGTTGGATTTATTAATATAAGAATGTTAATCCTGACCCGAGTGTCTTGTGTTTTGCTTTACGCTCGGGTCAGACTGAGTGTACCAGTATTCGAGACTCACCTTTGAAGTTGGAGCTTTGCTTGAAGATCCAGCCATCTATTCTGCTTTCAGTAATCGATGATTCCAGTGATGTATTCTGATTTGTATCTGATGTATTGTATTACTCTTCCGTTGTATCTGTTCTAACTCTGATGTATTTTATATATTCATATAGTAGCTTCATGAACTACTATCTCTTTTATTTCCGCTGCAATTATTACTCTGTGTCTGTGATCTGTGATTATTTATTTACTGTATATGTTCAGTTTTGCCAAATTTAAATTAACAACGTGGTATTTTGAGCAATTCAACTCCGGCATGAGTGTCTACCTATACACTTATAATGGATGCGAATGGTCCAAAATGGCGGGTCGTTACATTTTTTTTAAATCATAAATCGTCTAACTTCCAATGTTAATAACTTTTACATACGAGCTCGGAATTACACGCGGTTTGCTCTGCTGCGATCGTATCAGAATTTTGGACATTTTGGCATTGGTATGGACGAATTCTGAGACTGTTGATTTTTTGGCTCAATTTTGGATTTCAAATCGATTGGAAATCAAAGGTGAGTGTTTTAACCCACTTACAACTACTAAATTTTCTTATGCTGGTTAAATTAAATTTATGATATGATTAGAAATTAATTGATTGATGTTTGGTATTTTTAAATTGTCATTCTAGTTAAATTTGACTTTTATTGCATTTAATCATCGTTCAATTTAATATTGAATTCGATTGTCAATTAAATACCTGTTAATGATATTCAATTATGTATTGATGTTTACTGGTTGATTTGGATGATGATTGTGATGGATGTTTGATAGTTGATATTGGATGACTGGATGTTATATTTTATATTGTTATAACACTACAAATTCCCTACGGGTTGAAATGATACATACCTGAACGATCATATAGGATACGGGAAAATCGTTATGGGTTGAAATGATAAACCCAAGCGATTATTTTTGAAATAAATTTGGGATTGCAGGTTGAAATGATATATACCCATAAATTTAAATAAATTGCGGATTGAAATGATAAATATCCATATCACTTGACCATAGGGTAGAAAATTATATATTGACACCGAATTGGTTAAATTAAATGATTTTTAATTCTTTAAATTTTGAATTCAGTTAATCGGTATTTTGAAATAGAAATTGATTTATATAAACTGAATTATATTTTGAAAATCCAAGCCTTAATGCTGAAATTGGAATTGATTTAATGAATTGTTCAAAGGATTTAAATTGGAATTTCAAAGTTGAATTGTCAAAAATAAATGAATTTATCGAAATTGAGTTATTGAAAATGTTTGGATATAACTTTGAAATCTATTTTAAACTAATTTAAACTATTTTAATCAATTTAACTATTTTAATTTATTTTAATATATTATAATCTATTTAATCCAATTTAATATATTTTACCTTTTTTAAACTAATTAAATTTAATTAATCTATTTTAAATCTATTTAATATAATTTATATCTATTTAGTCTATTTTAAATCTATTTAAATTAATTTAAATCTAATTTAAATCTATTTAAACTATTTTTACTATTTAAACTATTTTAATCTATTTTAAATCATTTAAAACTATTTTAGAGTATTTTTACTATTTTAAACTATTTTTAAAACTATTAAAAAAACTATTTATGCCTATCTAAACTATTTTCTAAAATTTTAGACTGTGTAAAGTTGAAGTATTTATATTTAAATCCCTGATGATGATATAACCTAAGTTGGGATTTGAAAATTGATACCTTTTTATGAAATGACATATTTAAGTAAATATGATGATTTTGGAACGGGGATTTAATTAACCTATCTTATCGATAATTTAAAAAGTGAATATGATTTTGAAAGTTGATATGATTTTGAAAGTGGATATGATTTTGAAAGCGAATATGATTTCGAAAGTGATATGGTTTGAGAATATGATATTTGATATCAATTATGAATTGATTTTGGAAATGTAAAGGAACCGTCCGGTGTGAAATAAGCGTTTGGTTGTTAAAGAGACCGGGATCGGATATTGTCATACTCTCTGCCAATACCAAAAACCACTTTAACAACTGTGTATGTGGTGGAGATTCCAGAAATGAAGTAGGATGGCTTGGCAAACGATTATGTAGAGGTATTTACGTGACCCCGACTCTCGTGAGTCAGCTTAGATGTGACTAAAACAAGAGCCATGTTGGGCCAAGTGAGGTCATTCCTCCTATTGGACACATTTCTTCGATACCATATTATGACTTTGTGATGATTTGGTGGCCACCCCTTGATTTTGATTATGGGAGTGTGTTCCAAGGTGGGCGGTAGTAGCTTCTATGCATTACCACCAATCCGGATCCGAAAATGGTATATCTACCCTGGCATTGCCTCGAGTGCCATGTTCACATGACCGATCGAGCCTTCTACGGGTTTGGTTTGTACCATACCTATGGAGTGCCCTTTGATAGTCCTCCAGTTTACGGAGGAATTACGGTACTGTATAGACTATGGGAATATATAAAATGTGTTAAGGAGGATATAGGTAACACCTTAACACTATTTTAATACTTTACTTTACTGTAGACACTATTATAATAGCGTATTTTACTACATAGTAGATAGTTTAATGTATCCTTAGGAGATAGTAATCCCGAACATCTCTTAAGTTATTGTACTCACGTTGACACTGGATAGGAGATGTCAAACCCCATAAACATCTCCGACGTCGTTACACTCATATTTATTTATTGTTGATTTAACTTACATAAGATCTTTTAGTCTTGACTCGAGTGTTTTGTCTTTTCAATTTGCTCAGGTCAGTCTGAGCTTTTCAGTTTATCGAAGACTGCTTTCAGGAGGACGAAGACGAAGATTCAATACTATTACTATTTACTATATTATTTGTTTTAATTTTCCATTGCATCATGTTGTTTCGCTGCATTATTTATTTATTACTGCTGTATGTACTTTGATTCTGTACTATAAAGTGTAATCAAATGTTATTTGTAAAACAGCTTCATGAACTGTTTATTTGATTATTATATTTTGTCATTCCATTGAGATTCTGTTTGTTTTCTTTCTTTCTCTACTTTTTCTTATTTACCCCATAACAATTTTCCCCTTTGAATGGTTTGAGTTGGCACGTGTGTTGATTTAAACCGTCCAAAAAGGCAGTTCGTTACATTTGGTATCAGAGCTTTGATTTAGCGATAACCTTAGCTTTGTGGGGTCTGACTCATATAGAATAGGGTAGTAATACCCTAGAATGAGTCGTTGAGTGTATATATATGAGAGAGCCTATTTGTTAGTGTTATAAAAGGTTTTTATATTGTGTTAATTTGTTCTATTTAGTATTTATGAATTTCGGTCGGTACATAGGACGCTATGATATATAGGGATTTTTAAACACTTAATAGGGCAGACTGACACGATATTTGTTTTGAAATATAGGTAAATGAAATAATTTTGCCTATTATATATTTTTGTGTATAAAATAATAAATTTTATAAATGATATAGTTGGATGTAATATGTTGTTTGTTAGGTAGAGAAATTTTATAAATATTGATTGAAAATAGGATTTACAAATAAAATAAATATGAATTGGAAGTTTAGAACTGAAGTTCCGGGATTTTTGAAAATTTCTTTCGAAAGATTTTGGAATATAATACTAGTAGCATTTAGAAGTATTTTCTGATATAAATATTTCAAGATGATTTGAAAGAAATGTTTTGAAAGAATTTTTTTAAAGGAAATAAGTTTTTTACTCCCCTCTCTGTCGCTGGAAAATAATTTCGGTGAAGAGTGCACGCATCATCGACGTTCATTTTTGAGTTTCAAAGTGGGAAGACCGCTGTAGTAATTTTACTGCACATTTGTTCTGATTACGAATCTTAATTTTGAATTCCTAAATATGATCTGATCTATAAATGATGAATATATATATATATATATAATTTTAAAATGATTTGGAAATACAACCCGGAGTTAGTTCTTAAACCTTCTGATAATTAGTAGTTTTCAGTTAATGTAATAAAATGAAATCTTTACTATTTGAATGTTTGGAAGCTGCTAAGATGTGAAATAAGGAATTAGATGTTCAGAGATTAATGAAATATAAAAAAATTGAAGGTTGTCATTTATAAATTAAGAAATGGAAATAAGAAAATGTAACTATTGAACATTTTGTGAATTAAAATAAATATGACAACTTGTGTAACTTTCTATTGCATTCTAAAAGACATATATAACTTACCAAAATGTAAAAAGTTGTAATGTTAAATAGGAATATGTAATAGAAGACTATACAAGTAAACTTTAGTAAATGAAAGTGTTCTATGGAATTACATTTATAAATAAGAGTTCTGATATTATAAATTGTTATAAACTTAGGTTAATAGTTTGAAATGTTACTAATCAAATGTAATGGAAAAGTGAATAATGTAAGAAAAACGATTATAAACTTAAGTTAACATTTTAAGCTATTTATAATCAGATGGAATAGTACAAGGTGAATATTGTAAGTAAATAATTATAAACTTAAGTAATGTTGAAGCCATTTATAATTAGAGTTAGTACTATATTAATTGGATGATTATAACTTCATAAAATGTTGAAATGATTTAGAAATGGATTTAATATTCAATAATATTATATATAAAAGAAATGAATGTGAAAGAGAAAAGAAAGAAATATCTATTAATGATGAATTTAATTGTAAAGAAACTTACCTAATAATAGATAATCCAATAATTGAAATAGAAATAACTTATTTAAGCAATGAATGTAAAGTAATAAAATGAAAGAAAAAATGACATTGTATGAATAAATGAGAAATGAACTTTTGTAAGTAATAACGAATGTAAAGAGAGAATACCTCAATTTTGAGGTATAAACTGCTCTTAAAGAGCAAAATAATTGTTTTTCAATAAGATAAAATGAGAGTTCTGCAATATCTATACTATTCATAATATATTATTCTTTAGATTCATACGCTCCTTGAACTTGCTATCAAAATAGCATAACTATACTCCGGAAGACCATAACTATGGGAAGATATAATTCCCATAAGTGAAGTATGGATAATAGGTAATATCTAATTATTTCATTTTCAAGGTTATTTTATTTTTAAATAATTATGGGAAACCGGGAAGAAAGGCACATTTTTCCAGAAGATCATAAACAATTAGCTTTATGAACTTATGCATAGTTATTGGTCTCTTGTCAGCTTAGCCCCATCGAATCGATGCTTGTTGCCTAGGAAAACATCAGGGAGAATCAGAATCTTACAATAGATTCATTCATCTCTCACATCAAAGACTTGAGTTGCAACAAACATTACTTTTGTTTGAAGGGGGCACAGATGAAGCTATGCTCAAGCTCAATGGCAAGCAATTACTTCTCTATAAGGTGTCCAATTTTTTGGTACTTCTAAGGGGGCACAGATGAAGGTATGCTCAAGCTCAATGGCGAGCAATTTCTTATCTATAAGGTCTCCAATTTTTGAGGTATTCTCTTTTAACGAAAATAAGCATTATATGGATGAGAAAAGAACAGTAAATGATGTGAAATGGAAAAAGAAAAAAGAAAAAAAGGGAACAAACTTAAATAACATTGAAATTATTGTTTGTTTGGCTTATGGATTGGTTGGGAAAGGATACTTCTATTTTGTATAGAGATGTATAAATAATCTATAAAGTTTTATCTACGACTGTTGAGTGTATGGTTTACTTCATAGTTTATTTATCATTTTATATGATTAGAAGTTCTGAACCCGAACAAACCATTTGTTTTGGTTGCTATGGATGGATGATTGATTTCTTGGTTGAAATGATGTTTGTACTGTTTGTTTGCAAATGATTATTGTTATATTGTGATGATTTGTTTGTTATTAATTTGAAACAATGTAAATATTTCTCTTTTACATAATTATTAACTTCTTTGGATTATATAAGTGAAATACAGGTTTATGGAAGCAATAGCTACTGCTTTTGGTTTCATTAATAAGCGTTGTTTGCCCGACAAATAGGTACGTTCTCGGATTACGGTTTTATAGCGATATTATTTTGTTTTCCCATGGTTTAGGATATATTATTTTGAAAAATATGGTATATATTGTTATCATCGATATTATTATTTCTCCCAGACCTCTCCGTACAAAGGAGACTCTACCGAAATTTTCCGTGAATTTTGGACTTAGAAACTTTTGTGAAATGTTTTTAAAAACTTTTATTAACTTGAATATAAAAGGATTTAATTGTTTATAAATCAATATATTTTATTTAAATTATTTAATTATGTAAATTAATTATTTATAAATTTAATATTTTGAATAAGATATATTGACTTCTTAATTGCTTCTTTTCCTTTTCAAGAACGAAAAGTTTTGAGTGGGGGAGAATGTAAGGATCCGTAATTTTTGATAATTAAATTTATTAAATTAAATAAGTCTTGGAGTTTGATCTTGTGAAAAACATAAAAATTTAATATTTAATAGTGGAAAGAATGACTAGAATGTAAGGTTAGTAATGTTAATTTAAAGCAATTGATAACTAATTTAATGTAATCCCAATTTGTTGAAATGATTAAAAAGTTATAATTGGTTATAGATTGAAATTAATTGTAATACAGTGTGTATTAATTGATAATTGGATTAAAAGAGTAATTGATAATTTAAATGTTGTATTAATAAATGAAATAGTATGTAATAAATTGTAATTGGATGAAATTAGTGTTATGTAAGTAGTTATGACATTTGTGCGTAGATAACAAACATACAAATGTGATTAAGAAAAGGTGACAATTGTTGTTTGTTACCAATTTATTTAATCAATTATAATTAAATGAAATTAAATGTTACGTAAAATGATTTAAGACGAAATGGAAAAGGTGAATGCAACAAGATGTACAGAAATATCAGTTACATTCATAAGGCAATAATTTATTTAATGACAAGAATGAAACCAAAATAAATTAATTTATTGGGATTTTAAACTATAATTAATGTGAAAATCGACAAAGATTCAAATAATCAAAATATTGCAACTAATATGGTAAAAGATGATAATTGTAGAATATTAGTGTAATAAGAGATAAACAAATGTTAACTATGTCCATAGAGTCAAGATTGATTGAATAAAAAGATTGAAATGAAAATAAATGGATTTAATTGAATTTAAATTATACTTAATGAATTTATTGCAATTGAATAGAACACTGTAATTAGTGTAATATTTAACATTGAATTGATATGTAAATTTGTTTTAAATTATTGTAAATGTTTAAGTAATAAAAAATGAGAAAAATTGGTTAATTATATAATTTGAATTGGAAAGTGATTTAATTAATTTAATAATATTAATTTATTTAATTAGCGTGAAAATAGCCATTTTGGCCACTGACTCGGATTTTGATGAAACCTGTTTCATCTGATTCGTAACAGTGAATTATTGTAAGGTTTCATGTTTCGTAGCGATCAGACTTGTCGTTTGATCGTACAGACTCGAAGCGCATAGAAATCAATTTAATTGAATTCAATTTGAAATAAGCTGATTTTAAGCTAACTTCTTCATATGATGGAATTAGGACTTGAAACCTGTTCCATTGAGTTTAAAATTATCGAAAACATCTATTTTGGTATATGGGATGACCCATTTTCGTTTCGGGAACGAAACGGGCTTTTCGGGTCGTTTATCGTTCTAATCCAAATCGATCTGGTCCATTCTTTCTATATTCTGATCTGCCTATATATAGGCTGTTTTAAACCCTAGTTGTTTCTTATTCCAATATTCTATACGTACACTTCCTTCTCATCTCCTCTTTCCAATGGCAGAAACCAGTTAAATTATAAACCCTACAATTTCAATCTCCAAACCAATTTCAAAATCAAATTCTTCCAAACCCTAACATATTATATACCGTTTCGAAGCTATCGACGAGCGTAATTCACTGTTGTTGTTCGTTTTTCGATTTGAATCACAGTTTGGTCAGAAATTGAGGATGAACCTTAGCCGTCCGTATTAGGGTTTCGTTTATTTAACGGTGGATCTTCGTCCCGGCGACGATCGGAAGTCATGGGGCGGTAGAGCTCATCGAGCAGGTCTGGGATCTGCTACTCATTCTTCGTTGATGGTTGAAGGTTCGCTAGAAATGACCGTTATATGGAGCGGCGGCGCACGGCGCTTGGGGGCGTGAGAAAGGGTCACGACCCCCTAGGAAGGTCGACCTGAGGCATAGGTGAAGGGGATGCTCTCCGATCTGGCCATAGGCCATCGTGGCGGTGGCGAAGTCAGAAGATGTGGTGGCGGTTATGCGTGTGCTGTAGGGTTGTGATCGTTTCCTTCGGCTACGGTTTCATCGTGAGGGAAGATACATAAGCTGACGTGTAATTTTTATTTTTATTTGTTTATTTTTTTAAAAATCATAAATCATCTAACTTGCAATGTTAATAACTTTTACATACGAGCTCAGATATACGCGCGGTTTGCTCCGCTGCGATCGTATCAGAATTTCAGACATTTTGGCATAGGTTTGGATGAATTCTAAGACTATTGAATTTTTTGCTCTATTTTGGATTTCAAATCGATTTGAAATCAAAGGTGAGTGTTTTAACCTACTCACAACTACTAAATTTTCTTATGTTGGTTAAATTAAATTTATGATGTGATTAGAAATTAATTGATTGATGTTTGGTATGTTTAAATTGTCATTCTAGTTAAATTTGACTTTTATTGCATTTAATCATCGTTCAATTTAATATTGAATTCGATTGTCAATTTAATATCTGTTAATGATAATCAGTTATCTATTGATGTTTACTAGTTGATTTGGATGATGATTGTGATGAATGTTTGATTATTGATATTCGATGACTGGATGTTATATTTTATATTGTTATAACACTGCAAGTTCCATATGGGTTGAAATAATACATACCAGAATGATCATATATGATAGAGGAAAATCGTTCTGGGTTGAAATGATAAACCCAAGCGATTTTCATTGAAATAAATTTGGGATTGCGGGTTAAAATGATATATACCCGTAAGTTTAAATAAATTGCGGATTGAAATGATAAATATCCGTATCACGACTATAGGGTAGAAAATTATATACGGACAACGGATTGGTTAAATTAAATGATTTTTAATTCTTTGAATTTTGAATTCAGTTAATCGGTATTTTGAAATAGAAATTGATTTATATAAACTGAATTATATTTCAAAAATCCAAGCCTTAATGTTGAAATTGGAATTGATTTAATGAATTGTTCAAAGGATTTAAATTGGAAATTCAAAGTTGAATTGTCAAAAATAAATGAATTTATCGAAATTGAGTTATTGAAAATGTTTGGATATAACTTTGAAATCTATTCAAACTAATTTAAACTATTTTAATCAATTTAAACTATTTTTAATTTATTTTTATATATTATAATCTATTTAATCCAATTTAATCTATTTTTCCTATTTTAAACTAATTAAATTTATTTAATCTATTTTAAATCTATTTAATATAATTTAAACCTATTTAGTCTATTTTAAATCTAATATAAATCTATTTAAACTATTTTTAGTATTTAAACCATTTTAATCTATTTTAAATCATTTAAAACTATTTTAGAGTATTTTAACTATTTTAGAGTATTTTAACTATTTTAGAGTATTTTAACTATTAAAAAAACTATTTATGACTATCTAAACTATTTTCTAAAATTTCAGACCGTGTAAAGTTAAAGTATTTATATTTAAATCTCTCATGATGATACAACCTAAGTTGGGATTTGAAAATTGATACCTTTTTGTGAAATGACATATTTGAGTAAATATGATGATTTTGGAACGGGGATTTAATTAACCTATTTTATCGATAATTTCAAAAGTGAATAAGATTTTGATAGTGGATATGATTTTGAAAGTGGATATGATTTTGAAAGTGAATATAATTTCGAAAGTGATACGGTTTGAGAATATGATATTTTGATATCAATTATGAAATGATTTTGGAAATGTAAAGGAACCGTCCGGTGTGAAATAAGCGTTTGGTTGTTAAAGAGATCGGGATCAGATATTGTCATACTCTCTACCAATATCGAAAACCACTTTAACAACTGTGTACGTGGTGGAGATTCCAGAAATGAAGTAGGATGGTTTGGCGAACGATTCTGTATGAGGTATTTACGTGACCCTGATTCCCGTGAGTCAGCTTAGATGTGACTAAAACAGGAGCCATGCCAGGCCAAGCAAGGTCAGTCCTCCTATCGGACACATTTCTTCGATACCATATTATGAACTTGGATGATGGATGCTATTGATTGATTTTTGGATGTTTATATATTTTGATATATCATGTTATCATCCTGTATATAATTTACAGTATATAAAACTGTAAATTGAATTATTTCGAATAAATTAAGAAAGGTTGAAATGATATATACCTATGGCATTTATTTTGGATTGAAATGATATATATCCATCCCCGAATTAAATTTGAAAATTTTGATTCACTTGGCCATAGGATAGAGAATTATATTCGAACACCGGATTGGTTAAATTAAATGATTTTAAAATTTCGATTTGAAATTATTTAAAGGATTTGGTTTTAAGAAATAAAAATCAAATTTATGAAAATCGAATTATTTTCGAATTGGAACTCGGAATGTTGAAATTGAAATTTGAAACAGGAATTGTTTATTAATAGAAGTTGAGATTTTTAAGTTATAATCGGAATATGATGTAAATTCCAGAAATTGATTTGTTTTAAAAAAAATTACTTTTATTCGAACTTTGAATATTGCTAAGTAAAAGTGATATAAAACGATATCTCAAAATTGAGCTTGGAATTGAACTATATTTGAAGATTTGGCTTTTTAAATTGGATACTGAAGGTAAATTTGATTTAAGTGCTTTGAATTGATGTTTTGGAAATCGAACTCGAAATCGATATAAAATCGAAATGGTTTTAATTTGAAATTGAATTGAAATTAATTTGAAATTGGAATTTAAATTAATTTGGAATTGGAAGTGAAATTAATTTGGAATTGGAATTGAAATTAATTTGGAATTGGAACTGGAATTGATTTAGAATCAAAGTAAAATTCGACTTGAAATCGGAATTGAATCGATTAAATCGAAATGGAAATTGGAACTGATTTGAATTGGAAAACTTGAAAAGTGAACTGGTTTGACTTTGAAAACTATTTTTAGATGAATTATTCTAGTATAAACGGTTTAAAATCTATATTCTTTTAATATTCAAATAATTTTTATTTTCCAAACTATTTTACTATATAGACCATTTTTATTACTCAAACTATTTTCTATTAAACTATTTTAACTAATTAAGCTATTTTAAAACTATTCAAACTATTTTCTTAAAATTTCAAACTGGTCAAAGGGTGAAATATTTATATTTAAATCTCGGATTTAAATGTGAAATGGGTTAAAATGAAGTTATAACCTAAATTGAAATTCGAAACAATTTTGGAAGTGAAATCGAGATATTGGAGAGAAATGACATTTTCATGAAAAATGATGTATCGGTCTATATATGATTTTTGAAGTAAATATGATTGCGAAATGGATTTGATTTTGAAGCGAATGTGATATTTTGATATCAAATATGAATTGTTTTCGAAATATAAAAGTACCAACCGGTGTGTAATATGGCATTTGGTTGTTAAAGAGACCAGGGCCTCTTATTGACATACTCTTTGTCAATATTGGAACCACTTTGGCAACCGTGTACGCGGTGGATGATATCCAGAATGTAGTGGTTGAATTGACGACGTTTACTGGAATGAAGTAAGTGAACGATGATGGATAGCTTTGACACTCGTGTTATAATTAAAATGACTAAAATAGGAGCCTATGTCTGGCCAATGCGGTTAGCTACTTCTAGCGACGTCGATCCCTCGTATTACTATTGTGATTTCGTATTCAATGGGTGCACATTTTTCGTTTGGATTGATTGTCGCGGTCGGCCACGGATGGGTTACTACCAGCCAGAAAGGGTAAACTGGTAGAATCCTACCTTGGGCATTGCCTCATATGCCTTGTCATATTTATCCCTAAACGAGCCCATTACGACTTTGGTTTTGAACCTATAAAAATGTGTTAAGGAGGGTAATGTAAAGCCTTAACGCTATTTTGATATTTATTTTACTGATAGACATTATCTATTATAGCATACACTATTACATATAGATATTTGATGGATCCTTAGGAGATGGAAAATCACATAACATCTCTTAAGTTATTGCACTCATATTTCGTGATATTGATTTGACTTACATAAGAGTATTTTAGTCCTGACTCGAGTGTTTAGTCTTTTCATTACGCTCGGGTCAGTCCTGAGGTTTTTTTAGCATATTGAAGATTATTCTCTAGAGGACGAAGACAAAGATATGGTATATTACTATTATTATTATCCCCTTCATCATGCTATTCTGCTGTATTGATTATTATCCATAATGTATATTTATAACTCTGATAAATGTGTATAGATTATAATCAAATGTATATTAAACAGCTTCATGAACTGTTATTTGATTATTATATTTTATTGTTTCCGCTGTGAGATTCTGTGTTTGTTTTCTTCTTCTTTTCTTATTTTTCTTATTTAACCCCATTGATTATCTACGTTCCGGATTTTTTAATTTAGACATGTGTGGATTATGGTCGATTTAAACCTTTGGAAATGTGGGTTGTCATAGTTGGTATCAGAGCGAGGTTTAGCGGTAACCTAGGCTTTGTAGGGTTTGACTCATTAGAGATTGGGTAGTAATACCCTAGAACGAGTCTGTTTGAGTATATATATGAGAAAGCGTACTTGTTAGTGTTATAAAAACGTTTTATATTATGTTTACTTATCAGTTGTGTTGTTTATGAATTCTGGTCGATGTGCGGGATGCTGTGTTATCGATAGGGATTTCTAAACACTTAAACGAGGAAAGTCGACATAATATTATTTTAAAATAGGATAAATGAAATAAATTTTTCCTAAATTAAATTATATATAAAAAACGATAATTTTAATGAATTATAGTTGTTAGGAGATGATAATATTTAGTTATCATCGATTATTGGTTGAACTAAAAATAAAACGAATACTTAATGAATTTTATTTTATGAAGCATTTGATAATTAAAATTGAATTGAAATCTAATTAAAATAAAATTTGTTTGAAATAACAAATGTGTAATTAACGAAATATTTTCACAATGAAGTAATGAAATTGTATGAGTATATTTAAATATAGCATATAAATAGAAGTGATTTTAAAAAATTGAGAATTTTAGAATTTAAAATCCTTTTGTTTTCAAAATTGTTTTTCAAAGCCTTAAAAATTAGTAATAGTATTATTTGAAAGAGTTTTGACTAGAAAAATATTTTGAAAGGATTTTTGAAGAAATAAAAGCATTAAACTCATTTTGGTCGCTGGGAAATAATTCTAGGGATGACTACAGCATCGCCAGTATTCATTTTCGAGTTTTTGAGTGAGAATTTCTACCAAAAGAAATTTATTTTCGATAAAAACAGGTTTTGATTGTGAAAAAAAATATTCTAAGTATAATTTGATAAATATATGAAAATAGTTTTGAACTTATAATTGGAAATAGTATAGAGAAAAAGCTATAACTTATAGATTTAAATAGGAAAGTAAAACTAAATTTTAAAATGGTTAAACATTTTAATTAAGCAGATAAAATAAATTGGAATTCGAGAAATGAAATAAAATAATTAACTTAAGAATGTAAAATAAATTGAATTAGTGAAATAAAATGAAGTTGGACTCAAGAAGCTTAAATAAAATATGAAATGTAACTGAAATGAATTGGATAAAACAATGAAATGAATAAATTGTATAATTTATAGATTTGAGAATATTAAGCTAAAAACAAATTTTAAATTCGTTGAATGTGAATGATAAGAAAATTTAACTTGAATAAGATTAGATAAAACGAGTAATGGATTAAAATGAAATGAAGTTTAACTTGAGCTAAATGAATAAAAAAATGAATAGGAACTTGAATTATAAAATGAAAAGTAATTTAAGTGTGAAAAAAAATTAAATTAAATAAATCCTTGTAAGTAAAATTAATATGAACAATTGAATTTGATTTTAATTGGATGTAAATAAATTAAATACAAATAGAATGAGTTTCAATAAAATTGAATGGTAACTAATTGAATATGAAATAAGTTAAGGGAATAAAATTTAAATTGAAGTAACTCATGAGAGTTGAATAAAATTGATGGTGAATTTTTTTTATTAATATGAATTGGAATTATTAATAAAATTTACCAAAGTAAAATTATTAAAATGAATTTAAAATTTATGAAATAAACTAGTTAAGTGAATCAATGGATTAATATGAACTAAAGTTATGGAATAATAATAAAAATGAGTTGCAATTTTGTAAAATGTCTATAATAAACTTAAATGGTTTAGAAATAATATTAGTATTAAAATACTAAGTGATAATGAAATAAATTTAACTTAACAAGGTTAAATGGAATAATTTTATAAAATGGTCCATAAATGAATTTGTATGAAACATTGTTAAAATTAAAGTGAAACAACTGGAATTTAACAAATTAAACTAAATGAATCAAATGTAAATTAATAGAATGTGAATTCATTAATGTTAATGAGTGCACGTCAATCAATTGAAAATAAATAAACTGAATAAAATCAATTGGATGTGAATCAAATTGAAGTTAAGTTGGGTGAATACAAATGAATTGAAATGAGCCAATTAAATGTTAATAAAAATTTGAATGTAATAACTTTAATCATTGAATGTAAGAGAAATTTGATTTCAATGAATGTAAATAAGTGAATGAGAATCAATTTAAAATAAATGGAAGTGAATGTGAGCATAATAAAATTTAAATGAATGGAATGAAAATTCATTGAATAATAAATAAAATGAATGTCACTAAAATAAATATAAATCAATTGAAAATAAATCGATTGAATGTAAATACATTGAATTGTAATAAATCAAATGTGAATGCAATGAATATTGATTGATTGAATAAAATGGATTGAACCAAATTAGTTGAATGTAAATCAATTAAAAGCAAATGAATTGAATATAAATCATTATATGGTTAACAGAATGAATATTAATAAGTGAATGTTAATCAATTAAGAAGTGAATAAAGGGAATGCAAATAAATTGGATGTCAATATAAATTAATTGAAAACGAGTCAATTAAAATGTTAAGGAAATGAATGTTAATAAGAAATGAAAGGTATAAATTAAAAATTGACAATGGATAATGTAAATTCACATGGTTATGAATTAATTGGATTAATTGGACGGATATTGATGGTTGGATGGTTTCTTTTGTTGCAAACCATTGTTATTACTGTTTTGTTTGCATATGATTGTTGTATGTTGCGTATTTGTGCTTGTATTTATTGTTTGGATTCAAAATCAATGTTATATGGTTATATTAGACTTATACATGCTTCTATATCTTTATATGCAACTAATATCTTATATTGAGTTGAGATAGGTACATACGAAGACCGTTTGGACGTATACACGGGTTTTTACATGCTTTTGCTTGCTTAATACGAGCGAACTCGCTCGTATTATTAATAATAAAGTACGTATCTTGGATTACATACCGTGATTTTATATTTTTGCCCTTCGAGATGCCTCATCATTGAGATGAGATGTATATTTGATATCTATTTGGTATATTGTGATATATATTGTATTGTAAAATTTTTCCGATCGAGCCGCACAAAGGAGAGTCTGCCGAAATTTTCCGTAAATCCGGGAGTTAGAAATTTTTTGGAGTTTTAAAAATTTTATGACTTGTTTTTATATATATGTTATATTTTCCGTAAAATCGATATCGGAGTGGCATAGCGAGAGCGTAGTAAAGGTTTTGTAAATAAGATGTTTATGTTTTCTAAGTTGATTATTTTGAATAAAATATATCAAATGTTAAATTACCTACTTAGCCCTTTTCGAGGGCGAAAATTTTTGAGTGGGGGAGAATGTAATGACCCGTATTTTTAACTATTTAAAATTATTAAATTTGATATAGTTATTGAATAAAAATGGTTAATTAACGGTGAATTATTTATTAATTGTGATTCATTGGAAATTAAATCGTTTAAATTTAATATTGCAATTATTTGAATCTTGTATTTATTGTGAATGAAGTGGTATCGGAAGTTGATTTAAATTTATTTGAACAACGACGAAAATTTTTATACTTAGAAATTGGATTTAAAGTGATTAAATTAAAATTTGGAAATTTCTAGTTTTAAATTAACGAGTAAAAATAGCCATTGTGGCCACTGTCTCGAATTTCGACGAAAGCAGTTTCATCGGATCCTAGTAGTGAGTTATTATAGGATTTCAAGTTTTGTAGCAATCGGACTTGTCATTTGGTCGTGCGAGCTTGAAATGCGTAGAATTTAAATTTCAGAAGTTAATTAAATAAATTGATTTTGAAAAGCTATCTTCTGCATACGATCGAATTAGGCATCGAGACTTGTTTCATTGCGTTCGGAACATGGGCAAAACAATATGTATGCCAGGCGGCACGCTTCATTTGGAGTTCGAGAATTTTGGACATTAAACATCATATAGTTTCAAATAAAATAATAATATATATATTCAAATATCACCCTACATATCGTGCTTTCCACTTCCACCTAGTCTTCCTCATGCATCCCCTTTTCTCTCCCGCTAATTTCGAATCACTGATTCAAAAAAATAATAGAAAAAAGGCAAACAGAAATCGATCGAAGACCTAAAAAAAAAATTTCTCGCTAGCACTGGTTACGGCGTCGAGTGGCGCACGCGCGATGGCCAGGCTCTGGCGATAGATCGAGGGAGGCGAGCGACACTTCGATTTAGGGTTTGGACTACACGAGCGCGCGCGCGCTGTTCGGGGGAATATAGCAGGCGATGTACGGGGTCGAAGGCGGTGTAGCTGGCGTTGGCAGGAGCGGTGGAGGAAGACGCGCGCTTGGGTATGGGTGGATCGACATCGGATCATCATTGGGAAGCGTGGAGCAAGGTGAAATCGGCATGTGTTGGGTTCGTCTGCGTGAAGACCGGAGGCAAGAGTTTCGTGGTTTAACTGTTAATAAGGGTAATTAGTTTGATTAAGCATACTTTATATATTTAATTGAATTCGAATGTTAATAAATTCGTATTATGTTCGTACGAGGTTCGTTTTGGACGAAACAAATTGCACTAGATTCGTATCAACAAGCACTATGCACTAAAGCTGGATTCGTGATTGTTTGGAGAGTTTAATTTTTTCCGATTCAACCCAAGGTGAGTGTTTATACGCTCACAAGTACTAAATTTTTTTTATGTAGTTAAATTTATATCGTGTAGTGATTTAACTTTATTGATAGTCATTTGATAAATTTAATTGACATTTAAATTGACATTTGAATTAATTGATAGAATTTGAATTGACAGTTAAATTGAATTAGAATTTAAACTGTTAGTAAAATTCCCGATTTTTGATAATTGGTAAATTGTTGTGATTATTGACTATTTGGATGATTGGTTGTGATGGATGCTATTGGTTGATTTTTGGATGTTTATTTATTTTGATACATCATGTTATCATTATGTATATAATTTACAGTATATAAAAATGTAAATTGAATTATTTCGAATAAATTAAGAAATAGGTTAAAATGATATATACCTATATCATTTATTTTGGATTGAAATGATATATATCCATCCCTGAATTAAATTTGAAAAAATTGATTCACTTGACCATAGGATAGAGAATTATATACCAACACCAAATTGGTTAAATTAAATGATTTTAAAATTTTGATTTGAAATTATTTAAAGGATTTGGTTTTAAGAAATAAAAATCGAATTTGTGGAAATCGAATTATTTTCGAATTGGAACTCGGAATGTTGAAATTGAAATTTGAAACATGAATTGTTTAATTAATCAAAGTTGAGATTTTTAAGTTATAATCGGAATATGATGTAAATTCCAGAAATTGATATGTTTTAAAAGATTTTACTTTTATTCGAACTTTGAATATTGCTAAGTAAAAGTGATATAAAACGATATTTCAAAATTGAGCTCGAAATTGAACTATATTTGAAGATTTGGATTTTTAAATTGGATATTGAAGGTAAATTTGATTTAAGTGCTTTGAATCGATATTTTGGAAATCGAACTCAAAATCGATATAAAATGAAATGGTTTTTATTTGAAATTGGAATTGAAATTAATTTGAAATTGGAATTTAAATTAATTTGGAATTGGAAGTGAAATTAATTTGGAATTGGAAGTGAAATTAATTTGGAATTGGAAGTGAAATTAATTTGGAATTGGAACTGAAATTGATTTGGAATCGAAGTAAAATTTGACTTGAAATCGGAATTGAATTGATTAAATCGAAATGGAAATTGGAACTGATTTGAATTGGAAAATTTGGAAAGTGAAACGGTTTGACTTTGAAAACTATTTTTAAATGTATTATTTTAGTATAAACGGTTTAAAATCTATATTCTTTAAATATTCAAATTATTTTGATTTTCCAAACTATTTTACTATATAAACCATTTTTATTACTCGACCTATTTTCTATTAAATTATTTTCTATTAAACTATTTTAACTATTTAAGCTATTTTAAAACTATTCAAACTATTTCCTTAAAAATTCAAACTGGTCAAAGGATGAAATGTTTATATTTAAATCTCAAATTTAAATGCGAAATGGGTTAAAATGAAGTTATAACCTAAATTGAAATTCGAAACAATTCTGGAAGCAAAATTGAGATATTGGAGCGAAATGACATTTTCAAGTAAAATGACGTATCGATATGAATATGATTTTTGAAGTAAATATGATTTTGAAATGGATTTTATTTTGAAGCGAATATGATATTTTGATATCAAGTATGAATTGTTTTCAAAATATAAAAGTACCAACCGGTGTGAAAAATGACGTTTGGTTGTTAAAGAGACCGAAGCCTCTTATTGACATACTCTCTGTCAATATTGGAACCAATTTGACAACCGTGTACGCGGTGGATGATATCCAGAATGTAGTGATTGAATTGGCGATGTTTACTGGAATGCAATAAGAGAATGATGATGGATAGCTTTGACACTCGTGTCATAATTAAAATGACTAAAACATGAGCCTATATCTGGCCAATGAGGTTAGCTACCTCTAGCGACGTTGATCCATCGTATTAATATTGTGATTTCGTATTTGATGGGTGCACCTTTTTCGTTTGGATTGATTGTCACGGTCGGCCACGGATGGGTTGCGACCAGCCAAAAAGGGTAAACTGGTAGAATCCTACCTTGGGCATTACCTCACGTGCCTTGTCATATTTATCCCTAAACGAGCCCATTACGACGTTGGTTTTGAACCTGTAAAAATGTGTTAAGGGGGATAATGTAAAGCCTTAATGCTATTTGGATATTTATTTTACCGATAAACATTATCTATTATAGCGTACATTATTACATATACATAGTTTGACGGATCCTTAGGAGATGGAAAATCTTGTAACATCTCTTAAGTTATTGCACTTATATTTCGTGATATTGATTTGACTTACATAAGAGTATTTTAGTCTTGACTCGAGTGTTTTGTCTTTTCATTATGCTCGAGTCAGTCCTGAGTTTTTTCAGCATATTGAAGATTATTCTCTAGAGGACGAAGACAAAGATTTGGTATATTACTATTATTATTATCCCATTCATCATGCTATTCTGCTGTATTGATTATTATCCATAATGTATATATATAACTCTGATAAATGTGTATAGATTATAATCAAATGTATAGTAAACAACTTCATGAACTGTTATTTGATTATTATATTTTATCATTTTCGCTGTGAGATTTTGTGTTTGTTTTCTTCTTATTTTCTTATTTTTCTTATTTAACCCCATTGATTATCTACGTTCCGGATTGTTTAAGTTAAACATGTGTGGATTATTGTCGATTTAAACCTTTCAAAATGTGGGTCGTCACAGTAAAGATACCATAGTAGCATTCAATTCATCATAGTCCATGTTATATTTCTAGTTAATCAGTAGCAGGTTCTATATGTGAGATCATTTAGAGCATTTCAGTATAGAGGATAAGCTTAAAAAATAAAGAATAAACAAAGAAAAGAAGCCATACCATGAAATAAAAAATAAAAAAGGAGTTGAACGCTTGAAGGCGAGAAACAAATTTGATTCTCAGCTATCTGCACTCAATATCTACTTCTGAATTATTTAAAAAAAACTGTAAGAGCATTATTTATCACATTCTGAAGGCAATAATAACTTCAAAGTCTACTGAAACCCATAATGAGTAAACAAACATACAATCCTTCTAATCCACTTACCAAGCATTATAATCATTTGAACAAATTTAATTGGCTAAGAAACTGCAAAACAATACCTTGATAAATTCAACTTAATGAAGAAAATGCTTACAAATTCTCATAGCAAACAAAAAATGTTTGTTGATTTGAACAATGCAGGGTGCTTTTGATGGGAAATTGAATATATTAGAATTTATTATTTTACGGAAAAGCAAGGAAAAAATAGCATGAGAAACTTAACATATTAGCTGCTTGGAACATGTTCATAAACGGTCTGGTAGCATAAACCGAGAGGGAAGTGTGGATGTAACGATGACTTTGGAGATGAAATCATTGAAGGATTAAAATCGTCAAGATGGTCAGCCAATGGAGATGTTGCTTTCCTGCCAGGAGTAAACGATAGATGAGGTCAATTGCAAATCAATAGGCAGTTGGCTGTCGTTCGAGAGAAGAATCAGAGTTGAAGGGGCTGACAACGGCGGTAGGAGGGGATGTCAAGGTCACGGATGGGAAAAGGCACAAATCCATAGACATTAATATCTAGGGTTTGGAGGAGAAGGAAGGAAGCGAAGAGTTGTACAAATAGAAAGAAATAAAAAAATGCGACTGTTCATTTCACAAAGTACAGGGGGTTTGTACGCTCTTGAAACCAAACTCAGTAATCATAATATATTATAGATATGTTTCTTTTTCCCTATAAGAATTTTTGTACATGCATTTTCAAAATGCGCAATTACAAATTAACTGAATGGTGAAAATATACTTATTTCATAAGAAGTTTGGAATGAGATTAAACTTGAAATAAGTTTTTCCGTGTCCCTACAATGAAAATTTGTTATGTTGGTAACGTTTCTAAGTATCAATTATCACAACTTTAGCAGAATAAGAAAGAGTGGGTCAAGTCAATCTTTCAAAATTTCATTGGAAATTTAAATACTCATACAAATACAAATGTGGGAGAAATCACGAAGATGGGGGTTCGACTTCAATATCATAATTGCTCTAGTGAATAACTAAAATAAATAGCTGAATGGGAGATAGGGAAAGAAGGAAACTAATTATTATTATAAATATATAAAAAAAATCTATCTTTCATAGGTTCACTAAAAACTTTTTTGAAATTAATATGTTGGATTCATGTATCCTTAGTAATGTGGATTATAGTCATAATTCTATTTATTAATTACCATATTACATATTATTAGTTAATTTAATCCAAGTTGAAACGGTTAGTTATCCATTAAATATTGTCATATGTAAAGTATGTAAAAATGTAAACTAACAAAATGGATTCATGTATCTGTTATTAATTTTGATCATCATTGTAATTTTCATTAATAATTAAGAATGTTTCATATCATTAGTTAATTCAATCCAAATTGAGCCGATCAACAATTCATTAAGTATTATCCTACATAAACTTTATAAGCATTATCCATAATTGCGTATAAATACTATGACCATTAAACTTGACCGATCATATTTTTAATTATCATGGCATTCAAGGAAGAAAAAAATATGTTTCTTCTTCTAACAATGCTTCTTCTACTAATATCAGGTAACTAAGTATACTTTCATTGTTTTCTATTTCATTAAAAGTTGAATCAAATAAAATATTTTAGGGTTTCTCCTTTTTAAAAAGTATGTTTGACATTTTAGGGATAATATATATTATTGATTAGTAATTTCAAGCAAACAATAGTGTTTAATGTATTTGTTTAGGTATATTCACCTTTCAAAGAAAACTTATGTATCAATTTTATCTTTTGTTAAAGGACAGGTTGTGCTAGAAGATGTGTCATGGGAGTTGATATTATTATTTTTATTATAATTACTTACAACTTATGTATTTCCCTTAAACTAACTTTGTATATATTGTTTAGCTTCAGGTGTTAACATGAAATCGATTTCTGAAATGGATTATTTCCTCAGCCAATATTACAATGGACCTTGTAGTTTGGATAAACTATGCAACGCAACTTGCACTCATCGAGACCATGCCAAATCTGGAAGATGCATGAAATTCTATGGAGATTTGGATAAGCAATGTTACTGCTTGAAGCGTGATGCAAAAGAGTTCAGTTTTAAGTCGCAAAATTAAAAGAGACTAGTATTTATGTATTTGCAGTTTGCACTAAGTATTTCCATGTTAGTGCAATTTGTGTTATTCCAAGAAAAATATATATGAGGAATAAATAAATTAAATGGAATAAAAAAATTGATATAATAGTAAAACCATCAGTGTAATTTGTCAGAGAAAAGGTTAGGCTAGATATATTTGCAACAACCTTAACCTTTTCCAATATCCTATATCAGACATGTTATATATAAAAGGATAATTTGTATAAAAAACAATGCAGGCATCTAAATCTATTAAGGTGTCAATTCATAATAACATAAGCAACACAATTAGGTTAATAATATTGTCGCTCAACATTATTATCGTTTATGCAATTACTTATGGTCAGTCCAATAAATAAAAGAAAATGACTTAGTAAAGCAGGACAAGGCTGGGAGGTATTTAATATGTTTATAAAATTATTTCTTGGTTTTTCAAAAAATAATCTTTCTATTTTCTAAGAGTTATACTACTAGATAGGATAGAACCCAAAAGTGATGTACTGATCAACACTTCTTAAATTTCAATAAATGAACAATTATCCACCCAACAACTAACACGTTTTATTTGTACACAGTAACTGATTTTCCACCTTGCTTAATTGTTCACGACTTGCTACTATTTTATTCATACCATCACATAGGATGATAAAATTGACAAAACAACCCTTATGTGAAGAAGTTTAAATTATACACTGAATGTCAGATATTGTCTAGTAAATTAGGTAAACCACCAATTCATGATATCAATTTTGGCATTTCATTCCATTCTAGCATCCCTCTACTTGTAGATACCTGATAACCCATCCACTTGTTATAGCACCTTATTCTACCACTCGTCTAAACTTAAGATTGTGACCTAGGAAACCATGGTTCCATTACCTTAGTATTACAAATCTAGACGAATATGTTGAAATTTGCATTCATAGTACAAGATTTAACCTGAAGAAAAATTCTACATTCATAACATCTTTCAACAAAATATTTACATGATTCTCCTTTTAGTCCATAACATTTGCTTACCTAAAATGATATATATGCATAACTAGATACAAAAGTTTTCTCCTAAGTTGTTTTCCGTAGTACTCCCAACAAGGTCCAATGGTAACTATCCAAACTTGAATGTTTGAGTGCAGCATCTTGGGCAACATAGTATTACTAAGATATCTATCTAAACTATTCTCGTGTTGTGTCAAATAGGTATTTTCTAAAGATTATTAGGGAAAACCATACTATAAGTAATAATATATTTTAGGAGTATTAAGACAAGAAAAACCATAATGTTGTCCAAACTTAAATAGATAATAAATTAAAACTTTAAATATATTCGCGCGCGCGCGTGTATGTGTATGTGTATGTGTATATATGTATATTTATAAGGACAACGAAATACATTCGTCCACACATGGATCTACACGAACACAATGAGAAATAGATCCCAATCAAATTTCTTTGGTTCAAATTGTTTGGTTAAACTTATTTAGCAATAGAATATTTTAAAGTGAGAGAATGTAACCTAATTTGAAATCCACATCCAAAACTTAAATGATTGCTCACAGACATACACCGAGTGTAACAACTAGACCCTTCTGGTCAGACTCAAACCTAACCAAACTATTCTTGGGCCTAGTTGGGTTGGATTTCATCAGTCTTAATTAGACCATATTAAATTCCTAACACAACCCGAGCTATGGTGTGAACTTGTTCGACTAGATTCATGTTATGTTGAGCAATAACACTATAAGTGTTTTATAATTCTATTTTTTGTCCTAATCTCTCAAGCCGATTTTGGTTAGGTCACATTTGATTGAGTCTTTATGGTAATTCTCAACAGTTGTACCTAACCTAAGCTCATCGATTTTGGACAGAATTTAAATCGTATCGAGTTGTTTAATTATTTGTAGTATACCATATATATCAAAAACCTGTACAATCAAACCTATTTTTCAATTAAATAGGAGACTAATAAATGAATATGGTATCCAAATAACGATAAATATGTCTAAAGCGAGTTCAATTACGCCTATTCTTAATCCTAAATAGGACACAATCCTGATTGCCAACCCAAACACAAACAAATACGAAGTAAGAATTAAAACTTAGTTTAACCCAATCTCAAAGCAAGGATTAGACCAGAGGATATAGTTATCTCATTGCCACTGGCATTCAAACACCAAGTGTATACTGAATAAAAGATAATATTCTAGTTCAACTTGGAGGAAATCATAGAGAATGTACAGTAATCAACTCAATTCATATCTAACACTTATTTATCATCAATATACCTTCGTTGACACATGTGTTGACAAAACTCATCAACTTTGAATATCACTATATACATGCATAGACATCACACAATATCTTAGCATTGTCTTTTGATCGACATAAAGCGTCTTCAATTTATATAGATTTCTCGAGGTTCAGGATCAATCTGGGCTCGGTACAGACATTCAGATATCTGACTCTTAAACATGGAAATATGAACGTATTTCAAACGTTAGTGTGCACTTTTCAGACATTTGAACATTTGAAGGAAAATTTCATTCGGACTTTAGCCGTCTGACCAAAGCTTCAACCATCTAGTATTTGGTTTCAAATGCTTAAGCTACATTTCATACGTCTAAATTTTGTGAAAATGAATGGGGAGTTTTTCGATTTGCTCTGTATAATTCCATACATCTGAATCATAATTCAAACATCTAATTTGCTTATAGTTTCTAATTTACATTGTTTTGTTGAATTTTTCACTTAGCCTTCGACCAATCTTCATTTAAACTTTATTTATATCTTCATATACGTTTTGAAGGAATAACACATTGCATACACATTCATCTTATTAGGTTTTTCATGTTTCCCTCTTACGCAATTCATCTTCTTATCGTTATTATCTTAATTTATTATAGCTTTAACTTTCTTCCTTTTACGTCTTTCTTCATCATTATTATATTGTTTACCCATACAAATTTATAGATTTATCATGATAGAACGAAGTATAATGATATCAATTTTAGATTCATATGTTGTCCATATGTTGGATCTAGCTCATTTGGAAGCGGGCGAAATCGGTAAATTTCAAAAAAAAAATCCATACTTGAATCTTAATTGCCATATGCAAACTATTAGTTGGAATTAAACCCTATCTATATTTTAAAATAATATATTATTTTATTTTAAAATGTTTATAATATGATGTATATTTTAGATATGGTATGTATATTCCTCTAATAACATAATAACGCGATAACTACATGCGTGTGTGTATACACACACATACATATAAATATTGGAATTTATATATATCTATTGTGTGTGTCTATATATATATATATGTATGTATATATATATGATAATCCCATATACATATCAAGGGAATATAAATTTTTAGCTACATACATATGTTTAGATATACTAAGATATATTTATTTGGTTTATATACACCTATTATTAGTACCATAAATATATTTTAAATATACATATGTAACATCCCGTATCTGGAGGCCAAAAGCTAAGCGCTATGGATGCTGCAATCATCTACAATATTAACTTCCGGTGACGAAATACGATAATGTTAATGGTATCCATAATATCAGAAGCACTTGAATATGAACAAAATCACATATTTCTATAAAACAATAATTTCAGTGATTACATTTCAAACAATATCATATTCAAGTTACAAAAATCCCCAAACGTAATCTCAGGCAATGATCAAATATAAATTACAACAATACGCCAAGAGCGACATGTGAAGATGCCCCCTTGGATGATCAAAGCAATATAGACATATCTATCTTAATACACAGCGGAAGTAATTTTAAAACAAAATTCCTAATTTAGCTATCCGTCAGCCACCTGCTCGTCTTCGGATGCTTTATTCGCCAAAATCTGCTAAAACCTGAAAACCTAAACCCTCAGCCTACTCAAATCAATTTTGAGCACCCGAGAGTTTAAGGGGAAACAAAAACTTCAAGTCAGACATAAAGCCTGGTATGAATAATTTATGTTACATCTCTGTTTAACTGATATATAGTGAGACCACGCCGCTTAGCGGAACGGGTTTCCCCTCACTAATATCTCTTTTCAAAACATATATTTTGCAAATCCTTTCCTGCAACCAAACTCGTTAATCAACTGATTATAATAATAATATAGCAATACCCATTATGCTAAAATAGGAAATAAGTAGACTAATTGTCTAAAATCTGAGCTATCTGCTCTTTACTGGACTAACTGTCCTAAAATCTGAGCAAACTGCTCTTTTCTGGACTAACGTTCTAAAATCTGAGCTAACTGCCCTTTTCTGGACTAACTATCCTAAAATCTGATTATACCAAAGTAGCAATATTCTTTATGCTAAATAATGGACTATCTGTCCATAAAATAGGTAAAAATGGTGGACTAACTGTCCTTAAGAAGTAGCAAGGTCCTTTATGCTAACAAATAAACTAACTGTTCATATCTGGGCTAACTGCCGCTTATTTGGACTAACTGTCCTCTTGGCCGACTGCCCTCAAAATGGACTGACTGTCTGAATTTAAATGAGCTAACTGCCTGAATTTTCTTTTGGGTTAACTACCCTTCAAATTTTTCCTTGAAAACCTTTTCAAAATGATTTAGTCCGTCAAATCATATATATACAAGTAAAATATATCTTTAGCTTTACTCTAAGTTATTTTTTGCCATGTTATTATATATACTTTACTCAAAATAATGTTGATGATGTTAAATAAGGATTATCTATCCTTTTAAAATAAGTTAAAATCCTTTATAACTTAAAACACTTAGGTTATCTGCCTAGTTATTATGTTTGGAACCTTTTTTTAAAACCTTTAAACAACTTTTCGAAATCATTGAAGGTAACTCCTTCAAAACCATTAGTAAAACCCTTCGAAAGCATCGAAGGTAACTCCTTCATATCCTTTGATAAAACCTTTCGAAATCATTGAAGGTAACTCCTTCAAAACCATTAATAAAAGCCTTTTCTCTAAAAGCTTTAAAATGTATGACATCCGCCTTTAAATCCTTTAAACCTTTAGCCTTCCAAAAACATTGAAAAACCATACCTTTTGACCTTGTCGGAAGGTTTCTTTTCGACCTAGTCGAAAGTAGGGGTGGGCATTTAACCGACCATACCGACTTAACCGCCTTGACCGACCTAAACCGAACCGATTTAACCGACAAAATCAATTAACCGACATCTTTGGTTAACCGATCGACCTTAACCGATATTTTTGGTTCGGTTAACGGTTAATGAAAATTTGGTCGGTCGGTTAACCGTTAACCAAACAATTATTTAATTAGCATTAGAAAATACTCAAAATAGCAGTACACACCCGAATCCCTTGCAAAATGCAAACCCATTACCCGCTTCGTGCCCTAGCCTAAATTAGTAAACCTATTCTAACTGATAACAGCAGCCGCCTCATTGCCTCAATTCACATTTCACTATCCCAATTCCCAAATTCCAATCCCTAAACTAAAGGCATCGACATTATCGATTATCCCAAATTCCAATTCCCAAATTCACATCTCGGTCGATTCACAGTCGTGACTCCTCCAGACCCATTATCGATTATCGGTCGACGCACTGGCGCAGCATCGAGGATTCGTGATGAACGAGAGTCGAGACTTCATGGCATCGACATCAGTGAGAAAGAGAAAGCATGTGAGTATTGAGTTATAATTTTTCTAACTACTGTTTGTGCATTTGACCAATTTGAAGCCAAAAAGGTTAATTAGGTACATCGCTGATTTCCATGATGATTTAATTGCCTCTGTGCTTTTGGTATTAGCTTTGCTAAAAGTAAGCATCTTCGTCTGCATATAGAAGGTGTTAATCATTGCCTCCGTTTTGATAATAGGAATAATGTTATAGCTGTTACTTGACATCTCTTTTATAACTTCCATGAAGTGAAAACACTATCAACTGTGATCTCACAAATCATTATAGGACTAGGACAACCTGGTATATTGAATGTAACATCTTAGAATCATACTATCTCATGTAACCTATCCTATTTAATACACTTGTGAACACAAAACTCTTGTAATAATATACATTCAATAGTGAGATTGGTAAAAAAAATCACAGTTGAGATAGATAGAAGCTTCACTCTTCTTAATGTAGTATGACAAAATATGCTTCAAGTTTGTACTAAATTGAATTATTTATTTATTTTTTGATGAAATGCATGTGCAACAATACATTGTGGGTTCATTAGTTTTAATTGGCATCTGCATGCAAGTGGCCTCACCATTTAAGAAGTGTAGCTTTAGGTCCTGCTTTAATAAACATGCATGTGCAAATATGTGCTTGCATTGAATACTCAACTGAAATTATGCAAGTTTTGTAACTTGCTTTCTTTTGTTCATATTTACAGTCAAAACAATTAAAGCATACAAAGAAGTAGCAGGATTCTAATTTTGAATGGTAACCAACATCAGTGCATGTTTTTCTTGAATTTAGAATTCTTCTTCCATGCCATTTAACTTTCTGTAAAACTGCAGTTTAAAAACTTCAATTATGAACTGCTCGATTTTAAATCAGATGGTTCAGATAAAACCATACAAATAATTGTGCAGCCAGCTTAAATTCTCAGATTATAACATCTTCATGAATATGGACTAAATATTGAATATAACTCAATTTCTGATTGAAACTTTGAACAAAAGAAAACAATACTAAAATATTTTCTTCTCTTTGTCCTGGTTGCCTTGACTAGAAGAATAAAAGAGAGGTTAAAAAATTACAAAATCTAAACATAGAAATCCATACACCTCTTAGAGACACTCTTTTTAATTAGTTTCTTTAATTTTTATTTCCTCTCATTTTGTTGTTGTATGCAAACACATAACTATATTCTCTTCTCTGCTTTTTCCCTGGATGCACCCTGTACATGTAGATGAACCAAATTCTTTAGACAACTGATTGGAAAATACACCATATAAATCGTACATAATCTATACATCTATGTAGTTATTTTCTTGATACTATGTTTAGATAAAAAGAAAAAACAATGTAGTCATTTAAAGAAGCTTGTTGTAATAATGTTATGAAGTTATGAACTTGAACTTGAAATATAAGCAAAGTGTATAGTTTTGCTTGATATTTTGCTTGATGTTTTGCATTATGTAATATGTAATAAGTATCGTTGTTGCTATAAGTATTGTTATCACAGATTCACAACTCACAAGCAGAATTATGTATTGTTAATTTTAGTCTTAATCTGATTGATATTCATACTATTATTTTCAGGTGCAAGTTGGCGCAGCTGATGATTTACTGGAAAAAGATTGGGTGGAGGAAGAAACAAATCTTAAGGGCATTGATGAAGAAGAAGAACCGGACGTAGTGCGTATTGATGAAGGAAGGCCTCCGTTAGCTCCTAAGCGCAAAGCCTCTACTAGAAAACCATCTATGGTATGGGAACATTTTACTAAAGAGAATCTGGTAAACCTTTTACATCCTAAGTGTATTTGCAATCATTGTCATGCACAATTTGCTTGTGATGGTAAAGCGAATGGTACTTCACATTTAATCTATCATATAAGGACAGCTTGTAAATCAATTCCTCGAGAAAACGATAAAAGACAAAAAACTTTAGCTTTTACAAACAATAGTGAAAGTGAAGGTAGTAACACCCTTACTACATGGACATTTAACAAAGATGAGTGTAGAAGGGCTCTTGCTCGGATGTTAATTATTGATGAGCTTCCTTTTAGTTTTGTTGAGGGTGAAGGGTTCCTTGATTTTTGTCGGAAAATGTGTCCTAGCTTTGACGTACCTTCACGTAGAACAATTTGTAGGGATGTTCTTAACTTATATGGCGACACAAAAGATTATCTTAAAACCATGTTTTCTACTTGTTTACATGGAGTATGTCTTACTACCGATACATGGACCTCTTGTCAAAATGTGAATTATATGGTTTTAACCGCACATTTCATTGATAACGATTGGAAATTGCACAAAAGGATTTTAAATTTTTGTGTGATCACTAGTCATAAAGGGGATAACATTGGAAAACTTATGGTTTCTTGCATCAAAAAGTGGGAACTTAAGCGAATAGTGTCTATTACAGTCGATAATGCTAGTGCTAATGAAGTCGCAATTAATTATGTGAAAAATGCGTTGAATGATTATGACGGATGCAATGGTTGTGTTTTGAATGGTGAATTCCTTCATATACGTTGTTGTGCTCATATTATTAATTTAATTGTTAATGATGGTTTGAAAGAAATTAGTAGCACTATTGTTGGGATTCGTACCGCCATTAGATTTGTAAGATCGTCCCCGGCTAGATTGGAAAATTTTAAGGAGGTTTGTGTTAATTTATCAATTGATAATAAGTCTATGCTTGCTTTAGATGTGCCAACTAGATGGAATTATACATATATGATGTTGGAAGCCGCTTTGAAATATAAGAAAGTTTTTGATGAAATGAAAGAAAGCGATGGTATTTATATTGCCTATTTTAATAATGAAACTCAACCTCTGAATTCATTAGATTGGCAAAATGCTGACTTTTTTGTCCAATTTTTGAAGTTTTTTTATGACATTACTTTAAAGTTCAGCAGCACTTTATCTATTACCTTAAATGTATGTTTTACGGAGTTGAGTTTAATTCAAGAAGAATTGCAAGATTTGATTGGAAAAACGGATCCTACTCTTTCACGAATGGCAAGAAGTATGAAAGAGAAATTTGATAAATACTGGGGGAATATTGGTAGCATGAACAAAGTTCTGTTTATTACTTGTGTGCTTGATCCTAGATATAAATTCCAATTTTTGAGGTTATGTCTTGAAGAAATGTACGATAAAGAAGTGGCAGAAGATATATTAGCGGATGTGAAACGCCTTATAGTTAGATTTTTTGATTTTTATGCCATCGATCCTACATTTGGGACGCAAAGTTGTGATGAACAACAATACCGATAGTAGTGGTAGTGCTTATTCTAGAAGAATGAATACTTATCTTAAACAAGTTCAACAACAAGATAATGAAAGTAATGAATTGGATAGGTATTTAAATGAGCCGGTTGAATTGCCAAAAAGTAACTTTGATATTTTATTATGGTGGAAGGTAAATAGTCCAAAGTATCGTATTTTATCTTTGGTCGCACGAGATCTTCTTGCAATTCCGGTATCCACGGTCGCTTCAGAATCTGCTTTTAGCACCGGAGGACGGGTTATAGATCCATTTCGTAGTACTTTAAGTCCAAGAATGGTTGAGGCATTGGTAACTACCCAAAATTGGCTTAGGTCTAAACCTATTTTTGTAGACCATCGAATTGAAGTTCCTTTAGACGATGTGAATTTTTATGATGAAGTTTTTTCAGGAAATATTTCTTTAGTTTGTAAATTATTATCCTTTAATCATTACATACAATACACATTATATAGTCACACACTTATTAGTTATTTGGCTACAGATTTTGTACATGGACGTGGTTCGAGAACTTCTTTAACTGTGGAAACATTGTTGGAGAATCGATCGTCATCCATATGTCATTAGGCCTACGAGCAGGTTCATAATTTTTACTTTAACTTTCTTGTAGTTCTTTCTATAATTAAACTATAAGTTGACTTGTAGTTGTACATATAAGTGATTAAGTGCAATGTACAGCAACAACTTCGAAACAAGAATTGTAGTTCTTTCTATAATTAAACTATAAGTTGTATTTCTTTGTAGTTGTACATATGGCTATAATCAAAAGTCCATAAACTAGAAAATAGGCCAGCGGCATATAATAGGCCCAGATATCAATATTCAATTGTGCCATTTAATACTTGTTCAAAGAAACAAGCTTTTTAAGCCTTTCTTAGTTGTAGTAGTCAAAGCCAATAAACCTTGTAATGCTGACCACAATTTGCATTTGCGATTTTTTAAATTAGAATGTTCCATGCGATTGTTTCCTGCATTTATAGTCAGACAAATTTAGGCTTAGGGACGACAGTTAGATACATGTAAACTTATGTAATTGTATGTGACGGATTAATGAATGGTTCATGTTGCAGCTAGGAATTGTATTTTACATAATTAGTCTAGTAACAATCAGAAACTGGTTTTAATTTTCTTATATATGTAAACATCTCATGCTTGCTACCATAAGTTACAATTTTGCTGGAAATGTATGAATCTTGTATTTATATGCAGTGTCCAATAAATGTGATTTAGCCCAAGTCTATCTCTTTATATATGAAACTAGGCTGCACCTTTGTTGAGTTTCAAATTCAATGAATAAAAGCAGGTTTTCTTTTTCTTTTTTCTGAAGGATTTTAGTCAACTTTGAATGGTAGATCTTTATCTTGGCTAATTCCTAATTGTGGTTGCTGTTTTGTTATATCTCTTCTAGTTGCTCTGATGCTCTCTGAGTCACTAGCTAGCTATTAAGTGTTAACTGTTGCTGCCTGACTTTACTGTTGCTTATTAGCTTGTTGCGTTCGGCCCTTCAGTGTTCAGTCAGTGCCTTGTAATCATGTAATGTACTAATGTAGCCTTGTAATAAGTAATATATCTGTAGCCTGCAAGTGGCAAGTGCAAACTGCAATGTATGATGTAATATGTAAGTATTGTATTGTGATTCTGTGAACTGTGAAGTGTGACTGTGAACTATGAAGTGAACTCACTGAAGTCTGAACTGTATAAGTGTAAGCTGTAAGTGTTATTCAGCCTTCTAAGTTTCTAACGGTATTTAATATGAACTGTAATAGTGTAATGTATAATTGTAACTGTGAGTGCTTTGAGTTTTTCAGTTATGAACTGTAACGTGTAAGTTATTCAGTCTCCAGATTTTAACAGTTACATTTTAATTTAAACGGTTAACCATCCAATTTAATCGGTTAACTAGTAAACAGTTAACCGATTAAATTGGATGGTTAACCGTTTAAATTAAATGGTTAACCGTGGTTAAAATATAACGGTTCGGTCAGTACCATTCATTCACAATTAACCGCCTAATGGTTAACCGAACCGACTAAGTCAAGCGGTTAACCGAAAATTTTAACCACTCGAATGGGTTAACCGACCGTGCCCACCCCTAGTCGAAAGTTCCTACCTTTCGACTTTGTCGAAAGCCTGGGGAACCACCCATATGAAATCATTGATAAACCTTTCGAAAGCATTGAAACTCAAAACCTTTTGAAGACATTGGGTTCAATTTAAAACAAGCGGAAACCTTTCGAAACCATTCGAAGTTGACTACTTCGAAACCTTTAAAACGTTTCGATTTAAAACATTTGGATTATGCCTTCAAGTAGAGCAAAATGATCAGAAAAACGTTTGAGTCGAAAGCAACTGCTTCGAAACCTTTACAAAACCTTTCGAAATCATTCGAAAACAATGAAGTGCTGGTGTTGGAATCAACCCTTTGAAATCAATGGAGAGAGGTGGCAAGTTTTAGAAAACAAAAGATTACCTTCGACTCCATCTGTGTCACAAGGTTTGGAAGCGACAACTATGCTTTCAACCTTGTCGAAAGCTATACCTTTCGACTTTGTCGAAAGCTATACCTTTCGACTTTGTCGAAAGGTTTCAATTAAAACAAGAAAGCAAACCAATCAAAACCTTTTCTTTTAAACCATTTGACATTGTCGAAAGCTAGCAGGCGTATTTTCCTTTAAACCAAAACAAAGTTTCATCTCCTTCGAAAGCTCTTGCCTTTCGTCCCTAAATCTTTTGACTCCTTCCAATTCACTACGTACCAGTTGTCCGATACCATGTGCATTGGTTATTTGACCTAGTCGTAACCAAGTCGAAAGGTTTGATACCTTTCGACTTTGTCGGAAGGTTTGGAATGGAGGCGGAACCTCTTGTCGGAAGAGTTGAAATAGTAGAAAAACTATTTATTTGTACTTTTAAATAGTTCTTTTGTACCCAACCTGCCTTATTTTTCTTAATCTGATTGGTTGCCAGAATTTTATATTCAAAATGTTGCCGACTTTCCTTATTTGGAAATTTAAATAATTTTGAAAAATCCTCTTTCTCCTTTATAATTATATAAAACATTTAAGTCACATACCTTAAATAATTTTATATAACTATTAAATTACCTTAGAAAATTTTGGAAAAATTCCAGAAAATCAATTAATATGTACTTTTCAACATATAAAATTTTTGGATCCAAACAAACAATTACTTTTCCGTAAATAATTTTATAATCCAAAATACCATTTTCTTCCTTAGAAAATTCATAATAATTCCACAAAAATTCAGAAAAATCTGAAAATTGAAACCCATCTCTAAAATAAATTTTAGATCATCATAAAAATTCGCAAGGCTAATGGATGTCATTTAATAGGGTTTTCAACTTAAAACATGTCATAAAATCTATATGAACATTAATAAATCATCAACAAGTATATATAATCATTTTTCATTCAAAAACATGGCAAACCTTTGCAAAATATTCGGGTTTAATCTTAAAACCGAAACCAATATAAATTTAGAGATGTAAACATTATTCACCATTGCTTTAGAGATTAAGGAGCTTGAGATTTGAATGAGTTTGATTTGAATTTGCTTATCCTTTAGCTTTTCTTTAGTTTCCTCTTCTTCTTTCCTTGTTACTGGTGGTCGGCCTTGCTTTTAAAATTTTAAAATGAGAATGAACGTGTGTACACGGCCTAAGGAAGGTGATATAGGAATGGCCTCTTTCCTATAATACCCCTCCTATAATTCATTTAAAACCCTTCTTTTAGTTCATTAGTTTTAAAAAGCACGGCTACCTTAAATAAATCAAATCTCAATCCCCTAATCAATACATTATTTTATTTAGTTTATCTAACTAAATCTCCTAAATAATGTTATCAAAAATCTGGGTGTTACAGACTCCCTCCTTAAAGAATTGCGTCCTCAAAATTACAATAAGGCCCACAAACAAATAAGAAGGTAAAACATGCCATCAAACAAGTCAGGATAAGTATCTCTAATCATGCTCTCAACCTCCCAAGTATAGTCTCTGTCATCGTCACTCCACTGGACTTTGACTAATCTGACCGTCTTGGTTCTAGGCCTCTACTCATCTCTCGCAACAATGCGAACTAGCTTCCATACTATGGTCAAGTCCGATTCTACCACTAAATCATCTAGCACTGTCGGTGCAATAGTAGTCTCCAGGCCTCTAACACACTTTCTGAGATGAGAAATATGAAAAACATCGTAGACACCTGCCAAACTGCTTGGTAACTCAAGTTTATATGCGAGTTTTTCGATCCTCTCAAGAACAGGAAAAGGTCCAACAAACCTAGGAGATAACTTCCCCGACTTCCCAAACCTAAGCACACCCTTCATCGGTGATACTTTGACGAAAACCTGGTCCCCAACTGAGAACTCCAAATCTTTCCGTCTCTTATCTGCATAACTTTTCTGCCTAGACTGAGCCTCCTTCATTCTAGCCCGAATGACCTCATCTTTTCTGCAGCCTCTCTAACCAGATCTGGACCAAGAATCAATCTATCCCCGGCCTCCAACCAACAAACGGGAGATTTGCATGGCCTTCCATACAAAGCTTCAAACGGTGCCATCCCAATACTAGTCTGATAATTGTTGTTATACGAAAACTCGACTAGATGTAGATGGTCCTCCCATGATCCCTCGAAATCAAGAACACAAGCTCTTAACAAATCTTCAAAGATCTTGTTAACTCTTTCCATTTGCCCATCTGTCTACGGATGGTAAGCAATACTCATCATAAGCTTGGTTTCCAAAACTTCCTGTAGACTCTTCCAAAACTCGCTAGTGAACAAGGAATCTCTATTACTAACTATACTGCTCGGAACTCCATGTAGTCTAATCACATTCTTCATGAACAATCTCGCTAAAAAGGTGCCGTCCTGGTTGACCTAACTGGAATGAAATGGGCACTCTTGGTCAATTTGTCCACTATGACCCATATACTTTCATTTCCTCTGTTCGACCTAGGCAACCCGTCAATGAAGTCCATAGAAATAGAATCCCACTTCCATACTGGAATGTCTAATGGCTGAAGCAAACCACTTGGTTTCTAGTGTTCGACCTTTTCCTGGCAATTCAAGCACTGCCTTACACACAAACCAATATCCCGCTTCATTCCTTCCTAGAAGAAACTTCTCTTCATATCCTGATACATCTTGGTACCTCCGGATGTATAGTGAACTTCGAACGATGGCATTCATCAAAGACTTCCTTCCTTATGTTTCCTACACTTGGAACACATAATCTTCCTTTCTTTCTCAACCGCCCATTCTGGCCAAGACTGAAATCTTTTAAGTCATCGCTCTTGGTTCCTTCCTTTAGCTTTCTGATCCGTTCAGCTAACACTAGATCTTCTATCCGCTTAGAAGCAATCCGATCGATCAACACTGGTCAAAATTCCAAACAAGATAATACAACTGTATTCCCACTAGACCCAGCCTCGGATCTCCACTGCACTCTGCAATCTGCTAATGCTTCTAAATCTTTCCACTCAGCCATCATTGCCAACACTACATTCTGATGCTTCAGGCTAAGTGCATATGAAACCTTGTTGCCTTTCCCTGGTGTGTACTCAATCCCAAAATCATAAGCGGCTATGAAATCTAACCACCTCTGCTATCTCATGTTCAGCTCCTTCTGAGAGAACAAATACTTCAGCCACTTATGATCTGTATACAACTCAAACCTTTCTCCCAAAAGGTAATGTCTCCACACCTTCAAAGAAAAAATCACAACAACTAATTCCTAATCATGCGTTGGATATCTGACCTCATGTGGTCTAAGCTGTCTAAAAGTGTAGGCAATCACTTTACCTCTCTGCATTAGCATAGCTCCTAATCCTATTCCACACGCATCGGTATAAACTACCAAATCCTGATTCCCCTCTGGAATAACCAAAACAGGTGCATGGGTCAATAAGTGTTTCAAATTCTGGAATGCTTCCTCACACTTATCGGTCCACACAAACTTCACATCCTTTCTCGTCATCCTGGTCATCGATGCTGCTATCTACGAGAAATCCTTAATGGATCTCTGATACTAACCAGCCAACCCAAGGAAACTCTTAATCTCGGTTACTGTCTCGGGTCTCTTTCAACTATTCACTGCCTCTATCTTAGTCGGATCCACTGACAACCCTTCCTCTGAGACTACATGACCAAGAAATTTCACCTCCTTCTTCCAGAAGTGACTTCGAAAACTTTGCTTTCAGCTGATGCTGCCTCAGCGTCTCAAGCACCACTCTAAGATGAACTTTATGCTCTCTTTCATCCTTAGAGTAAATCAAGATATCATCTATGAAAACCAGCACGAACCTATCGAGGTGCTCTCAAAAAATCTGGTTCATCAAATCCACAAAGAAAGCTGGAGCATTCGTCAGTCCGAATGGCATGACTAACCATTCGTACGATCCATATCTGGTCCTTAACGCTGTCAAAGGTACACTATCCTCTGCTACCCTGAGCTGATGAAAATCTGTTGCCAAATCCAACTGGGAAAATACCTTTGCTCCACTCAACTGGTCGAACAAATCGTCAATCCTGGGCAATGGATATCGATTCTTTATCGTCCTCTCATTCAACTTACGATAATCGATACATAGCCTCAACGATCCGTACGTTCTTAGCAAACACTACCGCTGCACCACACGACGACCTTCTTGGCCTGATAGAACTCTTGCCCTCTAAATCCACCAACTGCACCTTCAACTCCCTCATCTCTGAAGGGGTCATCTTGCTTGGCGACCTACTCACTAGTTCGGCTCCCGGAACCAAATCTATCCGAAACTTAATGGCTCGTCCGGTGGCAACCCAACTACAGGCTCAAACACATCTGCGAATTCTCTAACCACGAAAACTTGGCTCGACTCATCATTTGAATCCAAAGCACCCAACAAAGCAAACACTGCACCGCTAGAACCTTCTACGATAAAGACAATCCGGTCGCTACAATTAGGGTGTCTAAGAGATATCTTCCTATCCTGGAAAAATATCATAGCATCGTACTCACTTAACCAATCCATACCTAGGATGATCCTGAACTCCACAAAATCAAACACATGCAAACTGGACACAAAAGTATGACCTAACAGGCCAAACTCAAACTGGTCACACCTCAACCCTAGAGTTGCATACCCTACTATTGGATTCGCATCCCGTAAGGAAGTAACTAAATAAGTGGGTTCAAGGTTAAGCTTATCTATCAAACATCTAGATATAAAAGAATTCGATCCATCAAAATCAAATAAAACGCTAACAGACATACCATGAATCTGAAGCGTTCCTCCAAGAACTGCCTTCCGCTTCTCCTGGGCTGTAGGCTTAGAAGCAGCAGGCTCCAATGCATACACCTTGCCCTTAACATCTCTAATGGGCTCCTTTCACTGGTTCTTGTAATGGCCTATCTGGTCACAGTTGTAGCACCTCACATTCTTCCCCTTAGCTACATCCTTTGCTTTCCCTGAGCGACACTCATTAGCAAAGTAACCTTTCTTGTCGCATTTATAGCAGACAACCTCAGACTTTGCTTTCTTGGCTGCTCCACCCTTCTGAGCACCTTTCTTGGAAAAGAACTTCCTCTTCTGGCCCTGCCCAACCTGGACCCCTTTTGCCTTACTCTTCTCCAAAGACTCAAGGACTTCTTCCTACCTCAAAGCCATCTCTACAACAATATCAGAAGGATCTCTAAGATGAGACAAAGAAACACTAGCCAAAATCCGACTTCAATCCTCTGATAAACTTCTCATTCCACTTCAACACTGTATCATAGAAGCATACCCATACCGGGCCAACTCTTCAAACTTCATAGCATACTCAGCAACAAACATCTCATCCTGCACCAGCTCAGCAAACTGCCTAATCAAAGCTGACTGTGCCATTCTAGACATAAACCTCTCATGGAATCTCCTCTTGAAATCCTCCCAGGTAACTATCTCCTCATATACTGTCACGGTTACACTGTTCCACCAGAACAATGCGGCTCCCTGAAGCTGCCTGGATGCCAACCTCTTCTTCTGCTCATTATTGAGCCTAAGAAATGCAAAAATCCTTTCGCAGTGCAACACCCAGTTCTCAACTTCAATGGCATCCTCCATTCCCACAAACGGCTTCCCTCCTAGCTTCACATAATCACTGCTCATCTTAGCCAAATGATTAACTACCTTCAGGAACCCCTGCTCCTGCAGCATTTCCTCCTAACACGGCTGCAACTCCTGCCTGCATCATATTCCTGAAAAACTGATACATGGCTTCCATTCCGAACCGCGGGACTTCTGCACCAACATTCTTTGCCTGTGCCTGACCTCGGTTTCTCTCAGCATTAGGTCCGGCATTATTTTTGGTGCTTCCCCCTCCTTGGTTAACTCTGCTTCTTCTACCATCCATATCTGTATTCAAACCTCATGAGATACAGAAAGATAACCTAATCAAAGATAGATGAATAGAGATAAAGTGCATACTTATATATTGCAAATACAAGTACGTTACTATAGTGTTAACCCAACCCCAAATCTTACTCTAATTTCTTTGGATTTTGGTTTTCAAAACCAATTTTTAGTTAAATTTTTCATAAACCTATGCTCTGATACCAAATTGTAACATCCCGTATCTGGAGGCCAAAAGCTAAGTGCTATGGATGCTGCAGTCACCCACAGTATTAACTTCTGGTGACGAAATACGGTAATGTTAATGGTATCCATAATATCAAAAGCACTTGAATATGAACAAAATCACAGACTTCTAAAAGACAATAATTTTAGTGATTACATTTTAAACAATATCATATTCAAGTTACAAAAATCCACAAACGTAGTCCCAGTCAATGATCAAATATAAATTACAACAATACGCCAAGAGCGACATGTGAAGATGCCCCCTTGGATGATCAAAGCAATATAAACATATCTGTCTTAATACACAGCGGAAACAATTTTAAAAAAGGATTCCTAAATTAGCTATCCGTCAGCCACTTGCTCATCTTTAGATGCTTTATGCGCCAAAATCTGCTAAAACCTGAAAACCTAAACTTTCGACCTACTCAAATCAATTTTGAGCACCCGAGAGTTTAAGGGGAAACAAAAACTTCGAGTCAGACATAAAGCCTGGTATGAATAATTTCTGTTACATCTTTGTTTACTGATATATATAGTGAGACCACGCCGCTTAGCGGAAAGGGTTTCCCCTCACTAATATCTCTTTTCAAAACATATATTTTGCAAATCCTTTCCTGCAACCAAACTGGTTAATCAACTGATTATAATAATAATATAGCAATATCCATTATGCTAAAATAGGAAATAAGTAGACTAACTGTCTAAAATCTGAGCTATCTGCTCTTTACTGGACTAACTATCCTAAAATCTGAGCTAACTACTCTTTTCTGGACTAACTGTCCTAAAATCTGAGCTAACTGCTCTTTTCTGGACTAACTGTCCTAAAATCTTATTATACCAAAGTAGCAGTATTCTTTATGCTAAATAATAGACTATCTGTCCATAAAATAGGTAAAAAGGGTGGACTAACAAATGAACTAACTATTCATATCTGGGCTAACTGCTGCTTATCTGGACTAACTGTCCTCTGGACTGACTGCCCTCAAAATGGACTGACTGTCCGAATTTAAATGAGCTAACTGCCCGAATTTTCTTTTGGGTTAACTACCATTCAAATTTTTCCTTGAAAACCTTTTCAAAATGATTTAGCCCGTCAAATCATATATATACAAGGAAAAAATATCTTTAGCTTTACTCTAAGCTATTTTTTTCCATGTTATATAAACTTTACTCAAAATAATGTTGATGATGTTCAATAAGGATTATCTATCCTTTTAAAATAAGTTAAAGTCCTTTATAACTTAAAACACTTAGGCTATCTGCCTAGTTATTATGTTTGAAACCTTTGTTCAAAACCTTTAAACAACCTTTCAAAATCATTGAAGGTAACTCCTTCAAAACCATTAGTAAAACCCTTCGAAAGCATTGAAGGTAACTCCTTCATATCCTTTGATAAAACCTTTCGAAATCATTGAAGGTAACTCCTTCAAAACCATTAAAAAAAGCCTTTTCTCTAAAAGCTTTAAAATATATGACATCCGCCTTTAAATCCTTTAAACCTTTAGCCTTCCGAAAACATTGAAAACCCATACTTTTTGACCTTGTCGGAAGGTTACTTTTCGACCTTGTCGGAAGGTTTCTTTTCGACCTAGTCGAAAGTTCCTACCTTTCGACTTTGTCGAAAGCCTAGGGAACCACCCCTATGAAATCATTGATAAACCTTTCGAAAGCATTGAAACTCAATACCTTTCGAAGACAGAGGGTTCAATTTAAAACAAGTGGAAACCTTTCGAAACCATTCAAAGTTGACTACTTTGAAACCTTAAAACGTTTCGATTTAAAACATTTGGATTATGCCTTCAAGTAGAGCAAAAGGATTAGAAAAACATTGAAGTCGAAAGCAACTGCTTCGAAACCTTTACAAAACCTTTCAAAATCATTCGAAAATAATGAAGTGTTGGTGTTGGAACCAACCCTTTGAAATCAATGGAGAGAGGCGGCAAGTTTTAGAAAACAAAAGATTGCCTTCGACTCCATCTTTGTCGAAAGGTTTGGAAGCGGCAACTATGCTTTCAACCTTGTCGAAAGCTATAACTTCCGACTTTGTCGAAAGGTTTCAATTAAAACAGGAAAGCAAACCAATCGAAACTTTTTCTTTTAAACCATTTGACATGGTCGAAAGCACTTTGTCGAAAGCCAGCAGGCGTATTTTCCTTTAAACCAAACAAAGTTTCATCTCCTTCGAAAGCTCTTGCCTTTCGTCCCTAAACCTTTGGACTCCTTCCAATTCACTACGTACCAGTTGTCCGATACCATGTGCATTGGTTATTTGACCTAGTCGAAAGGTTTGATACCTTTCGACTTTGTCGGAAGGTTTGGAATGGAGGCGGAACTTCTTGCCGAAAGAGTTGAAATAGTAGAAAAACTATTTATTTGTACTTTTAAATAGTTCTTTTGTACCCAACCTGCCTTATTTGTCTTAATCTGATTGGTTGCCAGAATTTTATATTCAAAATGTTGCCGACTTTCCTTATTTGGAAATTTAAATAATTTTGAAAAAGTCCATTTCTCTTTTATAATTATATAAAACATTTAAGTCTCATGCCTTAAATAATTTTATATAACTATTAAATTACCTTAGAAAATTCTGGAAATATTCCAGAAAATCAAATAATATGTTCTTTTCAACATATAAAATTTTCGGATCCAAACAAACAATTATTTTCTCATAAATAATTTTATAATCCAAAATACCATTTCTTCCTTAGAAAATTCATAATAACTCCATGAAAATTCAGAAAAATCTGAAAATTGAAACCCATCTCTAAAATAACTTTTTAGATCATCATAAAAATTCGCAAGGCTAACGGAAGTTATTTAATAGGGTTTTCGTCTTAAAACATGTCATAAAATCTATATAAACATTAATAAATCATCAACAAGTATATATAATCATTTTATCGTTCAAAAACATGGCAAACCATTGCAAAATATTCGGGTTTAATCTTAAAACCGAAACCAATATAAATTTAGAGATGCAAACATTATTCGCCTTTACTTTAGAGATTAAGGAGCTTGAGATTTAAATGAGTTTGATTTGAATTTTCTTATCCTTTAGCTTTTCTTTGGTTTCCACTTCTTCTTTCCTTGTTAATGGTGACAGGCCTTGCTTTTAAATTTTTAAAATGAGAATGAACGTGTGTAGTGTTACACGGCCTAAGGAAGGTGATATAGAAATGGCCTCTTTCCCATAATACCCCTCCTCTAAATCATTTTAAGCCCTTCTTTTAGTTCATTTGTTTTAAAAAGCATGGCTATCTTAAATAAATCAAATCTCAATCCCCTAATTAACACATTATTTTATTTAGTTTATCTAACTAAATATCCTAAATAATATTATCAAAAATATGGGGTGTTGCAACATATTCATATATTAAGTATTGCAATATTAAAGAGAGTGTGTGTGTATTCAAAATAATTATATATATATATAATTATGTTAAATTTATTAAAAGTGTATATGACTAAGAAATATATATTTACTTGAATCCAAATTCTGTATTTAAAATTTTGTTAACTCAAATCCAATTTTTAATAAGTCAAGCATCTTATATTTAAATGTTAAATTAAATATGAATATTTCAAAATTTGATGACTAATTCAAACATATTAATTTTAAAATATATAAATTATTTTTGACCAAAAATGAAATATAGAAATAAACATAAAGCTTAAATGTATATTTGTATAAAATAAATAATATATTTAGTAATTGTTAACTAAAATATTTTTGGCCTAATTTTATTTTTATAAACCCGAAAGCAAATAAAATAATTCTTTTATTGTCGAGCACAAAATATGTATAATATAAATGTACAATGTTATATATATATGGATATATGTATATATGTTATTCAAGCCAAAAATAATTAAATAAAGTTATGTTTATGTTAAAATTAAATCTAATCAAGATTTTCAAATGATTTATATAAAATAAAATTTTCATATGGCAAAAGTTAATGTTGTATATAATGTTAGTTTATCGATTTGCAATTTCAATATGTTATAATTTTAAAATTAATTCATATGAATTATATTTTAATACCTAAATCATTAAATAAAACTATACATATACATGGCAGTATTATATATACAATCGTAGAGGACACAGGCATGCGTATAACTTATAAGTAAGTTATAAATTAGTTGATATCCTCGTTCATAACACTTCGATCTACAAATAGACTCCTAGCTAGGGTCTTCAATCCATCACTTAAATTTGCAATTACACAAATGCTACCACTTTAAATCCTATTTAGATGTTTTGGATCTAGGAGATTTGGCCTTGAAGGAGGCGTGGTTGGCTAGAAATGATGGCGGTTATAGGATGAAGCATCAAATGTAGAAAGGTTTGGTATGCATTGGTATTTATAGAGGGAGAAAATGGAGAAATATCTTCCACCTTTTACTCTGTCTTCAATACAAATTCAAACTAGATCTAGCCCTTATTCCTCCCCTATGCCAACCATGCTCATGAAAATTCATGGGTCAAAATATATTTAGCCCATTTAGTAACTGTTTATATTTAAAGCCTGGTTAAATATATAGCAATATCATATATCCATACATGCATATATAACATTTATATATATATTCAATCAATTACTAATGGCACCCAGAAATTTGTAAAATCCACACTATTTACTAAAAACATCCTATCATCAAATGTGCTAATAGTTAATATTTCTCAAACATTAGTTAATTTAATTAATTTATAAAACTTTATAAACTAATTAAATCGTTTGGTATTTCAAAGGATTCATAGATGTGGTTGTGTGACTCGCATGTGTGAATTCAGTCAATGATTAATATTGATCAATTCAAATATTAAACTTCACACGTTACCTTTGCTGATGGTGCGATTGTTTGGCTATTCATCGCATACATATATTGTTGTAAAATAAAAAAATAGATCACCGTAAATGATACCGTTAAGTGACAACATAATATAAACACGTTCTCTCCGTCAATGCTATATCAATTTAGGATATATGGTTTTAGTATCTTACAAAACCTTGAGAATATCCATATTCAATTGTGTAACAACCCAGAATTTCAGTCATTTGAATTTGGAATACTTAATTGATTTTAAATATTATGAGGTTAATTTTATAAGTTAAATAACTTATATTTCAAATATAGTGATTTATTTGATAATTAAATTGTTAAATTTAATTTTTGGAATTGTTTAAATATTTTAAATCTTGAATTTAATATGAATGAAAATGATTTCGGAAGTTGATTTAAAATCTATTTGAATAAGAATGGAGTTAGTAAACTTTTAAATTGGATTTAAAAGTGATTTAACTGATTTTGGAAATTACTCGTTTTAATTAACGTATAAAAATTAGCTTTCTAGGGCACTGTCTCGGATTTCGACGAAACCAGTTTCGTTGGATCCGCAATAGTGAATTATTATATGCCGTTGAATTTCGTGGCGATCGGACATATCGTTTGGTCGTGCGAGTTCGAAACGCGTAGAAATTAATTAAAGGAATTTTAATTAATATAATTTGATTTTGAAAAGCTATCTTCTGTTTATAATGGAATTGGCTTTCGATTTATATTTTGCTGTGTTCAGAATAGGGATATAACATACAGAAGGCCAAGCGGCACGCTTCGTTTGGAGTTCGAAATTTTCACGGACAAATAGTGCCGCAAAATTTTCTATATAAGGCCATCCATTCCCTTCATTTGCAACCAAAACCCTAAACCTAACTTTTAGCCGCCATTAAAATTAAACCATCCAACGGCCATAGTTCATCGAAGCCTCTAAAGGCTGAATTGGGCCACGACTTCAACTAACCAAATGTAGAGCACGATGATACGAAGCTAATCAACACTCAGATCGTCATCATTCGTCCCGTGGTGGCTAGGAGGAGGCTGCATTCGTGGCAGCGGTTTGGGTTTGAAGCGGTTTCACGGCGCGCGTGCGCGGTGGCTGCTGGCTCGGCAAGGTGGAGGGCGGCGCGAGGCGAGGAGCACAGTGGCGTGTTCAGCGGCGGCGAGTGGTGGAGGCGCGATCGACGATTACGAAATAAAAAAAGAAAAGAAAAGAAGGGAGCATGCGTGCGTGCCTAGAAGTGAAAACAAGAGGGAAAGAGGAAAGGTTAATTTTAAATGTTAATTTATTTAAGTTAATAATAAAATTAATCATCTTAAAAGTTCGTTAATCCATATTTAATTCATACGAGGTCGGTTTCGAGCACGACAAGTTGCGTTGCGTTCGTATCAGCGAGTACTAAGCTATGGAGTTGGAATGGATGGATTTGGGGCTAATAGGAATTTTGGGTTAAACTGAACGACCATTCAATTTTAATTCAAACAGTAGCGCTTCGGCGATTTCTGGAATTTATGTTGAGAATTAAATAGGGATTTTTTATAAAGGAAATATATTCAAGTTTTTAAGAGTTAAATAATATTTTAAAGGAATGTTTTTGAAAGTAATATTTGGATGGAGTTAATATTTTTAAAAGTAATTTATCATTTTTAAGTGATGTTGGAAAATAATAATTCCAAATGGAATTTAAATGGTTTTGAAAAATGATTTAAAATGTGATACGTATCAAAAACATAGATTTCAACATTTATTGTTGTAATAGACGTTTTCGGGAAAGTATGGAAGGCATGGACTATAACACTGTTATTATAGTAAATGAGTTTCCGAAAGGAAATGTTTTATATAGTATACGGGATTTATATATATATATATATATATAATTAATTAATTAATTAATCAAATCCCTATACTAGTGTTTCTGGGTTTCCGTAACGATGTTTTACGCAACATTCATTTTGACCCAATAAATGATGTTTTGACCTTCCATTGTAAAATACATGAATTGGTTCTTATGATCGTACTAAAGGCTTGGTGGTGTAGGAGAATTGTTTCCTATACTTTACACCCGTCTAGAGGCGTATGGACTCCAGAGTTGTACGGTTATAGAAATCTATTTGGCGTGTCTCCAAAATGGTAGTGTTATCAAATATGCTTATACCGTTGATATAATTATATGGAAATGTTTTCCAATATAGAAGATTTAAAATGGTTTTGAGGATATAGCTTTTTAAAGATAATTTGAAGTAAATATTTGGAAATTGATTTAATTAATAAAAGATTAATTAAATGGGCCTAGTGACTGCTTATGTGCTAGATATTGTTTATGCTTTGATAGTTAAATAACTGACTATCAAACTTGGCCATTTTTGGTTCCTTGACTTGATGTGGGAACTGATTAGTCGTGCACTAAGCATGAAGCCGACTGAGTAGGCTTGATTATCATTTGGGTTAAGAATGATGACTCGAGTAGTGCAGGTGACTATGGTACTCCAATCTACCAGGCTTTCTTCTTGGCCGAAGAATAGCAAGTTGAGAGTTGGAAACGTGATAAGTCTACGAGACTTAGTTTTCGCATAAGGTTAAGGAGCCTCTTTATCATTGTTGGTCTGGAGAGACCGGGGTCGAATTTATCCAAGAACCACTTCGGACCAATGTATGTGTTCGAAAGTGCAGGTTTATGATAATGATTTTGAAGATGAGGATCTTCATGATGCAGGGCTACTTACCACTAGTCCCTTGGGGTGAAAATTTACCATATCATATATTTATGGTGGCGGTAGTTCTTTGTTATGAAAATCTATTATATGCAAGGACTTCTTGCTACTAATCCTAGGGGTATTTCCCCACAGGATGTGATAGGAGAGTTCCTTTGGTTTGTCCTATTCCTGGACAACTTGTATGGACGAATTTCCGATGTTGCATTTCTAATTACATTGATTGAACTTTATGAACATATCATCTGTTTGGTGGTGGAGAATGCAACTTCTCTTAGCTTAACACCTTTCCTGAGACGTACGAGCTCAGGAGTTATACGTTTGTAGAAATCAGTTGTGTGATTGTGGGAATGGCAATGTGGCATTGAAAGTGGAATGTGCTATGTGAAAGGTAATCGTTACCTCTAGCCTCATCACCCAAAAATGACAGAAACATGGAAGAAGTGGCAGGACTATGTGGGTCGCTTCCATTAGGATATGGTCATCACCTTTCTAGATTACTCTCTATATGCCGAGTATGTTGTGGCCACGGATAGGTCGGGAACGACTGGGGTGATGTCATGTTCGATACTCTCTAGGCCATGTATGAGTGCCAAATAGGGGTAGGCCGGTTATGTGTTAGTTTAGGAGTTCAGTATCTGGACCCTAGGTACATTTTTCTAGAGATGTACTGTCGGAAGTTAGTCCCTTACCTTATCATTTTTATGGAATCCATTCTCCGCTACGTGCCTGCCATTTTGTTTGTAAACTTCTTATGCCGTCAAATTTAACCAATGTAACAATTTCAGCTATTTTAATATTATTTGTATACTAGACACTAGTATAATATCAGATGATTTGATATGAAATGTTTCGGTTACCGTAAGGTAAACACCCATCCGTGTTTATATGCGGCGTGGTCTTACGAGATACTTTTGTTTTGATAAAGAAAAGTTTTATAAATTTAAAATAAATTTGAGATGTGTTTTTCTCATGCTGGTTCACCAGACTGATCCGGGCGTTCTTCCCTTTCAATGCTCGGATCAGACCGAGCATATTTACAGATTTAGATTTGTGCTTTGGGAGCTTCAGCAGACGAGCTGGGGGTCTTCAGGTTGTATTCACGTATATGTTTATTTTCCGCTGCATTATTGTTGAAATTATCAGCATTTGTTAAGACAAGTTATTATAACTGCCCATGCCGATGATTGTGATTTGATTGTTATACTTTGGTTGATGTATGTATATTAAAGATTACAGTTTCTCTTTTGTAAAGCTTATTGATTTTATATTATATGTTTTTCCACTGCGATTGTGAGATTCTGTATTTGTTTTTAGTTTCTTTCTCTCTTCTTCTTCTTCTTCTTCTTTTCTCTTCTTCTTTCTTCTTTCTTTCCCATAAAGATCCGATTTTCCATTCAGTTTGGGATGGACATGTGCGGTTTATTGTCAGCTCGAATCGGGTGTGGTTGCGGGCCTTTACAGATTGTTTGGTCCATTTACAAATTCCTCATTACAATAATAATATTTATTATTAGCCATTCTATTATGGTAAGATATTTTGACATTAAATTGACTATAGTTGATCGTGATACTAACCTTATACAACTGAGCAGATGAATTCTCTATTGAATAGTGCTTCACTTTCTATGCTTTAACTTAGATCCAACCTTTAGTCAATTCATGGTTGTCATTATAACGACCCAGAATTTCAGGCATTTGAATTTGGAATATTTAATTGATTTTAAATATCGAAAACTAATTTTATAAGTTCAATAACTTAAATTTCAAATATAACATTTATTTGATTATTAAATTGTTGAATTTAATATTTAGAATTGCATAAATAATTAAATCCTAAATTTAATATGAATAAAAATAATTTCAAAGCTTAATTAAATTCTGTTTGAATAAGAATGGTAATAATAAACTTTTAAATTTAGATTTAAAGGTGATTAATTTGATTTTATAATAATTTGTTTTTAGTAAACTATAAAATAGCCTTCCCGGGCACCGTCTCGGATTTCGACGAACCTGGTTTCATGGGATCTGTAATAGTGTATTGTTGTATGTTAATGAATTTTATGGAGATCGGACATATCGTTTGGTCATGCGAGCTCGAAATGTGTAGAAATTAATTATGGAAATTTATATAATATAATTCGACTTAAAAAGCTATCTTCTTTATATGATCGAATTAGGTCTCGAGACTAGTGCCATTGTGTTCGGAATAGAGATATTACATACAGAACGCTAGGCGGCATGCCACGGTTTGAGTTCGATATTTTTGGATGTGTAAGGTCAGATATTTTTGAATAAGAAAATATATATACCTTATTGTTTAAGTACATACCCTGTCATTTCAATACCATACTTCCCTCACCCATCTCCATAACCCTGCATGCAAAACTTATCCCCCTCTCCATTATAATTTTATCCTATAACAAGAAAATGGAGCTTCATAATTCTTTTTAAAATCAAGAACAAAGGAAATAAAAATACAAAATTAGCAAAACATGAAATTTTGGACTTGTTAAAGCTCGATCTATATATGGGTGGATTACTAGAAGGTGTGGTTGCCATATAGAGGGTCCAACAATAATCGGTTTGGGCATTTCAAACTAAGGTTAACAAAATTTTCAAACATGATTGATGATAGGTGATATGGAGGGTAGTTTGGGGTTTAGGGGGTCAAGTAGCAGCCGCCGTTGTGATTTAGTAAGGTTCGGTCGTGGGTGGGTGGAAGCGAGGTCGGTGTACGGCTGTTGGAAGATGGGGCTGTCATGTTTTTTTAAGGGAATCAGCGTTGGTTTGTGGTGTCGAGGTGGAGGAGTTCGAGATGTGGAAGACGATGGTGGCGATCCTGTAGCATTTCGTGGTGGAACGAATGAGGGAGGGGGAAGTGGAGGTTCGGTCATGGCAAAAATTTGGAGCAGTTAGCTGTGGGAAAACTTTTAGGATGAAGGATTAGATTTAATGATAGGTAATTATTTATTAATGTTGTAATTAGTGATTTAATATTATATTATTTAAATCGAAATCTTGTTTAATCAATAACTCTCTCATACGAGGTTCAATCGAGGCGTGGATTTTTGCTTTGCGCTTGTGATGACGTAAGCTTTGCGATGAAACTAGTTTGGATGAATTTGGAGACAGTTGAAATTTAGGCTAAAATTGGACGTCGTTCGATTTTAGTTCCAAAACGGAACGCCTCGGCGACAATTGGATTAATTGTGAGTTAAACTCACCTTTTTGGTTAACTAGTTATATTATATAGTTGAATAACATTATTGACTGAATGTTTGGACGATTTACTGTTTTATCAATTGGTTTGGATTTATTTTCGCCCCTGGAGCAGATGACACTTTATATACCCGACTAGTAGCGGATGACCATATTATATAATTATATAATGTTTGTGATGCAGGGGGCCAGGTTGGAGGGATCCAACAGGATTACTCGCCATTGTTAATTTAATTTTCAATAATATTCCTATCATATGAATTCTTGGATATTAAACCTGATTGTTGGTTCTATTAATTATGACATTATTATATGTTCAAAACTGAAACCGTATAGAAATAGAAAAACAATATCGATATTGGTTAAACATCGGGTAGCTATTGGCCTCAAATTAGTTCTAAAAGTACTATTATATGCCATTTGAGTTTGAAATGGGTTTTTGACATGGGAAATCGTTTTAAATCCGAAATTGAGTTTTAGAAATATTTTGTTTTAAAGGATTTACTTTATATTTTATTCCAACCTATTTATCTATCTTTTTCAAAGTTATTTATTTATCTAATATTGTTTTAAGTTATTTATTTATAATTAATATTGTTTTAAAGTTATTTATTTATAATTAATATTATTTTAAAGTTATTTATTTATATTTAATGTTGTTTTAAAGATATTTATCAATATTTTACTATTTTGAAAAGTTAATTATTCAAATAATTAATACGGTATGAAATTAATAATAATGATTTATTAGTACTGTTTTAGAATTAATTATTATTATTTATAGTAAGGTTGAAATTTATCGTTAATGTTTTATAAATAATGTCTTTGAAATTATTAATTATTATTTTAAGATGTTTGAAGTTAATAAGAATTATTGCGTTTATTGTTAATAATTATTATTATATAATACCATTTTAAAGTAAATGATTTTTATTTAATTATAAATGTTTTCGAGACTCATAAATAGGATTTATAAACAGACTTGGGGTTTATAAGGGAAGTTTTATGAAATGGTTTGAAGACTTAAAGGGGGATTATTTATGAGGTGAAGGAGTTTTATAAATGGTTAGCTGTTTATAAACGAATTTTAGAAATGGGTTTATAGAATTATAAGAGGAAGCTTATAATATAGTTGCATGGATTTATAAATGACTGGAGAAATAATTTATAAATAGGTTATAAATGGTTTTAGGGATTTATAAATAGTTTATAAATGATTTTAGAGATTTATAAAGGAATTTATAAATGATTATAGAATCGTATAAAAAGGAAATCTTCCTCTGTTTTGTGAATATACTTATATCGTTGAGTATATGAATATTTTTCCAAGTATTGAAAATATAAGGATTTTTGGGTATATCTTTGTAAAGGTGTTTTTATACAATTATTACAAAGTGATATTAATTAATGATAAGATTAATCAAGGAGGCTAGTGGATGCTTATATGTTTAACCAATGTTGGTTTTCCCTTTGGAAATAAACCCTGGAATTGAATGTTTGATTTTTGATAGTTAAATAACTGACTATCAAATATGGACCCAAAATGTAACTTTGGAAATATTTAGAAGAAACACGTGAGTTATATGGCAAATTCATCTCCGATGATGTTGTACTGTGCGTATAAATCTCGTTTCGTTCTCTTAGGACAATGATATGGAAATCCGTCCACTAACGGTTAGGAGGTGATCTTCGCTCTTATCTTTGACTATTTATTTTCTAAAGAACCGAGGTTGAGTTTACCGGAAACTTTCGAATGTTGTTTCAAAGAGACTAGGATCAGATATGTTATCCGAAAACTACTTCGATCCAACTCAAGCGTTTTGGAGTGAAGACATCATGAAGATGATGGAATTGAAGACATAGCTCCCAAGCGTTTCGTTCAGTCCCCGAACGAACTTTTATGGATGAATGCTGCCATTGCATTGTTGCCTGGAGGGCATGTTAGCATTCCAAGTGAGAAGTGCTATATATAAGGTAAAATGTAGCCTCAAGCCTCATCGATCGGGAATGACTAAAATAGGGAAGATGCAGCAGGGCTAAGTGGGTTGCTCCCAAGTAAGGTATGATCATCCCTATTAGAGTCGATATTATCTCTCATTTTGTAACATTCCGTATCTAAAGGCCAAAAGCTAAGCGCTACAGATGCTGCAGTTATCCATAGTATTAACTTCTGGTGACAAAATACGGTAATGCTAATGGTATCCATAATATCAGAAGCACTTGAATATGAATAAAGTCACAAATTTCAAAAAAACACATTTTACTGATTACATTTCAAAACAAATTCATATACAAACTACATAATCCCATATCGTTTCCTAGGTAAAGATTAATTATAATCATTACAAAAATACGCCAAGAGTGACATATGACGATGCCCCCTTGGTTGATCAAAGTCAATACAGTCATATCTGACTTAATATACACAGCGGAATCAAAGCAAATTAAACTATAACTCCTAATTAGCTATCTATCAGCCACCTGCTTGTCTCCGGAAGCTTTATTCGCCAAAACTAAAACCTGTAAATCTCAACCCTCAGCCTACTCAAATCAATTTTGAGCACCCGAGAGTTTAAGGGGAAACAAAAACTTCGAGTCAGACATAAAGCCTGGTGTGAATAATACTGTTACATCTCGGTTTACTGATATTAAGTGAGACCACGCCGCTTAGCGTAACGGGTTTCCCCTCACTAATATCCTTTTCAAAACATATATTTTGAAAACATTTTCCTCCAACCAAATCGGTTAATCAACTGATTATAATAAAAATAATAGTAATAGAATTATCGTTATGCTAAAAACAGGTAACTAAAGAACTATCTGTCCACAAGTAATAAATGGACTATCTGTCCGAAGACTGGGCTGACTGCCCGCAAACTGGACTAACTGTCCGCAAACTGGACTAACTGTCCGAATCATTTTCTTAGGGTTAACTACCCTTCATCTTTTTCCTTGAAAACCTTTTCAAAATGATTTAACCTTTTAAATCATACTTATACAAGGAAAATATATTTTTAGCTTTACTCTAAGCTATTTTGTCATGTGATATATACTTTACTCAAAATAATGTTGATGAATTTTAATGAGGATTAGCTATCCTTCCAAAACAAGTTAAAACCCTTTTTAACTTGAAAACACTTAGGCTATATTGCCTAGTTAATACATTCGAAACCTTTATTTAAAATCTTTAAACAACCCCTTCGAAACCCTTGAAAGTAACCCTTTCGGAACCAAGTAAAACCCTTTACTTCACCTAGGCCGAAAGGCCAAATTCTTCCTTTCGAGCCTATTCAAACTCTTCCTTTTGAAAGCATAAAAACCTTCCCTTTGAAAGTCTTTAAAGTCCTAGACGTTCTTCTTTTTAAACCTTTGAATATTGCCTTTCGAAAACATAGGAAAAATCTTTCCTTTCAACCCTTTCGAAACCCTGGAGAACGACCTCTTCGAAACCATTCATTAAAACCTTTCGAAGGCGTCAAAACCAAGGGTTTAGGGTATTAGAATAGCCTCTTAATATTTTACCCCTCCTCTATTTCATGTTAACTCTTATTTTAATTCATTGGTTAAATGGCACGGCTACCCCTTAATAAAATCAAACCTCAATCCCCTAATCAAAACATTATTTTATTTAATTTAACTAATTAAATATCATAAATAATGTTACCAAAAATATGGGGTGTTACACATTTGTATGTTCGGGGCCCATTAACAGAAAGGTGATCATATTCGATACTACTAGTCAAGTGGTAGGCCGGTTCTGTGTTGGCAAGAGATCCTGGCGAGGTCCTCGGTGTTATTTTATCTAGAGATGCACTGTGATGGACGGTACCCCAGTAGCATAGTCATTGTATGGAATCCATTCTCCAATACGTGCCTTTACGGTTTTAGTTGTATAGCTATTATGTTGGAATTTAATTAATGTAACGATTTCGGCTATGATTAATAAGTAATTGTATCTTAGACATTATTATAATATCACTGGATTTTCGTATGAAATGGTTTGGTTATCGTAAGGTAAAAACTCGTCTTTGTTTATGAGCGACGTGGTCTTACGATATACTTTTGATTTTCAAGGGCTTTTTATAATTTTAAAATCTAGTTGGGTGTGTTTTCTCACGCCGGTTTTCCAGACCGACTTGGGTGTTATTTTTATTATAATGCTCGGGTCAGCCCAAGCATATTATAGATTTAGTTGGGATGCTTTGGAGCTTTAGGAGATGAGTAGGAGGCCAGAGACATATTCGCGCATATGGTCATTTTTCTATTGCAATCATTGTTGTATTTATCAGCAATTGTGAGGATAGGTTGTTATAAATGTTCGGGCTGACATAAGTTAGTATACTCTGGTTGATGTAGATATATATATATATATATATATATATTAAAGTTGCTTCTATGTAAGGATTTGCTGTATATTATAGATTATTCGTTCCGCTATGAGATTCTCTATTGTTTGTTTTCTTTCTCTATTTTTTCTTATTTCTTCTTCTTTTTCCCTAAATATCCCCCTTTCCGTTCAATTTGAGCGGGTCATGTATAGTTTATTGTCCACTTAAACTGTATAGAAAAGTGGGTCGTTACAGTCATGCCATGATTTAACTATATTCAAAGTGTAGCATCCACATTGAAGCTAAATAGTATTCTCGAGTCAAAAGAACTTGTAACATCATCAGTTTGAGATTTCCTATTTGACCATAGTTGTTATTAACCAATAGGAATCTCTCGAGTGAGTTATTCCACAGTTATTTAATAATTGTCAGTATGTGACCCCTTAGTGCCCCCAACAGCCATGAGTAATACACTGCCCAAAATTTGGAGAGCGTTACATACTTTGGTCTCGATGGATTTATCAATATAATTTCTTGAAACATCTTAACCAAGAATATTTTGAAACAAAATGTTATTTTATATTGTGATTAATTACTCACGATTGCAACTATTTGCAACTACAATCCTATAACACTTCATTTAATAATTTTCTTTGTAATATACTTAAAATTACTTATTTAATTGATTATATCACAATATAATAAAGTATATAAAACAAAAAAAACACCAAATAACTTTTATTGTGAATAAGATTGATTATAGAGTTAGATATTTCCAATAAATTACATAATTGCCCATAGCGTAAACCATCAACTCTCTTAATTTGCCGCTTGCACTTGGAGCCAATTTGGATTCTCAATCTCATTCTTTTAATCTACTTAATAAAAAATAATCGAGCTTGTCACTTTGTGAACCGATCTGCAATATTGTCTTTAATATCTACTATGTTGATTATTACTTCTTTGTAGTGATAAACGGCCTTATCAAATAGAACTTCTAGAGTATGTGTAAAGATTTCTTATAAGCTCTAGGTTATTTCGTGATCTTGATCGCGACATTGTTATCAAGAAACAATGTCATGAGATTCTCAACATTTGGAGTCATCTCGAGCTTAGTCATAAATTTGTGCATTTAAAACACTTCTATTACTGCTTCATTTAGGGAGATGTATTCAACATCAATCATTGAATCAACTACTATCTCTTGCTTGAAACTCTTCCAACTTACTACCCTACCATTTAGCATAAATACGTAACCCGACATTGATTTACTGTCATCAATACCACTCCCAAAGCTTGAGTATGTATATCCCTTCATAAGTATGTCTTTGTTCCCATAGATTAGGAATAAGTCTTTAGTATTTCATAAATATTTATGAATACACTTTATACATGTCCAATGCTTTACTTCAGGGTTTGACTAGTATCATCATACATATACTAATGCAAAAGCCATATCTGATCTTGTACATAGCATGGCATAGATAATGGATTTGATTGCAAATGCACATGATATCCTTTTCATATGCTCCTTCACCTCATCAGTATGAGGAGCATCCTTCTTTAAAAGGATGATTTCCGATTGTGTTAGAGTATTTCAATGCTTGGAATTCTCTGTACTAATTCTATTTAGTATGGTGTCCATGTACAAGGATTGGGATAATCCTAGCAACCTTTTGGATTTATCTCTATAGATTCAAACACCTAGTATATACGATGTTTCTTTCAAATCCTTCATGGAGTTTGGACAACCAAGCTTTCACCACTTGCAAGAACGATACATCATTGCCAATCAGGATTATATCATCGACATATAAAAATATTAAACACTATAGCAGTATCTTGTTCTTCTCAGTATATGTACACTTCCTTTATATTCTTATAAAAAGCAAACTGTTCGATCACTTTACCAAAACACTTATTTTAACTACTTGAAGCTTCTTTAAGACCATATAATTATCTTAACAACTTACAAGCCATTCCCTTACTCCCAGTAGCCTTAAGACCCTTGGGATGTGACATGTAAACATTCTCTTCTAAATTGCCTTTTATAAATTCCTTCTCTATGTCTACTAGTCATATTTTATGGTGGTAATAATGTGATAATAGCAAGTAAAATCTAAAAGGATTTTAGCATGGCTATAGGAGAAAACATTTCGTTATAGTCAACACTTTGAACCTAACGAAAACTCTTTAAGACTAGCCTTGCTTTGCAGGTCTCTACCTTTCATTCTACATTTAGTTTCTTCTTAAATGACAATTTTCAGCCAATGGGTTCTACGCCATTAGGTGCATCATCCAAAGTCATACTTTGTTTGTGCATATGGAGTCCATCTAGGATTTCATAGCTTCAAGCCATAAGGCAGTGTCATTAATCTGTAGGACTTGTCAGAATGTGAGGGGAATGTCATCTTCTAGGATGCAATCCTCTTTCTTACCATCCATGAAAAAACCATAGTATCTCTTTGGTGCATGGTATTCCCTACTAGACCTTTAAATAGGCCGTGTGTTACCATATAAGGTGAATTTGATTTTTCCACATGTTTAGTCTCCATGTTAATTTCTCAAATTTCATCCAAGTCTACAACTTTGTTGTTAATTTCTTTTGACCTAAATTTCTTTTCTAAGTTAAGAAAAAATAATTTTTTATTTCTTTGTGTTATAGAAAATTATATCCTATAAAATCTTTAGAATATCCTATAAAATTACAAAGCACTGATCTTGCCTCAAGCTTATTGAAGCCAACGTCCTTAACATAGGATGGACAACCCACATATTAAAATACTTGAGGTGGATTTTTCTACTATACCAAATCTCAAATGGTGTCTTACACACAGATTTAGATGGCATCAAATTCAGCATATGCGCTATGGATTCTGATGCAAATCCCAAGTAGGAAAGAAGTAATCAGCCCCACACATCATAGATCGAACCGTATTTAATAGAGTTTAATTCCTTCTCCCTGAAACACATTTGTTGCGGAATATAGGGTGGAGTGATCCGAGAGATAATCTCATTATCATTTAAGTACCGTTAGAGTTCTTGTCCAAAGTACTCACCTCTTTAGTCGGATCGATGTATATTAATTTTATGGTTTGTTTGATTTTCAATTTTATTTTTTTACTCTTTAATTTTCTCACAGACATTGGACTTATCCTTCATAAGATATACATATCCTAATCTAGAGAAATCAGTAGTAATAGTTATCATGATGAATTATTTTTAGTTAGATGAATTATTTTGTCACTATAAGCATTCGGCCACATACATTAGCATGTACAAGACCCAATAGTTCATTAGCACTTGTATTGTTCCCACTGAGGGGTGCTTAGTCATTTTTCCTTTGAGACATGACTCGCATGTGTCAAATGATTCATAATCAAAAGGCGGGAGAAAACCATCTATTTTTAATTTATGCAGTTTCTTGTCATTAATGTTATCTAGCCTATAGTGCCCCAAATAACTATATTTAACATTAGTAGATAATGAAATATTTGTAGCAAATACATATTTAAAATTGAGAATATAAATGCAATGTTCATAACTAATATGGAATGAGGCTTTGGGATATTTCAAAACACCACTGCAAATAATTATTTCCATCAAACACAATGTTCATAATTATTACAATGTAAACCATATCCATTCTCAACTAATCTAGACACAGAAAGTATTCTGCAAATAAAGTTTTGCACTTAAAAATAAATATTCAAAACAATAACTTGTTCATTAGGCAAACATAAATGAAAATCTCCAACTACGCTGCATTTACAGTAGATCCATAAGAAACTTGAAGGCTCATTTCTCCTTTGTTGTGGGTTGCCTACTCCTAAGTTCTTATAATGAATTATCAATATGAATTCTAGATCCAGCATCTAAAATCCAAAAGTTTCTATTGATTTTAAAATAATTTTGATTCATAAAATTACCTTTAGGAGCTGAGGAATCTGTTTCCTTATTCTCTCTTGCCATCTTTAAATAGTCTGGGTAATTCCTTTTCCAGTGCCCCTTCTTGTAATAATACTGACATTCACCTTTATCATTAGAGGCACCCTTACTACCATTGTTAATCCTTTGCTTTCTTTTCTCTGAATATTACAAAGATAATGCCTTCCCTTTCACAACGAGCAATATACCTTGATCCTTTAGTGAACTTGTGATGATTGCTATTTACACCCAATACCGATATAACCTATATGGTGCGCTGTAGTGGTACCCAGCTAATGTAGAGCGATAGCCAAGAGTAAAGAAATCAAACTCTAGTAGAAAATCTATCGTATATCTCACAACATAAGAATAAAATATAATGATCAACATGGATATAAAACAAGCGAGACGGTATATAAATAAAATAAACCATAGAATCGGAGTGAAGTAGGTTTGTCACAGTACAACACGGAATAGAGTTTATGCATCAATAATAATAAAATCGAATAAGTTATCTTTAGACAAATATATAGCACTGGTAAAAGCTCCACAATGCTGCATAATGAAATAAGCGAATAGACTGAGATAATAAAATATATATAGTAGCGCCAGACTCATGCTTGCCCTCTGAACAACTCCATGTGCTAATATCAAACCTACTATCTAGTCTACTCATTTAAAAGCACCTGAGATAACAAGAAGAAAGTATAAAATCTCGAGTCAATTCATAGTCTGGTGCGGGCGATAAATAATCTTAAGATACTATAAAAGCCGATATAGTATAAGGAACACCAGGTAAGAGGAGTCATACCTGCCCTATCCCTGCATCTAAAAAGTTAGCACATGACATACTATATGGTATGCTATCATCATATGAGGGTATTATGCTAAGTATAATGTGGGTGTCGGGGTATATATCACATAAATATCTATAGATGTCCATCTCAATCACAGCAATCAAGACAACACGACAATCATAGCATGCATGGAAACCGGCCAGTCAAATAATGCAAGTGATAATCCCATATTCTCACATCACTAACTCCCAGGTAGATAACAACCATGTTGTAATCGGATTCAGTGTTCACTTAAATACCTATCCCATAGCACTATCCTCACCTGGGTAGGCTAGACCATCCCATGGTCAAGGGTACACATGTGGATATCTTCATGTACCCTTGCTCCATGAAACACAAATCATATCCGAAGCCACACACGACTCTATAATAGAACACTCCTCGCATTCCACTCTATCAGTTCACCTTGTCAAATGTGCCTTCTCAAACTACCCTAGTCTCATACATAAACTTCCCACTAGAAATGTTCGACCAAACTCCCACATCATAGCTTATCGAAGCCCAAAATGCTTCACTTAGTTCATATAGCTTCCCCTTATGTCCCAAAGTAGGCTACCACAAGACCTAGATTCAATCACCAAAAAGCACGAAGCAACTCTTATATTCCCATGCATCGATCCCCATGATGCACCATTGAATATTCAAAGCTCCAAACTCCACTTCCAATCAATGGGTCCATGTGCGACTTATGCCACATACCCTTTAGCCTTTGTGAACCCCCATCATCGATCGCCATTCCATTTGACTATGTTAGGTCATCTTTTGGCGACCATTCGGTTTTGGATTTCCAACTTGAAGCACACCAACATAAACCCCGAATTTGACTTTGCCAATGCCTGGAGTAAGCCATGCTTCCCCACGGTCACAGTCCTAAGGCATATGTCATGAACCCCAAAATTTTAATAGGTTCGGTATTGAACCATTTTGAACTAAGGCTTAGTCATTTGACTAAGTTATTTACTCCCCAACATATGTCGCGTCTTTACTGCTTTTCCCCGGAATTCCATTACTCAAAACCCGAAGTCTTACTCTTCAATGACTGAAGTAGAGATGGATCAGTTATCTATTTTTCCCATAGTTGATCCGTACTTCTCAAGGCCTTAAGTCCACCACCCCTTATCTAAAATTCACGCAACCGGTTCCTCGTTCCAACACACCACAATCTACTCGCTATATCGGTTGCAAGTCCAAATGAGAATTTTGATGTATCGGTAGTGATGGGTCGGATCATTTGTAAAGAAACATAACTTCTTTTCAGCATTCTCTGAGTTGGTTTTTCCCTCTACTCCAAATGCCTTAATCATCCATTTAATCGCTTGCGTCAATTTGGCTTCAAATACTCTAGGTCTAATCGTATTTCCTAAGTTCTTATCGATGCTTTATGCCTTATCCTAAGAAACAAAATATAAGAAAAACTTCCAAAAAACCATCATAGCAAAGATATAAACACAAGGAGATTATTATGCAAGCAATGTAATTCAATATATAACCTAGATTACGTAAAACTTTAGAATGGTGTATCCATAAGAACACATATATTTCAATCTAGATTTTGTATTCAATTTAAAATAATGTAATTTGTCTCAAAACATAAGTGAATTTAGGTTAGGTTAAAATCATGTTTTTAACTTTTAAAAATCATTTTCAAAACATCATTTAACACTATATTTTCCCCTATAGTAAAGTAAGAGACAAATATCGCTCACCTAAGATTACAAATACACAAAATATGATGTGAATTCGAGATGAATAGTAATTGACCCAACTCCAATTAGCTTCTAACTACAACAATTGTACAAAATCTGATGCATCCAAGTTGCAATCAATGATGCCCTACTAGATCCTTTGCTAATTAGCTTCTACCTACTTAATTTGGCTAATTATAGTAAGGTTCAGAATTGTTTTTTGCTAAGGAGATAATTGATGTCGGTTTCTAACTATTTTTGGAAGTGTAATGATTAGGGAAAAGTCCCATCAGCTTCTCATGGTTTTAATATCTAAATCGGCCTTTGGGATTAACCCAAACTTGAATAATTACCCACTTAATTGTCCAAAAACAATCAAAACTTCAAACAGCCATATCTCCTTAACAATAAGTTCAAAAAGCTATTATTACCACTCTATATAAAGACAAACCATCATATCTTTCCAACGGATGTGGTCACGAACCTTTGGGTCTTCTCAAAAGTTATAGGTCTTATAAGTTCTCAAGAGTAAAATCCTCCAATAAAATTCCTAAGGGTCAATAACATCAAAACTCAATAGTTCCCAAAGTTATTGTCCACATGAAAGTCATTTGAGTATAAAAGTAATATTCTACGACCGGTTGATACGTAGAAATGTATAGAGAATATGGGTCGTTACATTCTCCCTTCGTTTAGAAATTTCATCTCCAAAACCCCAATAATAAAGTATGGTCAAAAACATAGTTACCCTGCATGTCTACCAACCATAAGCAAGCACATACAATAATCAAACATGTATACTCGAATAGGTAGATATAGTTTATGCATATCCTAGTGTGCAAGGTACTAAACTACCATATACGATGTCAAATAGTGAAAATAAATGCAATAAACATATAGCCATACTAAGTAAAGAATTTTGGAGAACCAGTCGCCACATTCTCTCCGGTCTCCCAAACGCAATCTCTTTCACTTTAACTCCATTAAACCTCCACTAACTTCACTGTATTCCTCCTAAGCTGCTTCATAACATAAGCGACTATACAAATAGGGCTACGAGGTCTCGAAGCTTCTGGTTCAACCTCTATATCATCAGGCTAATTGGTGTGATAGTTACGCCAGAGCCATGCATAATTTTCTGCAAATGAGAAACATGGAACACATTGTGCACATCGGGCATCCTCTAAGGTAACTCAACTTTGTAAGGTAATTTACAATCCTCTTGAATACTGGAAAAGGACCTACGAATCTAACTGCTAACTTCCCTCTAGTACCGAATCGAACTACATTCACAATGGAGAGATCTTGAGAAACACCATACCATCGATAGAGAACACAATATCATGTCTTCTCTTATCAGCATAGCTCTTCTACCTATTTAAGAAGGTTTCATTTATTGCCGAATGATCTTAATCTTCTTTGAAGTTTCCCTTATCATCTTTGGCCATAACATCAGTCTCTCACCTACTTCCCAACAACGTCAGGGGCATTGAACGGTCAACTATCTAATGCCTCAATTGGTGCCATATCGATGCCAGATTGATAACCGTTGTTGTATGCAAACTCAACAATATGTAATTGATCGTCTCATGAGCCCACAAAGTTGAGTATATATGCCCATAAGACCTATAAGAAATATTTACTCTCTCGGTCTACCAATCGGTCTATGGGTGATAAGATGTACTCAAATGCAGCTTGGTGTCTAACGCCTAATGTAAGCTTTTCCAAAACCAACTATTGAACAATGGGTTACGGTCACTCATAGTGCTCTTCGGTACACTGTGGGATCGCATAATCCACTTTGCATATAACTCAACCAGTTTGGATGTCATCCTATTTGACTTTGAGGGTATGAATCGAGCACTCTTCGTCAATCTATTGACAACGACCTAAATGTTATCATACCCACCTCTGATCCTCGGAAATCCATCAAGAAAATTCATCGATATCTATTCCCATTTGCACTTAGGAATCTCAAGTGGTTGTAATAAACCACTTGGCTTCTTTTGTTCAGCCTTCGCTGGCTGATAGTTCCTGCACTTTGAGAAAAATGCCTTGATGTCCTTCTTCATCCCTTCCCAATAAAATGTCTATCTCATGTCATGGTATATTTTATTTCCTCTGGGATGTATAGTCAATCTCTCATGATGCAACTCACATAACACCTCATCCCTTAACCCATCAATATCGGGTAAAAATAATCTCCCGTCCTTATTGGCCCAACCATCATGGTCGATCCCATACTGCTTTATATATTCAGACTCTACTCTACACTCAATTTTGCAATGATCTTCACTAGTCTGATATCACATCTCTAACTAGTACTGGTCTCCACAATCAGAGTAGGTCTGATAATCAAACTAGCCAATATCTTGGGCTCTAACTCACATCTAGGTTTGAAGTCGTAGCCAGCAATATACTCTAACTGTGTCCACTCTAGAAACTTAGCTCCTAGGCTAGCATATCATCTACTTAGAGCATCGACGACTGCATTTCCCTTTCCAAAGTGTGGGAAATCTCAAAATCGTAGGAGGCTAGGTACTCAAACCATCGCTGTTTGTAAAGGTTAAGATCCTCCTAAAAGAAAAGCCACTTTAACGATTTGTAGTCGGTGAATAGTTCGAACCTCTCTCCTAATAAAAAGTGCCTCCAAATCTTCAAACCAAACACTATCGCTGCCAACTCCAAATCATGAGTCGGATTCTTCCTCTCATAAGGCTTCAACTGTCGACTAGCAAACACGACGGCTTTTCCCCTCTACATGAACATTACACCTAGTCTAGTAATATAGGCATTTTTGTATACCATCAATTCATCATTCCCACTCATCATAACTAACACTGGTGCACTCGTCAATCTCTCCTCCAGACTCATGAACGCATTCTCGCACCTCGCAACTTAAGCAAACGTCCGATAATTCTTCTTTGTCAAGTTACGTAACGTAGCTGCTACTTTAGAGAAGTCTTTATTGTCTATAATATCTTGCCAGTACAAGAAAGCTTCTCATATCTGTAGCATTCTTGGGTTGGCTCCAATCCTAGACTGCTGCTACCTTTGCAGGATATACAAAGTGACCCAAGAATTACACTTCCCTCCTTTAGAAGTGACATTTAGAAAATTTTGCCTTTAATTGGTGCTTCCTCCATACCTCAAGCACAATACTCAAGCGCGTCCTATGTTCTTCTTGTATGAGAAAGGACCAAAATAGCATCAACGGACATGGTACGAACTTTTGTAGCTGATCTCTGAAGATAGGGTTCATGAGATCAACAAAGTATGTTGAATCGTTGGTTAGCCCAAATAGCACAATCATTCACTCATAAAATCCAGATGGCATACGAAATGATGTAATCGGCACACACTCTCTCACTACTCTCAGTTGGTGGAACCCCATCACTAAGTCTACATGCTAAAACACTTTAGCTTCATGGAGCCGGTCAAACAAGTCATTATATGTGAAAATGAATACTTATTCTTCTCCGTCAGTTTGTTTTACTCATGGTAATCGACACAAAGTCTAAGGGAGCCATCTACCTTCGAGGTGAATACTATAGGCGCTCTCTAAGCAGATATACTATGTCAAATGAACCCCTATCTCAAATGGTCACTCACTTGCACCTCGAGCTCTCGTTGCTCTCTAGGTGCCATATTCCTTAGTGGTATAACTACTAGTATTTAATCCTTTACCAAGTCGATGAAAAAATCAATCTCATGTTATGGAGGTGATCCGGTCACCTCCTCAAATACGTTTGGATATTCCCACATAATAGGTACTGATGAAAATTAGGCACAAGGGATCTTGAGAGAATATAAGAAGCTAACCATCATTGCATCATTAGTCTTGTAGCTTATCTCTAACCTACACTCATCACCTATCCTAATTATCATCATCAATCTCTTATAGTCCACTATAACTCTGAATTACTTCGGCCAGTCCATGCCCAAAATGATACCGAAACCCATGAAACCAAGAACAAAAAAATCATAAGAAAACACATGATTGTGACTTGACAACACTAAGTGCCAGCATACCACACGCAAAATGGACGAACTAACCATGAGGTTCGTCACTACCAGAGGTGTTTACAAAGTCAGGTCTTAATCCTAGTCTATATATTAGGTCACTAGATATGAAAAAATATGAAGCATCGGTATCAAATAAAAACACAAATAAGTGTACCATAAACATAAAGCATACCTTGTATAGTAATGCCCTCACATTCTCCTTCTTCGATGGAGCATTTGACAATGCTAAAACAACATTAACTGCGTAATTGGTCACCACCTACTTATTTTTAGTGGCTCAGGGTAGTCTTTTTTCAAGTTCCAAGCCTTGTCATAATTGAAGCAATTTATTTTACCAGTCTTTGGGTTCTTATAGTTCTTACTGAGATGCCACTTCTCATTGAAGCAAAAATAGATGAGACCTCGTTTGCCTTTCTTTCCTTGGAGCAGTTTCTTTCCTTTTTTGTTGTTCCATTTTCTTTTGCCACCCCGCTCACTTGCGGATTAGGCCCTTCCTTGGAAGTAACAACAACGACAAACTCAGCCTTAGGGTATAGACTCTCATGTCAGAGAGCCTTCTTTACTAGCTTTTTGAAAGATTCATCGATGTAACCAATAAGTTTATCCTCGAGATAATCGTCTAGGCCCATGATAAACTTTTCGTTCTTTTTTAATAGAGTATCAATGAAAGATAAACCATACTTCGATAGCATGTCGAATTCTTTTATGGCCACCCTACACCTCCAGTACCCAATATACTTGAAGAGTGCACTGTAATGGTACCCAACCGATGTAAGACGATTGTCAAGGGTAAAATAGCTAAAATTCTAACCATAAACTATTATATATCTCACAGCGCATCGAATAAAGTATAATATCAACATAGATATAAATAGGTAAGACAGGTAAGTATAACTAAATAAACCAAAACAAACATCAGAGTGCAAGATTCACAATAGTCATACAAAGAAAATGAAGTAGAGTGTATACATCACCAAAACAAACCCAAAGGAAATTTATCTCTAAATAAGGTAAAGCGCTGGTAAAGCTCCACTATGCTGCACGACAGAATAAGCCACAAACTCTAGTAACAAATATAATAGCGCCAGCCTCCTACTCGTCCTCTAAATCGCTCTATGCATTAATCTCAAACTTGTTATGTAGTATACTCATTTAAGATTACTCAAGATAATAGTAGAGCATAAAACCTTGAGTCAGACAATAGTGTGGTATAAAAACTAAACAATATTAATATATGATGAACATAGATATAGAAGAGGACATTGGGTATGGATAATCATACCCAACCTATCCCTGCATCCAAAGTATTAGCACATAACACTGTATATGATATGCTACCATTATCGTCACATGGGTGTACTAAACTAAGTATGTTATGGGTATCAGGTTACCTATCTCAAGAATACCAACATCACAAGACATTCATATATCACATAGTAATCACACCAATCATAACAATCAAGTAATGTAAGGTAACGCACAACGATAATCGTCACCTAGGTTTCATATTGCTACATCATCATAACTCTTACTAGCACCTTAGATCGCCATGACTTCCCAAAGCTTCACACCACCATGATCGTCATAGAAGCCTCGCTTCACCACAATCATCACCAATGTCTCAATCCACCGCATTCATCGACGATTCCACCACGATCATTCCCAAAGCCACGCTTCACTAAGACAATCATCATGGTTTCTTGGATACGTGATTACTCACATAACGATCTCTCAGATCAGCTACACCTCGTGTCTCAATTGGATTCGGTGTTCGTTCATATACCTATCTCATAGGTACTGCCCTTTTAAGGCAGGCCGGACCATCTCACAGTCCAGGATGCACAGGTGAGCATCCTCACATACCCTTGCCCTATGAAACACACATCACATCCAGAGTTATCATTGATCCCTTCAGCACATGACGTGATCTGAAACATCTCATGTCCTGCTACATTGCTTCACCTTTTTTAGCATGCTTCCTCAGATTACTCTAGTTCCATACATTCATTTCTCACTTGAAGTAGTCAATCAAATACCTTGCATTATCGAAGTTTGGAATATCTCTACATGTTCATCTCATGATGTAGAGTCGCTAAATCACGGTTTTGAGTCATCACGTCGAAGCGTCATGCCTTCGCCTCGTCATTTACTATCATTCTTCATCGTGCCACAATCGTTGAGAACGAACATCAAACGAACTCACAAACGTACGTAAATGTCCACCAACGCCACACGTGCACATACCCCATGGACACACTCTGAAATCCCCAAAGGACACACTCCAACAACCCATCACTTGATATAGTCGACATTGACCATGTATGGTCGGCACCGACCATGTACGTCGGCCCAAACTTGGCCAAATGGTCAAGTACCCATTCACTTTATCCCTAAGCCTTACCCAATGCAAACCCAAAGCCATCTCCATCAAAACTTGAAGCAACCCGTTCCATAACTCAAAGCACTTCACACTAACTCCATTTTGGTCACTACCGACCATACTCCTATGCAACCTATCATAAACGACGACCACAATTTAGGACTTGAAATCAATTCCAAATTGCTTGCAATTTATTTTATAGACTTCCTAAGTCTTCAAGAACTCCATAAAAATATTTCATCGCATTTTGAAAATTTTGGTGCTATTACTGACTATATATGATGATCATAGTTTGAGCTACCAAATCAATTCCAAATGGCTTGCAAATTATTTTAGAGTCTCCTAGGACTTCATACAACATGAAACCGCCGCCGTATCAAGTTTCGAAAACTCTCTCTAATACTAACCCAAAATAATGACCATAATTTAAGCCATCAAACCAGCTCCAATCTGCTTACAACTTGTTTCAGGGTCTTGGGAATTCAAACTACATCATATCCAAGTTGCATCACGTTTCAAATGATTTGGTTCCATTTACACCAAATGACGTACCATAATTCTAATTATGCAAAACAACTAGCAAAAACATCAAAACAATCCATATAAAAATCAAATATCATCATGCAATATCCAAGTAATGCATATAATCCATCCAAACATGATTTACAAGCATAAGTCTTCATAGATCCTATTTAATATAAAATAGCTGTTATGGTAGGTAAATGGTGTAAATCAAGTCAAAATAAAAATCTATCTTTTTAAATACGGTTTTAAGGTGTCATTCACATTAGATCTAAGATTTAAAATATTTTAATTTTAATAATCATATATAAATTACCCTTTTACTATATAGATAAGCACAGTATAGTGCGAGAGATAAAATCACTCACCTTGGATCAAAACATACGTATCCCTTGGAAAATCTAAAGTAGAATAAAATCAACATGAATCCCAAAGTCCCCAAGTAGCGACTCTTCTATTCTCTTTTGTTAATCTCCCTTAAATCTGCTAATCACACTTATTAATCTTGAAGAAATGATTGATCTAAATTAATTTTGGATTAATGGAAGTGATTAGAGATGAAGAGTAATGACTATTGACCACTGGGAAGATGTGGTATTAACCCTAGTCTCAAATTGGACTAATGGGCTGCAGTAATCACCTTCTAGTTACCCATTAATCTGCTCAAAACTTACCGAGACTTCAATCATAAATAACTTCTGAATGGTAGGTCGAAATCCTTATTATGACCACTCTACGAAAAGAGAAACCATCATCCTAATCTAAAGAAAGTGGTTTTAGCCCTAATTCAGCTTCTATCAAAAGTTATACCCCTTAAAAAAATTTCAAGGTCAAATTTGTACAATAAAATTTCTAAGGATAGAAAACGTCACCAGTTGCCATTTCCCAAAGTTATAGAGTCGTACGACCTCATATGAATTTAAATATAATATTTTATGATCCTCCGATACATAAAATATAGGTCGTTACACTCTCCCCTCTTTAAGAATTCCGCCCCCGAAATCCCTAGTCAAACAAGGAAAAGTCAATCATAGTTGCCACATATGCCTAACAATCATAAGCAGTCATCTCAAACATTAAACATTCATCCATGCAATTAATAATATGGATATACCTATCCTAGCATGCAGGAAACTAAACTATCCTATGTGATACCATAAGTAATGGTGAATGTGATAAACAGAAAACCATACCAGGTAATGCATTCTGTGTCATCAATGCCCATGCTCTCCTCAATCTGCTTCATATATCGCCTCAACTATCACTCCTACTAAACTTCTACCGACTTCAACACCTTCCTCTTAAACCACTATTAGTTCAACCTCGATATCACCCAGTCTATCTAGTGCCATTCTCCTTAGTGCTTCTTGTTAGATTTTTAGCATACCAGAACCTTGACATCCTCCATTATTCCTTTCTTAATAAGATGTCAATCCAATATATCTTATTTCCATTGGAGTGTATTATTAATTTCGCATGATGGCACTCTATTAGTACATCATCCCTATGTCCATCAATGTCAGGTATGAATGGTGTATCTTCTATACAAAGCCATTTAACTACGTTGAGTCCGTACTAACTCATCTCCTTAGGCACTGCTCTCATCTATACTGGAATAGTTCTGTCATCTCGCTTGCCAACATCCTTGGCTCTACCCCGCACGATGGTCAAGGGCCATAATATCTACAGCAATAATTCCACTTCTCTACCAGCATGTTCTTTTAATGACCTAAGTTCCTACTCAAGCGTATCTTGTACTTCTCCTTCACTATAAGATAAGACTATCACATTTGGATTCCAGTATGAGCTTCTCAAGCTCTGACGCTCCACTCCATCTCAAAAAATCATTCACCCGCCATGTGAATACTATAAGCACTCCTCGGTCGGATATTCCACCATGAACGAATCCCCTCCACAGGCCACTTTCCTACACCTCCAGTTCTCTCATCTCTTTTAGCACCATCTTCCTCGAAGATATAACACTAGTTACAAGGTCGATACTAGAACTCTGTCTCTCAGTTTGGTGATCGCTTGATTTTCTTTGGATGTTCCCTCACTATGGGAAACAATGATGACTCCTTGTGCGAGATCCCAAGCGAATATGCCAAGCTAACCATAACTGTACCCTCCTAAGCGTATAATCTTAGTCTAGCTTTCGCTCTCCCCTAAGCTGTCTATTGTATAGCACCTCACCATTTTTCCATAGCTCCGTATTCCTTTGGTCATCCATGCCAAATGATACGAAGCCCTTAACACCCAAACAAAGCAAACAAACATCCATAACTCGAAACACTAAGCCTTGACAAACCGCCACTAAGTCGATCGAACCACCACTAAGTTCAAAATAACTAAAGGTCTTTCTATTAGGTTAGTTCACCATCCTAACTCACTCACTAAGTCATTGAATACATGAAGGGTCTAATGTATCAATATAAAATAAAAACACGCATAGTTGTAGCATAAATAAAGCATATCTTGTATAAGAATGCTCCTCTTTTCCCTTCGTCGGGGAAGCAACTAACAAAGTAGGTGGAGCATCCAATGCATAATCAATCACGCTATGCTTATTCTTCTACCATTCTGAGCAGTTGTTTTTCAAGTGCCTATCCTTATTACAAATGAAGAACTTCCTCTCCCCACCCCTCAAGGCCTTGCAGTCCTTCTTAAGATGTCCCATCTTATTGTAATTAAAGCACTTCAGCTCCCACTTGCTTTTCTTCTGGCTATCCTCCTCCTGAAACCGCTTCTCCTCTTGTTATTCCATTTCCTCTTACCTCCACTGCTTGCTTGCGGTTTTGGTTCTTCCTTTGAAAAAACAACTTCAGCATTTGGTTTCAGTATAGGCTCTTTTGCCTCAATGCTTTCTCAACTAGCTTCTTAAAGGACTCATCGATGTGAACCACTAGTTTCTTCCATATATAATTATCCAAACCCATGATGAACTTCTTATTTAGAGGGGTATCAATAAAATATAATCCATACTTTGACAACATGTCGAACTTAGCCATATACTCTGAGATAGTATTCTCTCCCTGTTTCAACTCAACAAATTTCCTAAACAATATTGACTTTTGGGCGGTCGGTATGAACTTCTCTTCAAATCTGGCCTTAAACTGCCCTCAAGTGAACTGATCTACATGGGTGTTGATCTTAACAACATTCCACCATCCCATGGCTTGACCTTGAAGTTGCTTAGATACTAACTTCATATTCATTACATCTTCCAGCTCCGAATCTTCAAAGATATGCTCGTACGTATCCAAACAATCTTGCACTTCCACAGCTGATTTCGTTCCATGGAACAATTTGCCTCTAAGACGAGAATAGTCCTTGTTTAACTTAGCAAGGTCGGCTCTAGGCAGTTGAACTGGGGCACAACCACCAATGGAAACTGGAGCAACACCCTGGGTATTCTACAGCATGTTCCTCATCATCTCTCTGAACATTGCTTGCATATTGGGGTTAGCTGCCTCCGAGCCCGCTTAATCTTCTTCCACACTTGACATAGAATTCCTAGTTGTGTTCCTTGTATATTGGTTCATTCTTACACTATGCAATAAGAATGGTCAGTCTCTTAGAAAGGAAAATTGCATCTACGATTGTCAAGTGTGCAATGTGACTTATATAATATATGTATTACTAATATATAGTTTTGAAAACCAAAATATATAACAAGTACGCTCTTTTATATATCGATTGATCCATTCTAAGGTGTTCCACTTATCTTATCTCAAATGGATCCCAGTACCAACTTTGGTCGATTGCTCAACCTAAGCTATGATACCACGTATGATGATCACCCTACACCTTTAGTACACAATATACCTACAGAGTGCGCTGTAACGATACCTTATCTATGTAGGGCGATTGTCAAGGGTGAATGAGCTAAAACTCTAATCATAACCCGTTGTATATCTCATGGTACATTGTATAAAATATAATATGAATATAGATATAAAACATGAGAGACATATAAGTATAAATAAATGAACCAAAATAAATATCAGAGTGCAAGGTTCACAATAGTCATACAAAGCAAATGGAGTAGAGTTTATGCATTATAACAATCCGCACTTCCAGAAACATCGATGCATTGCGACTTTCAGACTCGCGCCATGCCGAAATATGTGGATCATTGGGGTTTACAAAACATTATAGAGCATAACCTTACGGGTAAGTTCTAAGATGTTCTACACTTTCAGGTCTAACAGCGAAAGGAATTAAAATATAAGTACTGAGAAATAGACATTTGAGAAAATAGTTAAATACTTGTTTTTTCCATTTATAGTTTTCAAAGTACAACATATATTTTTCAGACTTTTAATACAGTAAATAACTACACGATGGACAACAAGAATATGAGAACTCCAATTGCCCAATCAACTGCTAGCCTGTCATCCTGACAAATGTCTGGTGAATGAGTACAAGTTTAATATGCGATGATCATATGCGGTTACTTCAATGCTACCCTAGATGATATAGGGTATGATACAAGTGTCTGTGAATTCGTAAGGTCTGTTATCTAAAGGTTCTTGTATAATACATCCATACACTACAATTTGTATAGGCTAATACAATGGACCAAACTAGTTAAGGATCGAATCTCTTGTCTAACGATCGACCACCGCTCCTAGATCTACTCTATAAAACCCCCACCTCTATACCCATACTATCCAAGAGTACTATTAAGTAATACTGCCAAATAATTTGGAGAATGAGGCTGTATGGGGTACACAGGTGAATATTTCTTTGGGCTAACACTGGTACGTATTAAAACATCAAATATAACTTACCAACTAACATACACAGTATCAACACAAAGCAATAAACACGTGTGCCTACATGATAGAATAATACATAATTTGCAGTAAATATCAGAGATCATAGAGTCAATTATAACAATAATATATAATATACAGTATATGTCCATATACGTCACACTGATATACACACAAGAGACTATATAATACAAAATAATCATCTATAATACTAAATATCTAGTCTCCTCAATGCTCAGAAAATACAAGCTGGTCTCATTGTCTCTGTACCTAAAATGTCTCGGATTGACCCGAGTATTATATAAATAAAACACGAGTCAAACTATATCTAAATCACCCATATACAAAAGCACATCTAATCAAAATCACAAAGTCAATATCGAATGGGTGAATCAATGAAATCTAGAAATCAGCTTCAATAATAAGATACCCTCAAGTAAAGTCAGGCAATGACAAAGCAATGCCCACAATATCTCTCAATCTCATATTATAAAATACCGTCATCAAATCCTAGAAATCAATAAAATTTTGGACTAGCCATGGAAATGTCCAAATAAAAACTAATAATGAGCAGACTGTCTACCTGTAAAGGATAGGCTGTCTGCCTAAGAAGGTTACGGAGTTGACCATACTTTGGATACAGTTTCAAGTATAATCTCATCTCATATATGCCTATATACCCGTACGCAAACTGAAACTAGACGGGAGACTGATGGCCATATGCCCGCTCTAGGAACCCAGGGTCTACTAGCCATATGTTACGTAGTCGACCCTGTTCCTACAGCCTTAGTTACCTCGACGGACATCATGACACATATCACCAATGGCTCGTCAATGCTTAACCTCGGTTACTACCCTGCTTTTCCCTTATTGGTATCAGACTGCTGGCCTAAGCGACACAAGGGGCTGTAGGGCACCTACATTATGGGTCACCTAACCTAAAGCTTGTGATACGCATCTGATATAATATATAACAATGATATAATATATAACAATGGCACCGCAGATCTATAGTGCGACCCCACGATTAAGCCGCCAGGGTGAATACTGGCCAATCTGGTTTACTCCTGAACCATAAAGGGAGATGGACAAAAGTAGACAGACACATAGAATATATATATATATATATAATAGCCGCCACATGGCACTACATGTAAGCCACTAGGTGACTATTGACTATCAAATACTCAACGCAGGGGTATCACTACATACCCCGTATTGAATGTCATTCACGAGAAATAAATAACACAACATCGTCTCATACCACTACGTGTTACTAGTCCATTTATTCAGTGCTCATACATCACATTCGCCCTTCTTTATTCTATATAACGAGCCCAAAGAATAACCGGAAAACCGTTAATGAAAGTCTCATATCATATGGTATCGCTAATCCATTTATTTAGATTTCTTGTCACTCTGAATAAATATCAGTAAATCAAACAGAAAGATGTCATCACCGTATCATTTTAAAAATAAAACTCAAATCATTATCAACGTTGAGTCATTCGTAATATCGAAATCATTATAGAAAATGAGAAATTAGAAAATATATAAATCGTCCATAGAAATCCAAATTTAATTTAGAAATGTAATAATAATAAATTTCAACAAAATCTTTCTTTTAAACAATTCGATCGAATAATTATATATATATATATATATATATATATATATAACATTCAAAATCACTTTATAGAAGTCAACATAATTTTCTATAATCATTATTTGTTTCTTAATTATATATATATATATAAACTTCAAATAAATTATATTTATTTCTAACTACAAGACACGATTCTAAAATAAATATCTAAATACCCATAATTTAATATCCAATTCTTTATACATAATTTCCAAAGCATCAAACTCACTTTGCAAATAAAAAATAATTATATAAACTATTCCATAACTTTATATAACTAAATAATGCCTTAAAATAAATTTCTAAATCTCAAAAATAATTCTTTTAATTTCAAAAAATAATTTGTAATTCAAAGCTGAAATCTAGCGATCATAAATAAATTATTTTCAAAACAACTTTTATAACCAAAATAATTTCCAAGAAATCATTTTTATTTTCAATCAGTTTTATTTATTTATAAATGTACATCGATTTAATTTTTAAAATACAAAAAATAATTTATCGACCTTTTAACTGTATTTATAAAACAAGAAAATCAATCGAATGAAAAATAAAATAAATTATGGAGCAAATTCCTCCAAAATCATCAATATAAATTTTAGCATGCGGTTGAGTCGAATTCCATCGAATTTCGGGCATCCATATAATATATACACAACATATAAATTACACGAATTAAAATACAAACTGATAGCATCTCCTTTGCATTTCAGACATCCAACAAATAGAAAATTACACTATCTACCATCAAATAGCATCCAATATGATAATAACCAATCTAATATCCCGATCAAATAATTTATCTAAGCAAACAATTCAATATTTGCAAGCAATTCGACCAAGCAATGCAATTTATCAATAATCGAGAAAGATAATTTATATACGATGCAAAGGAGAAATAAATATAGTTACGAGTATTAAACTCACTGAAATGATGAATGAAATGCTGAATTTCTCCAAGCCAATCGCATAACCTGCCACTGAGAAAATGATATGATAGCCACCATCACTTACAAGCCCAAATCCCCCTTCCATCCGAGATAACGTCGCCCTACCTTCACCTGCTAATGCCAACAGCCATTATCCTACATCACCGCATCCAATTGTCGTCGCTACCCCTTGCCATGTTTGTCGGCGCCCCCATTCACCCGTCAGCAACACGACGTCAACCAAGTCGCCAATAGGTTTGCGTCTCCTTCCACTCATAGCGTTGCTCAGCCACGTCGTACCAGGTCGCGATGATTTTGCCTGCCACATTGTGCATGGCCTCTCAACCATGGCTTCTAGAGAAAGGAAGAAAAATGTTTTAAATGGGCTTAATGGTATTGGGCCTCGCTTATATTAATTAATTTACTTTCTTTGTTTTATTCTTTCTTTCAAATAATTCTCATTATTTATTTATTTATAAACAAATTCCAATCTAATTAATTTGATTTACACTTCGTTTTATGAAGTATAATCCGAAATTGCACAACTTTATTTAATTCAATACTTATTTATATTTATTTATTTATTCATTGTTTTATTACAAAATAAATTTATTTCCAACTATTTCAAACATATAAAAATTAGTTACACCTTACAATATATATTTTTCTATGTTAATTAAAACATTTTATTTAATTTCAATAAACTATATAAAAATAATTTATTAATTTATTTCAATTTATTAAATCAAAATTTTATACTAAGTCGACTTTAATTAAGTAAAATTGATTTCATAAATAATAGTTATTAAAATGGAACTCAAACGTTTTATTTTAATTATATCAATTTATTACTACAACGTAGAAAGCAGGGTTTGAAACACCACACATCCCTTAGTATACCCAAAAGGATACACTAAAGGATGTGGTGCGTTGTAGGTATAACTAAAGCTGGCAGAGACTAAGATTCACAAGACGAAATAGATAGATAATAACATAGCGGAAGTAATTAAAAACAATAAGTGATTTTAAAAATTAATACTTCATAAATACATAAGACAAACCACATATGTTCCAAATACCAAATACAAATGTCTTATGAAAATAAAATCTCAGTCTCATCAGAGCAGCCAGAGTACAAACATAAACTTTTCCTCAATACAGTGGCAGTACAATAAAAGAACAAAAGGATGGAAATAAAAAGAAAGAATACATGATGGGGTCTCCAAGTCTCCAAGAAGCTGCGGTCTATCTTCCTTGCCCCTGATTGCCTATGGGGGGAGAAAAAGGGGAAAATAGAGGAGTGGGTCAAACTAAAAGTCTGGTGAATGATAGTAATTACTAGAATCTATAAGCAAAGTAAAAGTAATAGACCTTTCAACAGTTCTAGTATATAAAAGGAAACAAAGGAAAATAGGGATAAGGAATAAGCTAGAAATAAATACGAATTAACATAATTGATTAACTTTGATTGTTTGCACTTGTCTTTGATAGCTGCTTTGATTAGGCTGAATTCCTAATCCTATAATTAGGCTGAAATCCTAATTCTACCCTTTGATCGGCCTGCTACTCCATAGACCTTACTACGGACTAGACGTTATATAACTCCCTACACAGAAATGGTGTTTATGAATGACACGCAAAGTATCTACTATGGACTAAACGTTATATAGCTCCATACACAGAAGGCAATGATGCCTACAAAAGGCACACATACTAAGCACTTGGAACTCATAACGATTACTGAGCACCCGAATGGAAGTCGCACGCATAACCGTCACCATGCTCATGTTACCTGTTGTTCCACCTATTGGGTCTTCTTATTACCTCAAGCTCTAGCATAAGCATGCCCCTCATCCCACTTCAGGCAAATGTGAAATCATCGTGTCCATAGAAAATAGGGGAAATGCTGTTGGTACTGGCCCGTCATCCAAACAATATCTAGTTGCGCCCCTTGCCCAAATCCCCATGATTTGGACTTCTACGTATTGACCAATTACTACCATTATTAGCATAAGCGTGCCCCTCGTCTCACTTCAGGTTTATGTGAAACACCGTGTCCATAGAATAATAGGGGGATGCTATTTGGTACAGGTCCTACTTTCATCTATGCTTATTAACTTAGATAAATTATTTAAATAAGCCTTTACAATTTATCTCTACTATATTTGCTTATTAATTTATCTTAAGTCTTAAAATAAGCCTCATTTTGGTCTATTTTTTATTATAACATATGTTATAATCATGCTTATTACTTAAACCCAAGGTCTAGTGTAAAAATAAGCTTCTTTCATCTTATACTCTTTTTAGTTATAATTCTAAGTTATAACTAGGCCAATTACCTTTAATTAGTCAAATTCTAACATTAATATCGTAATTAGGCTCAGTTTCATTCTTAATTCCAATTTATTAAAGTCTTTACAATTTACATCTTATCTTCCGTTATTTCAGTGTTCTTATAATTTTAATCCATATTCACGTTTAATCTATTCTAATCCATACGCGAAGAAGAAGGAGAAATAAAAGAAAACTGAAAATAGAAGAAAATCCAAAGCGTAGGAAAAGGATGTAAATAACGCATAAATAACAGAAAATAAATTAAAATACTGTAAATAAACTGTAATTAAATGGAAAAGCTATAATTAACAGAAATAAACCAAAATAAACTGAAAAGAATAACTAAAAGAAATAGAGTGAAAATAATTCTAAAAACTGTAAATAAATTACTAAAAAGATTATTCCAAAAATTGTAGTAAAACTACAACTATTGGAAACCCTATTATTTTAAATTACTTAAAAATCTAAATAATTACAATCAGTCACCCGTGGTCCTAAGCTCCTCCCTTTTGGTCTTACTGGATCCACTTGAGGGTATTAAAATATTTTTATTAAAAAGATTCTCTCCTTGGAAAATTATTCCTTTTAGGGTCCTTCATGAAAAGGTGAACCCAAGTGGAGAAAATCTAGAATGAGAAAAAGTGTTAGGCCTAGGGTTCTATTTATAGGTGTAGAAGTGGATCTCAGACCGTTGGATTTGAGGATTGAACATGATGGAACCACATCATAGGCTGAATAGGAGCTATCAGATGCAAGAACGGAAGGAACGGATTGGTTAAAAGAATGCAAATGACGTGTACAACGTTCGAACGAACGAAATGAACTTTCGTTCGTTCAAAAGGTGTGGTGGGTCGACCGGGCGGTCGACCGCCCTGGTGCCTAGGTCGACTGGCTGGTCGACCGAGCCCATATTATTATTATTATTATTATTATTATTATTATTATTATTATTATTATTATTATTATTATTATTATTATTATTATTTTCGATTCTTCTTTATTTTTGTTTAATTCATAACTTCCTCATATTAGCTCGGATTCTGACGTTCTATATATGGAAATTGACCAGAAAATTACCACGGACACAATGGTGTAACTCTCGTGGCTCAGTTTTGATAATTTCACAAAGTTATTTTATTATTTCTTTAATTAACGAATTAATTATTATGGGTTAAATTTCGGGTTGTTACAGGGTTATTACATACTCAATGTAAACAATGCGGCTAGGCTACTAAACATGTAAACATCTCCACAATGCTACTAAACTTGGAAACACCACCCCCTTGGCTACTAACCATGAAAACACCGCTACTAGGCTACTGTAGGACTAAATTCCCACTACTATCACCACCACTGGGCTACTGGTAAACGCTTCCCCTTTCACTATGCCTGAAAAGGAAGAACCTGAAATGCTGACTCACCGAAATGTCTGATCGTCCTCATTCGCTTCCACCTCTCGATCGTAGTGTTGTCCTCTTCTTGCATGCTCTGGGTCCTCCATTTGATTTATATCATGTGCGTGCATAAATGGACCTCCTGTTGTGCCGGACCCACTCCATCTGATATCCGCGCTAGTTGTACGTCCATTGTTAGAACCTCCTGTAAGTGCCATTTGTGAAAATATATTTTCTCGCATCGATTACTTAATCCTAAATTGGGCAAACAATATTTACCCAACACTGCAACGACCCAGCGTCCGCTCCTAGGGAACTAGCTTCCCTACAAGTCGTAACATACATCCAATTGCCCTAAAATAGAACCAAAAGGATTCACATCATATATATTTTTTTATAAAATTTGGGCCTTAGGCCAAGGTTCAATTTGCCAGTTTTCAATGCGATCGGTCGAGCACTTATACTCAACAGTCATTCGCTATCGATCGACCGCTAGAGTTTTCAGGTCAACCGATCACGAAGTAAAAAATTAGGGTTCTATAGTTTTAATTGTCGATTGTTTATATACTAAATTCATGTCATTTGCAATGTTTAATTAATCCTAATTTACCAAGTGACCAGTTTAATTGTCAAATTACAATTCAATTTATGGTTTGTGGGTTTATGGTTTGCAAATTTGATAATAGAATATGTACTTAGACAATTAATTAGATTAGGAAGTTACTGCAATTCCAATTCTAGGTTTTAGATTCAAATATAGGTTTTTAGCATATTTAATTTAGATTTAAAATATTCAATTTAGGGTTTTCTAACATCCTAATCAATTAAAATAGTTTAAACTAAGTACAATAATTAACTTATCAAAATAATGCCCACTCACCTTAAGCCAAAGCTATTCCTATCGCTTGTGCTTGAGAATCGTCCCTCCAAATTGATAGCTTAGCCTCGATGTGCCTTGATCCAATCCCTTCTATCCTTCTAGGTTGAATTTATTTGATTTTAATTTAATTTTAAGAAAATTTTGAAGTGAAGGTTGAGAGAAAATTTTGGTAATTTTTTTACTGTAAACTGATATAAGAGTTTACGGTTAGGTTAGGCTTGCTTATATAGGGGTTGGGAAAGTTTTTGAGCCATTGGATTTGGGTTAGAGAATTTACCTGGTAATCATGCACGTTCATCCAATGCTTGGCTATGAAGTAATGATCACAACCGTGAAAAAAAAACGCTCGATTCTCATGTGAAAGGTCAACCTTCATTAGCCCACGGTCCACCCTGATCAACCCATGGTCAACCCTCATCAGCCCACGGTCGACCCTATAGTGCAAATTTTTGCATATTTTTAATTTTTAATTTTTAATTTTATTCTAACACCCATAACTTCTTCGTATTAACTCCGATTTTGAAGTGTTATGTATGAAAACCGTCCAGAAAATCGCTACAAACGCAACGTTGCAAGTTTCTTAGCTAAATTCGGACGTCTGTTAAAATTTTATTTTTAGGCCTTGTATTAATTAAATTTACCTTTCTTATTAAAGTTCTATTTAAATTTCTATTAATTCTTATTAAATTTTACGTAAATTTTTGGGGTGTTACATTCTCTCCCCTTTAAAAGGATTTCATCCTCGAAATCTAAAAGGATGGATAAATGTAACTTATACATACATCAACCAATAGCTACAATCATCTACTCATCCATCGTCCATGAGAAATCATTGTCTTTAGAAGTTTTTCTAATGTAACATGTACATATATATGCAACGTCAAATGCATGTGAACCTATGCTAATGCAAGAAGTAGGCAATCTACAGATCCAATCGACCTCCTATCATGCAAATGCTTATGCCATGTGTCCAAATGTTGGCAACATCTTAAGTAAGTAAACTTGCAATTCTACATGTATGCGCAACCATTTCATCCATATGCAACATCCATATGAACGATAAACGATAGTCAGCATCCATATGTATCATATAAAACAAGCCAGACAATATGTGAATGTCTGTGTACTACCTAGAGGATATAACACTATAACCGTGTAAAAGTATACAATCCAAACAATACATCCAAATACATTCACTAGCATCCATCATCCATAACATGCCCTATTGACATGTTTACAACATTCCTACCATCTAATGGTCTCTACCTAAGCTAGAAACTATTTACAAAAATAATCTCTTCTAACTAAAATGGAAATGTGCCAGAAAAGAGTTTGGGATGGGTAGCTTGGACTTTCTCCTCAAGCTCCTATGTACTCTCTACTGGATCATCTCACTACTGGACTCTAACCAGTTTAATTATTTCATTGCAGAGTCGATTTGTCTCATGCCCGAAAATATGGGTAAGTGCATGGCGAACAAGGGACTCACCTACCCTTCTTAAATTTTCTTTAATTGACAAAGCTTGACCACGGCAGCTACATCGAATAGACGCTTCCATGAGTATCTAATAACGACCCTACAATATTTTAGTCATATTCTATCTTGCCTTGGGGATTTTTTACTTGTCTACTTCTTATTGTGGACTCAACTCCATAGACTGTAGAGGACTTAGCTCCTCGGACTATTGTAGACTCAACTCCATAGACTAGCTCATATGTCTCTTGTTAGTACATGCTTTTCTACCTACCTTGTGCAGTCATTGTCCCTCTATGAAATAAATTTATAATATTTTTCAATTGTACTTCTCATCCTTTACCGTTGGCATAAACCTTTAATTCAAATGTATGTGCATATGTAATTCTCTACAATCCTTGCTACTAACTCAAATGGTGTTAACGTGCACCACGCTAAATAACTTGAGCATAAGTGTGCTCCCATGAAACTGTAGCCCTATGAAATCCTTAATGCACAACATACTGCCTTAACTCACCCTATGGTATACCTAATCACTTCAACTCTTGGATACCAAGTGAGACAACTCAAATGTGAATGGTGTCTCCTTCTATGGTACTTCAACTCTAAGTTAGTCTTCATGAATTTCCATAATTAAATAGTCTTCTCTGATCTTAGGAATGATTGAGAAAAATCCATTTTTAACCCTTGCAAAACCTTGACTATAACCTTATCTAGGATTCCTTTTTGTTTGAACTTCCAAAACTTTACCATTTCTTAATTTCCACTCATAATTAAGACTTTTACCATACATAGCCTCTTATCACTTTATTTCAGTTATTTGATAATTAAGATAACTCATTATGGAATGATGCTCCGCCGTTTTAATCCAATAAACATAATGACCAATACTCTGGCTTATACTTAGGGATTTCTATATTTTAATGCATTAGAACTACTTCTCTTCCAAAGAAAAGGTTTATAGTGTAAATTTCTATGTCTTATCTCAAAAGGAGAATTTGTGTCACGTTTGGAATTACAAGGAATTATATTTTTCATACTTATTGTAATGGACAGTGCAAAATATGGTAAATATCCTTATTTTATACATCTCTTTCTGTTTGGGCTTATTCCTTGTTATTTCAAACGATACACTTTTATTTATAAATCTGAACTTGATAATCCGTAGGAATTTACATTACAACGCTCTATATTCCAATGAACTAAAATACTACTTAAATCTCATTCCTATTTCACCACTACATTGGGTTATGTCTACTAACCCATATCAATTTCAAACAAAATTAGGGACCACCTAAATCCCAGCAATTTACCTGTTAACTTAGTTACATTTTACTTGTACCCATCCTTCAAAACTACAAATCTGGAACTATCGTATGGTCTATAAGTTTAAGGACTACTACTACCCATTTTTTTCCAGATTCAAGCATGTGCCAATTTCTAACCACACAATTCCAAATTTTACTTAGGCATACTTGGAACACATCTACAATGATAAAACCCAATAAGATAACACCACCTGTAGGCTACTGTAAAAACTAATTTCCACTAATACCACCGCATAATGCTACTGTGGTGACCACTCTCCCACTAATGCGACTTCCCACTCATGTCCCTGGTCCGCCCATGGTCTCCAAGTATCCTATCTTTACCTATGTGGTACCAACCAATACTCAGACCATCCCTTTGTCACTTAACTTATTATATAAGAATTGAATTAGACCCTACTTGGCCATTTTTTTCCACTTCAAACCGAATAAAACTCCTTGCATATATAACATCTCTTGACAATAACCATCTTGACCTACTCTTTCCTTATTTGGGATTATGTCTTATCCAAATCATACTTGGGTAAAAGATGCAAGGTGGTGTTTACTCCTCATATTTAGCACTACATCTTTATAATTTTAATCATTGATTGAAAAGATCAATTAAGTTCCCATATTCCTTCTTATCTTTGTCCCAACCATTTCAATACTTTCTAGTTTCATATTCAGTCTTGTCCTAATGGGCTGTTTAATCCAATTTATCTTACTTCGCTCTATTTATTTCCTTTTAAAATTTAAGTGATGGTCATAATATTTTCACTTTACCTTTTGAAATCAAAACCTTTAATTTTTGACATCATTTCCATAAAACGAGTAAGTTTTTAAAACTGTAAAATATTCCCTTTTATTTTTAACAACTGTTTCTTTCTTACCAAGATTGTGACATTTTCTTTAATTAAATTATCAAAACGGTTTAAGCTTAATTTAAAAAAATGTACGAAAAACACACCATTTTAATATTTTCTTTCATAAGTAAGAAATTTTCAAAAAAGCATAATTTCAAAGATAACGTGGTATTTTTAACTTATTATTATTGTAATGAAATGCCTTTTCAACCTTCGAATGTCGACACTAATACAACCACCATATTTACATGTTGAGCACCCGAGTGCCGGAAAGACGAACATCAGGGTAAAGAGAAAGAAGAAAAGAAAATGAACAAAAATGTAGAGAACAAAAACGTCAAATCTCACAGCAGAATGATAACATATAATATCGAAAAGATAATACACATAGCAACTCTAATATACATTGCATTTCAGAATTACTAATCAGAGTACCATCACCAGCCTGGACAGTTATAACAATCTGTCCTTACAATTGCTGATATACATACATAAAGTAATGCAACGGGAATAAGAATACTATGGTAGGCAAAAATCTAGCTCCTCTCCAGGTGCTCAATGAACATCAACGGAAACCTGCTTTCCTTAGACTACTCGAAAGAGCACCCATGGAAATAAGGGAAAAGCAAAACCATGGGTCAGACATAAGGATGGTTTGAGAAACTCAAGAAATATGCGGCCAACACGTAACAGTACTTTTGAGACCGCATGGAATGCCACAATAGTTATCCCCTCAAAAGAACCACCATCTAATAAGTACATAAGAGGTATAATAGATAATGTCTAGGGTAAAGAATATAAATAAGAAAATAGCCAGAATGGTTACATTGATTACATTAAATAGCATATTTAGGTATACAAACAAAACAGCTAAGGCATGTTCGTGTTGGATTTTCCACGGAGATCTTTCCAGCAAAACTTGGAAGTAATCTGCAACCGATCTCCTATGACAAGGATCATAAAATACCTTCCAAGCGTCGTATATCTCTAGATAGAATATACCATAAGGTAAACACAACAGGCCCAACGTCTGAACACTCTCATGAACAATATGAACCAAGTATCATTAACTCCCCGCATGCAACATATCGATAAGCATGCTCTAGATATGGAGTTGATGTACCCTCCAAGGGTCAGATAAACCCCGAACTGTGCATCCTACTCTTTCTTTTGTCATTTTTCGATGGTGAAATCACGTTCATCATTTCTACAATGAGCCATCATCACTCAAATAGATCACGAATCCCCAAATGGATTCTAACATTTCGAATAGATCACTTCGCAGAGATAGAACACGTACCTCAGTCTTAAAGTTGTTTTCGGTAAATAGGACACTTATCGATCTCGGTCTCCTTAAGACTGAGTCGATGAATTTTTGGTTAACTCAATTCCAGTTCTTTAAAAAGTAAGTGAAAGCTGGAGACGTTATATACGAACGCTCCTCCCCAGGGGTTCTCGAAGCGTATGAAGCTGTGATGCTTTTTGTTACTTCTTAAGTTAATTTGGTTATACTAAACAATAATGAACCGATCGCATATGGAAACCAAGTCTCATATACTTATCATGTTTCCAACCTTTTCAACTTCTACTATCCCTCGGCCAAGAGGGAAGTCGGTAAGTTAGAGCACTATTGCTCCATCCTTACTCGAACATCAATCTTGACTCTCACAAATAAAATCAAGTCTACTTTGTTAGCCTTTAGTGCCGAGTACACGACTAAATGTTTTCCATATACACACAAAGCACGATTAACACAGAAAAGCACGATCAAGTCACATGAACGACTTTTAATCCCCTTTTTATTTAATTAATCTTTCATTAATTAGAACCTTTTTTAATAGTAAAACTCATTCATCTAATAAAACTTCTTTCATTTGATTTCAAACTTCTTTCTTTAAATTAAGACTTATTGATTTAAAAACATCTTCCTTTAATTAAAACTTATTTTAATTAAACATCTTTATTCATTAAACTCATCTATTAATTAAGACTTAACTTTCTTAATTAAACTTCACTTATTTAATTAATCTTCTTATTAATTAAAGCTTCACTTATTTAATAAACTTCTTATTTAATTAAACTTCTTTCAAATTAAAATTTAACTCTTTAAACTTGTATATAGATTGGACTTCTCTTTATAAAAGATATATACTTGTATTCTACTATTCTTATATTTATTATTCATATATACTATTCATGGTACTTTACTATTCATTTATACTATTCTCTATACTTCAAAAGTATTTGTATACTTATCTCAAATGGTATTAGTATATTCACAAATCATTAACAAGACTTACTTACTTAAAATAAATCAAAGAGATAAAAAAAATGTTGCTCAAATATCATCACTATAAACTCTTCTCTTTTATAAGCTAAACTTTTACTTTTCTATCTTACTATAAATGATTCCATACTTGTTATTCTCTTTAAAATTATATTATTAAAGATCTAATTATATTATTTGAGGGTAAAGGACAATTGTTACTCAAACAATGTCACAATAAACCCAAAACCATTTCACATTTAACCATTTTCCTTAAAACGTGCTTTTAAAGATTTAATTACATTTAAGGGTTAAAGACAACTGTTATTTAAATATTTGTCACAACAAACCCAAAACCATTTGCTTATAGTTATCTTTAAAAATTCATTATTAAATATCTAATTATATTCTTAAATATAATTAATAATAAGGTTTAAAAACAAATGTTACTAAAACGTTATTCACTACAACCCAAAACCATTTCACACTTAACCATTTTTCGTAAAACTTGCTTTTAAAGGTTTAATTACGTTTAATGACAAGTGTTATTTAAACATTTTTCACAACAAACCCAAAACCATTTGCTTATACTTATCTTGAAAATAATTAATTATATTCTAAAGTATAATTAATAATATGAGTTAAAAATAAATGTTACTAAAATATTGTTTACTACAACCCAAAACCATATTTATACTTATCATTAACTTTAAGACATTTATTTTAAAGCATATCCACACTTATTAATTAAGGTAATTCACTTTTAATTAATTTCACAAAACCATTTATTTTAAGTTAAGTGTTAAAATTCAAACTTCCATTGTTATATCTTTAAAATACTAAACTTACTTTTTAAAACTTATATATATATATATATAAATATACCTTTAAAATACTTAAGGGTATGTTAAAACACTTTTAAACTAATTAAACATATATTATAATTATTTATATAGAATATTATGTAAGAATATATTTTATTGAAATAAATAAACAACTAAAAATAAACATGTTTTATTTAAAAACCTTAAATTCGAAAATTAATAACTAATTATTAAAAATACATTTTAACTTGAAATCACTTTTAAATTACTCTTATATATGTTATGAAATACTTCTAAAAATAAGTAGGAAAAACACTTATATTTAACATGATTATTCAACTTTTTAAAAAAAAATTATTTTAACAAACTGCTCATATAGCAACCTTTTTACTTCAAATTTTCTTTACTTTGTTTGACTAGTTTTAAACCTTTTTAAAACTTGATATTTTTACATTCTTAAGTAATTATATTTTAATTAAGAAACTCCTAAGGATAATTTTTCTAAGTTGTTTAAAATTTCCAAAACAATGTCTTTTACAAAGTGCTTATATAGCGACTATTTCGCTATAACTTTTGCCACTTTGATCCACAATTTCTACCACTTTCCAAACCAATTGTTCACTGTCCAAAACACTTATAAAAGTGTAGAAACAACCAAAATAAATTATACAATGTTATGTTCTTAAATCACCAAATTACATAAATTAAAGTTAAGGGATTTCAAAGTGCTTTCATAGCGACTTTCTCGCTTCAAACATTTACCAACATGCTTCAACTTCACAAACAATATATCCAAATATGTATTCATCAAGTCATGGCCACGTTACAAGTTTTAGAGGATTCATAAGAGAAGTTATAATACATATATGTTGTTATTTGCTTTCGAAAGCAAGAGGGGTCCAAAAGTGATAACTTGCATTGGTTTTCATTTAACATTTTATATTTTTGCACAACAACATTACATCACAACAAACACTTGCAAGATGGTGAGATAACACACCTTAAAATCAAGTTAACAAACATCACAAGCCATACGAATCAAGGCAACTCTTCCTACCATCGCCCCGAAGCCAAAGCTACCACCTTTGCTCACCAAAACACAAACACATGCCTCCACTATCATGCTAATGCTCAAGGCCTGGGGGAGATTCCCCATTTCTCCATCATTCTTTGACCTTTTAGAACTAAAGCATGTTTCCTAGATAATATAAGAACTTTGGTAAAGTTTGGTTTGATTGGAGTTGGCTTGATATGGTTTAAGAAAGCTAGAGAGGAGAAAGAGGGGATGAAGACATGGAAAAGACGAGCATAGTTTCTAAATGAATGAATGAAAAAGAGAGAGCAAGGGGATGTATTTATAGACTTAGAAAATGTAGCAAATGACCATCCATAGCCCTCTTCTCATCATGCTTTGGTACAAATACACCATGCCTTCTTACACACCATATTTCCCTTAAATCACTCCTTAAATCTTGTCTTAAAACCTTCTTTATGTTTCCTTCTAGAAGCATGTTTTTCTTTTGCTAATTTGTAGTTAACTTAAGTATTTTAACTTGTTATATATGTGTTTATTTGTTTCTAAGACGTGTAAAAGAAGTTCGGACAACTATTGTTCAGCAAAAAGTTGTTTATCGATAAAACAATTTTCGGCCACATTATTGTTTGCGAACTATTTATTTTGTAAACATTTTTCAAAAACAAGTTTCCCTTTATTTGTTATTATTTTGAAAAGGGGTTAATAAGGTTATAAAATCATATTTATTCACATTAAAACCAAGATTCAAATAACTCAGATATTTAAATATGAATTTTCTGAAATTCCGGGTCATTACAATTATTATTTTATAGTTTGACAAAACGTTGATAAACGGCATTTCAGTACTAACCATTTCTTGTTTATAAAAGGAGTTTAAAGGTCAAATCTTACACGCTTCTCAATTTTTTTCTAAAAGTTCTATTGTCAAAAGCAAAGTGCACATCAAGGATAGTATAACAATGTGACAAAACAAAGGCTCTAAATACAGTTATTAATGAATCGCTTTTTATAAAATTCCCAAATTTTACCTTTTACACAAATTCTAAAAAAGTTGTCTGATTATTTTATACAAAATCATAAATCAACTTCTTTCCTATTTAAAATATCAGGCATCTACTGTTTCTAACATTTAGAAAATATTTTCATTGGTTTATCACTTAAATAGGAGTAGATAATAGTGTTTAACGATAATTTTTCTATCGGATTAGAAAATTGTCGAAAAATTTCGAATTAAATTACCGCAAGCGCACGACATACAATTTTAGTACGTGGCGAGTATGGGTCGATCCGCAGGGAATTGTTTTAGATTTTAAAAATCAATTCAATCAAATTAGACCAAAGTGAGAGGAAATTGTTAACTACAAAAATGAAGCTAAAACTAGAATTAAAATGTGATTTAAAAACTATTAGACTGTAACGACCCACTATTTTGGACCATTCAAATCGACAATAATCCACACATGTCTGACTTGAATAATTCAAAATAACAGATTGTAATAAAATTTGGAGCAAATGAAATCAAATACACAGAATCACAAACACAGAAACATCAGAATAACTCGCAGCGAAAATTAAAATACCATAGTAGTTCATGAAGCTACTATAACAAACTCTCAAAACATATACATAATATCAGTCTGAAAACATATACAATAGAAACCTCCAATACATAGAAAATACCAGAGCTGAAATAGAACAACTGGAACTGAAAAGGAATAGATAATTAGAGAAGCGGAATCTCCAGCGATTCCTAGCTCCAGAATGAAATCCAAAGCTAAGCTGTAAATACTCAGGCTGACCCGAGCGTAAAGTAAAACACAAAACACTCGAGTCAGGACAATATATACTTATATAATATAAACCAACTCAAGTGAACTGTAGCAGTAATGCACAATAACTTATACCAACTGTGACGCCCCACCTCTATGCTCATAATAACAAAGAGTATTAAAAGAAATACTGTCTATTATTACGAAGAATAAGGCTGGATAGGAGCGACCATCCGTAGTTGGCCTTACACTAATATTGGTTATCCCGATAGGAGTGGTATATACTTTTTATTTTTCATCTATCATTTATTTACTCCCATCGACACACCCAATTCTAGTACAAAACGAACTACGACGGTTCATAATGGTTTAGGACATTAGATATAACAATAACACAGATAATATAAATGCGGAACACAGATAAAAACAAAAGTCTCATATATATATATATAACTGATGTCAGTTACAACATACTGTAACGCCCCACCTCTATGCTCATAATAACAAAAAGTATTAAAAGAAATACTGTCTATTATTACGAAGAATAAGGCTGGATAGGAGCGGCCATCCGTAGTTGGCCTTACACTAATATTGGTTACCTCGATAGGAGTGGTATATACTTTTCATTTTTTCAACTTATTTATTTACCCCCATCGACATACCCAATTATCAGTATAAAACAAACTACGATGGTTCATAATAGTTTAGGACATTAGATATAACAATAACACAGATAATATAAATGCGGAACACAAATTAAAACAAAAGTCTCATATATATATATATATATATATATATATATATAACTGATGTCAGTTACAACATAGTTGACACAATACATATGATACAACTACAACTGTCGACTCTGGAAGTTATATACACACGAACATTATCGACTAATATACATGAATACATATCAACCTATACAATTTGACACGACTTCTAAAAAAGACGAAGACAACTTCAGAAGACGTGAAAAGTCTTCATATCCTGAACAGCAACTCAAAGAAGGAAATCTACTACCTGAAATAACTCGGGTCTGACCCGAGTATTACATTCAAAAGAAAATAATACACGGGTCAGTCTAATTCAAACTCAGTTATTAGTGCATAGAAGCAATAATAATCAACATCAAATAGACGACAGTCACATAAATCTCGTATATCCAACTTCTCGATAAGAGAATCGGATAACGGCAGATATAACACTAAGCAGTGTAAATCAACAAATCAGAAATCTCAAAATGATCAAACACATCAAATTTCTGTGTGGCTGCAGTACACGCTCGCGTGCACTACCTCGCCACACAGTACGTGAAATCATCACAACGGTGAAAACCAACAGCAATCAAAACTGTAGAAGTCAACATAAATAAACTTACAGGGTCAAACCCGGGTCTTTGAGACCGGATTCAACTCGCTGTAAAATTTCACAAATCAACTTGAAACAATCGAGAACCAACAAACCAAACTCAACCAACTCAAGCGAAAAGGAAGCAGTGAACAAGTTCACGCTTCAGATCAAAACTGTGATATCAAACAAGCCATGACCGTAGCCAATAGCCAATGCAACTCGAACAAGCCTGGTCATGAAACCAGACTCAGGATTACAAAAAAAAGAACCATACATGGTGACTCAAATCGATGCAGATAAGTATCGCAAAAACACAGACTTCACAGTGCAAGTCCAAGCAAAGTGTACAATCCAATGTAGACAATGCTACAACAGAGATTGAACAAAAGTGAACCAAAGCAACTGCAGTAAACAAGAAATCAAAGCCAATGTACAACAAGCGTTTAAACCAAATTACACGTGACTACCGGCCTCCAAGAACAGGCAATAGAAGAGGCAACCGAGTAATGTACGAATGAATGTTGCAGCTTTTAAGTATGAAGATAGTGTAGTCTAGGCAACATGAATTGAAACCAGAACACACCATCAAAACTTAAATTTAACTTGACCAACACCAACATGAATGATCAGGTAATATGCATCTAATCATCAAGTTAGAGCATACTAGTGAATCACAAACCAATTGCACTCAAAACACCCATGTATATAGCTGTAAAATTTAACAGAACAGTACAAGCATCACCATCGAAAACCAGGCACAGTGCCGAAATCATCTCAAAATGAAATAAAATTCTCATCTCAAAACAAACTTCACAAAATTAAATTCACTGTTTTCTTACAATAGTACAATAGTGATGGCCGATGACACTATTAAGTCATGGTATCACATACAAGTTAATGTCGAAGCGTCAAAGTCACAAGTGGTCGAATTTACAAAACAAGGTGACCAAGTCAGAATTTCCAAGTTAACTATACGAATGGACAAAGTCGACAATCAAATCCAAAATAAAATAGGAGAATCTCATTCGTGGCGATCAAGGAATGATCGAACAGTTTCAAATCCAAACAATGATGACCAGAAAACAAATCCACCAATATATGCATACACACTTACAATATATATATGCACATATACTCAGAACAAAATGATGTTATCAACCCAGTCAAAACCAAAGACACTGAGAAAAGCCCGAAGTCAGAATACGTGCTAAACAGTGAATCAATAATTGACAACAAATGCAAGGACCAGACTCGTGCCCAAGGGCTACAATGTATCGACGAAACCACACTGCGGGTGCAGAACAGTTCACATCAACACCTAAAACAAACCTAACTACCTGATATACGATTATGCAGTGACAACATTAGTGAACATTTGTAGTGTCAATGCCGCAATGAACAAGTGCAGCCTTATAAGGCAATCAAACTCAAGTGGAACAAAATGGGTAGGAAATGTAGATGAATACGTATACGCATCAACCACCTCAGCTAAAACAAAGCAAACGAAAGTCATCAAGCCGTGAATACCAAGAAATCGGCAATTTCAACATTCAGCAAACTCAAATACAATAATTTATTCAGGTTTACAAAAAAAACGAAGTCACAATTCAAGTTCGAAATCAATTCATAAGAAAAACCCAAATCATCATCGGCAAGACTAAATCAACAACCAAAGCACTTTACCGAGCTGGAATGAGATGTGGGAATAGTACTCACCTTCGCCGAAGCGAAGAGCACGAGCGATCGGTGGAGCAAGCAACAAAGATCATCGTCCGATCGATCCAATTGGAGTCGGCCCTCTCGAAGACGAGTGAAATCAAAACGAACCCTAGTTTTCGTTAAAGAGGAAGCGGCTGCCATTTTTTCGTTGTTTTGATTTAGGGTTTAAAACAAAAATGAATCCAAGGGGAATGGGGTTTTCTTTGATAAAACGCGACCCAAGTAGAAATTAAAGAAACATGGGTTTCAATTTTTACATTTTAGGCCCAAACAATACTAACAAATCTATAAAGGAATTTCAATCAAATTAAAAACTACTAACCACAATTTGTCAACTAATTTAATTGTCATTTGACACTAATAATTTAACAGCAAAACTCCGGGTCGTTACAGACTCCCCTCCTTATAAAAATTGCGTCCCCGCAATTTTCATAATTAAGGTCGTCAACCACTAATATTCTTTCAACATAAACTGGTTAAGCTAGAAAAATAAAAGTCGCGAATTCAAATGCCAAAGAAATCTTTTAATTTCAATAAAAGAAATTTACAAATTCTCAACAAAATCTAACTATCAATGGATAATCAGAAAACAACAAAACTGAATAAATGCAATCATCAGCGATATTCAATTATCAACAAGATAATTAAAATACAGAAAATCATAAAGCAACAATGTCTAATCATCGATACGATAATTAGAAAAACAACAATAGCTAATTATCAACAGAGATGATTAGAAAGCACAAATCCCAATTCGCAAGACTGCAAATATCTAGTTATCTAACGGATAATTAGAAAACCCGAACTTCATAATCAGCAAATACTAACTATCAACAGTGATAGATAGAAAATGGCAATTCAAATAAAACAGCATATTCTAGAATCAATTGGAGACTAGAAAATCTCATATCAATAAAATCAACAAACGTCCAATTATCCAAACGATAGTTAGAAAGCAAATCAACAAATATTCGATTATCAAAAACGATAATCAAATTTCTCAAATCAACAAATATTCGATTATCAAAAACGATAATCAAATTTCTCAAATCAACAAATATTCGATTATTACAAAACGATAATCAAATTTCCAAATCAACAAATATTCGATTATCAAAAACGATAATTAAATTTCCAAATCAACAAATATTCGATTATCACAAAACGATAATCAAATTTCAAATTCATCAAATATTCGATTATCACAAAACGATAATCAAATTTCAAATTCAACAAATATTCGATTATCAAAAGCGATAATTAAATCTTAAATCAGCAATTATTTAAATATCAAAGACGATAATTAAATCTCAAATCAGCAATTATTTAATTATCAAAGACGATAATTAAATCTCAAATCAGCAATTATTTAATTATCAAAGACGATAATTAAATCTCAAATCAACAAATATTTAATTATCAAAAGCGATAATTAAATCTCAAATCAACAAATATTTAATTATCTAAAGCGATAATTAAATCTCAAATCAGCAATTATTTAATTATCAAAGACGATAATTAAATCTCAAATCAACAAATATTTAATTATCTAAAGCGATAATTAAATCTCAAATCAACAAATATTTAATTATCTAAAGCGATAATTAAATCTCAAATCAGCAAATATTTAATTATCAAAGACGATAATTAAATCTCAAATCAACAAATATTTAATTATCTAAAGCGATAATTAAATCTCATAACATCAGATATCTAATTACCTGCAGATAATTAGAAACAACAAATATCTAGAAATCAATTAAGAAGACTAGAAAATCAACATAAAAGCTTGGATCGATCCCATCAGATGGCGAGTTTTTAATTCGCCGCACGTGCATCTCAGAGTGGCCGAAGCCTACCAAGTACTCAACATAATTTTGGCGCCCATCAGATTGACCCGAAGGTCCGCAGAGTGACCCGAAGGTCTAGTACTGGTATTTGACCCGAAGGTCCGCAGAGTGGCCCGAAAGCCCAACAAATGACCCGAAGGTCCGCAGAGTGGCCCCAAAGCCCAACAAATGACCCGAAGGTCCTCATAGTGGCTCGAAAGCACACGAAAGCATCAAAATGTTTCAATTAACGAGTCCGGAATTAACCGAAATAGCAAACGCACATGTCCCATACCACGTGTTTTACTAAATCGTTTGATTCTCTTCATCGTTTCCTTGAAAGTGTAAAATTCATCAAAATCATCAAAACAACAGATATTCAATTAACGAGTCTGGAATTAACCGAAAAAGTAAAAGTGTGGTTCCATACTCCGCACTTTTGCTAAATCGTTTAAATCTCTTCATCGTTTCCTTGAAAGTGCAAAATTGTGTATTTTGTAAAAATACACTTTACATTCTCAAACGGACAAGTCCGGAATTAAGCGAATCAGTAAAAGAAAGGGGTCATAATCCTCGATTTTGCTGAATCGTTTAAGTCGCTTCCTCATTCTTTTGAAAACGCAACCGTTAAAAATTTATAAAACAATTTTCATTTTAAAACGATTTTCCAATCACGTAATTAAAACAGAAAATCAGTAACAATTTCGATAAGGAAATTGTACTTCTCAAAATACCGTAAAAACGGTCACAATCAGTATTGCGGAATAACCGCTTGAAAATCCACTTTTAAAATTTGACGGTTACTGAAGCCAAAGCGACAGTAATTTTAAAACGTCAAAATCACATCAAAACAATTTACATCAAAATGTAATATCGGTGAATTTTCATTCATCAAAATGCCACAAAACACTGTGCTTCAAAATTTAGCAATGGTGTAAAATCCCGTTATAAAAATAACGGCAACAAAATACGCTTCATAACCAAGCATCGGTTCAACATAAAATAAATGCAGTAACGTGCAATTCATACTTGCACGCACATTACAATATAAACAAAAATCATTCGAATGTATCTTCAATGAAGATAATTTAAAACAGCGAAAATCTAATCAATAAATGATTAGTACAAAAGAAAGCCAGCGGAAATTTCAACAAAAATTACATATCTGCAATTTCCTCGAATCCTCAATTCGGATTCGAAATTCTCAAAGAAACAAAATAATTACAGCTATGTAAACAACAAATGAAATTTATAACAATTTCGTATTTTGATTTTTTTTTATCAAAAAGATTATCAGTTGTACTCAGCGAAGACAGTGTCACTGTTTCCGCTGCGCACTCTGATAAACAGAACACAATTTAATCAAAACAACAAAACACAGTTTCACTATTATTTTTAAATAAAGATATTTAAAAATTTCATCAAAATTTCAAAACTTTAGTTTTGACTCAAATCACAGATAAAACTCAGTTATTAATGCATAGAAGTAATAATAATCAATATCAAATAGATGACAGCCACAGAAATTTCGTATATTAGTTGATAATGTACTTGTATATATAACTTCTAGAGTCGACAGTTGTAGTTGTATCATATGTATCGTGTCAACTATATTGTAACTGACATCGGTTATATATATATATGAGATTTTTGTTAATCTGTGTTCCGCATTTATATTATCTGTATTATTGTTATATCTAATGCCCTAAACTATTATGAACTATCGTGGTTTGTTTTATACTGATAATTGGGTGTGTCGATGGGAGTAAATAAATAATAAATGAAAAATAAAAAGTATATACCACTCCTATCGAGATAACCAATATTAGTGTAAGGCCAACTACGGATGGTCGCTCCTATCCAGCCTTATTCTTCGTAATAATAGACAGTATTTCTTTTAATACTCTTTGTTATTATGAGCATAGAGGTGGGGCGTCACAGTTGGTACGACCCACCTCTATGCTCATAATAACAAAGAGTATTAAAAGAAATACTGTCTATTATTACGAAGAATAAGGCTGGATAGGAGCGACCATCCGTAGTTGGCCTTACACTAATATTGGTTATCTCGATAGGAGTGGTATATACTTTTTATTTTTCATTTATTATTTATTTACTCCCATCGACACACCCAATTATCAGTATAAAACAAACTACGATAGTTCATAATGGTTTAGGACATTAGATATAACAATAACACAGATAATATAAATGCGGAACACAGATTAACAAAAATCTCATATATACATAACTGATGTCAGTTACAATATATTTGACACGATACATATGATACAACTACAACTGTCGACTCTAGAAGTTATATATACAAGTACATTATCAACTAATATACATGAATACATATCGTTCTATACAATGACACGACTACTACAAAATAACAGAGACAACTTCAAAAGATGTGAAAAGTCTTCATATCCTGAACAGCAACTCAAAGAAGAAAATCTACAACCTGAAATAACTCGGGTCTGACCCGAGTATTACATTCAAAAGAAAATAATACCCAGGTCAGTCTAATTCAAACCAGTTTATTAGTGCATATAGGCAGTAATAATTTAAATAGACGACAATCACAATAATTCCCGTCTATCCGATTCTTTAAACAAAGAAACCGGATAACGGTCAATATAACACTTAACAGTGTTTGACAAAAATCAGCAGATTTAAATCATCAACAGAGATAAATAAACAATTTATCAAATCGACTAAATCAATTTAAAGCCATTGAAATTGTCACTTTAAAACCATCAAACTCGATTGGCTGCCGTACACGCACGCGTGTACGGCCTCGCTAATACAGCATAAAAGATCAATGCATCACGACACAAAAGAAATATTAACTCAAAACTATCGAGTTTGGATGGCTGCAGTGCACGCACGCGTGCACTGCCTCGCCACTACAGTCCGTAGAAACTGCAAAGGTCAAACCCAAAAATCGGGTTCAACTCAGGTGTAAGAAAACAAATGCAGCAGTGGATAAGGTTACTCAGTGTAAATGGTATGCAAACTGTCTCAAATGGTCAAGACAACTATAATGAATGACCAAACTCGATGAAACCCCACTGCAGATGCAGTCTGGCCTACCTAAATGCCCACCCAAATAAACTACATGATATACAAGAGTGCAGTGACTACATTAATGAGTATATGCAGAGTCAAGGCCACAATGAAATCACAAACCAAAGGAGTGATACAAACAAAGATAAAATATGTATGCACTATAAACTGGATAGTGCAACTATCTTACTCACGACCAAAGGCCGTAATACATCTCAACTCGACTGCAGGTGAGTTAGTGAACAACAAAGCCCAAAAGAAACTGGACTAGTAAACAAAACCCAAGTCAGGTGGATAACCAATGCAACAACTCAGGTCAGTGAGTGCTTCATAAATGCAGACCAGATCAGAGTGGCAACAGAGACAACACAACAAGATCAAGTGAATATCCAGCATACACAATGACAACCAAGTAGTATATACATGAAGTGAAGTTGAAACAGAGTCAACTAAATGGAACTGGACATGCAACAACATATTTGATCATAGTGCATACATGAATATCAGATGGTCAAGCTACAACATGAAGTGCTGCTACAAATAAATAGAGACAACTGAAAAGTCTGGGCAACAAGCAGATGCCACCATAACTCAAGACCATCAAAGAGACAACATAGAAGCAACTGAAAATAGTGCAACATACAGTGATGAAGTGGGGATGAAGTAAGAGCTCAAGTGAATCAAGTTCAGATATGCAACTCAATAAAGCAACACTGGAATATGCAGTACAACAGTGAACTCAACTCAAGGCTAAGACCAACATATCAATGCCACAGTATGCTACAGAGAAACTGACCAGAGAGTTGAACTGCAGTGCAACTTAATGAATGAAACAACTTTTCAAAACTGTCACCCCTAATTTTAGCATACATAAACAAGACTCAAGGCAATCGTGAATGTGCACCAATTGCAAGCCGAGGTGTAACCGAGAATGCAATCAAGAATGTATGCATACACATGTATGAAGACCACAAAGTCAGTGCACAACAAATGTCAAATGACTCAAGTGAAGATATCAAAGTGGTCTGCAACAATACCATAGTTAGTGCACCACACCAATGCAGACAGTATTCAAACTCGAAGAACCAGACTCAAACTACATACATGAAGATCAAATGAAACTGCAAGCTACAGACTCATGTATAAAATGATCAAGGGTCAAACATGTGGATTATGGAACCAACTATGCAAGTGCAGACTACAATGATCACAATGCAACTAGAATTGTCTCGAAACAAGTGATTCAAGGAGACATGAAAAATCGATGTGCACAGGAAAATGTACACAGTGTAGTATATATATATGAAATCAGACTACACTAATATCACAAAGTCAAGTCTAACAGACAAAGTTCAAAGGAAATCAACACAGTGATGGCCGAAGTGAACATAAATGCAATTGCCAGGAATTTGAAACAAGTGAACCAGGGGATCGTTTTTCTCAACAAAACAATTTCTCAAATCAAAGTGGCCGAGATAAAATAAGTTGACGTTTCAAATTTAATTTTGTACGAACGAAAGTCAAGGGTTACAAACCCTATCTAAACAAAATCATCAACATTAAACGAAATCAATTGACTGAAGCAAAACACTAAGGCTAGAATTAGAATGTGAGTGGAACCACTCACCTTTTTTTTCGAAGAGGACGAATTCGACGTCGTAGCCGAAGGTATCTCGAGAATCAAGCGGAGGCAACCCTAGCAGCCATTCCAAAATCGAAGTGACGATCTTCTTAGCCTAAATCGAAGCAGCCAAAGACGATCGCAAGTGCAAGCGTCGATCAACTTAAATCGGCAGAAGCCCTAATTTCCAGATCGGAGGAAGAAAGAAACTCGTAGCCGCCATTTTTTTTCGCTCGTTTGATTTTGGCTTAGGGTTCACGAATGGAAGTGAAAAATGGTGGAACGGGTTATCAACCCTTAATAAAAAATCATAGCATCACAAAGCATGGGCCGAGATGATTTTTAAGGCCACCTAATTCCTTAATCAAATTTATACTAGAGTTTGTAACTGATTAAACACTTAACAATTTTCCAAACAGCAATCGAATAGGAAAGATGACCGTCCAAAGATGATAAATAATTGGTACGCAATACCGGGTTGTTACAGACTCCCCTCCTTAAAGAAATTGCGTCCTCGCAATCCTAAGGAATAAATGGATAAAAGGTAACAACCAAAAGAGCATGGAAATGTCGAATGTATAAGCAAAGCAAGTGTCAGCGGGGAAGTGTTAGATAAGAATCAAAAGGTTCGACTGCTTCAAATCAAAAGAATCAACATCGTGGGAATCATGGATCAAAATCAAACGACTAACAAAAGCAAGAACAATCGAGTTCCAGCAACTAAAAGAGAAGGAAAAACAGAGCAGAAATCCCATACAGAGCACGAATTGAATGTGAGTAAATCAAATTACTCACCTGAATCGCCAGAGAAAAAGACGAAACTCAAATCTCAAAAGTCGCAAATATTCAATCATCAAAAACGATAATTGAATTTTCACAAATCAACAAATATTCGATTATCACAAGCGATAATCAAATTTCTCAAATCAACAAATATTTACTTATCTAAAGCGATAATCAAATTTCAAAACAGAAAATATTTAATTACCTCAGGCGATAATTAAATTTTAAATCAACAACTATTTAATTATCTCAGACGATAATTAAATCTCAAATCAATAAATATTTAATTATCTCAAGCGATAATTAAATCTCAAAACAGCAATTATTTAATTATCAAAGACGATAATTAAATCTCAAATCATCAAATATTTAATTATCAAAGACGATAATTAAATCTCAAAACAGCAATTATTTAATTATCAAAGACGATAATTAAATCTCAAATCATCAAATATTTAATTATCAAAGACGATAATTAAATCTCAAAACAGCAATTATTTAATTATCAAAGACGATAATTAAATCTCAAATCATCAAATATTTAATTATCAAAGACGATAATTAAATCTCGAATCAGCAAATATTTAATTATCTAACAGCGATAATTAAATCTAAAATCAACAAATATTTAATTATCAAAGACGATAATTAAATCTCAAATCAGCAAATATTTAATTATCAAAAGCGATAATTAAATCTCAAATCAACAAATATTTAATTATCAAAAGCGATAATTAAACCTCAAATCAACAAATATTTAATTATCAAAAGCGATAATTAAAAACAACAAATATCCGACTATCAAAAACGATAATCAGAACTCATATCAACAAGTATCTAATTATCACAAGCGATAATTAGAAACAACAAATATTTGATTATCAAAAACGATAATCAGAACTCATATCAGCAAATATCTAATTATCACAAGCGATAATTAGAAACAACAAATATCTGATTATCAAAAACGATAATCAGAACTCATATCAACAAATATCTAATTATCACAAGCGATAATTAGGAACAACAAATATCTGATTATCAAAAACGATAATCAGAACTCATATCAACAAATATCCAATTACCTGCAGATAATTGGAAACAACAAATATCTAGAAATCAATTAAGAAGACTAGAAAATCAACATAAAAGCTTGGATCGATCCCATCAGATGGCGAGTTTTTAATTCGCCGCACGTGCATCTCAGAGTGGCCGAAGCCTACCAAGTACTCAACATAATTTTGGCGCCCATCAGATTGACCCGAAGGTCCGCAGAGTGACCCGAAGGTCTAGTACTGATATTTGACCCGAAGGTCCGCAGAGTGGCCCGAAAGCCCAACAAATGACCCGAAGGTCCTCATAGTGGCTCGAAAGCACACGAAAGCATCAAAATGTTTCAATTAACGAGTCCGGAATTAACCGAAATAGCAAACGCACATGTCCCATACCACGTGTTTTACTAAATCGTTTGATTCTCTTCATCGTTTCCTTGAAAGTGTAAAATTCATCAAAATCATCAAAACAACAGATATTCAATTAACGAGTCCGGAATTAACCGAAAATGTAAAAGTGTGGTTCCATACTTCGCACTTTTGCTAAATCGTTTAAATCTCTTCATCGTTTCCTTGAAAGTGCAAAATTGTGTATTTTGTAAAAATACACTTTACATTCTCAAACGGACAAGTCCGGAATTAAGCGAATCAGTAAAAGAAAGGGGTCATAGTCCTCGATTTTGCTGAAACGTTTAAATCGCTTCCTCATTCTTTTGAAATCGCAAACTGTAAAATTTTTGAAAACAATTTTATTTATTTTGTAAAAATAACAATTCGCATTCTCAACTGAACAAGTCCGGAGTTAAGCGAAACAGTAAAAGAAAGGGGTCATAATCCTCGATTTTGCTGAATCGTTTAAGTCGCTTTCTCATTCTTTTGAAAACGCAAACTGCTAAAATTTTATAAAACAATTTTTCATTTTAAAACGATTTTCCAATCACGTGATTAAAGCAACAATATTAGTAACAATTTCGAAAAGGAAATTGTACTTCTCCAGAACATCGTAAAACAAATCTCAGAATCAGCCTTGCTGAATAATCGCTTGAAAATCCACTCTTTAAAAATTTGACTGTTACTGAAGTCAAAGCGACAGTAATTTTTTTTTTTTTTGTCGTCAAAATCTCATCAAAATAATTTACATCAAAATGTAATATCAGTGAATTTTCATTCATCAAAATGCCACAAAACACCGTGCTTCAAAAATTTAGCATTGGTGTAAAAATCCCGTTATAAAAATAACGGCAACAAAATACGTTTCATAACCTAGCATCGGTTCAACGTAAAATAAATGCAATAACGTGCAATTCAAATTTTTGCACGTACTACAGAATGAACAAAGAAATCATTCGAATATATCTTCAATGAAGATAATTCAAAACAGCAAAAATCTAATCAATAGATGATTAGTACAAAAGAAAGCCAGCGGAAATTTCAACAAAAATCACATATCTGCAATTTCTTCGAATCCTCAATTTGCGTTCGAAATTCTCAAAGAAACAAAATAATTACAGCTATGTAAACAAAAATTGGAATTCATATCAATTTCGTATTCTGATTTTTTTTTAAATCAAAAAGATTATCAGTTATACTCAGCGAAGACAGTTTCACTGTTTCCGCTGCGCACTCTGATAAATAGAACACAATCAATCAAATCAACAAAACACAGTTTCACTTTTATTTTTAAATAAAGATATTTAAAAATTTCATCAAAATTTCAAAACTTAAATTTTGACTCAAGTCACAAATAAAACATCGACCAATAGTTGTAACATATGTTCCATCCAAGTTATGTTTTATATTATGTCCATAAACCCCAAGCTCTGATACCAACTGTGACGCCCCACCTCTATGCTCATAATAACAAAGAGTATTAAAAGAAATACTGTCTATTATTACGAAGAATAAGGCTGGATAGGAGCGACCATCCGTAGTTGGCCTTACACTAATATTGGTTATCTCGATAGGAGTGGTATATACTTTTTATTTTTCATTTATTATTTATTTACTCCCATCGACACACCCAATTATCAGTATAAAACAAACTACGATAGTTCATAATGGTTTAGGACATTAGATATAACAATAACACAGATAATATAAATGCGGAACACAGATTAACAAAAATCTCATATATACATAACCGATGTCAGTTACAATATATTTGACATGATACATATGATACAACTACAACTATCGATTCTAGAAGTTATATATACAAGTACATTATCAACTAATATACATGAATACATATCGTTCTATACAATGACACGACTACTACAAAATAACAGAGACAACTTCAAAAGATGTGAAAAGTCTTCATATCCTGAACAGCAACTCAAAGAAGAAAATCTACAACCTGAAATAACTCGGGTCTGACCCGAGTATTACATTCAAAAGAAAATAATACCCAGGTCAGTCTAATTCAAACCAGTTTATTTGTGCATATAGGCAGTAATAATTTAAATAGATGACAATCACAATAATTCCCGTCTATCCGATTCTTTAAACAAAGAAACCGGATAACGGTCAATATAACACTTAACAGTGTTTGACAAAAATCAGCAGATTTAAATCATCAACAGAGATAAATAAACAATTTATCAAATCGACTAAATCAATTTAAAGCCATTGAAATTGTCACTTTAAAACCATCAAACTCGATTGGCTGCCGTACACGCACGCGTGTACGGCCTCGCTAATACAGCATAAAAGATCAATGCATCATGACACAAAAGAAATATTAACTCAAAACTATCGAGTTTGGATGGCTGCAGTGCACGCACGCGTGCACTGCCTCGCCACTACAGTCCGTAGAAACTGCAAAGGTCAAACCCAAAAATCGGGTTCAACTCAGGTGTAAGAAAACAAATGCAGCAGTGGATAAGGTTACTCAGTGTAAATGGTATGCAAACTGTCTCAAATGGTCAAGACAACTATAATGAATGACCAAACTCGATGAAACCCCACTGCAGATGCAGTCTGGCCTACCTAAATGCCCACCCAAATAAACTACATGATATACAAGAGTGCAGTGACTACATTATTGAGTATATGCAGAGTCAAGGCCACAATGAAATCACAAACCAAAGGAGTGATACAAACAAAGATAAAATATGTATGCACTGTAAACTGGATAGTGCAACTATCTTACTCACGACCAAAGGCCGTAATACATCTCAACTCGACTGCAGGTGAGTTAGTGAACAACAAAGCCCAAAAGAAACTGGACTAGTAAACAAAACCCAAGTCAGGTGGATAACCAATGCAACAACTCAGGTCAGTGAGTGCTTCATAAATGCAGACCAGATCAGAGTGGCAACAGAGACAACACAACAAGATCAAGTGAATATCCAGCATACACAATGACAACCAAGTAGTATATACATGAAGTGAAGTTGAAACAGAGTCAACTAAATGGAACTGGACATGCAACAACATATTTGATCATAGTGCATACATGAATATCAGATGGTCAAGCTACAACATGAAGTGCTGCTACAAATAAATAGAGACAACTGAAAAGTCTGGGCAACAAGCAGATGCCACCATAACTCAAGACCATCAAAGAGACAACATAGAAGCAACTGAAAACAGTGCAACATACAGTGATGAAGTGGGGATGAAGTAAGAGCTCAAGTGAATCAAGTTCAGATATGCAACTCAATAAAGCAACACTGGAATATGCAGTACAACAGTGAACTCAACTCAAGGCTAAGACCAACATATCAATGCCACAGTATGCTACAGAGAAACTGACCAGAGAGTTGAACTGCAGTGCAACTTAATGAATGAAACAACTTTTCAAAACTGTCACCCCTAATTTTAGCATACATAAACAAGACTCAAGGCAATCGTGAATGTGCACCAATTGCAAGCCGAGGTGTAACCGAGAATGCAATCAAGAATGTATGCATACACATGTATGAAGACCACAAAGTCAGTGCACAACAAATGTCAAATGACTCAAGTGAAGATATCAAAGTGGTCTGCAACAATACCATAGTTAGTGCACCACACCAATGCAGACAGTATTCAAACTCGAAGAACCAGACTCAAACTACATACATGAAGATCAAATGAAACTGCAAGCTACAGACTCATGTATAAAATGATCAAGGGTCAAACATGTGGATTATGGAACCAACTATGCAAGTGCAGACTACAATGATCACAATGCAACTAGAATTGTCTCGAAACAAGTGATTCAAGGAGACATGAAAAATCGATGTGCACAGGAAAATGTACACAGTGTAGTATATATATATGAAATCAGACTACACTAATATCACAAAGTCAAGTCTAACAGACAAAGTTCAAAGGAAATCAACACAGTGATGGCCGAAGTGAACATAAATGCAATTGCCAGGAATTTGAAACAAGTGAACCAGGGGATCTTTTTTCTCAACAAAACAATTTCTCAAATCGAAGTGGCCGAGATAAAATAAGTTGACGTTTCAAATTTAATTTTGTACGAACGAAAGTCAAGGGTTACAAACCCTATCTAAACAAAATCATCAACATTAAACGAAATCAATTGACTGAAGCAAAACACTAAGGCTAGAATTAGAATGTGAGTGGAACCACTCACCTTTGTTTTCGAAGAGGACGAATTCGACGTCGTAGCCGAAGGTATCTCGAGAATCAAGCGGAGGCAACCCTAACAGCCATTCAAAAATCGAAGTGACGATCTTCTTAGCCTAAATCGAAGCAGCCACAGACGATCGCAAGTGCAAGCGTCGATCAACTTAAATCGGCAGAAGCCCTAATTTCCAGATCGGAGGAAGAAAGGAACTCGTAGCCGCCATTTTTTTTTGCTCGTTTGATTTTGGCTTAGGGTTCACGAATGGAAGTGAAAAATGGTGGAACGGGTTATCAACCCTTAATAAAAAATCATAGCATCACAAAGCATGGGCCGAGATGATTTTTAAGGCCACCTAATTCCTTAATCAAATTTATACTAGAGTTTGTAACTGATTAAACACTTAACAATTTTCCAAACAGCAATCGAATAGGAAAGATGACCGTCCAAAGATGATAAATAATTGGTACGCAATACCGGGTTGTTACAGACTCCCCTCCTTAAAGAAATTGCGTCCTCGCAATCCTAAGGAATAAATGGATAAAAGGTAACAACCAAAAGAGCATGGCAATGTCGAATGTATAAGCAAAGCAAGTGTCAGCGGGGAAGTGTTAGATAAGAATCAAAAGGTTCGACTGCTTCAAATCAAAAGAATCAACATCGTGGGAATCATGGATCAAAATCAGACGACTAACAAAAGCAAGAACAATCGAGTTCCAGCAACTAAAAGAGAAGGAAAAACAGAGCAGAAATCCCATACAGAGCACGAATTGAATGTGAGTAAATCAAATTACTCACCTGAATCGCCAGAGAAAAAGACGAAGCTCAAATCTCAAAAGTCGCAAATATTCAATCATCAAAAACGATAATTGAATTTTCACAAATCAACAAATATTCGATTATCACAAGCGATAATCAAATTTCTCAAAGCAACAAATATTTACTTATCTAAAGCGATAATCAAATTTCAAAACAGAAAATATTTAATTACCTCAGGCGATAATTAAATTTTAAATCAACAACTATTTAATTATCTCAGACGATAATTAAATCTCAAATCAATAAATATTTAATTATCTCAAGCGATAATTAAATCTCAAAACAGCAATTATTTAATTATCAAAGACGATAATTAAATCTCAAATCATCAAATATTTAATTATCAAAGACGATAATTAAATCTCAAAACAGCAATTATTTAATTATCAAAGACGATAATTAAATCTCAAATCATCAAATATTTAATTATCAAAGACGATAATTAAATCTCAAAACAGCAATTATTTAATTATCAAAGACGATAATTAAATCTCAAATCATCAAATATTTAATTATCAAAGACGATAATTAAATCTCGAATCAGCAAATATTTAATTATCTAACAGCGATAATTAAATCTAAAATCAACAAATATTTAATTATCAAAGACGATAATTAAATCTCAAATCAGCAAATATTTAATTATCAAAAGCGATAATTAAATCTCAAATCAACAAATATTTAATTATCAAAAGCGATAATAAAACCTCAAATCAACAAATATTTAATTATCAAAAGCGATAATTAAAAACAACAAATATCCGACTATCAAAAACGATAATCAGAACTCATATCAACAAGTATCTAATTATCACAAGCGATAATTAGAAACAACAAATATCTGATTATCAAAAACGATAATCAGAACTCATATCAGCAAATATCTAATTATCACAAGCGATAATTAGAAACAACAAATATCTGATTATCAAAAACGATAATCAGAACTCATATCAACAAATATCTAATTATCACAAGCGATAATTAGGAACAACAAATATCTGATTATCAAAAACGATAATCAGAACTCATATCAACAAATATCCAATTACCTGCAGATAATTGGAAACAACAAATATCTAGAAATCAATTAAGAAGACTAGAAAATCAACATAAAAGCTTGGATCGATCCCATCAGATGGCGAGTTTTTAATTCGCCGCACGTGCATCTCAGAGTGGCCGAAGCCTACCAAGTACTCAACATAATTTTGGCGCCCATCAGATTGACCCGAAGGTCCGCAGAGTGATCCGAAGGTCTAGTACTGATATTTGACCCGAAGGTCCGCAGAGTGGCCCGAAAGCCCAACAAATGACCCGAAGGTCCTCATAGTGGCTCGAAAGCACACGAAAGCATCAAAATGTTTCAATTAACGAGTCCGGAATTAACCGAAATAGCAAACGCACATGTCCCATACCACGTGTTTTACTAAATCGTTTGATTCTCTTCATCGTTTCCTTGAAAGTGTAAAATTCATCAAAATCATCAAAACAACAGATATTCAATTAACGAGTCCGGAATTAACCGAAAAAGTAAAAGTGTGGTTCCATACTTCGCACTTTTTCTAAATCGTTTAAATCTCTTCATCGTTTCCTTGAAAGTGCAAAATTGTGTATTTTGTAAAAATACACTTTACATTCTCAAACGGACAAGTCCGGAATTAAGCGAATCAGTAAAAGAAAGGGGTCATAGTCCTCGATTTTGCTGAAACGTTTAAATCGATTCCTCATTCTTTTGAAATCGCAAACTGTAAAATTTTTGAAAACAATTTTATTTATTTTGTAAAAATAACAATTCGCATTCTCAACTGAACAAGTCCGGAGTTAAGCGAAACAGTAAAAGAAAGGGGTCATAATCCTCGATTTTGCTGAATCGTTTAAGTCGCTTTCTCATTCTTTTGAAAACGCAAACTGCTAAAATTTTATAAAACAATTTTTCATTTTAAAACGATTTTCCAATCACGTGATTAAAGCAACAATATTAGTAACAATTTCGAAAAGGAAATTGTACTTCTCCAGAACATCGTAAAACAAATCTCAGAATCAGCCTTGCGGAATAATCGCTTGAAAATCCACTCTTTAAAAATTTGACTGTTACTGAAGTCAAAGCGACAGTAATAATTTTTTTTTTTGTCGTCAAAATCTCATCAAAATAATTTACATCAAAATGTAATATCAGTGAATTTTCATTCATCAAAATGCCACAAAACACCGTGCTTCAAAATTTTAGCATTGGTGTAAAAATCCCGTTATAAAAATAACGGCAACAAAATACGTTTCATAACCTAGCATCGGTTCAACGTAAAATAAATGCAATAACGTGCAATTCAAATTTTTGCACGTACTACAGAATGAACAAAGAAATCATTCGAATATATCTTCAATGAAGATAATTCAAAACAGCAAAAATCTAATCAATAGATGATTAGTACAAAAGAAAGCCAGCGGAAATTTCAACAAAAATCACATATTTACAAAAGACAGCGTTTAAGTGCTGTAACAGGTTTTCTCTATTTTTAACTAAGTTTTAGTTATCTTTATCAATTATAGCACTTGCAAAGTGCTATAATAGCTTCAAGTTTAAATTAGTCTTTAAGTTCATTTATTTTTAACTACAGCATTTACAAATGTTGTAATATCCTTTATATTTAAAATTTTCAAGATTTTAAATATAATTTCAAAACTATGTAAATTTTATTTACGTCATATTTAACTTATAAAATCGTACAATTTCACATTATAAAGTAATTATTTCATTTCTTATATTTTCATAATTTACATAAGTTAAATTTCTTACAAAATCCAATTTTTATTTCACTTCTTATTTAAATTCAAGTATTACATACCATTTCTTTAATTTAATTATTAAATTAACAATTAAGTTTTAAATTCCAAAATATAACTTATTTCCATTTATTTTACTTAAATAAAATTTCACTTTTTAACCAAAAATTCAAAATTCCCAATTTAAGTTATATAACAAAATTTAACTTAAACATTTATTCATTCAACATTTTTACTTATCTAAAAATCATTAATATATCATAAAATCATTTTAAATTCATTTTAATTCAAAATATCATAAATTTATCATATTTCATATTAAATTTAAATTCTATTTCATCATCAAATTAGGATTTCCAAAATAACTTACATTTCAAATTTCCAACTTTACCATTTATTTATTTTACTTAAAAATTCTCAGAAAATCAATAATACTTTACAAAAATCATTTTTATTTAAGTTTAAATCAAAATATTATAATATTTACATTTCTAAAATAATTTAAAAATTTTAGAAAACATATTTTAACCACGGGTCTGTATATCATTTTTAGCCTAGGTAAGGTGATACAGATACTATATCATTTCAATCCGTAATTTAGAATGAAAAATCCGGGTTTGATCATTTCAAACCCGCAATCCCAAGTAAGAATGAAGTAAATAAAAATCGTTCAGGCCTATCATTTCAGCCCATAACGATTTTCCCCTATTCTAAAGTTCGTTCGGGTATGTATCATTTCAACCCATAGTGATCCTAGTCTACAGGGAACTTGCAATTGTGATAACTGATATAAATAACAGAATAGCATGAAATAACAGTGACATATGATATAACAGGTGTAATAACAGGTATGAACATCATGTGATAATAATATAGCAGTTATAACAGGATGATATGCATTACAGATTCAAGCGATATCAGTTTATCAACTACATAAGTACATATTAGTCTGGTGAGATTTACTCACCTCTAAATGTTGGAGATAACAAAACCAATGACACAACGGAAACAAAAGCACGATGACAAGACTACGGACTTGAGTGGAGAGCGAGATCCAATGTTACAAGTCTTGTGTTACAACCCAAAACAAACATCAAAACAGACATAAATTCAATACACTCTGAAATGGAATAACTTTGGAATAAAAAGAGATTTGAATGCCAAGTCTTTTGCCTTGCTTTCTCTACTATTTGGCACGGCCTAGGGATGTTGTTTGGCTCAGGTTTGAACAAGTTTGGCTCAGGTTTGGGCTAGGAAATGCATGGCGTAAGCGAGAACATGTAGAGGAAGTTACAACATAAGAATGTCAAGAGGCTAGGCAACATTGGAAGGTTTGTGTTCACACTTTGGGCTCGGCTAATGGTCAAATGGCTTGACCATGTCATGCTACAGGTCTGGCTAGAGGTAGGAGGGGTGAGTAAGGGTCTGGACAGAGGTGGTGGTGGCGGCCTAAGGTGATGGTGGTGGTGGAAATGGAAGTGGTGAACAAGTGGTGGTCAAACAACATGGTTTTAAGGGAATTAACATAGTTTTTGTGGAGTTTCTCTTCATAGATTGTGCGGCCATGGTTCAGACCAGAGGAGTAGGTGGTGATGATGGCAGGGAAGAGGTGTAGGAGGTGGTGGCCGTGGATATGGAGTGGGGGCCGTTCAAAGAAGCAAAGAAAACAAGGCAAAAATACATGAAAAATGAGAAGAAAAGTGTAAAAAAGTAGCCATTACCCATAGATTTTTCTTGAAGCCATGAATGAATGAGAAGGTAAAATGTTTTTGGGTGAATGGAGGCTGAAAACTCACGGCTACAAACCAAAAATGCACAGCCAAGATAGTAATTGAGGAGTTATGGCAATTGAAAGGACAAAGGAGATGAAAGGACTTAAGGTAAATAAGCTTTTAAAACTTTTCATATTTCTTTTTCTTTAAATTCAAATAAAACAAAAATAAAATCAGTAAATTGACTTTAAAACCGAAACAAAGTAATATAAAATAAAAATAAATAATAATTTTAAAGAAAATGGAAAAAGAAAACAAGAAATTGCTTAAAAATCCAAAATAGTGTCTAGAAATTACAAATAAATCACTATTGACTTTGGAAAATTATTAACTTCATTTTAAAAATATTCTAAAATAAAATTTGAAATAAAAATGATTTTTAAACATTTTCAAAGTAAAATAAATAATTAAATTCAGAGAAAATAGCAAAAGAATTGAATAAATTGTTTAAAAATAGCAAACTGGACATGAAAATTTCAAATAAATTACTATAACTCTAGAAAAATTTATGCTTCACTTAAAAATATTTTAAAACCAAAATATATACATACCAAGTTATTTTACCCATATAAACATAATTTAGAACATTACATGACCAAATAAAATATTATTTATATAATTTGAAATAAACAATTTGGTTAAATACAGCAAATTACACACAAAATTGAAAACAGTATAACTTCCACAATGTAAATCCATTTTCAACGAAACGAAAAGCAGTATTCATGATATTAAATCTATTTTCATAATAAAAGATAAAATTCTAGAATTTAAATATTTATATTTAAAAATTAAAAGTCAAAGTTTGACTAGTTTGACCACAAATCCACTTTTCAGGAAAATATTCCATTTATACAAGTTTGGAATTATAATTCATATAATAATCAAAATTCATATTTAAAAATGAAATATTTGAACTAAACAAGTTTAAAATAATTTAAAATTAAAATAAAGTCAAAATAAAATATGGAAAAATCTAGGGTTGTTACACTCTCCCCCATTCAAATCTTTTCGTCCTCGAAAAGGAAGGAAGCAGAGAAACAACTAGAAAGAACAATAAGTTTGAAGACATCCCCGAAAAGAAGGTAGGGAAAAAGTAGCTAATCGGGAAAGCAGGTTGAAAGACAAGGATGAACCATTATTTTTAAACCATTATACATTTCAATTAAAATTTTATAACATTTTAAACATTTTATAATATGATGATTAGTCCTTTGATTTAAATCTGATAGTTCAAAGTAAACAATATTTAAAACATTTTAAAATCTTTAGAAGGGAAAATAACTGATCAAAATATTCTCTATATAGTACTTTATCAAAATACTTTATCAAAATACTTTTATAACTCGATGTCTTAACAAGTTTATCCTCGTTCCCGTAGACTCTGGCAGTGCGTTGATCAGGCGCAAAGCTAGAATTCCCCAGGTACTTAGTAGACTTGTTTCAACACCCAGTAAAAATACTGGAAAAACTTTTAAAAACAGATATGGAAAGTACAATCCAAAAAAAACAAAACATGTCGATCATGGATCGCGGATACACAATGGTTACGCTTGGATCCCCCAGGAAACATCCGTACCCGTAGGCCGCCCCCAACCTTGCGATTACGCCATGAAGACAGGTAGTACTGCAGATACACAATGGTTATGCCTGGATCTCCCAAGAAACATCCGTACCCTAGGCTCTCGCAGCCCCTGCTGATTACGCTACCAAACGACTCAATAGATCGCAGATAAACAATGGTTATGCCTGGATCTCCCAGGAAACATCTGTACCCGTAGGCCGCCCCCCAACCCTGCGATTACGCCATGAAGTTGCGCTCGTAAGACCATGGAGATTGCCATGGAATTCGATGGAAACTCGAGTATCATATTCGGAAAACCAAAAATCGGAGAAATATCGATAGAATGAATCCACAATGTGGCCACAAAGCGGATATCAAGTAGAAGGCACTTTCCATATCTTTACTTCGAAAATATGTATCATATAGTACCTTTTCAAATCACTTTCAAATATCATACTTATATAAAGTCCTTTATATATAAGATTTCATTTTCAAATCAAATACTTTCCAAAATCAATAGTATATCAAATCATACTTATATAGACTTCAATTATATAAGATTTCACTTTTCAAATTGAGTACCTTTTCAAATCCATAGTTTTCGAATCAACATCATACTTACACAAATCAATTTTTATATAAGTTTGATAACTCCCAAATCAAGTATTTAGTAACACAAGGTTCTCAAATTTCAATTTGTTTCAATATCAGTTCAGTTTCAAAATCATATACAATTCCACTAAATTATTTCTTCTCAATTTAAATATCTTCAGTTTCAAAGTTTCCAAAAAAATAGGTTTGGAGAATAATCCAAGTTTCTAAATCAATATAATTTAAGTCAAACAATTCATTTCCAAAATCAATGGTTTTCAAAATCATCTTATATTTACATAAAGTTCATCTTATATAAGGATCAAAAATTTTCAGAAATAAATTTTGCTGCATGAAGAGCCATATGGAATTGAACATCTTTGCTTACTAAAAGATTTTTAATTTAGAATAGTTTTGTATAAAAAAATAGTTTTGTAAATAAAATGGTTTGTAAAATAGTTTGTATGTAAAATAGAATAAAACAGTTTGTTTGAGAAGAATAAAAGAAAAATAGTTTTGAAAAATGGTTTTAAATTGATAGTAGTTTTTCATAAAAGAAAGAATTCCAATTAAATTACAAAGATATCCAACCCAACAACTTCCAATTTCAGCGTCAAGTGTATCAATGATATTAGAATATAAGATGTACATATGTCATCATTTCGCAACATTACATTCGATCGCTCGCTCGATCACACAAGTTCGCTTTCAAACTAGTATTTTCCATTCGACTTCCCTAATGCGGACTTCGATATAGTTTCTCGACTAGAAGCCCTCAGTCTCCTTGCATAGCCATATACTATGATAGAGAAATCTAGAATCAAGCCCAAAATCCATATCAAATATTCGCCATCAAGAATCAAATGAAAAATCCTAACATGAAATGGTGTAATTCACCTCGAACTTGTGTACTCAAACCTGAATCAAATTAATTATGTGAATAAAACAGCATACGTACAACTTATCTATTCCAACTTGTTAAATATATAGTTTTATAAAGATGTTACCTAGTTAAAACATTTAAACCAAAATTTTTCAAAATATTTTGAAGACCAAATTCTTTTCAAAACATTTCAAATCTAAATTTCATATTAGAAAAATTCAAAATAGCCTTATTCGTTTACTTAACAAAACAGTTTCAACTTATTTAAATCATATTACTACATACTTTAAACCTACATACCAAACTTATATACTTTATACTTTTCAAAATTTCTTAGCTTTGAAAAAGTTAACCTTGATTTGGAAGTGCTCGAACCATCAAAATAGTTGAAGAAATCATATTTCAATCCAAGAGTTGGAAATCACCAACAAATCAGTAAATCAATTCCAAAAGATAGGGTTATATCAAATCAAATCCAAAACTCAAGGACTAAACACCGGCTCATTTCAAATTGTTCAAATATATATACATATATCTTTCGAATATCATATCACACTTCGGAATTTGAAATCAAAATTGGTTTCACAAATCAATCGCGTAACAAAGCTACCGAAGTGGCCTCTCCCCCACTCCGAAACTTGAAAATCAATGTCGATGATGCATGCATTCATCACCGAAATTATTTTCCAGCGACATAAGTGGGTTCTGGACTTCTATTTTCTCAAATTCTTTTGAAATTTCTTCGAAATCATTAGAAGCTCATTAAAATCATTTGAAACATTTCATATTTGGAAAATACTTTCAAATCATATTATTAATTATTTCAAAATCTTAAAACCAGTTCCAAAATGCCGGAGTTCAATCACTCAAATTCAGATTCAAAACCTTCAGTTATAAATCATTCTATATGAAACCATTTCTTACATAAATTTCAAAATTTCAAATCCTTTCGAACTTCAAATTTTCATTTTAAAAAGGTATATAATCCTTATCGAAAACATTTCATCTTTATATATAAAATATGGTCATCCTTATCAAAATAACAACTACGATGGATACAAAAATTTCAAAAGACAATCAACCACAAATTTTCCAATGGATGATTCAAGGATGGATTTCAAAACAAAACAGAGATTCAAATTTAGAGGAACTCTAATCAAATAGAATTCTGATTCAAAGATAAGCTCAGACGAAGATAAGATAATTAAATTACCAAATAGAAGATGGATAAGCTCAAATAAATCGTGGGCGACCTTAACCAGGTTAACCGTGATTTCAGAAATATAATCAATGCGAAAATCTAAGGCAAATCGACCTTCGATCGCCAGAGATAGAATTCAGGTATAGCAGAAAATAGATAACATTGTGAACCGAGGATACGGAAATCTCCAGTGAATCAATGCCAATTGTAAAGGAGTTTCACCCTTTTACAAATCATTCAAAGATTGGCGGAGTCACTGATCTTTATAAAGGTCATTCAAAGTGGAGTTATGGGATGCTCCAAAAATCAAAAGAACACAATTAGGGGAGACATGAATGGATTTCAGAACAAGTGGGGGCATTCCAAAATTCAAAGGAATCCTAATCGAAGAAATCCCAACTAAGATAGAAGTTCAGAATTTTAAGGAAATCCTAATCAAAGAAATTGCTAACAAGGTGGATACGAAAGGGATAAAGTCCAGAAATTTTTTTCAAAACAAGAAAATTTTATATTAAAATAATCTTTAAAAATAATCCTTTAAAATCATTTGAAAATCATTTTATACTTCGAAAATACGTTCTCTCACAAAGGAATGATTCTGAGATTGATTTCACTCATTCTTGGGTATTTCTACCCTATCTCTAATGAGTTTTTTCTCCGTAGGCTAAGGTTTGCTAAAACCAAAGCTCTGATACCAAATGTAACGACCCACTATTTTGGACCATTCAAATCGACAATAATCCACACATGTCTGACTTGAATAATTCAAAATAACAGATTGTAATAAAATTTGGAGCAAATGAAATCAAATACACAGAATCACAAACACAGAAACATCAGAATAACTCGCAGCGGAAATTAAAATACCATAGTAGTTCATGAAGCTACTATAACAAACTCTCAAAACATAATACATAATATCAGTCTGAAAACATATACAATAGAAACCTCCAATACATAGAAAATACCAGAGCTGAAATAGAACAACTGGAACTGAAAAGGAATAGATAATTAGAGAAGCGGAATCTCCAGCGATTCCTAGCTCCAGAATGAAATCCAAAGCTAAGCTGTAAATACTCAGGCTAACCCGAGCGTAAAGTAAAACACAAAACACTCGAGTCGGGACAATATATACTTATATAATATAAACCAACTCAAGTGAACTGTAGCAGTAATGCACAATAACTTAAAGGATGCTTGGGACCGCACATCCTTTAAGGATCAGTTAAACTATAAATTAAATACATCCCGTGGTTAAAATTTCAAAATAGTAATTTATATTTTTGAAATCAAATATCATTTCAAAACTCAATATCATGCAAAGATCCATTTCAAAATATCATAGTACCATACCTTTTCAAAACTACATAATATCATTCTAAACATCATTCATTTGAACATCAATCAATTTATTTAATTTAAAATACAATTTAAATCTATTCATTTTATTAAGAAATTAATTACCCTTCAATCTCACATTAAAAGTTAAATTCTTTCATTTAAAACCATTTAAAGCCAATTCCTTATTTTTATTAATTACATATTAAATTTCAAAAAAAAATAATCCTTTCCCAATGATTATTTCCATTAAAATTTATTAAACAACCAAATTCAGTTTTCCGTAGCACTTATAAAATGCTACGTAAAGTTTTAGTTTAAAACAGTTCATTTACAAAAGACAGCGTTTAAGTGCTTAAACAGGTTTTCTCTATTTTTAACTAAGTTTTAGTTATCTTTATCAATTATAGCACTTGCAAAGTGCTATAATAGCTTCAAGTTTAAATTAGTCTTTAAGTTCATTTATTTTTAACTACAGCATTTACAAATGCTGTAATATCCTTTATATTTAAAATTTTCAAGATTTTAAATATAATTTCAAAACTAAGTAAATTTTATTTACGTCATATTTAACTTATAAAATCGTACAATTTCACATTATAAAGTCATTATTTCATTTCTTATATTTTCATAATTTACATAAGTTAAATTTCTTACAAAATCCAATTTTTATTTTACTTCTTATTTAAATTCAAGTATTACATACCATTTCTTTAATTTAATTATTAAATTAACAATTAAGTTTTAAATTCCAAAATATAACTTATTTCCATTTATTTTACTTAAATAAAATTTCACTTTTTAACCAAAAATTCAAAATTCCCAATTTAAGTTATATTCCAAAATTTAACTTAAACATTTATTCATTCAACATTTTTACTTATCTAAAAATCATTAATATATTATAAAATCATTTTAAATTCATTTTAATTCAAAATATCATAAATTTATCATATTTCATATTAAATTTAAATTCTATTTCATCATCAAATTAGGATTTCCAAAATAACTTACATTTCAAATTTCCAACTTTACCATTTATTTATTTTACTTAAAAATTCTCAGAAAATCAATAATACTTTACAAAAATCATTTTTATTTAAGTTTAAATCAAAATATTATAATATTTACATTTCTAAAATAATTTAAAATTTTTAGAAAACATATTTTAACCACGGGTCTGTATATCATTTTTAGCCTAGGTAAGGTGATACAGATACTATATCATTTCAATCCGTAATTTAGAATGAAAAATCTGGGTTTGATCATTTCAAACCCGCAATCCCAAGTAAGAATGAAGTAAATAAAAATCGTTCAGGCCTATCATTTCAGCCCATAACGATTTTCCCCTATTCTAAAGTTCGTTCGGGTATGTATCATTTCAACCCATAGTGATCCTAGTCTACAGGGAACTTGCAATTGTGATAACTGATATAAATAACATAATAGCATGAAATAACAGTGACATATGATATAAAAGGTGTAATAACAGGTATGAACATCATGTGATAATAATATAGCAGTTATAACAGGATGATATGCATTACAGATTCAAGCGATATCAGTTTATCAACTACATAAGTACATATTAGTCTGGTGAGATTTACTCACCTCTAAATGCTGGAGATAACAAAACCAATGACACAACGGAAAAAAAAAGCACGATGACAAGACTACGGACTTGAGTGGAGAGCGAGATCCAATGTTACAAGTCTGGTGTTACAACCCAAAACAAACATCAAAACAGACATAAATTCAATACACTCTAAAATGGAATAACTTTGGAATAAAAAGAGATTTGAATGCCATGTCTTTTGCCTTGCTTTCTCTACTATTTGGCACGGCTTAGGGATGTTGTTTGGCTCAGGTTTGAACAAGTTTGGCTCAGGTTTGGGCTAGGAAATGCACGGCGTAAGCGAGAACATGTAGAGGAAGTTACAACATAAGAATGTCAAGAGGCTAGGCAACATTGGAAGGTTTGTGTTCACACTTTGGGCTCGGCTAATGGTCAAATAGCTCGGCTATGTCATGCTACAGGTCTGGCTAGATGTAGGAGGGGTGAGTAAGCGTCTGGACAGAGGTGGTGGTGGCGGCCTAAGGTGATGGTGGTGGTGGAAATGGAAGTGGTGAACAAGTGGTGGTCAAACAACATGGTTTTAAGGAAATTAACACAGTTTTTATGGAGTTTCTCTTCATAGATTGTGTGGACATGGTTCAGACCTGAGGAGTAGGTGGTGATGATGGCAGGGAAGAGGTGTAGGAGGTGGTGGCCGTGGATATGGAGTGGAGGCCGTTCAAAGAAGCAAAGAAAACAAGGCAAAAATACATGAAAAATGAGAAGAAAAGTGTAAAAAAGTAGCCATTACCCATAGATTTTTCTTGAAGCCATGAATGAATGAGAAGGTAAAATGTTTTAGGGTGAATGGAGGCTGAAAAATCACGGCTACAAACCAAAAATGCACAGCCAAGATAGTAATTGAGGAGTTATGGCAAATGAAAGGACAAAGGAGATGAAAGGACTTAAGGTAAATAAGCTTTTAAAACTTTTCATATTTCTTTTTCTTTAAATTCAAACAAAACAAAAATAAAATCAGTAAATTGACTTTAAAACCTAAACAAAGTAATATAAAATAAAAATATATAATAATTTTAAAGAAAATGGAAAAAGAAAACAAGAAATTGCTTAAAAATCCAAAACGGTGTCCAGAAATTACAAATAAATCACTATTGACTTTGGAAAATTATTAACTTCATTTTAAAACTATTCTAAAATAAAATTTGAAATAAAAATGATTTTTAAACATTTTCAAAGTAAAATAAATAATTAAATTCAGAGAAAATAGCAAAAGAATTGAAGAAATTGTTTAAAAATAGCAAACAGGACATGAAAATTTCAAATAAATTACTATAACTCTAGAAAAATTTATGCTTTGCTTAAAAATATTTTAAAACCAAAATATATACATACCAAGTTATTTTACCCATATAAACATAATTTAGAACATTACATGACCAAATAAAATATTATTTATATAATTTGAAATAAACAATTTGGTTAAATACAGCAAATTACACACAAAATTGAAAACAGTATAACTTCCACAATGTAAATCCGTTTTCAACGAAACGAAAAGCAGTATTCATGATATTAAATCTATTTTCATAATAAAAGATAAAATTCAAGAATTTAAATATTTATATTTAAAAATTAAAAGTCAAAGTTTGACTAGTTTGACCACAAATCCACTTTTCAGGAAAATATTCCATTTATACAAGTTTGGAATTATAATTCATATAATAATCAAAATTCATATTTAAAAATGAAATATTTGAACTAAACAAGTTTAAAATAATTTAAAAATAAAAATAAAGTCAAAATAAAATATGCAAAAATCTAGGGTTGTTACTTAGACTAGAGAACAATTTAGAGGCAAATCCACTCTCATATTTTTGTAAATCAACAAACAAATAATTTATGATCTCTAGTTATGAAATCAAGTGAAATAATTGTTGCATTTATCATAAGTATGGTTCGTTTATGTTATTAGTTAACATAACTCAAACCATCAAACTATAATACAACAATTATACCACTTATAAATTCTCATGAAAATGAAGTCAAAGCAAAAGCTATTTTAAGTATGATCTGTTTACTATTGTAATTAGTAAGATAGATCATCAAATTTTGTTTTTACTTTCTTTTCGAAATAAAAAATCCATTAGCAAATGATGATGTAAATTGTGTTTATGTTGAATAAGAATAGCTCATTTGCATAAGCAATATAAGCTATCAAACCCACTTGTATAAACTTACATCAAAATTCACTTTCATGAAGCACAAGCTAAAGAGATCATAAATCATAAAAATGTTGAAATTGCATAAAGTTAGAGAGCTTCATTACCCCTAAATTGAAGGGGTTTAGCTACTCATTTGTGTTATCATATCAACACATGTAATTTCAACATTAAAAGCAAAAGAAATAGAAACTAAACAAATGAGATTAACTATTAAGCTACTTGCATAAAAGAAATAAAACAAAACTACACTACTTGCATGAATGTAAATCTAATCTACTAACAAAGGAAAGAAGAGAGCATAGAAGTAAAAATGAACATAAAAGTAAATAAACACAAGTAGAAAAGAGAAGAGAAAGAGGCTAGGATGCCATTTTTATTTCATTCAACATAGAGCTTACAACTTTCATTTTGATTTCCTAACTAATTTCAAAGAGTAGAAGATATTTACATGTACATAAGAGGGCTATTAATCATGCAAAAAAAACCCTAATTCCATTTTTAGGGTGCTTCCCATAATGCCCTTTAGGAAGTGTGGCCACCAAGTAACCATTAGCCACTAATTAATCCATCATTAAATGTGCATGAAACTTTAACCTCCACTTAGTTGTCCATAAGCTTCTAATTGTAGATTTAGGTAAGTGGGTGGGGTCCTCCATGATCATGGTCTTGAATTATTTCCCTTTTCTTTCCTTTGTATTTATTTGTGCATGCATGTATCTTCATAAAAGCCTCTTCCATATGCTTCCAAATTCCTATAACAATCATAAAAAATGTCCAAGTAAAAATTTTTAAATTGACACTTGCACAAAAAATGACCATTTTTCCCCTGAATGAAGATGAATATATGATGATTTGAAAATAATTGAATCATGGTTTTAAACATGTTAAAATGACCAAATATGTCTTTTATTTAAATAAAAATAGATAAAATATAGATGTAAATATATGCACATTTACGTGCACATCAAATACCCCCACACTTATCTTTTTATTCGTCATCGAATAAAGGAAAACTAAGATAAATCCGTTTTCGTAGGGAGCACGATTGCATTGAGCGTATGCAATAAGCCGTTAAACCTCTGGGTGTCCCCAGTAGGACGAGTGTTGTCTCGTGAGGGTTTTCAGTGGATACTAACCACAAAATCCAAATGCAAAGTGAAAATATTTACAAAGTGCAAGATTTATTTACAATGGGATGAATGCAAGTTTTTGAAAGTAATTACAAATGAAGGATTCACTTTCAAATCGACACTCATAAGTTAGATATAGGTTTTGGTCATTATCTTGAAAATTTAAGTCATTTACTCGTCAAAATTTCCAATAAAAACGAAGTTATCGAAACAAATGGGCTATAGTTTAACTCGTTGTTTCGGTCGATGATACTATGAAATAGATCCTTAGTTGATTATCAAAGTTTATCAAAGTGGTATTTTCGTTTCTTTCCAATAACAAGTCAAATCAAACAAGTTAAAATGGTGCTCGGATTTCAATTGCTTATTCTCTCTTATTTGAAAATTTTATTGATATTAACAATATTTACATATGCCTAACTCAGGTAAACTTAGGCCAGATATATTACCCATGCACTGCCTTGCGGACTGATGTGAGGGGAATATAGAGCGTGGCGAGTGAACACACAAGTGTGAACACTTACTGACTATAGGCATTATTAAAAAGAATTTTTATATACATACACCTAACTCGGATAAACTGAGGCCAGATATACCGATCGTGCACTGCCTTTTGGGCTTACGTGAGAAGGGTATAGAGCATGGTGAGTGAACACACGAGTGTGAACACATGACTCTAGGTGTTAAAAATATATATACATATATACAACTGTTTTTTTAGTATTTTTTTTTAGAAAGAGAGAATTTTGAAAAATTATCTTAGCACCATTTAACTTAGAAGATAAAAATGTTATATCCTTTACTTTAAATTTACCACTTTTTTTAAATAAAGATTTTCAATTAGAACATACTTCATAATTAACACATATGAACCTTCCTATATACTAGTTAAACCATTGTTATTTGTAATCAAACTTCATTTTATTTTTGTTAAGACAATAAATTTTCAAAAATTTCAATTTGTTGACCAAAACTTATACTTATCCCATTGTGTTTCTTCAAAAATAAATCAAAATGCTAAAAAGAAAATGTTTTTGAGATTTAGAAATTTTGAGATTTTTTTTTGTTAAAAGAAAATGAAAATTCAAAAATGCCATGAAACTTAACAATGAAATTGATACTCCCCCCATACCTAATTTTGACTGTGTCCCCATAGTCAATGCATGATATAATGAGTGTAACGGGGAAAACTATGTACATATTTACAAAAGAGGGTTAACATTCTTACTAGACGTAGCTTGGCTCATGAAGAATCATGAGCTCCTCCTCTTGGTTATTTGGAAATTCCAAGAAAGGTTTCAAACGATGACCGGTGACTTTGAAAATCGATCCATCCCTGGGGTTTTCTATTTCTATGGCACCATGTGGAAAAACAGTTCATATCACAAATGGTCTGGTCCATCTTGATTTAAGTTTCCCAGGGAATAAATGAAATCTTGAGTATGGATCGTCCCAATAGAAATATTTCACTTGGGGCATGAATTTGCATTTGTCCTGTTTGGACCAAGATGAGGGAGTTTCTTTAGTGACTAAGTAGTTCACTATATCAGCGTACCATGGATCGATAGAAATTGAAAGAAGTTGTTCATCTGGGAAGTTTTCATTGATTGGAAAAGAAGATGGTGCGTTCGGAAGACGAGACAAGTGATCGGCTATGACGTTATCAGATCCTTCTTTGCCTTTAATTGTGAGGTCAAATTCTTGAAGTAAAAGGATCCAACGATTCAAATGGGATTTAGCATCCTTTTTAGCGAAGAGATATCGAAGCGCAGAGTGGTCCGTGTACACAGTAATGTGTGAACCTATCAAGTAAGGTCGAAATTTTCGAGCGCAAAAACGACAGTTAGAAGCTCTTTTTCAGTTGTTGTGTAGTTGAGTTGAGCGGCGTTCAAAGTCATACTCGCGTAGTAGATAACGTGAAGGATCTTGTTGATGCATTGTCCTCAGACAGCACCAACCGCAAAGTTAGAAGCGTCACACATTATTTCGAAAGGAAGATCCCAATTGGGTGCGCAAATGATTGGAGCAGAAATGAGTTCCTTCTTAAGACATTCGAAAGAAGAGATACAAGCAGAGTTAAAATCGAAAGGAACGTCTTTTTCGAGGAGAGTCGTCAAGGGACGAGCGATTTTGCTAAAGTCTTTCACAAAGCGTCGGTAAAAGTCAACGTGTCCTAGAAATGGTCGAATGCCCTTAATAGATTTGGGATTGGGTAGATTTGCAATTACGTCAACTTTCGCTTTATCTACCTCAATGCCTTTATTTGAGATGATATGTCCAAGGACTAGGTCTTGTTTGACCATAAAGTGGCATTTTCCCCAATTCAAAGTCAAATGTTTTTCTTTACATCGATTTAGAACCAACTCGAGATGATGTAAACAATCGGAAAAAGAATCACCAAAGATTGAGAAATCGTTCATAAAAAACTCTAGAAAGCGTTTAATCATGTCAGAGAAGATTCCAACCATGCATCGTTGGAAAGTAGCAGGAGCGTTACAAAGTCTGAATGGCATTCATCGATAAGCAAAGGTATCGAATGGGCATGTGAAAGTCGTTTTCTCTTGATCTTCTGCAGTGATTGGAATTTGGTTATAGCCGGAATAACCATCAAGGAAGCAGTAGAATTCGTGACCGGCTAAACGTTCGAGCATTTGGTCAATGAAAGGAAGAGGGAAGTGATCATTACATGTTGCGGCATTTAGTTTTCGATTGGCAATGCAAACACGCCAACCCGTTTGAGTATAAGTTGGAATAATTTCGTTTGAATCGTTCTTCATAACGGTTAGCCTAGACTTTTTCAGTACAACATGAATTTGGGCTAACCCATGAACTATCGGAGATTGGGTAAATTATTCCGTTGTCGAGAAGTTTAAGAATTTCTTCATGCATCGTATCTTTCATTTTTGGATTAAGCCTTCATTGTGCGTCACGAACAGGCTTGGCATCGTCGATTAAATGGATGCGATGTTGAACTATAGCAGAGCTAATTCCCTTAATATCGGAGATCGACCATCCAATCGCTTCCTTGTTTTTCTACAAGATTGAAAGTAAAGAAGTTTCTTGATTGAGAGAGAGAGTCGCAGAAATTATGACAGGAAATGTTTCGTTATCACCTAAGTATGCGTACTTAAGGTGATCGGGAAGTGGTTTGAGGTCCAACTTCGGGAGTTGCTCGATTAAAGAATTGGGTTGAGATTCGGACTCAACTGGAAGCGATTCAAAGGGAAGAGTGTATTCAATTTCGTTGGGAATTTTGTGAAACAATTTTTCATACTCGTCCTCGCGTTCATCGTTAAGATCAAGTGTCTTGTTTTTGAAGTTTTTGTGAATGGCACTAACTTCCAACATTTGGTCATGAGGTTCATTTGATTGGCTTTCAAGATTAAAAATGTTGAGATCCAAAGTCATGTTTCCAAAAGAGATTTTCATTGAACCTTTACGACAATTGATTAAGGCATTTGAGGTGGCTAAGAATGGTCGGCCTAAAATCAATGGAATTTGACTCGTGGGATTTCTCATGGGTTGTGTTTCGAGAACGATAAAATCAACAGGGAATATGAATTGCCCTACTCGAATAAGCATGTCCTCGATTTCTCCCACGGGCTTCTTAATGGAACGATTGGCGAACTGAAGTGTAACTTTTGTGGGTTTGAGCTCACCTAAGCCTAATTGTTTGTACAAGGAGTATGGAATCAAGTTGACACTCGCGCCTAAGTCTATCAAACATTTGTTAATCGTCTTGTCTCCAATTGTACAAGAAATCGTAGGGCAGCCAGGATCTTTGTATTTTACGGGCATGGATTGGGACAAGACTTCACTCAAACTGGCGGCTAAGAAGACTTTTTTGGGCACTTGAGTGTGTCGCTTTTGGTGCACAAGTCCTTAAGATATTTCACGTAAGTTTGGACTTGTTGAACGATGTCAAGAAGCGGAATGTTAACTTTGACTTGTTTAAAAATTTCCAACATCTTTTCCATTTGGTCCAAGTGTTTCTTTGGTCGAAGACGATGTGGAAATGGAACACGATACTCGGTAGGCGGGTTTACTCGAGTAGAAGAAGAAGAATTTTGATTGGCATTCAATTCAACGTTTAGCTCCACGTTCTGTTCAGATTCGTTCATTGTTTAGAAGTGTCGAGGTTTTCGGTAAATCGTTTGGGTTAACGACTTGATTATCGATTTGTTTACCGAAACGTAAAGTTGTGATAGCATTCAACTAGGTGACGTTGCTATCTTGAACAACATGGGCTTGATTTGAATTTGCGTTTTGATTTCTGGGATTTGGAAGGGGCTGGCTTGGGAATGTTCCTCGTTCGCGTTCACTTACGGACGTGGCTAATTGACTCATTTGCATTTCAAGTTTTGCAATCGATTGGTTTGTGTTTTGCATATATGAGGTCAATAAATTTTGCAAATTGTTGTTTGTGAAGGCTTTGAGTAGTTGCTTTAGCCAATGTTTCAAGAGTTTTCTCAAGTGAACTTAAACGTTTATCTTCTTAGGGAGGATGAGCAGAATTTGGTTGAAAATTTGATTGTTGCGGTTGATTATGAGACAGACCCGCAAAGTTTGGTTGAAAATTATTAGGCTGAAAGGGAGGATTCGAAGCATTATTTGGGAATGGTTGAAAATTGGGACGAATTGTATTCGTGTTGGGATTATTTTGGTTCCACGCAAAATTCAGATGATTTCTCCAACCAGGGTTGTACGTTGGAGAAAACGGGTCGTTTTTGGCATTAATGAAAGCATTGATTTGTTCGACAGAATTGGGGCATTGATCGGCTATATGATTAGGATCGTTGCATTTATAACACATCGGTTGGGAAGCTTGGTTCATTTGATTCGATGAGAAAACGTTATCGAATTTTTTAATCATTGCGTCGATCTTAGCTTCTAAAGCAAAAGAAGATCCTATCGGGTGTGCACTCGATCGTGAGTAAATTGATTTTTCGTTCGAACGTTCCCATTGGGATGATTTTTTGGTGAGGTTTTCAAGAAATTGCCAAGCATCGTCGTGATGTTGGGCAAAAAAGTTGCCTTGGCATTGATTCGAGCATGGTTCGTGAGCTGTTTTCGAGTCCATCGTATAAGATTTGGCAAATCGTCCATTTTTCAAAGTTATGGTGTGGACATTTTATCAAAAGCTCTTTGAATCTTTCAAAATATTTTCCGAATGGTTCTCCCTTGAATTGATGAAAATTTACAATTTCGTTTCAGATTCTACTCGTTTTTTCCAAGGGGTAGAACTTTTTTAAGAAAGCTTTTACAAATTCTTCCCAAGTTTTAATCGAGTTTGATGGTAAGCTGTACAACCATTTTTCAGCGTAATCCATAAGAGCGAATGGGATTAATCGATGTTTGATTCCATCATCGGAAATTTGTTGGAGTTTTATGGTAAGCTTTTTCGAATTTCGTCAAAAAGATGTAGGGGTCATCGTGTTCAAAATTGCCAAATTTTGGAAGCGTGGCAATATGGTTTGAGTGAATTTCGAAATGGTTACCTGTAGGGGCGGGTAACATGATGCAAGATGGAATAGAAACTCTATTGAGAAAGATTCTATCCATAAGAGTTCGAGGGGCGTTCTCATTCGCCATTTCGGGAGGATCATATGTTCGAGTTAAACGATTAGTTATTGAGTCGCGAGTCCAACGATTTGTTGTTGTGTCACGAGTCCAAGTATTCATGCACAAGTGAAATTCGAAAAGAGAAAGAAGTTAAAATCAAGTTTAGAGAATGAAACAAGATTTGGAAAATGAAGTGAAAAATTGTTTTTGTTTTTTTTACAAGGAAGAAAACTATTTACCAAGTGAAATTTATTTTCAAAAGAGAAGTTTGATTTTTGTTTTGTTTTTGGCTTTTCAAATTTTTATATGTTTTTTTTTTGAATTTTAAATTTTTTTTTTGAAAAGATTTTATATGTTTTTTTGAATTTTTGTTTTTGATTGAAAATTTTCAAAGGAAAAGATTTAAAAGGATTTTTTTGGATTAAAAACTAAGTTAAGAAAAATTTACAATTTTTTTTTGGATTTTTGATTTTTTTTAAAAAAAATAATATGCATGAACTAATGCAACTAAATGAATGCAAATGACTTAATTACAATTTTTTGTCCTTAGTAGCTCCTAACCCAAAATTGTATAATCACACTTTGTCTTAAATCAACAAAAATATTTCTCAACCAGGTAACGGGCAGGGGTTATCGGTGCACCACGAATCACCATAGCAATGCAACCGAAGGTTTAAATGGTTATTACTCTGTCGTAGCCTAGACACCAAGAAATAAAATCGTTCAAAGAAAACAATTATGAAGATACAATTAAACCCTAGATGAGCTCACGACACTCTTAAGTCGAATGTCTAACCTTTATAATTAGTCAAATTCTACAGTGAAATGCGATTTGTGGGCTAAGGAAAGGGTGATGAAATCCCTCACCTTATGTGAAATGGGGTATTGCCCTTAGAAAATAAAACAAGATGAGATGAATGTAAAACAAAAATTAAACGTGAATTTACAATGCAACTAAAATGAAGTTTGTTTTTGGATTTTGGATTTTGAAATTTTTTTTATATAAATGAAAATGCAAGCAACCAACAATGCAATTCAAATAAAAACAAGGATGAAAGCACGGTACCAGAGCGTGCAGATTATTAGCAATATTTTTCAACGGCGATTTTTTTTTGGCAAGCGTTTTCTTCTCTTTATCTGCTTTGACAACCTGAAAAGAAATTGAACAAGATATATATATATATACACAAGTTTTTTTAAAAAAAAAGGATGAAACAAAAACAAAACTAAAAACCAATTACACAAAACAAATTGGGAAAAAAAATTTTACTAGTAAGGATGGACTAAAAAAAAGGTAAAACAACACAAAAGAAAACTAAGTCAAAAAAAGTATATATATATATATATATATATTTGGATGGACTTAAAAATATGAAAACAAAACAATTTAAGGAAAAGCAAACAAACAAAAAGAAGTATTGTTGTACTCGGCCTTTCAAATATAAATCTACCCGGCCCAAGTTGGTCGATTAAAAATCAACAAAGAAAGTTTTTTTTAATAAAATGTAAACCGCGCTCTCTTCTCTCTTCTCTTTTTTTTCAATTGTATAAACACAGACAACATCGCTTCGAATTCTCGAATCAAATTCTCAATTTCAGTGTCTGAAATCAATTAAAAATCTTTCACAGCCAGAGATAGTTCGAATTTGGTTAATTTGAGGTTGGTTCGATTGGGTTGTTCGACTTGGAGTTGCGAAGTCCGAGGCTGAGATTTTATTAAGAGGTTGTTCGTGGTTGTGGAATTGGAGAGGGCAAGAGTCTCGATTGAAGGCGTGTGCTTCAGGAAATTCTTGGTCGAATTGGTTTCGGTTGTCGAGGAGATGGTTGTGGCCAGTCGATGAGGCACTGAAGTGGATAAGGAATGATGGATGGGTAGTTGTAGAATGTGATTTAGTGCGATGGGTTAATGGTGATGGTGATGACTGTGCACTATTGGCAGAGGAGATGCGACAGGTATGTGATATGCTGTATGGTTTGAGTACGGTAGTGAAGGGAAGTCAGGGAGGAAAGGAAGTATATGCAATGGTGTAGAACGAGTTGTCGGAATTTTTTTTTCTTTTGGTATTGTACGGCAGGGGTAATCGGAGAATATGATGGAGGGTTGTATGGTACTAGGGAAGGGGAATGTGTTGAAGGCTGAGGCGGTAGAAGTTTGTTGGTCAGAGGTGTGTATGTTTGAGTGATGGATTGTGAAGTGTTGTTAAAGAATGTTGAAGACTTGTGGTTGATCATGCAGCAAGCAGTTTCAAGTTTTTGAAAATGTGATATGGAATGTACAGGCAGTTTTGATATGTGAGTGTGTTGTGATGTTTGGAGGCCTTGTCATGTGGGATGATTGTTTGTTGAGGCAGTATTGAGTGGTAATGAGGTTGCTATTGATGAACTGTTGCACTGTGCTGTAGGGGAATGTGAGGGTGGAACTGCTGCAATGGGGAGTTGTGACTGTGGTATTTACCGGAGGAGTTGCATGGTGTAGTTGCAGTGGAAGTGTTGGGATATTTGTTTGAGGAAGAAAAAGTTAGTGATTCAGGTGGCAGTATTTGGGAGTGTTGAAATTTGAATATGCAGATGTATGTTTCAGGGTGGTGGCTGTAGAAGTATGGTGGAATGCAGTAAGTATGAATGGTGAAAAGTGATGTAGGCGCAAGTTTGGACAGAGGGGTGGTGGTAGAATGTGTGGTAGTTGTGGAAATTGTAAGTGAGCAGTTTAAGTTGTGAGTTTTGATGGTGGTAGAACAGCAGTGGCACAGGCAAGCTGATGGGTAAAGGTGATGAAGTTTGTTTGGTGGATGTAGTGTGGTTGTGGGTAGTTTTAGAGGGGAGTGATGGAGTAGAGAAGAGGGGCAGAGCTGTGAGATGATTAGAAATGTTGTGGAGCTGCTGTGAGTACAAGGCAGCAAGCAAGTAGGGTATTATGCAGTTGTGAAGCAGAGTATTGTTGTTAGAGGAAGAAAATTGGTTGAAGGAGAAGGGGTTGTTACATGGGATGGTGAATGTAAACAAAGATGCAATAGAGATGCAAAGAACCTGTGCACAGTTTGCAAAAAAAATTTCTTTTTGTAAATGTAAACAAAGAAAAGAAAATGTAAATGTAAGAAATGGAAATGAAATGAATTTTTTTTTCTTTTTTTTCAAATGGAATTGTATATATATATATTTTAATAGCAATGCAAATGCAAATGAACAAAGCAACTAGAAAACAACAATCACACAAACAAATGCAAGCTACAAACACATAATTTTTTTAATTGCAAACTAACACACAAAATAAAACACACAAAAATTAAACAAAAATAATTTGAAGAATAGAAATCAAAAATCAAAACTATTCCCCAACAACGGCGCCAAAAACTTGTTTAACGACAATTTTTCTATCGGATTAGAAAATTGCCGAAAAATTTCGAATTAAATTACCGCAAGCGCACGGCGTACAATTTTAGTACGTGGCAAGTACGGGTCGATCCGCAGGGAATTGTTTTAGATTTTAAAAATCAATTCAATCAAATTAGACCAAAGTGAGGGGAAATTGTTAACTACAAAAATGAAGCTAAAACTAGAATTAAAATGTGATTTAAAAACTAGTAGACTAGAGAACAATTTAGAGGCAAATCCACTCTCATATTTTTGTAAATCAACTAACAAATAATTTATGATATATAGTTATGAAATAAAGTGAAATAATTATTGCATTTATCATAAGTATGTTTTGTTTATGTTATTAATTAACATAACTCAAACCATCAAACTATAATACAATAATTATACCACTTATAAATTCTCATGAAAATGAAGCCAAAGCAAAACCTATTTTAAGTATGATCTATTTACTATTGTAATTAGTAAGATAGATCATCAAATTTTGTTTTTACTTTCTTTTCCAAATCAAAAATCCATTAGCAAATGATGATGTAAATTGTATTTATGTTGAATAAGAATAGCTCATTTGCATAATCAATATAAGCTATCAAACCCACTTGTATAAACTTACATCAAAATTCACTTTCATGAATCACAAGCTAAAGAGATCATAAATCATAAAAATGCTGAAATTACATAAAGTTAGAGAGCTTCATTACCCCTAAATTTAAGGGGTTTAGCTACTCATTTGTGTTATCATATCAACACATGTAATTTTCAACATTAAAAGCAAAAGAAATAGAAACTAAACAAAGGAGGAAATGAGATTAACTATTAAGCTACTTGCATAAAAGAAATAAAATAAAACTACACTACTTGCATGAATGTAAATCTAATCTACTAACAAAGGAAAGAAGAGAGCATAGAAGTAAAAATGAACATAAAAGTAAATGAACACAAGTAGAAAAGAGAAGAGAAAGAGGCTAGGATGCCATTTTTATTTCATTCAACATAGAGCTTACAACTTTCATTTTAATTTCCTAACTAATTTCAAAGAGTAGAAGATATTTACTTGTAGATAAGAGGGCTATTTATACATACATAAAACCCTAATTCCATTTTTAGGATGCTTCCCAAAATGCCCTTTAGGAAGTGTGACCACCAAGTAACCATTAGCCACTAATTGATCCATCATTAAATGTGGATGAAGCTTTAACCTCCACTTAGTTGTCCATTAGCTTCTAATTGCAGATTTAGGTAAGTGGGTGGGGTCCTCCATGATCATGGTCTTGAATTATTTCCCTCTTCTTTCCTTTGTATTTATTTGTGCATGCATGTATCTTCATAAAATCCTCTTCCATATGCATCCAAATTCCTATAAAAATCATAAAAAATGTCCAAGTAAAAATTCTCAAATTGACACATGTACGAAAATGACCATTTTGCGCCTGAATGAAGATGAATATATGATGATTTGAAAATAATTGAATCATAGTTTTAAACATGTTAAAATGCCCAAATATGGCTTTTATTTAAATAAAAATAGATAAAATATGGATCTAAATATATGCACATTTACGTGTACATCAAATAGCAACCTAATTACCTAAGCCCGTTTATACCTAACTATGCTTAAGTGCATAGGGTTTTCGTCATTCTTTTCAAAGACGGTTAACTCAATTTTCTTTTCTAATGAAGTGTTCAACTTCATCATGGAAATATTCCAGCCATACCTTTAAATAAATATGAGTCTTTATGACTACCACCAATATGAGAATAGGGTTTCTACTATAATTGGGAAATCCAACTTTAATTTATAAAGTCCTCCTTATGCTGTCAATATCACATTCCTATTATAGGGGTCTCATGGTACTAATCTTCTTCACTCACCCTTAAGTCCATAATTTACTTGCTACTGCTATTTGGTATATAAACCCTCTACTAGCCTTTCTTTATGGGGTAAATTCCAATAAATGTGAAAGGTTATTTTTCACCCCAACTATTATAACCTTAGGCCAACAACTACCTTATGAGTCAAAATATATAGGTTGTTGTGTATTAATACACTTATCACAAAATTATAGTTACACTCCCCTAGTCGGGTTAGGCTCATCTTGTCTCCTTTCTTTAGATACCGATGGAACCATATGGATGTTCACGTTCAAAATCTTAACTGCCTTTCTAGAGCCATTCCTCTAGAACTTGTACTCATTCTCACTATCTATGATTGGAATTAGTTTCACCTTTATCAAAAATAGTACTTGGTAAGAATACTTGATACCATTCTTTCTTGTTATACTTTTATATTTATGTAAAACCTTTGAAACCTTTTTTCTATACATATATGTATATCTTTCAAATGTCCATTTTGAAAAACCTTTTGAAAATCGATTTTTTTACTTTTCAAGTATGTTATCTCAATACGTACCTAAATCCTAGGGAGACTTAAAACTAAGCTTCAATATCAAATCTAACAACCCGCACTTTCTGATACATCAATCCAAAGCCTAGTGTGTGTAACGACCCGGAATTTTATCACTTTAATTTGTGAATATTTAATTTATTCTAAATATTCGAATAATGGTTTGATAATCAATTAACCCTCTTTTAATTAATAACTAGTTATGGAAAATTCATTTTTTGGATTTTGTTTACATAAATTGGTAGTTCGATGAAAAACAGAAAATGCGACCGAAACTCGTTTTTGGATTTTCAACTTTTTATCGAACGACAAGTTATAGGAAATTGTAATATCTCTGTATATACCTTAATTGACATTTAAAATTATAAGGCATCTTATTTTGGAAAAGTATAAATAAGTAAAATTATAATAATAATTAATAAAACATATATTTAAATTTAAGATTTGAAATTTTAACAGGATAAGATGGATGTGTATTTTGAATGAAGGCTTGAGTGTGGAAACCAACTTAAGTACATGGGATTAGCCTAATATCCTCCATATTATCAAAAAAGGAAATGTAACACCTTATTTAGCTCCATGTTTTCAAAGTCTTGGTACTTTTGATGGTTTAGGATGTGATAAGAAGTTTGAAAAATTGAATTAAGAGTAAATTTGACTTTTGCCTTATTTTATTATATATATATATATATATATATTTCTTTTCCATCATACTTCTCATTCTTACTTCATCTCTTAATCCTATTTTTCCATTCTCTTTACCTTTTGAAAATTAAAATTAAAATCTCATCTTTAGTTCAAAAATCCTAATTTGCCTCAAGATCAAAGTTTTAAAGCACTTCAAACTATGTGGAAGGTGAGAACACTAAATTTTAATCTTTGTTTAGTATTTGGATGAAAATATAAATGTTGTGAATTTATTAGTAATTATTATTTGATTTGAAACATGTATACGATATTATTTAAATCCATAAACTTGTTGTGCTTTGCTTTGAAATAGTAAGTATGTTACTGGAAATGAACTTACACATACACAGACACACCCTACTTAAGCAGAGATTTCTTTTCTCCTTTCTTCTTTTTCTTGCTCTGTTGATGGAAGTAAACACCCAACTTAAGTTCAAAAATCATTATCTTCCAATCCGTAGTGAGTTAGAAAAAGTGATCAACTGAAAAGTTGATCGTTATAGTCTCTAATATTTTATAAAATTGATCGTTGGAGTTTTCCTCGGGTACAGTGGTCGGCCTAGTTCGATAATAGTAAACGAGAAAGTTTTGCTATAAATTTCAAAAATCAAATTATGTCGACCCGCTTAAATTAGACGACGTTGTCAGTTCCGTTGGCTTCACAAGGGGATGTAGTATCTTTGGTGAAGTTTCAATGGGATTTGGTGAGGGTCATCATTCGTGACCGCAAACTAGGGTTACATCTAGTCGGAGCTAGTGGTCGCGATAGTTTCGGGGTCATGTGGGTTGACCGTCTCTTGGGGAGACGAGTCCGTGGAAGAGTTTTGGTGAGGTCCGATCTTCATATGGAGATCGCATCATTTTCCTGTAGCTTGTTCAGTTGGGGGGTCACGACAAGCTAAGCTGGTGCAAGAGTAGTTTTGGTATGTCCGGTAAGTCGAGTTTGCGAAGTGCGATTTGTTAAAGGATAAGGCGTTCGATTTTATAGAGCTTAGCTCCATATCCTTGTGTGTACATGCACGAGATGGTTGTGCACTTTACTGGAATGAAGAGGAAGATTGGGGAAGAAGAAGGGCAGGGGTGGGTTTGGTTTGCAAAATGGGCACAACCTGTTTGAGTGTGGTGAGGAAAGTTATTTGGTTTGAAAAATTATATAACTATATAATAACTTTAGAAATTCATAACTCATTCATTTAAAACTCGATTAACCCATGGATTTTTGCGTTGGATTCGTATTGACGAGTACAATATTGTAGTGTAACTTGTTGATAGATTTGGTGATGCATAAATTTATGATTTAATAATAAGAATTTAATTTAAATAAGTTATTTTAAATAATTACGTCGTTCAATTAACTATACCTTATTAGTGACATCTATTTGGCAAAATAAAAACATCATCCGGTTAAATTAAGTTGAATAGATTATTTTAGACATCTATTTAGAAGAATAAACACTGTTCTGCTATAATTAAATTGAATAGTTTATTGATTACATCTGTTTAGCAGAATAAATCCTCGTTCTGCTATTATATTCATTTGGACACTTATTCTTATGCCAGTTAATTAATATATGGATTAATTAATATCAGATAAGTGATGTGTTAAATATTGATGGTTAATTATATACATATATAGTGCTTATGTAAATTCCAGTTAGGTGACTTAATAAAAAGGTCAAATTGAATTAAATGGTTGCTTGTTTTAAGTACCATTGGGGTCGCTAAGCCTCGGTCTAAATAACATTTAAAGTTTCCAAGTTATTTTATTTAAGATATTCAAAGATAATTAATTATTCTATTAAGTTTTTTTTAAATACAATTAATTATTTTATTAACGATGTTTTTAAAGGTATTAATTTATTTTATTAACAGTGTTTTAAAGTTAATTTATTTTATTAATAATCTTTTTAAAAAAGATAATTAATTGTAATTTAAAGTAAATAAATTTTTTATTGATGATGTTTAATGGTAATTAGTTAATTTAGTGAAAGTGTTTATAAATAAATAATTGTTTATAAAAAGGATCTTACTTTTTGATTAATATTTTATAAAGGAGATTTATAAATAATATTTTATTTAAGTGATTTGTATAAAGGATTTTTATAAAGATTTTATTTAAAGGGTTTTGTAAAGGAATTTTATAAAAATGATTTATAGGAAGGGCATGTAAATATGGAATGAATTTTTAAAAAGGGAATTTTATAAAAGGGAACAAGATTAGACTATAATATATAATCCTTCTTAATTATGGTGGTATGAAAATAATCTTTCCGTACTTAACACCAAAGGATAAAGGATTTGGGTTAAGCAAGCAATGTTTTAAATGGCATTTTTTGACCACTTAATATGATTTGAAATAGAAAATCTTTCTTAACTACTTTGTGAATATACTTATACCGGTGAGATAAGTATATGAATATTTTGGTAAATAATGAAAGAGAATTAACTAATGAAAGATTAATTAAATAAGGAATAGTGGTTTCCATGGGAAATTAAGTCTGTGATTGATTGTGTGTTATTTGATAGTTAAATAACTGATTATCAAAAATCTGGACCAAATATAACTCTGGAGATATCTAAGAGAAAAATGTGGGTTATATGGCACATTCATCTTTGATGATGCTATATTGTGCGTATAAATCTCGTTCTGTTCTCCTAAGACAAATTGTGGGGAGATTCGTCCACTGAATAGTTAGGCGGTGATCCCCATTCCTATGTATTGTCTGTATATTTCTAAAAGAACCAAAGTTGAGTTAACCGGAAACTATCAAATGTTGGTTCGAAGAGACCGAAATCAGAAAAGTATAAATTATCTGAAAAGCACTTCGATCCGACTCAAGCATCGTATTGAAGTCGTCTTAAAGATGATGAATCAAAGACGGAGTTCTTTGAAGTGCAAGGGCTACTTGCTACTAATCCTGAGGGTGATTCCAAAATGAATATGGTAGAAGTAGCGCCTTCGGTTTGTTCATATCCTTAACAACTTGCATGAATGAATGCTAGCATTGCATTGGTGCCTGGAAGGCAGTGTTAGAATTCCAAGCGGGGATTGCTAAGAAAGGAAAAAGGTAATCCTGACCTCACAAGTCTCATCAACCCAGTACTGACTAAAACAAGGGATATGCAACAGAGCTATGTGATTCGCTACCATTAAGAGCAGTCATTCCTCAATCTCAAATCGATATTTATAGATTTGATATGCGCATAAGGGTGGAGCCATGGCTGGTGCACATTGTTTTGGAGCCTTTTTCCTAGGGAATGATGTAATCTGACCTACCATGTTAAAGGGGCAACCACTCTTTGTTGGCCGGGGGTCAATGTGTGGCCTCCGGTACATTTTTCTAGAGGTGTACTATAGCAGGCGGTACCCCAGTAGCCCAATCATTAATGGAATTCAAAACTCCAGTACGTGCCTTTACGGACTTAGTTGTGCCAACTATGCTGAAATGTGAGATGCAAGCATTTCAGCTATTTTATATATTTATTTTCTCCTTAGACATTATTATAGTATTAATGGATTTTCTAATAAAATGTTTTGGTTGTCGAAAGGTAAAAACCCGTCCGTGTTTATGTGCGGCATGACCTTACATGATACCTTTATTTTCAAAAGTTTGATAACATTAAGTAATCTATTTGATTGTGTTTCTCATGCTGGTTTTACCAGACTGACCCATGTGTTGTTTTTTCAATAATGCTCGTGTTAGCCCGAGCATATTTTCCAGATTTAGCAGGACACTTTGGAGCTTTCAGGAGATGAGCGAAATGCCTCCATGATGTACTTTTGTATTTTCTGTTATCTTCTACTATTTGTTCTTGTTGTAGTTATATGCAATTGTAAGGACAGGCTGTCATAATTATCCAGGGCTGATGATAGGATAATTGTACTATGAGTGATGTATATTAAAGTTTTCAGTTTTCTTTTGTGTCAACCCAAAAAAGGGATCAAAACCCGGAAATTGGATGAAAGCACCAGTTCAGATAAAATTTAAAAAAAGTAGAGAATAGACAAGAACACACAGAAATTTTTATAGTGGTTTGGCGTAATCTCCAACCTACGTCCACTTTAATTAAGTTTTATTATTAGTTTCTAGTTGTTATCTCTTTGGATTACAGCTAGTTTTTCCCTAGATCTAAGTTACAATAAATTTGAATAAATGTGAAAAATATAAGAAGCGAAGAAGGTGTTGGTGAAGTTCCAAGTCCAAAGTGTTAATGGAGATTCAATAGAGAGAAGATCCCTTTCTGGTAGTAGGTAGGTTGGTATTTATAGAGGAATTGGGTAGCATAAAGTCAGAGGCCCAATAACAATGAAGTATAGGAGATAGCGCTAAGTCATGCCAGAAGACCCAAGCCGACCCGAGTCAAATTCTAAACTCGGTGCCAAGTTAAGGTCCTTAACTCGGGGCCGAGTTTACTTGCTTGGCTCAATCATGGAGAAATTTTCCCAAGTCCTTCTTTTGCCTTTTTTAAGTGATCCTGCCAAATTTCAAGTCATTTCGATTCCGTTTCAATCTTCTACGTCCTGTTGAAGATGCTTTAGTGTTAACTCGGTACCAACTCAAATCCTTAACTCAGTACCAACTCAAATCCTTAACTCATAAAAATCCTTAACTCGTCAAAATCCTTAACTTGTCGAAATTCTTAACTCATCGAAGTCCTTAACTCGAAGGGTTGACTTAAGGCCTTAATTCGGGAGGTTGACTTAAGTCCTTAACTCGGGGGTGAGTTAAGGACTTAGCCAATTTTTCAACCAAACTTCCCAAGCTCAATTCTCTAGTCTTTCTCGGGGTGTTTCCAAGTCGATGAATCATTATGCCTTTGCTTTGACCTTCTAAGTCCAGTTAGAATCTGTTTTGCTATAAACTGAGTTAACATTTGCCCCTAAAGTATGTCTTTTGAATGTAAGGTGTGCTTTGCTCAAGAACAAGTTCCAGTAATTAGTCTTTGATGGTTGATCTCTTCGGCTATTTCAATCTTGTGAATCGCCCAATTCCATCGGATTCTCTTTCCAATATTCGATCATTCCAAACCTGTTATAGCCTAAGACTCTAGATTCTGCCTAAGTATAGTTTATATATCACAATAATTCTGATTTCTTTCGGAGTTATTAAATCACATATCTCTTATTACATCTTATTCCTAAAATCGTCCCGTGTACATCCAGTATTTATCAATTTTATCCTAATTACAAGGTGTTCAAATCCTTTTATCGAGTCCATTTCCGTTATAGGGTTTGATCTCTCCGGATCATCTTTCATTTAATTGAACGTGTGATCTTTCCAGATCATTTTTCATTTAAGTTAAGAGAATGATCTCTCCAGATCGTTTAATGTTTAATTTAAGAGGGTCGATCTCTTTAGATCGTTTAGCGTTCCAATCTAGAGTTTCAATTTCTTCGGATCCTTGCTGAGTCTATTCGCTCTTTGGCAAAGGGACTCAACGACCAAGCAAGCCCATTCGCTCACTCTCCGGTGAGGGGACTTACTTCTTACACTCTGGCCTGCCTCTCCTGGCAATAGCTCTATAGCGACCAATGAAGCCCATCCTTTTCAATCTCCAGTGACACAGCTCACTCCTTACACTCCGGCCCCATCTCTCCAGATGGTAGCTCTAAGGCGATCCAAATCCATACAAACTCATCCGCTTGCTCTCCGGCAAAGGGACTTGAACCTTGCACACTCCAGTCTCGTCTCTCTAAACGAGACATAAAGCAATAAATATCAGTCATCATGTTCTCATGGATTTTTCAAAATTCAAAAAATCAAAGTTAAGCAAACAAGCAGAAATCTTAAGCATTCATCTCAGACAGCCGACTCAGAGCTTGCCTAGAGACCAGTCTAGGTCCTATATACGTGTAAGCGGTCCGAGGTTATTATTATCCTAAGAAGTCAGCCCAAACATCCGACTTAGAGCGTGACTAGGGACCAATGTAGGTTTTATGCAGGTCTACATGGTCTGGAGTTATCATTGTCCTAAATAGTCATCTCAGGCATTTGACTCTGAGCGTGCCTAGGGATCGTTCCGGATTCCGTACACGTGTAAGAGGCCTGAGGTTATATTGCATCATTTATTCAAAGTCAGGACAAAGGAATCGAACATGACCCCATTCAACCCTGATCATGGGGTTGTCATCCAATGGAAGTCTCTGATCCATAACTACATTCTGCCCCCTTGTTCCAATGGTGGGCTTCTGATTTCAGCTCCTACTATCATGTATTTGTATTTCGATTTGCCTCTTTGGCTCCAACATCACCCATTCCAAGCATTAAAGCTCATCCTAGATCCAAACCGATCGTGCCCCCGAGTTATGGGGGCACTATTTAAGTTCATTTTACTCTACTAGATGCTATTGCATTAGTTCTTGATCTTTTGTTATGAGTTTCAGCCGCTCCAGCTACTTCTTGTTGTCCAATCCTTCGGAAAAATCCATCTAGCAGTTCATGTTTTCTAGCCATTAATCCATTTTACATCACCTTCATCATTTTCTCCATCTCCTCTCTGGTGACATAGACGGATTGATAAGGATTTGAAGACACATCTTGACTACCCCTAGGCTATGGTTGACTTCCTCCAGCCTTAGATCTAGTATTTGACCTCTTCATCTTCTCCAAATCTCAAATTCAAGCTTCAAGTCTTCGGATCTAGCTTTGTTCTCAGTGAAAGCATCACAATGTTAACCCAAAAAATAGATCAACATCCAAAAATCAGATGAAAGCGGCACTTTAGATAAAATTAAAACAAAAGGTAGAGAATAAACAAGAACACACAGAAATTTTTATAGTGGTTCGACATAATCTGCGACCTACGTCCACTTTAATCAAGTTTTATTATTGGTTGCTGGTTTTTATCTCTCCGAATTACCACTAGTTTTTCCCTAGATCTAAGTTATAATGAATTTGAATAAGTTTGGAAGCGATAAGAAGTGAAGAAGGTGTTGGTGAAGCTTCAAATCCAAGAGTGTTAATGGAGATTCAACAGAGAGAAGATCCCTTTCTGGTAGTAGGTAGGTTGGTATTTAAAAAGGAATTGGGCAGCATAAAGTCAGAGGCCTATTAGCAATGAAGTCCAGAAGATAGTGCCAAGTCATGCCAGAAGACCCAAGCCAACCCGAGTCAAATCCTAAACTCGGGCTCGAGTTAAGTTCCTTCTTTTACCTTTTCTAAGTGCTCTTGTCAAATTTCAAGTCATTTCGATTCCGTTTCAGACTTCCATGTCCAGTTAAAAATGCTTTAGTGTTAACTTGGTACCACCTCAAATCCTTAACTCGGTACCAACACGACTCCTTAACTCGTTAAAATCCTTAACTCATCGAAACCCTTAACTTGTCAAAATTCTTAACTTGTCGAAGTCCTTAACTCAAGGGGTTGACTTAAGGCCTTAACTCGGGGGTGAGTTAAGGACTTAGCCAACTTTTCAAAAAAAATTCTTGAGCTCAATTCTAGTCTTTCTCATAGTGTTTCCAAGTATGTGAATCATTATGCCTTTGCTTTGACCTTCTAATTCTAGTTGGAATCTGCTTTGCTAAAAAGCGGGTTAACATTTTGTAAAGACCATTTGTATATTATATGTTATTCACCGCGTTTGTGAGATTCTGTTCTGTCTTTTCTTTCTTTCACCCCAACGATCTGTCTTTTTGACACTTGGATGTTCAGCACGTGAATACCGTGGATGTATTAGTGTCAACTTCTAAGGGTTGAAAAGGCGAGTTGTTACATGTGACCTCTCACGTCATGCCGAGAAATGCGGATCGTCGAGGTTTATAAAATATTATAGAGCATATTTATAAGGGTAAGTTCTAAGACGTTCCACACTTATAGATCTCACGGTAGAAGGAATTAAAATATAAGTACTAAGAAATAGACATTTAAGAAAATAGCCTCCAAAATACTTTATTTTCCTTTTACAATGTTTCAGTACAATATATATCTTATAGACTTTTAATGCAGTAAATAACTACATGATGGACAGCAAGAATATGGTAACTCCAACGTGAAGCTCATTTCTCCACGTACTATGCTCAATAAACTACTAACTTATCATCTTATGGTGGATAAAAATGGAAAGGAGGGAGTGGGTTAGACAAAAATCTGATAAATGAGTACAAGCTTAATATGTGATGATCGTATGCAGTTACTTCAATACTACTCTAGATAATATAGGATGTGAAACAAGTGTCCGTGAATTCCCAAGATCTATTACCTAAAGGTTTTTATCTAATGCATTCCTACATCACAATTTATGTAGGCTAATACAATGGATCAAACTAAGGAGCGAATCTCATATCTAACGATCGGCCACCGCTCCTAGAGCTACTCAATGTAACAATGCCACTGGGCTACTAAACATGTAAACACCACCACAACGCTACTAAATATGAAAACAGCACCCTCATGGCTACTAACCATGAAAACACCACCACTAGGCTACTGTAGGACTAAATTCCCACTACTATCACTGCCATTAGGATACTGGGAAGCACTTCCCCTTTCACCATGCCTAGAAAGGAAGAACTCGAGATGTCGACTCATCAGAATGTTTGATCATCTGCTTCGCTTCCACCTCTCGACCATAACATTGGCCTCTTATTGCATGCTCTGAGTCTTCCACTTGAACTGTATCACATGCATAAGAAATCCTGCATACATGGATCTCCCATTGTGCGAGACCACTCCATCAGGTGTCTGTAACAACCCCACCGCGTTGCTTGGATTAGCAAAGAACATTACAAGTAACTTCGTCTGCTAATCCGGAGAATACGGCTTGTTAAGGACGATCGAATGTGAATATATCTTTATACTAACACTGACACGTCATTTATACATTTTCACTTAATATCTGAACTGAATTTGATGTTACAATATTAATAAGTAATAGACATACCGATTTCTCAAAATCAGAACAATATATCATATAAATAACAATCGCAGATCACAACGGAATATATCTCAACTTATACAAACCATGAGTCTACAAAATGAAATACTAGGCTCAATAATATACAAGTTTATAATTCTTTAATCTTAGTTATACATTTAATATATAAAGTCCAAATTTCCTAATGGGATAAACTAAAAGTCCAAATGATTATCTCCTTGCTAGCCCAACCATCCAAGTTCAACGTGTCCTGTAACCAGAAAAGTCTCGGTCTGACCCGAGCAAAATAACATCCGGGTCAGACTATCTCTAAATATCCAATAGGGTGAGAACAAGATATAACACAAGAATAAATAATATATATAGGTAATTCAAATGTCCTAGAAATAACAAATCAAGGATTTAAATTAGAATTCATCACAAGACACATGTTTATACATTTAGGTCACGAACACAAATTAGACACTAAACACTGAATTCTCAAAACAAAGCACAACATCTCTAAGCACACAAATATCAATAATTTAATTTAGAATCCATCACAAGACATAAGAATATATTTAGGTCATGAACACAAATTAGGCACTAAACACTGAATTCCCAAAACAAAGCACAACATCTCTAAGCACACAAATATCAATAATTTAATTTAGAATCCATCACAAGACACAAGAATATATATTTATTTCACTAACACAGAATAGTTACAGAATCCTAATTTCTAGAATCCAAGAGATCTTAATCCAAACCGATCGTAATGATCGTCCAAAACAATCGCAATGATTGTACTCAAAACCCGTGGCAAACAAACAAACAAATCGGTATCACTCGAACCGATCCGATACCAAGGATCGTACTCAAACCGAGAACACTGAATCACAAAATGATCTCAAGGATAGTCCACAACGATCCTGGTGATCGTAGAAACCATGACTTGATAACTCTATATTTATTTAATATTATTATATTATTATGTTTGAAAGAAATACAGGAATAAACTTCATAAGGATCTAACAGCCACTTACCGCACACCAGAAGAGAGTAAACTCTAAAGTGCCAAATACTATCACCTTTAGTAATCACTAGAACTTAACCAATACGTCTCATACCGTATGGTGAAATCCAAGTATTTACTAAAAGCTAGTAAATATCACTTATTACGGACACCACCGGAAAACCTGAACTACTTTCTCTTAAGGATCTAGCAACCACTTGTCGCACACTAGAAGAGAATACAACTCTAAAGTGTTAATTACTTCCCTATAGTGATCACATGAATCTAACCAAAGTATCCTATACTACCCGGTGAAATTCACGTATTCACTAATGGTTAGTAAATTCCACTCAAACATTTTATTCATTGAGTTTATACCATATTCGACGAAGCGTTATACAAAAGCATTTTAAACCAATTGATAACACTAAATCGATTATTAGCACTCCCTATATTATAGAAATAAGGCTCTCAAAACATTTCTTCAATTTGTCACTTATCAAAATATTCTGTTACTTTAGTTAACAATCCATATTAAAAAAACCCTTTTTATATAAGCCCATTAAAATTTTAAAACCATAAACTCATTTCTAAACTCAATTTGGTGTTTAAAACAATGGTTTAAAACAAATTAAGTTTACATTTATTTTACAAAACATATATGGGTGGTTCTAACATAAATCAGGCTAGTATGGTTTGACAAATCATGCTATAAAATAAAGCATGAACATTATGGCTTAGATCCTAAAGTAAGGTGACATGGCCGAAAGAATTTGTGGCAGAAAGGTCCTTGCATTCTAACTTTTAAAACTATGAGGCTATAATTTATAAACATTTGTATAGCTACTAAAAAAATTAGTCTTTAACCTATAAAAATAAAACATGGACAACCCATCCTTATGTCCTTAAAATGTCAGATTATATTCCTCTAAACATGTAAGGTTTTGAAACATATGTATGTTTACTTTAGCCTTTACAATTTTTGTTTTAAAAAATCTATAATTATAAGTATACTATATTTACACTAGCCTAAGGGATAAACACAATGGATACACATGTAAAGTCAAGGCTAATATATCTAAATAAACAAAAAATCGTCAGGTCCTTTTATATAAACAGAAGCTTATTGGAATAGTAGGCTACATAATGGAATCAAGGGATTGCAAAAGAAAATGTATACATACTTTATGATTTTTAGGCACTGTCAAGTTATGAATTGCAAAAGAAGTATGTTAAATTTCGAAACCTGCATATTCTTTTTTTTTTTTTTTACAAAACCAGGTCTTCCAAAAATGTAAGTATACTTATTAAACTAAGTTAAATTCAAGTTTTAAAACAAGACATAAAGGTGCTGCTTTTTATAAATAGGATGATTCAAAAGGTTTATAAAATAAGTCATACATATTCATTCATATATAATTAACTTAAAATGAAACACAGCAAGGTTTGAATGCAAGAACACTGGAACAAAAATGTACAATACTTCCTAGAACTGTCAATGCAAGCACTGTCAAACGTTACCACAAAGCCAAGGAGAAAAGTAAGCATGCAAGCATCAATTTCCATACAATAAAGGATCAAATAACAATTTCAGAACATAAGTTTTCTAGTTATATAGGGTATAACTTTAAGCATACCCTATTTCATTGACATAGCAATTAGTTTGGTTATTCTCTGAAAGCATTAGTTCCTTTAAACTAAACAAACAACAACATATACAGAGATAATTTATGTGAGAATTAACTCACCAATGATGCGTGAATTACACTAAAACAGCGACCACATCGCAGCGTCGAAGTTCACATCCACCACAGGCCTCCATCTTCCATCATCAGCAAGCTACTAAACAACGACAGCCCTGCCACCTGAAACGATTGCCAACCTCCACCTCGCCCTTGCCTGCCTTCGCCGTTCTTTTCCAAACCGCCACCACCCAGTCACATTTCCCCACAACTGACGCATGTCCTCCCGTTCGACGACTCCGCCTGCCCTCGCCACGACGCGCGCCCCAGCCTTTGCGAACCCAGTCCATCGCGCCACATCTCCCGAGCTTGTTTGCCACTGTTGCGGCATCGATTAGGAATTAAGGAAAATAGGGGATCGGGTTCTTGTTTTAGGGCTTAGTTTCTTTTTTTTAATTAAAGGGATAGGAGAATTTGGGTTTGATTTCTATCTTACTCATTTTAAAGAACGTACAGGGTAGTTTTTTTATGAGAACAAAGCATGGTATCCTTTTAATTTGGTTTAAGTAATATTACGGGCTATAATTTAGGCCCATCAAAATAAACATTCAAATACTTAGCATCTATTTATTTCTTACATAAATTGATTAAATTCAACTAACCAAAACTAAATTATCTATTTAATTATTTTTAATTATTTTTTATTAATACTTAAGAATATAGAACAAAAATCCAAATGTAAAACTTCATTGTACAAATTCACAAGTAATTGATATTATCCTTTTATATTTGATAAATCACAAATAAATCAAATTTGACAAATTCAAAATTATTTTCTTACTAATAATTTATTTCAGTTATCAAATGCTAAGAATTGATAATCAAATCAATTATTTAAAACAAATTTTAATTTCAGAAATCACCAGTTAGAATTAATTATTCCTAATTAAATTTGATTAATTAGTCAATTCACAACAGGGTTGTTACCGACTTTCCACTTAAGAAAATTGCGTCCTTGCAATTTCCTCAATAAAAGAAATCCATAATTTATATTTCTTCTTCTTTTTTTAAAAAAACAATTAATTGCTTACTGGTTTTAATTCCACTTCTATGATCGACTAACCAATATGACATCAAATTTTAGTTATCAAAATTTCTTTTCAAAATTCTCAAAAAATTTCCAACGCCTTAAATTCACGAAAAATTTCACCAGTGTCTCCATTGCGCAGCTAGCGTTTTGAAAATTTACAATATGAATATAATTACATAACATACATCTCATCTCAAGGATGAGACATCTCGTAGGGAAACACATAAAAAAGCGATATGCAATCCGAGAAACGTACCTTTTCTTAATATTAGCAAGCATATACAACAATAAAATGCTAAAGGGTGCTCCCAATATGAAGCATAAGCCTTCGGTACCTACTAAACACTTAAACAACCAAATGAGAACAAGTATATGGAAATAAAATCATCATACAAACATATTACGCTAGTCTATTCATTATAACTAGTTCATGTTCCAGCTAATGTAAACATATCCAACCTACAAATTTTTTGAATGCAATTCAAATCGAAGTTTCACATATTAAAAGAGGTTTCGAAAGAGTGCAACAACTATAAAATCTGACCAAGAAATGAAAACTTATGGTTCAAATTGTTTAGTTTGAAATCTCAGTCCAAACCATAATAAACCTGAAACTTGACCTCCTTTGAAGTGGATTTTAAAAATATCCAGGCTCAGAATTTTCAAAAGTGATCTATTTAAAAGTTGTTCTCTATTGAGTTAGCTTTCTAAAAAAGTGTAAAAACACCGAAATCCGATTTAAATTGAAAGAGATGTGATTAATTTACTATGTGTATGTACCTAGAAATTTTTTAATTCAGGCCAGAAATGTAATTTCACTTCAACCTATTTTTTTCACAATATTTATTCTTATCTTTTATTTCAAAAGGTTTATAAATTCCAATCTAAAAAAATAAAAATAAATCTCAATTTCATCACATTAAATTTTTAAAATAAGATAAACCATTTTTATCCAACCTTTACTATTTTTTTTTCACAAACAAAATTTTAATCAATTATAAGATGGTCAAAACTTCAAATTTTAAACTTTTCATTTAATCTTTTACTTTGTAAATTAAATATTTCATTTCCATAAATAATATTAAGCCACGAATAATTGTGATTCGCTTCGTTACTATAAAGTTGATTACCTAGGCTTTCAACATTGTCTTACAAACTTTCTCCACTACACACAACTGTCTCACGGAAAAATATTATTTAATTTGTTTCCAAAATTCAAATTTGTTTCCATTTTCCTAGAAGAATTATTTGTTATGCCAAAAATGCCTCGTTCGATGTTCGAGAACTCCTATCGATAACATGGTGTCCCACATATCGATCAGAATCCTTAAACAATCTCCAGACAAGTCAAAAAATAAAATAATCACAAATTTTTCTTAGATGTATTTATTTTATTAACACTAGCATCCATGCATCCAGTTTAAACAAATACAACCAAACAATCAATTCTTAACAACCAATCAACCATGCATACATAATCCAATCAAACACATATACGGATCACTAAATAATGTGCTAAGAGGAAACGGTCTACTAGCTTCCGCTGCGCAACACTTATTAATCCTAACTTACTTAAAATTCTATCTTATATACTCAATTTTCCAAAATCTCAAAATAATTTTCAACCTCTAATGGATTTTAATGCACTAGTTCCCAAAAGTTTAATATCTCAAATTCTGATTTATCAAATTAAATTTTTAAATCAAAATACGCTCCAAATGATTATACCGATAATCATTTTATATTCCTATCCCTAAATAGATAATTAGTAAAACTATCTACTACACACCTCAAGGGACGGGACTCTTAATCATCTAGGTCTAGGATCTGTAATATTATATGCTATAATGTTCTAACACAGCTCCGATACCAAGCTGTAACAACCCCACCGCGATGCCTGGATTAGCAAAGAACATTACAAGTAATGTTGTCTACTAATCTGGAGAATACGGCTTGTTAAGGGGATCGAATGTGAATATATCTTTATACTAACACTGACACGTCATTTATACCTTTTCACTTAATATCTGAACTGAATTTGATGTGTACAATATTAATACAAAGTAATAGACACAACGATTTCTCAGAATCAGAACAATATATCATATAAATAACAATCGTAGATCATAGCGGAATAAATCTCACCTTATACAAACCGTGAGTCTACAAAATGAAATCCTAGGCTCAATAATATACAAGTTTACTATTCTTTAATCTTAGTTAAACATTTAATATATAAAGTCCAAATTTCCTAAATGGGATAAACTAAAAGTCCATATGATTATCTCCTTGCTAGCCCAACCATCCAAAGGTCAACCTGTCCAGTAACCAGAAAAGTCTCGGTCTGACCCGAGCAAAATAACATCCGGGTCAGACTATCTCTAAATATCCAATAGGGTGAGAACAAGATATAACACAAGAATAAATAATATATATAGGTAATTCAAATGTCCTAGAAATAACAAATCAGGGATTTAAATTAGAATTCATCACAAGACACATGTTTATACATTTAGGTCACGAACACAAATTAGGCACTAAACACTGAATTCTCAAAACAAAGCACAACATCTCTAAGCATACAAATATCAATAATTTAATTTAAATCCATCACAAGACACAAGAATATATTTAGGTCACGAACACAAATTAGGCACTAAACACTGAATTCCCATAACAAAGCACAACATCTCTAAGCACACAAATATCGATAATTTAATTTAGAATCCATCACAACACAATAATATATATTTATTTCACTAACACAGAATAGTTACAGAATCCTAATTTCCAGAATCCAAGAGATCTTAATCCAAACCGATCGTAATGATCGTCCAAAACAATCGCAATGATTATACTCAAAACCCATGGCAAACAAACAAACAAATTGGTATCACTCGAACTGATCTTATACCAAGGATCGTACTCAGACCGGGAACACAGAATCACAAAATGATCTCAAAGATAGTCCACAACGATCATGGTGATCGTTGAAACCATGACTTGATAACTCTATATTTATTTAATATTATTATGTTTGAAAAGAAATCCAGGAATAAACTTCTTAAGGATCTAGCAGCCACTTACCGCACACCAAAAGAGAGTAAACTCTAAAGTCCAAAATACTATCACCTTCAGTAATCACTAGAGCTTAACCAATACATCACATACCGTATGGTGAAATCCAAGTATTTACTAAAAGCTAGTAAATATCACTTATTACAGACACCACCGGAAAACCTGAACTACATTCTCTTAAGAATCTAGCAACCACTTATCGAACACTAGAAGAGAATACAACTCTAAAGTCTTAATTACTTCTCTATAGTGATCACATAAATTTAACCAAAGTATCACATACTACCCAGTAAAATTCACGTGGTCACTAATGGTTAGTAAATTCCACTTAAACATTCTATTCAATGAGTTTAAACCATATTCGACGAAGCGTTATACGAAAGCATTTTAAATCAATTGATAACACTAAATCGATTATTCACACTCCCCATATTATAGAAATAAGGCTCTCAAAACATTTATTCAATTTGTCACTTATCAAAATATTCTGTTACTTTAGTTAAAAATCCATTTTAAAAAAAACCTTTTTATATAAGCCCATTAAAATTTTAAAACCATAAACTCATTTCTAAATTCAATTTGGTGTTTAAAACAATGGTTTAAAACAAATTAAGTTTACATTTATACATTTATTTTACAAAACATATATGGGTGGTTCTAACAAGATATAAAGATGCTGCTTTTTATAGATAGGATGATTCAATAGGTTTATAAAATAAGTCATACATATTCATTCATATATAATTAACTCAAAATGAAACACAGGAAGTTTTGAATACAAGAACACTGAAACAAAAATGTATTATACTTCCTAGAACTGTCAATGTAAGCACTGTCAAACATTACCACAAAGCCAAGGAGAAAAGTAAGCATGCAAGTATCAATTTCCATACAATAAAGGATCAAATAACAATTTCAGAACATAAGTTTTCTAGTTATATAGGGTATAACTTTCAGCATACCCTATTTCATTGACATAGCAATTAGTTTGGTTATTCTCTGAAAGCAGCAGTTCCTTTAAACTAAACAAACAGCAACATATATAGAGATAATTTAGGTGAGAATTAACTCACCAACGATGCGCGAATTACACTAAAATAGCGACCACATCGCTGCATCGAAGTTCGCATCTACCACAGGCCTCCATCTTCCATCATCAGCAAGCTACTCAACCACGACAGCCCTGCCACTTGAAACGATTGCCAACCTCGCCCTTGCCTGCCCTCGCTGTGCTTGTCCAAGCCGCCACCACCCAGTCACTTTTCCCCACAACTGACGCCTGTCCTCCCGTTCGACGACTCCGCCTATTCTCACCACCACGCGTGCCCCAGCCATCGCGAACCCAGCCTTCCATCGTGCCACGCCTCCCGAGCTTATTTGCCACTGTTGCGTCATCGATTAGGAATTAAGGAAAATAGGGGATCGGGTTTTTGTTTTAGGGCTTAGTTTCTTTCTTTTTTTAATTTAGGGGATAGGAGAATTTGGGTTTTATTTCTATCTTACTCATTTTAAAGAACGTACAGGGTAGTTTTTTTTATAAGAACAAAGCATGGTATCCTTTTAATTTGGTTTAAGTAATATTACGGGCTATAATTTAGGCCCATCAAAATAAACATTCAAATACTTAGCTTCTATTTATTTCATACACAAATCGATTAAATTCAACTAACCAAAACTAAATTATCTATTTAATTTTTTTTAATACTTAAGAATATAGAACAAAAATCCAAATGTAAAACTTCATTGTACAAATTCACAAGTTATTGATATTATCCTTTTATATTTGATAAATCACAAATAAATCCAATTTACAAATTCAAAATTATTTTCTTACTAATAATTTATTTCAGTTATCAAATGCTAAGAATTGATAATCAAATCAATTATTCAAAACAAATTTTAATTTCACAAATCACCAATTAGAATTAATTATCCCTAATTAAATTTGGTTAATTAGTCAATTAACAACAGGGTTGTTACAGTGTCCGCCCAGCTGTACGTCCACAGTTGGAACCTCCTGTGAGTGCCATTTGCAAAAATATATCACCTCGCATCGATTACTTAATCCTAAATTGGGTAACAATATTTACCCAACACCACCATGACCTAGCGTCTGCTTCTAGGGAACTAGCTTCCTTATAATTCCTAACATACATCTAATTTCCCTTAAATAGGCCCACAAAAATTCACATTATATACATATATTTTTTTATAAAATTTGGGCCATAGGCCAAGGTTCAATTTGCTAGTTTTCAATGCGATCGGTCGACCGCTAGGGTTTCCAAGTCGACCGGTTGCGAAGTAAAAATTAAGGTTCTATACGTTTCAATTGTCGATTGCTTATTTACTTAATTCATGTTGTTTGCAATGTTTAATCAACCCTAGTTTACCAAGTGACCAGTTTAATTGTCAAATTTCAATTCAATTTAGGATTTGTGGGTTTAGGGTTTTCAAATTTGGTAATAGAATATGTACTTAAACAATTAATTAGATCAGTAAGTTATTGCAATTCCAATTCTAGGTTTTATATTCAAATCTAGGATTCTAGCATATTCAATTTAGATTTAACATATTCAATTTAGGGTTTTTTAACATCCTAATCGATTAAAGTAGTTTAAACTAGCTACACTAATCAACTTATCAAATTATGCCCACTCACCTCAAGCCAAAGCTCTTCATGTTTCTTGTGCTTGAGAATCGTCGACCCAAATTGATAGCTCCGCCTTAATCCAATCCCTTGTATCCTTCTAGGTTGAATTTATTTGATTTTATTTGAATTTTTTAGAAATTTTTGGAGTGGGCTTGAGAGAAAATTTCGGTGGAGTTTTGTTACTATAAACTGATATAAGAGTTTAGGGTTAGGTTAGGCTTTCTTACACAGAGGTTGGAAAAGTGTTTGGGCCATTGTATTTGGGTTGGAGAATCTCCCTAGTAATCATGCACATTCATCCAACACTTGGCCATGAAGTAATAATCGCAACCGTTCAAAAAAACCTTGATTCCGTCAAAATTACTCGTGAACGGTCGACCTTTATCAGCCCATAGTCGACCTTTATCAACCTACGGTTGACCCTCATCAGCCCAATGTCTACCTTACAATGCAAATTTTTGCATATATTTAATTTTAAATTTTTAAGTTTTTATTTTATTCTAACGCTGGTAACCTCTTTGTACTAACTCCGGTTTCAAAGAGTTATATATGAAAACCATCCATAATATCGCTGCAAATGTAATGGCGCAAGTGTGGCGGCCAAATTCAGATATTCGTGAAAATTTTCCTTTTAGTTATTGTTTTAATTAAATTTACCTTTCTTATTAAATTTCCATTTAAATTTCTATTAAATGTTATGTAAATACCTGGAGTGTTACATGCAATAAACCTAAAGAAAATCTGTCTTTAAATAAGGTAACGTGCTTATAAAGCTCTGTAGTGTTGTGCAACGGAATAAGCCACAAACTCTAGTGGTAAATATAACAGTGCCAACCGCTTGCTCATCATTTGAACAACTCCATACGTTGATCTCAAACTTGTTATCTAGTCTACTCATTTAAGAGTACCCAAGATAATAAGAAGCAAAGCATAGAACCTTAAGCAAGACAACGGTCTGGTAGCGATAAACAACCACAATATACTATGAAAACCAATATAGTATAGGTCATAAAGTATGGATAATCATTCCTGACCTGTCCATGAATCCAAAGAGTTAGCACATAACACTATATATGTTACACTACCATTATCATCATATGGGCATACTACACTAAGTATATTATGGGTGTCAGGGTACCTATCTCAAGAATACCTACATCATAAGACATCCATATATCACATGACAATCACATCAATCATTACAATCAAATAATATAAGATAACATGCAACGATAAACGTTACCTTGGTTATATATCGCTATGTTTATCACCAAGGTCTCGCATTACCACGTCTCTTACCACATTGATCATCAAAGAAACTTCACTTCTCCACAATCATCACTGAAGTCTCACTTCACCAAGACCATCACTGAAGTCTCACTTCACCATGGTCATTCCCAAAGCTTCACTTCATTATAACCACCACCAAGGTCTATTAGACACGTGATAACTCACCCAACGACCTCTTAGGCCGGTGACACCTCATGTCACAATTGAATTCCATGTTCATTCATATACCTAAGTCATATGTACCACCCTCTCAGGCCAGGCCAAATTGTCTCATTGTCCAGGTTAAACAGGTGAGTGCCCTCACATACCCTTTCCCCCACAAAACACACATGACATCTTGAGTTATCAATATCCCCTTCAGCACACAACTTGATCTTGAACATCTCATGCCCCGCTACATCTCTTCACTGTATCGAACGTGCTTCCTCGGACTAGCCTATACATTCACTTCCCACTTGAAGTACTCAATCAAACGCCTTGTGTCATTGGAGTTCAGAATATCTCTACATGCCTATATCATGTTATAGAGCCGCCATGTCATAGTTCTGAAGTTATCACATCAATGCGTCATGCTTTCGCCTCATCATTTACTATCATTCTTTATCGTGCCTCCATCGTTGAAAATGAACATCTAACGAATGCATGAACATACGTACACGTCCACTAACGCGCTAAAGCCATACTCCGTCCCCACGTCACTTGACTAGGTTGGTATCGACCATGTATGGTAGGCACCGACCATGTAGGTCTGCCTAACTTTGTGAAATGGCTAAGTACCTAAAACATTTCATCCCCTAGCCTTGCCCAATGCAAACCCGAAGCCATCTCCATCAAGACCATCTCCATCAAGACTCAAAGCAACTCCTTCCATAACTAGAATCACTTCACACCAACCCCATTTTTGTCATCGTCCACGTTGCTTCTAACTTATTTTGTAGACTTCCTAAGTCTTCAAGAACATCATATCCAAATTTCATCGCATTTCGAACACTTTGATGTCATTATTGACTATAAATGATGACCATAATTTGAGCTACCAAATTAACACAAAATTTCTTACGATTATTTTGGGTCTCCTAGGACTTCAAACAACATAATACTCCAGCTGCATGGAGTATTTAACACTTTTTCTCCACTATGGACCCTAAATAACGATCATAATTTGAGCCATCAAACCAGTTCTAATCTGCTTGCAACTTGTTTTGGGGTCTCTTGAGAATTCAAACTAATCATATCCAAGTTGGATCGTGTTTCGTACAATGTGGTTCCATTCACACCAAATGACATACCATAATTCTAACTACGCAAAACAACAAGAAAACACATCAAAATAATCCATATAAAAGTCAAATATCATCATATAATATCCAAGCAATGCATATAATCCATCCAAACATGATTTGTAAGCATAAGTCATCATAGATCCGATTTATTGTAAATAGTGATTATGGTTGGTAAATGGTGTAAATCAAGTCCAAATAAAAAACTATCTTTTTAAAGACAATTTTAAGATGTCATTCACATAAGATCTAAGATATAAAACATTTTAATTTTAATAATTATATCAAAAATTACCCTTTTACTATATAAATAAGCACAGTATAGTGAGAGAGGTAAAATCACTCACTTTGGATCAAAACACACGAATCCCTGGGTAAATCTGAAGTAGAATAGAACCAACACGATCCCAAAGTCACCAAGTGGCGACTTTACTATATTATTTTGTTAATCTCTCTTAAATCTACTTGTTACACTAATTAATCTTGAAGGAATGATGGATCTAGGTCAATTCTGGATTCATGGAGGTTAGTAGGTGATGAGAAATGAAGAGGAATGACTAGTGATGGTAGGGAAGAAGTGGTATTAACCTTAATCTCGAATTGAGCTAATAGGCTGAACTAATCACCCAATAATTATCCATTAATTTGCTCAAAATAAGTTAAAACTTCAAATGGCCATAGCTTCTAAATGGTAAATCCAAATCCTTATTATGAACACTCTACGGAAAGAGAAACCATTATCCCAATCTAATGAAAGTGGTTTTAGACCCAAATTCAGCTTTTGTCAAAAGTTATAGGCCTTATAAGATTTTCAAAGTTAAAATAATCCACTAAAAATTCAAAGGATAAAAATGTCACTAGTTAACATTTCCCAAACTTGTAGAGTATGACCTTATATGAATTTAAATATAATTTTTTACGATCTTTCAATATGTAAAAAATGGATCATTACAAATTCGACCACATACTCTGATACAGTCATATCTCCTTGCCTCAAATAAGCAAACTTATGGAACAACGTCGACTTTTGAGTAGCCAGTATAAAATTTTCCTCGAATCTCATCTTAAATTGTTCCTATGTAGTTTGACCATCGGGATTACCAATCTTTATGGCGTTTCATCATCCCATCACCCGCCTTGAAGTTTTCTAGAGGCCAGCTTCCTCTTTATTGAATCTTCTAGTTCTATGTTCTTGAAGATCTTTTAAAATGTATCAATTCACTCCTTGACTTCCATGGCCAACTCCATCCTAGAAATTGGTTTGACTCCCAGTCTAGAATATTCCTAATTCAGTTTAGCAAAGTCAGCCCTGGTTGCCTACACCAGAGCACTACCACCAATGGCAATGGCAGAAGTAAGCCCTTGGGCATTCTGAAGCATTTTCTTCATTATCTCTATTAAAATAGCTTGTAAGTCGGGGTTAGCCGCCCCTGAGCATGCTCCTTCTTCAAGTTCGGACATTGTAGTCTTGGTAGCGTTCCTTGTCGTCCAACTCATTCTTACAGCCTGTAATAAGAATGATCGGTCTCTCTAAAATGAAAGCTACATAAGTAGTACTTGTATATGCAATGCGACTTACACTATGTATGCTATTGTATAGTTTTGAAACCAAAATTTATAACAAGTATGGTCTCTAATATATCGCTCGAACCATCCTTGAGTGATAACTAATACTCTATTTCGGATGGATCCCGGTATCCCTTAGGTGAGCTATGCAACCTAAGATCTAATACCAAATGTGACGACCGCCCTACACTTCCTGTACATATATTACCTATATGTTAAACTATAGTGGTACCAGTTGTTGTAGAGCGATAGCCAAGAATAAATAAATCATGTTCCAATGGGAAACATGTCGTATATCTCATAACATAAGGATAAAATATACTAATGAACATAGATACAAAATAGGTAAGACGTTATATAGCTAAAATAAACCAATGAATTTGAGTGAAGTAGGTTCATCACAGTTATACAACATAAAATAGAGTTTATGCATAAATAAAAACTCAAATAAACTGTCATTAGATAAATATGTAAAATAATCAAAAGTTCCACAATGTTGCATAGCAAAATATGCCAATAGAATCAGATAATAGAATATATAATAGTGCCAACCTTCTTCTCGCCCTTTGAACAGCTCCATTGTAACAACCTGATTTTAAGTAATAATTAAATAAAGCTAATATAATAATTTAGATAACTAAATTACACTACACCAAACAGGCCATTTTATCACACTTTTTTCGTTTCATTTTGTCACGGTTATTATTGTGGGAAATTTATAACGGTTATTATTGTTATATTTTTTTGTCACGGTTATTTCCGTGAAAAAATTTGGGCTTTTCGTAAATAAGTAGAAGACATTCGGCAGAGTTGTCATTTACGTTCCAATCCTTAGCTTCAGATGTTTGTCACGGTTCTGGCTTGTATCTTTCTTCCTAAAATCTAATTAGGTTAAAGCCGTCGCAGCCTTCCTTCATTGCGAGTCGCCCTATCGCCGTGTATATTTTGGTTTGTATACGAGTCGCCCGCCGATCTTCCTAAATCTTCCGTTGCAGCCTACTTCCGTTTGTATACAAACCTACTTCCTCGTCGCAGCCTTCCTTCATTGCGATTTCTTCCTAAATCTTCCGTTGCGAGTCGCCCGCCGATCGTCAGGTAATAATTTTGTTTTTGATTTGGTTTTGTATGTTTTAAGATTGTTTATTTAGGGTTTTATATGTTTTAAGGGTTTTATCTTGTTAAAGCTTTTGCATACATTTGGTTTTGTATATAAAATTGGTACAAAATTGGTACAACAGTACTTAAATTTCCTGGTAATCTCTCTGATCATTTCCTGACGTACTCATGTACATATATAAAATTGGTACAAAATAAAAATGAAGATGTAATACCAAATGACAGACTTGGATAACTTAAAAATAACCAATATGTAACAGTACTTAAATTTTGGTTCTTTTAACTGATCAAGGCAAGGGGACTTAACTAATAATATTAAGACTATTTTTGGCGATCGCAATTTATGCAATATAGATGCGATTTTGTTTCGTAGATGAAATACTTGTTTTTGTTGGATAAAATGGAAGAACTTACTGCTTTCAAGTGTGATTACACTAGTTGATCCCATATAGACAACGATGCCAAAAGCATGATCATAATATCAATTAGCCTTTCTGCTCTTAAATTTGGATCGATGTAGATTAATCAGAGACGACAATTACTCGGCTATTTAGTAAATAATTGAGGCATTGTTAAATGAACGCCACTTTTGAATACGAGAGAGTTTTTTGTGGGATCACCGAGTTTGTGTGTTATTTTCGTATGAGATACCGTTCGTAGTGTAATTTTTTTTAATGAGGTTTGATCAAACTTTTTGACTTTTTGTATACAGAACTGGAGTCCTTTAAAAACACCTAAAATTTGTGCATTTTACTTTTTATCTTGTAAATTTTTTAGTAGTATATATAAAACTACTTCTTATATCTCTCTTAGAGCTCAGTATGATTTATTTTGAAGGTTTGATATATGTTTGTTCCTGTGCAATTGTATGGATTACTTCAGTCTATCAATACATGGACAATTGGTAAAAGAGCCAAGGAAATAAGCATTCAGTTTTTGTTTTTAAAAATTGTTCATAAGCGTTAATGCGTCTTGCATTTTCTCAATTTAATATTATTTAAGCATTCAGATTTTGTTTTTAAAAAATTTTCATAAGCGTTAGTTTGGTTTAATTTTGTATTTTACGTTTTCAACGTTCATAACAAAATATGAGCATGATTAATTTTAAAAAAAATATAAAATTTTAGATTATTGGGACCACTATGGCGGAAGTAGTGGATGGACGTTGGAGAAGACAGATTGTTTTCCATTTTTTTTGTTATTTTTCAAAACACAAAAAACAAAATAAATTTGTTTTCTATTTTATATGTTAGTTTCGTTTTTCAGATCGGTTCTTTGTTAAAAATATACCGTCTGTGCACATTTTCTTGACGAAAACAGAAAACTAAAAATGGCAAATCGAACGGGATCTAAAGTGTGTTTTCTTTTAAAATAAATATAGTATTGTATATCATTTGTTTAGTGCTTTAATGTCAGCATACTGAATGCACAAACAACAGTACAAATGGTGTGCCTTGAAGCTGTTAGGTCTCAGTATAGTTGCTTATATTTCTTATATATCTTTAAAAGAAATTATCACATTATTAATATATTATTGTACATTGAAGCCGTTAGGTCTCAATTTTCCTCAATAAAGGTGTATATTGGTACTGTTGTTTGTATAGTTGCTGCTTATAAAAAGAAGTTTATGTCTTTAAAATAAATTGAAGGGACAGTGTTGATGAAATTTGAGATCATTTTAGGACATGTTCAACGTTTGCTAAATTAAATACTCCATATCCCAATTCCAGATCTAAAAGAAATTATTATTTTCAACTTGCCTGACAAGGAAGGAGCATTTGCATGCAAATAGTTAATGCATTGTTTGTTTGTCTAACCATGGATTTCTTCTCCCATTCAACGTATTATTCAACTCATAATGTTTGCAAGTCAGTTCCATTCTCAGAAGTTATTCTCACACCACTTCGTACTTTCAGTATCACTTTGTACTTTCCGTATGTCTTCTGTTTACTTTAAAAAGCTTTAAATATATTAAAAGCTATCGTAATTTTAACTAAATCATACACATGTGGTTTTAATTGTATTTCTCTGATGCAGCTTCAACTACACAACATAATACAGTTAAAACTGCACAAATGTAAGACAGTTTCACAAATGTAAGATATATAAAATTTGAATAGCCTCTTTATTCAATATCTTATGAAATCTGCTTAGATGCGTTTTTGTAAGTTTGCAAAGTCTATCTAGATACAACTATGTACGTGAATAGTAATTATGAAAATCATTATATTCTATACTCTATATAACAGTGGCACCATAAGTTTCTAGTGTTCTTGGTCATCTCTTTGCAACATAAGTGGTGCACACAAGTAAAAAAACCGGAGAGGTGCTTCCTTGCGCCGCTGAAAAATATGTAAGTCTTTTACAATTTTGCATTTACAATTTCCTTTTACAATTCTGCAATTACATTTCATATTTTCTTTTTTTTACAATTCTGCAATCCCTTAATTTATTTTAAAGATACCTTGAACAAATAATGCTCATCCATGTAATATGGTTGTGGATTCATTTTTCTTTGTTTACTATTTTCGTTTTTATTGAAAAGATGAGATAGTGTAGGTAGAGAGTGCGATTAAGATGGAGATCGAAAATGAGAGTAAGTAGATAATCATCTGTATTCTCATGGCATCAAATTCATAGCAACAACCACATAGGTGAGTAATAAGTACTATGACATTACAAAATATATAAATCATTACGATTTATAAGGAACTTGAACCCTCTACAACCCCGGTCCATTCTTCATGTCATCCCAAAGAAGACCCAACAGTGCCATCATCAGTTCCCCCACTTTCCCTGTAGTTTTCAAAACGTGCAATGTCTGCTGCAGTCAGGAGCACTGCCAGTAGTGCTCCTTTTAGACCCCTCACTGTTAGAGATACCATTGGGAACTTGACAACAGTTCAAAATGGTGCTCAACTGAAAATTGCTAAGTATTACCCTGTTTTCAACAGTGACCCTAATATAATGTCTAAATGAACGAGTTGTTGCATTGTTGCTGTACCTAGACACACAGGATAGAAAAATACAATTAACCTTTTGTTTTATTTTGAACTTGGCTATAGTATATGTAATGTTTATTATAGATAAAGTAATTCCTCTTGAATGTTTTATTAACATGTAATGTTTCAACATCTATGCACAGTTAGTTTCAAATGATGATGATGGTAGTTGTATATATAAGTAACTTCTCAATGATAGTTATATACATTAACATCTCAATGTATTTTACAAAATGATCATTTTGTAAAATACATTGAGATGTGATAAATATACATTAACATCTCAATGTTTATGAACAATCGGCACCCCTGTAATTTATAGTCTGCTTATCACATGCAAGCAATTGTATACAATCAAATGTACATGTAATTTATGAATATGATTACAAATGAAAATTGACATCTGCTAATTTCAGTTTCAGTTTCAATTATATATTTAACCTATGTTATGTAATTTTACATCTTTACAAAATTATGAATTGTGTAGGCATTGATAGAAGCAGCCGAAGAAAGACAAAAATCGGAAGCTAGTGTCAATGGAGAAGATGGAATAAGAAGTTTAGAAGATTTTGAAAAAGATCCCATTGCCGAAGCTTTTCGGGATGATAAAAAGCGAAGCTATTACCGAGCTATTAGCTCTACGTCTAATGTAAAGCAAGTAAGACTCTCTCAAGCTTCAAAAGCCATTACCAATTACAAAGAGAATGCAAATCAACAATGGAAAACAGAAATGCATGAAGAGATGAAAACAATGAGTTTAGCTATAAATGATATGAGACAATGTATAAAGATGCTTGTAAATCATATTGGAGGAAATGTGCCGACACCAAGAGGAGAAGCTGCTTCTAATACAGAGCAAAATCTCAACAGTCCTGGAGATAGCTTAGGTGCTCCACTAAATGGAATAATGGGATCTTCTACGAGAGAGAAACAACCAGTAACGCTATTGTCAGTGGATTTGACGGAAGTAGCAAAAGGACACATTGGGACGCAAAAGATATGTCATGGTAGAAAGGTGGTTGAAGGAGAGCAAGTTGTTTGGGTGGAGAATGTTTACGATCCAGAAGCTTCAATTTATGAAGCACCACAAAATGGCCATTACACACTATCCGAATTAGTTGAAGGGGGTTTTGTGATTTGGCCCGAGTATCGTTTGCGTTATTAGTAAGTTACTGAACACTATGTAGTTATATTCCGAAACTGTGTTTTAAAGTTTGTTATATATATTATGCTTGTATGCTATAATTTGTGGTGTTGGTATGAAGTATCCTTTGTGGTGTTTGAATGAAACATAAATGTTTGGTGTTGTTCTAATTATTGATCGTATGTTTTCTTAATGTTAATACTATATATTTTTTGTATAGATTGTTTGTAGCTGTAATAAAATATTGGTGCTATATAGTTTGTTTGATACTGTTTTAGTTATAACGGTTATAAGTGTTAGAAAATAACCTTTCGTAATGGTTATAACTATGATATAATTAGCATTTGTCACGGTTATAAGTGTGAGAAATTACTATTTTATCACGGTTATAACCGTGAGTAGATACTAAACTGTCACGGTTATAAGCGTGAGAAATTACTATTTTGTCACGGTTATAACCGTGAGGAAAAGTGTGACTGAATTTTACCACGGTACCTATTTTCACGGTTATAACCATGATAAATTAGTTTTGTCACGCTTATAACCATGAGGAAATTGCCTTTCTGGTGTTGTGTTAGAATTTGGAAATTTATTTGAAAATTTGACTTTGAAATTATTTAATAAAAGAATTAAATCGTAAAACTATGATATTTAAAGGTTAAAATAAGTGTAATGTAGAAAATATTTTTTTAAGTGACGTGTTTAAAATATAATATTATTAATTTGCTAAAGAAATGATTGTTAATTAAAATTTGTATTTACTAAGAATTGAATGGAAATTTTTGTTTTAAAAATCAAAGTAAATGAAATTATATGTTTATTCATTTATGTTGGCCTAAGCCCATTCACCAAGCCCAATCGCTCTTTCCAGTTTTATCTCCCTTCCATTATAATACTTGTGCAAGTTGTCTTCACCCAGATTCTTCTTTTGGAAGCCAAATACCAAGAGACTTTTATCATTTCAAAAATTAAAATCAAATAAAAAGAGATTATGTAAAATCATCAAATTAAAGTGTGAAGTTCCTCTCACCGTGGTTCATCTACATGAGAAGCAATGAAAGCAACGTTTTCAAGTAAGCATTTTATCTCAAGCAAGCAGCTGCAGCTCATTATAAAGCGGGTATATGAATACATCATATATGGATTTGCATTCGGCCCAACATCAGCTTTCCAAAATGCTATAAATATGTTGTATTTCTTTGTATCATATATATCAATCATAATACAATTGTAAAACAAATGTCATTCCAGCAATTGAAAATTCTTTTAGGTATCAGAGCTTACTGTTGCTTAACAGCAATCAAAGAAGAATCGCCATGCCACCATTCTCTCAGATTCAATATCATCATCCAGTGTTATCTGGCTGCATCAGTTTTTCATTGTAGCAATTGATTCCCAAGATTCACTGCTTCTTGATTGAACTACACCTATGTCAGAAGGGGACTTATCACCCACCTCAGCAGCAAGAACAACAGAAGCAACATCTCAAAGATCTGCAACACAAAATATCATCGTAACATTAATCAAGCCACAAAGTCAGATTATTAATGTACAACTTGATGAAAGAAACTTCCTCCTCTGGAAATTTCAAATAGAGACTGCTATTTAAGGCTATGGCTTAGAAGATTATCTTTGTGGCACCTTAATTACACCACCAAGATATGTAGCTGGCAAAGATGGCAAGTTCATAATCAATCAAGAATACACATCACATCAAAGACAAGACAGTCTGGTAAGTTCTTGGTTACTGTCTACCATAAATTCAAATCTTTTACCACAATTAATTGGATGTAAGAGTGCTATTGAAATCTGGTTAATAGTTCAACAAGTTTTTAACACTCAATATGCTGCAAAAGTTATGTTTTACAAAAGACAATTGTAGAATTTAAAGAAAGAAAGTCTACCAATGAGAGAATATTTGTCAAAGGTTAAGATGTCATGTGATCAACTAGAGTCAGCAGGCCATAAAATATCTAATTATGAACAAATATTATCAATACTAAATGCCCTAGATGAAGATTATGAAGCTGTAGTGGCAGTCATCTCATCAAAAGAAACAACACCCACCATTCAATATGTGCACTCCACATTACTTGCTCATGAAGGAAGGATTGAGCAAAAGAAGTCTATTGTTCCAGATTTCTCTGCTAACTTTGTTAGTAACAACAAATTTAGAAATCAAGAAAAGAATTACAATGCCAAGAACTAGTCAACTAGTTAAAGGGGGCAGTTATTTAGGAAGATTTAGGGGAAGAGGAGGATGGTACAAAAATAACAACAGGATCAGGTGTTAGATATGTGAGAAATATGTTCATGCAGCAAGTAAATATTATTTCAGATTTGACTCAAATTACACCATCACAGCAGATCAATGCAAGAAATTATCAACCATATGTTAACATGGTTCAGCAAGATAACAAGAATCAATCTGAAAACTCAAACGGTTATGCTACCAAGCTGGAAGATTTAAATGATGAAATAAGGTATCCTAATTCTGGAGCCACAAATCATGTGAAAAGCAATCTGAACAACTTAAAATTGGGCAACAAGGAGTACAAAGGTACACAATCTATGCATATGGGTGATGGGAAATCTATCAAAATCACACACATTGGAAATGCAAGTTTCACAGGCAAAAGAAAATTATATCTCAAAAACTTATTGGGAGTTCCCTTAATAAGAAAAAACTTATTGAGTGTATCACAATTTGCTAAAGACAACAATTTCTTTTTTGAATTTCACCCAAAATATTGCATAGTTAAAGATATTCTAACAATAGAAATTTTATTGCAGGGTAAGAAATCTAGAGGATTGTATACATTCGGTACTGAAAATTCAAGAAATTCAGGATTTAGGCAAAAATGTAGTAATATCTCCGAATTGAAACAAAGTGATGACAGTAAGAATTTTGATATATGGCATTACAAATTAGGTCATCCAAATGTAAAGATTGTAAAAATGTGCTGGATAGTAATGGCATTTCTTTTAAAAAAATTCAATATCTTATGTGTGCACTTGTTGTCAAATGGGAAAAGGCCATAAACTTTCATTTCCAAACTCACAAACTGAATACAACAGACCCTTAGAGTTAATTTCTACGGATTTATAGGGTCCAACACCAATCAACACTGATTATGGGTACAAATACTATATTTCATTTATTGATGCTTATTCTAGATATGTTTGGATTTATTTCTTAAAATCCAAATTTGATACTTGTAATGCAGTTGTACAGTTTATAACTCATGTAGAAAAGCAAATAGGCAATCAGGTAAAAATTCTACAAACTAATGGTGGAACAGAGTTCCAACCACTTAAAGAATTTTAACAAAGAAAAGGAATACTACATAGAACAACATGTCCTTATACATTTGAACAAAATGGATGGATTAAGAGGAAACATAGACAAATAGTAGAAACTGGTCTTACTTTACTTGCTCAAGCATCTCTAGCACTTAAGTTTTGGCCAGATGCTTTTTCCACAACAGTTTATCTAATTAATAGGCTGCCAACTAAGGTTTTAGAACTCAAAAGCCCTATGGAAATGCTATATGATGTTAAACCTGATTATCAAAGTTTAAAAGTATTTGGATGCTTATGTTTCCCTTACTTAAGGCCCTATAATGCACACAAACTAAATTTTAGATCATCCCCATGTATATTTTTAGGGTATGCATTCAACAAAATATGGTACAAATGTCTAGACAATAATGGAAGAATTTACATATCTAGGTATGTTGTTTCTAATGAAAAAATATTCCCTTTTAGCAACATAAATATCAAAACCACACAAAAGGTATACAATCCAAAATTATCCATACCTGAACAATTTGAGGTAATGAGATAACCACAAAAAGAGATCATTCAGGCAGATAACTCAAATTCTCAGTACACAATGCCAAGAGATGTTCCAGCATATGATCAACATAAAAGCTCATCAATCGCCCACTCAATCACCACATCATGATGCTGACATATAGTCTAGCTCACACCAACCATTAGATGATTTATAATTATCTAATGATGACGAGGAGACAACAGTCGGCTATAGGGACAAACAGCCAGCACAGTAGCCGACACCTGCAACAATTGAGCACCACATGATAACTAGAGCAAAGAGTGGAATATTCAAACCAAAGACTTACAATGCAATCATAAAAACTAGTGAACCAGGCAATTTTTATGAAACCATAAAGGAAGACAAATGGACAACAACAATGAAAGAGTAATATGATGCTTTAATCAACAACAAAGCCTAGACACTAGTTTCTCTACCAACAAACAAAAATATTGTTGGATGCAAGTGGACCTATGGAATAAAGAGAAATCCTGATGGTTCAATCTCTAAGTATAAGGAAAGATTAGTTGCAAAAGGCTATTCACAACAGAGTGGATTTGACTTTAATGAAACTTTCTCACCTGTTGTGAAGTCTACCACTATAAGAATAATTCTTACCATTGCCTTACATAGAGGTTGGAATATCAAACAATTAGATGTAAATAATGCTTTTCTAAATGGTGTTTTGCAGGAGGAAGTGTACATGGAGCAACCTCATAGATTTAAACATAAAAACAAAGAAACACTGGTGTGCAAATTAAACAAAGCTATCTATGGACTTAAGCAGGCACCCAGAGTGTGGTTTGAAAAACAGAAATCAACCCTAATCAACTTGGCTACACACCAACAAAATCTGATTACTCTTTATTTACTAAATTGAGTAAACTTGCTACCACTTATGTTCTGATATATGCCGGTGATTTTATTATTACACGTAGCAGTGACATAGAAATCAACAAGCTCACTGAACACTTAAATAAAGAATTCTCAATTAAGGATCATGGTTGTCTCAGCTACTATTTAAGAATTGAAGTGAAAAAATGTCAAATACCATATATTTCTTAAATCAAGAGAAGTACATTTCAGAAATTTTAGCCAAAGCAAGAATGGACAAAGCAAGTTCGCTTTCAACTCTTATGATAAGCAACATACACTTATCCAAAAACAAAGGATAAGTAATATCAAATGACAGGCAATACAAGAGCATAGTGGGAGCACTACAGTATGCTACAATTTCCAGACCAGACATTGCATTCAGTATGAACAAATTAAGTCAGTTCATGCAAAACCTCTTAGGTGAACATTGGAAGGCTGTAAAAAGAATCCTAAGGTATTTAAAAGGGACAATAAAGCATGGATTGATATTAGAATCAAGCAAAATCATCAACATCAATGGGTATGCTGATGCAGGTTGGGCAACTAACCCCGATGATAGAAGATCTACATCAGGATACTGCGTACTTTTAGGCAAAAATCTAATGTTATGGTGTTAAAAATACAACCAACCATTTCTTTGTCAAGTGCAGAAGTGAGTACAGAAGTGTGGCTAATGCTGCTGCTACTGAAATAATGTGAGTTGAATCATTGTTAAGTGAACTTCATATCAAAACAAATAGCAAAGCTACAATATGGTGTGATAATTTAAGTGCAGTTCTACTTAGTGCTAATCCAGTTTTACACTCTAGAACTAAGCATATGGAGTTAGATCTTTATTTTGTCAGAGAGCAAGTTGCAAGCAACAAGTTAAATGTTAGACATGTACCTGCCACTTACCAAACCGCAGACATACTGACCAAACCACTATCAAAAATAAATTTCGTGTTGTTCAAGCGGAGGCTCAAAGTGGATGAAATTGGCAATGGCAGCCAAACTAAGATGAAAACGGTTGAATCCAACCTCATCACAACTTCAATTTCTCATATCTTCAAGTAGGAAAGTGAAGATCCACCAGATTGATTCGTATCGAAGCTTCAAGACTTCGTATTGATGCAACAAAGAGGAATTCTATCACAAATAAGGAGTAGAGTTGAAGTGTATTGATAATAGATGTAAATAATTTCTCCTGGATTTGGAAATTTTTTGAGATAATCGAAGCCGACGGCAATTTGGAGTTCACAAACCCTAACCTTAACAGGTTGGGTTTGAGGGGCGAAAGAAAGTAACGTTTTCAAGCAAGCATTTTATCTCAAGCAAGCAGCTGCAGCTTATTATAAAGTGGGAACATTAAATACAACATGTATGGGTTTGCATTCAGACCAACATCAGCATTCCAAAATGCTATAAATATGTTGTATTTCTTTGTATCATATATATCAATCTGAATACAACTGTAAAACAAACATCATTCCAGCAGCTGAAAATTCTTTCAGAAGCATATCGGGGTGCTGTGTGAGTTTCTTATGTGCATGCTCTGAATCATTTGAGTAGACGGTCATGACAATGCACAGGTGAGTTAAACAACTCATAATCTAGGTCTATTCATTATTATCTTTGAATTTTGTATGCATTACTTTTGATACTTCAAAATGTCATCTATGATTTGTTGATACCTCATATTGATCAAATAGAAAGAAAAAATATAGGATGTGGACGCTCGGACTAGAGCTAGCTGCTCACGGCAATCACCGATAGTGGGGCTCCTCCATGCACATGTACCTGTGTAGGAATTGGAGTAGGTGGGTATGTGTGACTGTATGCATGAATATGTACACATATATATATAATCGGGTGTGTATGCTTGATATATAAATATATATGAGCGGGCATTTTTATGTGACAGTGAGCTAATAGGTTATTGAGTGGGGAGATTTCCATGGGTATGTGTGGTGTGACCACTGAGTAGTATTTGCATTTGAATATATATACATGTATGTATTGTGTGCGTATGATATAGGTGCTGTGTATTTTATGTGTAAGTGTTGCGTGGATTTGTGTTAGGCTGTCTTCCTGGTGCATGTGTGATTATATATATATATATATATATATATATATGTGTGTGTGTGTGTGTAAGTATGTGTTGTGATAGGTGTGTGTTTGTTGGTGAGAGTGAATGACAGTAGTGTGCAGTTGTGTTACTTTGGGTGTATGTGTTATGTGTGTTAAATATGGGTTGTAAAGAGAGTAAGCTAATATTGTGTGCTATGTTTATTTTGTTTGTAGTGTTGAGTAATAATTTATATTATATTTATGTTGCGTGTGTTATTCTCTGAATATTTATACACTTGCATCTTTAGTCGCTTATGGTCCGCGGGTGCGGCGCAGTGGAAAGGAGCCTTGAGTTCTGATAAAAAGACCCAGGTTTGATTCCTACCATGCGCTTCCCTATTCTATATAAATTTACCCGGAGGTATGAGGGCTTGGATCAGCGGACGACTTTACTATACCCTCCTCAGGAGTTTACCGGCTCGCCGGGTTCTCTTGGGTTTTCAAAAAAAAAACCAAAAAAAACAAACTTTAGTCGCTTGTTTATATAAATTGAAATTTACATTTGAATACTAATATAAGTATATACTCAGTTTGGATTATGTAAATATATGTATGCTAAATGTTAACAAACTAGATAAAATATAAATTAAAATAAAATGTATATATAGATTGAATATATGATCAAGATGCATAAAATATAACTTTGTCTTATTTAAAAAGGATGATAAATGAACTTGCTAAAGGGTTCGACATTTTATTTAAGTCCAGTATTCAAACAACACTAATTTCCTTTGTGCTGATATGTTACAACTTACATAAATTACAATAAAGGATATATATATATATATAATATTAATCTGTTTGTTTTACATACATGAGTGGGTTCTAGTTTATGTTTCACATTATCTTACTTTTCGAATTTCACTACCTCTATATCGAGTTTAGATAATTATTTAAATTACTATTGAACATGAATTTATTATCTATCTTTTAGTATTTATTTTGTTGTATAAAATTATCTAATGTTAATGATTTATTATTAAGTATTGTTTTTTATTTTATATTAATTTGAAACCATCTATTTACATGTTATTATTTTGATAACTCTTTTATTGTTTAATAATTATCTAATTTTATAAAAGGTTAAGAAATTTGTTATTATTAGTATAGAATATATTAAATTTTAGTCTAGAAAACTATTTATTTTATTCTAAAAATATATGTAATTATTGTTTTTATTTATAATCAAATATTAAGTATTAATTTTGTAATATAAAAATTATATATTGAAATTTTTATTACTATTGAATTATATGAATGATTCACCGTTGATGTTGATTTGGTAGATGATTTTGATATGATACGGTTATGACATCCTTTTGTGTGATTGTATGATAGTTTATTCTGTGTGATGAGAAATCTGAATAAACGGAGTTCTAATATGGTTTAGGATGGGGTATTCGGTAATATATCTCCGGTTATTCTTTAGACTTGCTATATAGAATATTAGTGAAGGAGTGAAATTTATAAGCAGTGAATAAACGTTTAGTATCATGTAGTGGTAAGAGACGCCATTGTTATATTTATTTGGCTATTCATTATAAGTAAACAACACTTACGTGATGGGAATAAAGTGGCTACTATGAGGTGATACGTAGTTATATATGGCTCCGTGCCTATATTTAGTGAGTATGGCTTTGTGCCTAATGATGACCATGACTTCGTGTCTATATGTGTTGGTTCTATATGCCACTATTATGACGTACTTCTATTATGTTTGTTGGAGAGGACCGGATGGCCAGTATCCACCCTAGCGGCCTGATCGTGGGGTCGTGCCCCAGATTTGTGACAACCTAGATTGATGGAGCTCTGCATATATATAGCTTAGTGCTTGGCATTGTGCCATTGCCCCTATGTCACCTAGGCCAACAGTCTGTTACCTATAGAGGTAATTGTAGTGTCGTGACTTAAGGTCTTCGTGTTGATGAGACACCGGTGGATATGTGTCACAATGATTGTGAGGTAACTGAAGACTATAGAGATTTAGTGTCTTTGGAGCTTGCTTAGTGCTATCAGTCTCCCTTCTGGTTCTGACGGAGTAGTAGATTGGCATATATGATTGATACACCTCACTGTAGTATTGATGTGTGCTAGGTGCCATATATGTTGTTATATATGACTACTTAGGACTTTATGTCTATTGTACAGTCATTTCCCATCATGATACTTTGAGATGATTTATATCCGAGGAGATGAGATTATATCTGATATATATCCTAAGTATGATGGATTCTCAGTATATAGATAGGCATCCTATCCTATTCAGTATTTATATATTTACGATGGCGTTTTATTTACTAAGACCGGGAGATATATTTGGGCAGTGCTCCGTGTTAGCCTAATTATATTTGATGATATCTCATATATTGATATTTCTAGTAATTGATGTTGATTTTTAGACATGTATGGTTCAGCCATTTGAGTATATTTATTTGATTTCTAATTTGATGTGTTTCTAAATGGGTGATGACATCTTTTGATATCAGAAATGTTGTTTTATATGGATTTGGGTTATTTATGAGGTTTGATGCTTTGAGGATTATTATGGAATTATTTATATATTAGGCTTGCATTTTTATATTTATATGTTTATATATATTGACGTATGGCCTGATGATTGTAGTATATTATGGTAGTATTTTACCCTTTTTGGATGATTTGGCTGACTGTGGTTATCATTCTTAGGGTAGTGTTGTTCTTTGCTATTTGTATAGTGAGTTGTCACACGTTGCCTTGCAACGTCGAAAAGTTTTAGGGGGTTCTGCAACGTTGTTGCAACTATGGTCATGGTCGCATATTGCTATTGAACGCTGTTTATTAGAATTCCTACCGACTTAGATCTGTAACTTCCATTCGGGGCTAGATGGAATTGTGCTAGGAGTTGGCGTGAGACGCCAAGAAATGTACAGTTTTACCGTAATGAGTTGGATTTGTTGGCGGATGATGCGGTTACATGGGAACCATATTCATTAGTGTATAAGTTTGGACATCTGGAAATTGAGTATTCGTTCGCCGGTTGGATTTCTAAGAGTCGACTGATTCTATTTTTAGACTTTGAGTTGTATGCACCCGATCGGGTTATGAGACAGTTTTCCTTTGATTATCAGCACATTCCCGATCCTGTCGTCCCCCTTGACCCAGAACCCACTAGTTGGATGGCATTTTTGGAGGAAAGTATTGCTATTTGGCAATCAAAAATTGATCGTGACAAACGAGCACATGAGCCTCCGACACCTTTGAGCGAGTACGAGTATTGGTATTGGTGAATTACTCGTTGTTATATTCTTAAAAAGTCGGCAAGGAAGTTAGTTGCGTACACTCCCCGTGCTCCTCTAGAACGTGATGTGGTAAGTATTGTAATTTCAAATTTTTTATAGTTCAATTTTTATGTCTTTTTGATGCATTGTTATGACTTATGGTTTAGGTAAGCGGAATGGTAAGCGGAATATACAACGCTTTGGATGTGGTGGGCGAAATAGAAGAAAGTCATATGGAGCCGGACAAGGTCAAAAGCAAGTGCATTGACCTACGACGAATACTTAACACGATTTTGGGTCGGAACAAGCTAAGAAGGCCGGCCAAGCCGCTGCGCATTGTAGAAGAGCTACCACGTTGTACAGAGGAGACACATACCAAAGTAGCGGGTGGACAAGCCTAATGGGAGGAGGCACATGCGGAGGGGGAGGCTTCACAACATCCCGGTGGCGAAACTATAGCTGGATGGCCCGCTTGGCCCGAGGTAGAGCAGCAATACACCGACGGAGAAACTCATGCTGAATGGCCCATTTGGCATGAAGGAGAACAACAATTCGGATATGTTGGACAGTCGACATACGAGCATGCGCAAGAGCCGCCGTAGTGGGAAATTCAACAAGAAGAACTCATTTTTGGGCCAATTCAACAACAAGAAATTCCACTTCCGACACCCGCTCCTACATTTGAAGAAGGCCAAGGATCGACTCCCATCGTGTACAAACGGAAGAAGAAGAGAGACACCCCACTTGAGCTTAGACGGATTTATGGTTGACGGTGTTGGTCTTATTGTTGTTGTTTCTTTGGTTGGGTAAGGGGTTGTTGACTTGTATGTTTCTATGTTATTATACGACTTGTTCAACCTTTTTTTGGATAATTTTCAATCGTTAGTTGGATCATGTTATTTATTTTGTTTTGTGATGATATTGTTAATGGAATGGTGTATGCATGCTCTCAATTTGGAATTTGGGGTTTTGCAATTTGTGATTTTGCAGTGTGGCAGAGCAACTCTCTGTTTGGAACTGACCCAAAAATTAGCTTGTACATTTGTGGAATGTGCAAGCTATATTGTCAATATAGGTTGCGCATTCCACATATGCACAAGCCATTTTTGGGTTATTTACAGCAATCCACAAATGCTACATTTGGTCTTTTGTAGCATTTGCGGAATGCTGCAAATGACCCAGTTCTACGCTTGCACATATTTGGAATGCGCAGGTTATATTTTACATGTAGCTTGCGCATTTTTGGATTGCGCAAGCTATATTGATAACATAGCTTGCGCATTCCATATATGCGCAAGTGTATTTTTGGCCCTGTCCGAGACAGAAAGCTGTTTCAACACCATAAATCACACAATTTCACACAAAAAGTCTGCACAACATTCTATATAACATGCAAACACCATTCGAATGACAACACCATCACATAACAGAGTCAACAGCATGCCACAACATCCAAAAAAGTTTCAACAAGTCATACAGTAACATAGACGTTCTACTTCTATTACAATTCAACGCGGACAAGTTTACTTCTTGTGGCCAATAGAACCACATTTGCTACATCTGTTGTGGCTGGATGAAGATGGCGGATCCATGAAACCTTTTATTCGAGTAGACCGAGAATGACCTGAATTTCTACGCACAAGCGGTGGTTGTATAATTGGACCATCGTAGACGTTCCAATGTCGACTATCTAGTACAGGGTGGAATAAAGGAGCATAAGCTGCGGAATACATAGCCTTCGTGTACCACATGAAGATTAAGTCAAAATACGCTCTATTAGCACCACCCAAACCATGTGAACAAGCCGCTAATACATGAGAGCACAAAAAATGATCTAATGTTGGCATGTTGCACGAACATTTGGCAACATTATCTTCGATATTCACCGCATAATCAAACATATGCACATCTTTCACCTGCCATTCAACGAAGCTATATCTCTCTATAGATATGAGCCTCAATTATTCCATTCTTCTCCGCGCTAATGCTTCCCACCTAGGTGTAGCTACGATGTCCACTCTTCCTCTTGGGTTCGTCGTTCGACGAAGTAATGGTTCAATCGATGAAACGTACGTGCAACCAATGATCTAACAGGTAAATTCCTAGTTCCTTTGAGCACACCGTTAAAGCTTTCGGAAACGTTGGTCATCATCATATTGAATATTACTCCGCCATCATGACAAAGAGTCTAGCTTGATTCTTGGTCTTTCAAACTTCTTTCAATCCACGCATCGACATCTCGATTTACATCCTTCAACTGTTTTCGAAGATCATTATATTTTACGACCTCTGATGCCGTGGCACATGCGTGCAATAAATTTTGTAGCTCATCCGTGCCAAACCCCGCTTTCTTGAAATTTGCTTTAATATGACGGATACAAAAACGATGATGATGTTCAGTTGGCCAAGCTTCTCTAAGCGCACGTGGAATTCCTTTCATACGATCCGAGATAAAGGTGATACATCTAGTACGTACGGATGGAATATAATTCCATATGCAACGAATAAACCAACTCCACGTTTGCCATGACTCTGTTTGTACAATAGCAAAAGCTAAAGGAAATAGCCCTTGATTTGCATCCACCCCAGTTGCTACTAGTAATGTACCTAGATACTTCCCGTATAAATGAGTGGCATCAATAGACAATATGGGTCGACAGTAGTCAAAGCCTTGAATAGAAGGTCCGAAAGCCCAAAAAGCACCATCAAAAACACCACGACTATGAATAACATCATATACGGTTCCGGGGTTGGTATGTTGTAGGGCTCTAAGATATTTCGGCAATTCTACGTACGACGATTCCCAATCACCATAAATCATTGCAACAGCTTTCTGCAGTCCGTGCCAGGCTCGAAAATAACTCACTTTAATATGAAACATGTTGGACATTGTCTTGAACAGTTCTTGCAGTCATGTTTGTTTCAGCTTTAATAAACGGAAGTATTTTGCTGCATATAAACTTAGCAGTTGCCTGTCGATGGTTTGAGTTGATGGTTGCATTTAAACAAGTGTGATCGCCGCCATATGTAGTTATCTTCCACCAATTTGAATTTTTTCTTACCGAAAGGCTTCCATGAACTTGCCAAGGGCATGTTTCTTCCACATCATAGCAGACCGTGTATTGATTTGCACACGATTTCAGAACTTGAAATGAAACTGAACATTTAATCGCCTATTCACATAACTGTTCAACAAGCTTCTGCTTACTTTCAAAAATTAACCCAACTCGTGGACCTTTCTCCACACATTCTCTTCCAAAAACTTCCACGTCTAGTTGACAATTTTCCATTATTGATTTCACCATCATTGATGCCGTGCATAAATCATCGGCTAGAGCCTCTTCATATGTGATTTGTTCTTCTTCTGCATTTACATTATCAGCCTCCTCAATGTTTGCATATATGATTGCATCATTGTTAACTTCCATTTGATGTATCCAAGTTCTATCCTCATCATCTGCACAAGCAACTTCTATGTTATCCAATTGCCCACAAATCTCGTGTGGACTATAAACATGATAATCGGCACCATCGTCATCATAACCAGTAAATGCATCTTCGACACTAGGAATACAAAAAACAAAGATCATATATTTTGCATTAACGTAAGTCAAAATACAAGTGCCAACATATAATAGTACTCACTTTTCAAACGCTTGCGACTGATTTGGATTTATAGCGTTCTACATCATATTTTGTTCTTGACTAAAAGAGACTCCGGCCATTCCGCTGTACCTGTGAACTCCACCTTGATGGCTTGAAAGATACGATGGATACGTCGACCATTGTGTTTCTTGTAACCGTGTGGTGTGCATATAATCATCCCCAGAGATTAATGGCGCTTGTGTTTCAACCATATTTTCATGTTCCACTCTCACAACGTAGATTTCTATCACTCTCATTCCAACTGAAAAGGTGGAGTTCAAATCATCGTCGTCTTCCAAATCAATAGCGAATGCACCATCATCCCGAACCCATTTCACCGCTAATTTTAAATCATATATAACAGGATTTACTTTTGTCACTATAAATGCCCTTTATTTAAGCTCTTCGAAACTACAATGATTTTTTTATTGTCGATCCTTTTCGCTTCCCGCCCAAATATCTAGGTTTACCTTCATCATCAACCAACAATTCGCCATCAAAGTAAAATATAGTCGGAACCTATGACATTATCTGCAAAATAAGTTCCAATACCACATTCATAGTTTTTGTTCACTGACATAACTATAAACATCAATTTGATGAATTATTACCTATTTTTTCTAAGTAGATTTTGCTTCCGCAGGCAATCTTCAACCAAAAGCAGTTAACTCAATCTTTAAAAAAACATAAACAAGCAAATCAATATAATAACGTAACCAATATATTTCATTAATAAAGTAAACACTATCAAATGAATTTCAGCAACATAATAAACTATCTACCTTGCACACGTTACGGGTTATAACAAATAGAAACATTTTCGCAACAACCTATTACAAATACAACGGTTCAACATAAAATCCAAATATGACAACTTAACCAAGTACCAAACATCTACCACATTCTAGGCCTTCCACTGTTTGTCCTTAGTTCTTCATTCACACTTTTCAAACGACTTATTTCGGCTTGCAGCTCGTGGGCATACTCAAGTCCCCTTTCGCGCAGGGGTTGATCAATCCATTTAAAATAATTGCAACAATCATATTCACGAGGATTGAATCTATGTTCGTTGTACGAACTACACTCGAAAAATCTTCGTCCAGCATTCTTTTCCTTTCTGCAAACAACCACTACACACATATCTTCACAATAACAATTTGGACATGGTCGTTGTCCCATTGGCACGGATGGACCAACAGGATGTATAGGCGTCAGCAAATTTCCATCAACTGTATGTTAATGATCGGGCATTTCCGCATAAACAACTTCACATAAACGAGCGTGTAAGGTTGATGATCCTGAATAGAATTTACGCGGTACCGGTTCAAACTGTGTTTCCAGAACATGATCGACATCAAAGTCAATATGACTTGAACTTGCAACTCCGATTTTCCCTTCAACCTCATCAAAATGTTTCATCAATGTTTCGTCGTCTATCTCCCAATCATTAATGTCTACTATCATAATAAACAATAAACAATTAAGGTGTAAATTAGGGTTTTCAATTTACTACTACTTAAATAGGGCTTTCTAGTTCATTAAACACTAACAACTAATTCAACAACCACACCATTGTCTATTAATTAACACTACCACCACCAATAACTCTTCGTTTTCAACAACATCAACAATAGAAAAATTACATCTTAATTTTCAAAAACATTAATTATACCTTTGTTTTGTAACGATGAAGAAGATGATTCCATATATATTTTAGCAACGATTTGGTTAATAAGGTAATTGTGGATTTGGATATGGAAGAAAAATGGGTTTGGATTGGGAAATGGGGAGGGTTTGTGGAAGAAAGTAGAAATATTGATAAATGAACTCAGATCTGTGCTCTCTGTCTATTTGATGCTAAAAAATAAGCTTGCGCACTCCATAATTGCGCAAGCATTAAATATAGCTTGCGCATTTATGGAATGCGCAAGGTATAGTTAAAAAAACTTAACACTTGGGCACTCCGTATTTGCGCAAGTTAAAAGCGAAACGAGGCCTAGTTTGGTAATTAGTTTTTGCTGAAGCTAAAACCAAAATATGATATTTACTGAAGCCTAAGACCAAAAATTGTCCTTCCTTATATAGATCAAAGAGAAAAAATATATAAATATATAGGATGAGGTGACTCGGCCTGGGGCTAGCTGCGCCAGGAAATCACCGATGGTGGAGCTCCTCCACGCACGTGTACCTGTATAGGAATTAGAGTAGGTGGGTATGTGTGACTATATGCGTGAATAAGTACACATGTATATAACCGGGTGTGCGCGCTTGATATATAAATACATACGAGTACGCATTTTTTATGTGATAGTGAGCTAACAAGTTATCGAGGGGAGAGATTTTTGTTTGTATGTGTGGTGTGACTAGTGAGTAGTGTTTCCATTTGAATATATATACATGTATGTGTTATGTGCGTATAATATAGGTGCTATGTATTTTATGTGTTTGTGTGTTGTGTGGATATTTGTTAGGCTGTCTTCCTGGTGCATGTGTGATTAGATATATATATATATATATATATAAGTATGTGTTATGATAGGTGTGTGTGTTTGAAGGTGAGAGTGAATGATAGTAGTGTGCAGCTGTGTTACATTGGGTGTATGTGTTGTGTGTGTTAAATATGGATTATGAAGAGAGTAAGCTAATATTGTGTGCTATGCTTATTTTGTGTGTAGTGTTGAGTAATAATTTATATTATATATGTGCCACGTGTGTTATTTCTACATATATATTTATATACTTGCATCTTTAGTTGTTTGTTTATATAAATTGAAACTTACATTTGAATACTTATATAAATATATACACTCAGTTTGGATTATGTAATTATATGTATGTTAAATATAAAATAAACTAGATTAAATATAAATCAAAATAAAATGTGTGTGTGTGTGTATTGAATATATTATCGAGATGCATAAAATCCAACTTTGTCTTATTTAAATAAGGATGATAAATGAACCTGCTAAAGGATTCAACGTTTTATTTAAGTCAATTATTCAAACAACACTAATTCCCTTTGTGCTGATATGTTACAACTTACATAAATTAAAATAAAGTATATATATATATATATGTATATATATATGTGTGTGTGTATAATATTAATCTTTTTTTTAAGTTGGGTAAACGGGCCAAGCCTAAGAACAAATAAAACCGGGTATGGAAATTGTTAATCGATGGAATTTATATCGGTTTAGAAAACCGTCAAAAAATTTCAAATAAAAATTTAACCGCAAGCGCACGACGTACGCTTGTAGTACGTGGCGAATACGGGTCGATCCATAGGAAATTGATGATTTTAAAAATCTATTCAATCAAATTAATCCAAAGTCAAGTGAAATTTAAGATAGAGAATTAGAAAATTAGCTAACTAACTAAAAGAAAAGAGATGCAAATATAAGAGTTAAATGACAATTTAGAGCATAAATCCACTCTCTAGATCATGTAGTTCAACACATATGAAATCATAATCTCTCTTTTTTGGTCATTAGTGCTTTAATTGATGTGTTTATCATAAGTATGGCATATTTTTGCTATTAATTAGCCAACATAAGCCATCAAACTATAACACACCCCTTAAACCACTTGCTAACTTTATGAAATTTGACAATGAAAATGAAAATGAAATCTATTTTAAGTATGGCCTATTAACTATTGATTAGAAATATAGACCCATCAAATTGTAATTTCAAATCACTTTCTTTTGCCATAATCATATTTTGATGAAGAGGCAATTAGTGTTAGTGATTGTTTAAGCATAGCCTATTTGGTGTCAACAATATAGGCTATCAAATTCAAAGCAAAAACAACAATTAAACCACTTCAATCATTCTTCATTAAGCACAAAAAGAGAGCATGAATTAACAAATAGTTGAAGCTACATAATTAGATTGCTTCATTACCCCTAAATTGAAGGGGTTTAGCCTCTCATATTTGTCATTGGATTAACAAATGTAGCTAGCAACATGAAAGCAAAAAGAAAGGAAAAAGAGAGCAAAATGAAAAGGAGAGCTAATTAACAAGAATTAGAACTATTCTACTTGCATGAAAGTAAATCTACACTACAACATGAAAGAAAATAAACAAGAAAGGGAAAAGATCATATATTAAATTGCATAAAAAAGAAAAATTACATAAAGATAAAAATGGCAAAGTAGCCATGAAAAGAGAAAGAGAAGAGCTTGTTTATTTGTGAGCCTAAACTAAACTAAGAGAGACTAAAAGGAGAGGGTTACATGAAACATAAGGGGTACTTATACATGTGCTAAACCCTAATTCATATTTTTGGGGAATGCCCAAAATACCCTTGAGAAAGTGTGGAGGCCAAGTAATCATTAGCTTCTACTAATCATCATTTAAGTGTACATGAAGCCATTAGTTCCATAAGCATGTGCATTAGCCTCTAATTTGTACATTAAGGTAGGTGGGTAGGTGGGGTCCTCCATTATCATGCCTTTGAATTATTTCCATCTTCATTTCTTTATCTTCACTCTTGTGCATGCATACATCTTCATGAAACCACTTGTATATGAAGCCAAAGTCCTATAAAAAAATATAGAAATTTCCAATTAAATTTTCTCAAATTAATATATGCACAAAGATGACCATTTTGCCCTTGGATGAAGATGAATAAGTGATGATTTGAAAATAATATGAATTTTGGTTTAAACAAGTTAAAATGCCCGATATGATCATTTATTTAATTTAAATAGATTAAATATGGTGGTAAAAATATGCATATTAACGTGCACATCAAATACCCCCACACTTATCTTTTTATTCGTCCTCGAATAAACTAAAACTAAGATAAATCCGTTTTCGTAGGGAGCACGATTGCATTGAGCGTATGCAACAAGCCATTAAACCTCTGGGTGTCCCCAGTAGGACGAGTGTTGTCTCGTGAGGGTTTTCAGCGGATACTACCCAAAAATCCAAATGCAGGATGAAAATATTTACAAAATGCAAGATTTATTTACAAAGAGATGAATGCAAGTTTTTGGAAATATTTACAAATGAAAGATTTACTCTTAAATAGACACAACTAAGTTAAATATAGGTTTTGGTCATTATCTTGAAAAATTAAGTCATTTACTTGTCAAAATTTCCAACAAAAATCAAGTTATCAAAGCAAATATACTATAGTTTAACTCGTTGTTTCGGTTGATAACAAAGTGTAACTATGAAATGGATCCTTAGTTGATTATCAAAGTTTATCAAAGTGGTATTTTCATTTCTTTTCAATAACAAGTCAAATCGAATAAGTTAAAATAGTGCTTGGATTTCATTTGCTTACCCTCTCCATTTTTTTCTTTTGAAAAATTTATTGATATTAACAATATTTACATATGCCTAACTCAGATAAACTGAGGCTAGATATATTGCCCATGCATTGCCTTGCGGACTGATGTGAGGGGAATACAGAGCCTGGCGAGTGAACACGCAAGTGTGAACACTTATTGACTGTAAACGTTATTAGTAAAATAATTTTTATATACACGCCTAACTTGGATAAACTGAGGCCAGATATACCGATCGTGCACTACCTTTCGGGCTTACGTGAGAAGGGTACAGAGCATGGCGAGTGAACACACGAGTGTGAACACATGACTCTAGGTGTTTATTAAGAAAATATATACATATATACAAGAAATGTTTTTTTTTTGTGTTTTTGTTTTTTTAGGGAGAGAGTTTTGCAAAATCATCTTAGCACCATTTAACTTAGAAGACCAAAAAAATGTTATATCCTTTACTTTAAATTCACCACTTTTTAAAACAAAGATTTTCAATTAGGATATATTTCATAATTATCACGTATGAATCTTCCTATATACTAATTAAACCATTTTTATTTGTAATCAAACTTCATTTTTATTTTTGTTAAGACGAATAAATTTTCAAAAATTTCAATTTAATAAACCAAAACCATATATTTATCCTATAGTGTTTCTTTAAAAATAACATTTGTTTTTTTTTGTGTTTTTTTTGTTTTCGAGATTTTTTTTTTCAAAATTAAAAATAAACCATGAAAAATCAAAAGTGAGGATGAGTCTCCCCCCACACTTGATTTTGACTGTGTCCCCACAGTCAACCCAAGTGGAAGGAGAAAAATAAAAATAAAAACATGACCTTTATTTAAATGAAAATTAATGGTATTTACACGAGATTAGAAAGTATATCGTCAAAAAATAAACGAAACGGTCTTCCAAAGACTGATTCATTTGTCTCGTCAAGTATACGAGACACAGCTTAAGCTCGGAAAACCAAATCGTAAAAGATTTCAAAGTTGAATGTCGATTTGGAAAAATGAATGTCGTTTTATTGAAAACCGTACGAGTTGTTTTATTTTCGATGATTTTCGGGGTCAATAAAACAATTGGTTGAAGTTCAAGTTTATTTTCACCAAATTGAAATTCAAGCTCTTCATTGCAAAATTCTTCAGAATTATTGATTTCAAAATCAAAGTGATGATTTAAATCTTCCCTGTCGGAATTTAACAACTCGTCATCGAAAAGTCCAAAAAATTCGTGTTCGTTAAATTCGACTTCCTTTGTTGGATTATCAACAACTTCATTGCGTATCTCAAGTTCAAAATCCAAAGTTGTTGTATTCAAATTTTCAAAATCGAGAAAAGGAAGATCGAAATTTAAATCGAGTTTCTCACCCTTAAAAGAATTGAAATTCAACTCAATTACCGTGTTTTCAACAACTTCGTTAAGATTTTCGTTTTCAATTTCAAAAGTTGTTATTTGAAAATCGTCGATTTGGGTAAAAAATGAATTATTGTTTGACTCGTCACACGTTGGAATTTGATTTTGTTGTTCACGTTGTTTCATATAAGTTTCAAACAATGAATCCGTGTGATCATCGTAAATTTCGTTCATTTGTTTAACAAAATCCAATTTATAAATATTAGCTTAAGGATTTTTGATTTGGATTTGTTGAGAACAAAATTTTTCACTTGCATCATAGTCAAGATTATTCCCATTGCCGAAATTATTTGAAAAGTGGATCACATTTTCGTTTTGATTTTGAAATTCATTTTGGAGTTTAAAATTGAATTGGCATGGGTTATCCTCGAAATCGTTTGAATTTTGAAGTGAATTCAAATTTTGATTATTTTGAAAACTTTGATTTGAATCATTGCCCAAATATGAATTACACAAATCATTTATCATTTGATTTTGTTGTGCAGAGATTTCAAGTAAAGACGAAATGCTCTTTTCAAGACTTGAGGGTTGTCATCGTTTTGAAAATTTTGTGGTTCAAAATTTGAATCATTTAAGTAATAGTTGTTGTTAAAATATCCATACGAATTTGGAGTGAAATCATATGGGTTATATTGATTTTCACAACTATTGTAAAATTCACGTAAGTGGGGAAACTCGGACATTTTCAAGAATGTTTTTGTTTTTTTTGTTTTTTTTTGTAAAGGAAAAATATTTACAAATAAAATTTATTTTTCAAAAGGGAAATTAATTTTTGTATTTTTTTTTTGGTTTTTCAATTTTTTCTTTGTTTTTGAAAACGTTTTATAATTTTTTTTTGGATTTTGGGTTTTCTAAATTTTTTTGGAAATTTGAAATTTCAAAGGAAAAGGATTTAAAAATTTCAAGGGAAAAGGAATATTCACAATTTTTTTTAGTTTTGGATTTTTGAATTTTTTTTTGTTTTTTTTAAATATGCATGAACTAATGCAACTAAATGAATGCAAGGTTTAATTACAAATGATTTATCCTAAGTTAACCCAAAATGGTATAATCATACTTTGTCTTAGATAAACAAGATAGTTCTTGGCCAGGTAACAGACATGATTTATCGGTGCACCACGAATCACCGTAGCAATGCAGCCGAAGGTTTAAGTAGCTTCAGAGGAACAACCACTATAATATTTACGAATCACCGTAATATTTATAAATGGTTATTACTCTACCGTAGCCTAGACACAAAGAAAGTAAATTGTTCAAAGAAGACAACTTGTGAATATACAATTAAGAGCTATCGATGTTTAACCGTTATTATTAACAAATTCTAGGATGAAATGCAAAGCAGAAATTAAACGTGTATTAACAATGCAACTACGAATGAAATTTCTGTTTTAGTTTTTTGGTTTTTTTATTTTTGATTTTTTTTCTAAAATGCAAGCAAACAACAATGCAAGGAAAATACAAACTAGAGATGAAAGAAAAATATTTTTTTTTAAACAAGCAAGCGGAGCAGTTTTATAGCAGCAGCTCCTCTTCTTCTGAAATTCTGCTTTGTCAACCTGAAATAAAAACAAAATATATACAATTTTTTTATATCAAAGAAAGACGCAAATAAATGAAAAAAATAGAACAAACTAAACCCAAACAAATTCAAACCAGCCCCACCTTTTTTTAACAAATTCCAAAGTTTTTTTTTGGGAAGGAAACTTAAAAGTAAAGGTTTACTTAAAAAAAAAAATTTTTTACACAAACTAAAATTAAATAAGCTAAAACAAAAGAAATAAAACTAATAAAAAACAAATAAAAAAAGAGAATTTTTTTTATTTTGCAATCTCAACTAAAAGCCCGGCCCGGCCCACGAAAACCAGAAAATTATGCCACTAAAAAAAATATCAGTGAACTCACACAGCCACACATTCAAATTCATACGTTCTCAAACCAAATTCCTTAATCCCAAGTTCGCAACTTTCAGATCAAATATAAATTCGTGAATTTTAGGCACTTAAAATAAAATCAAAATCCACGTTGGTGATGAGGCGATTGCAGTTCGAGTTCGATGGCGACTTTGCAGCTTTAATTGGGTTTGTGTATGAAGTCGTTGTGTGGTTGTTTCGTAGTAAATGGAAGGCGCGATTCGAGGTGATTTGGGAGGGCCGATTGAAGATCGACGATGTTGGTGATTGCTGTGTGGAAGTTCTGGAATCTTGGGTGTAGCGGTTGGTTGTGGAATTGCTTGGAGGAGGTTAGCGGCCGTTCGATTGGGGGAATCTCAGGTCGATTTGGTGAAATGAAGACGGCAATGGTTAGTTCGATTGGTAGGTGCAAGGGATTGTTCTTTGAAGTGAAGACTTGGGTTGAAGTGAACTTTGTAGGGCAGTGATGATGCTATGGAGGAGGTGGAGTGTTGCACTGCTTTTGTCAGAGGAGATGCACGTATGTTGGAGAGAAGGTTGAAGGCTCTGTTATGAATTATTGTATGCAGTTTGTAAGGGGTATTAGACAGAGGAGGGAGGAAGTGGTTGATCTGGAAATGAGTGGTGAAGGTTTGTCGTGGAGAATGGCAGTTTCTTTGGTGGTCAAGGGGATGTTGCAGTGATGGAGTTTGTTGGTATGAAGGCAGTTGTCGGCGATGGTCAGTGGTTGACGAGGTTTGAGCGGTTTTGTATACAGAGGAAGAACAGTTTGAGGATCGGTTTGTATATCACAGTGCAGGGGTGTGTTTTGGAACAGGTGAAGTGGTGATTGGTTTTAGGTCGTGGATGAACTGTGGTGAAGAATTGTTTGGAACTGTGACAGCGGCAGGCAAGTAAGTGTGTACGTGAATTTTCAGTAGAATTAAAGAAACAGTGGCAATAGTTGGGTGGAGTACTGTGTTTTGATTGTTGTTAGGCTATTGGCAGTGAATTGAATGGTTTAGGTTGTATATGGTGAAGGAAGAAGATGTTGATGATGTATGAATGAAGTGGCAGTTTATTGTGGTTGAGTGTTGATGAAGATGGATGAACTGATGATGATGTATGGTTTGAAGCAAGTCAGTGAGCGGTAACAGTGGAAGAGGATGGTTGATTGCTGGAAGTTAGTTTGATGGTGAATTGTCTGAACGAGCAGCAGTTTTGTAGTGTACTGTTGTGAAGTTTTGTAGTGCACTGATGTGCAGTTTTGTAGAAACACTGATGTAATGCACTGATGTGTAAGTTGAAAGAGCAGTTTTGTAGTGCACAGATGTTGATGATGTATCAGTGGGAAGGAAGTATGAAGAGATAATGAAGATGCTGCTCGTGGTATGATGAGTATGAAGTAAGTTTTTGTATGAAGTGTATGTTTGTGGCACAGAGAAAGGTTGGCAAGGAGATGGTTTGCTGTGTAGAAGTGGCAAGAACAGAGAATAGACAGTGTTGTATAGGCAAAAACCAATGTATGTAAAAACTGTAAATGAATGCAAATGCAAATGCAATTAAAACAGAAATTATAAATGAAAATGAAACCCCTTTTTTTTTATATGCAAATGCAATGCTAATAGAAAACTAAAACAACATACACACACAAAATGCCACAAAAATCATACACAAACACACAAAAAAAAATTTTACAAGGAGAGGAAAAAAAAATGCAAACAAACACACAAAAATCAAACAAAGAAAAATAATCCGAAGAATCAAAAATTTAAAATCAAAACAACTTCCCCGGCAACGGCGCCAAAAACTTGTTAATCGATGGAATTTCTATCGGTTTAGAAAACCATCGAAAAATTTCAAATAAAAATTTAACCACAAGCGCACGGCGTACACTTGTAGTACATGGCGAATACGGGTCGATCCGTAGGGAATTGATGATTTTAAAAATCTATTCAATCAAATTAAACCAAAGTCAAGTGAAAGTTAAGCTAGAGAATAAGAAAATTGGCTAACTAACTAAAAGAAAAGAGATGCAAATATAAGAGTTAAATGATAATTTAGAGAATAAATCCACTCTCTAGATCATGTAGTTCAACACATATGAAATCATAATCTCTCTTTTTTGGTCATTAGTGCTTTAATTGATGTGTTTATCATAAGTATGGCATATATTTGCTATTAATTAGCCAACATAAGCCATCAAACTATAACACACCCCTTAAACCACTTGCTAACTTTATGAAATTTGACAATGAAAATGAAAATGAAATCTATTTTAAGTATGGCCTATTAACTATTGATTAGAAATATAGACCCATCAAATTTTAATTTCAAATTACTTTCTTTTGCCATAATCATATTTTGATGAAGAGGCAATTAGTGTTAGTGATTGTTTAAGCATAGCCTATTTGGTGTCAACAATATAGGCTATCAAATTCAAAGCAAAAACAACAATTAAACCACTTCAATCATTCTTCATTAAGCACAAAAATAGAGCATGAATTAACAAATAGTTGAAGCTACATAATTAGAGAGCTTCATTATCCCTAAATTGAAGGGGTTTAGCCTCTCATATTTGCCATTGGATTAACAAATGTAGCTAGCAACATGAAAGCAAAAAGAAAGGAAAAAGAGAGAAAAATGAAAAAGAGAGCTAATTAACAAGAATTAGAACTATTCTACTTGCATGAAAGTAAATCTACACTACAACATGAATGAAAATAAACAAGAAAGGGAAAAGATCATATATTAAATTGCATAAAAAAGAAAAATTACATGAAGATAAAAATGGCTAAGTAGCCATGAAAAGAGAAAGAGAAGAGCTTGTTTATTTGTGAGCCTAAACTAAACTAAGAGAGACTAAAAGGAGAGGGTTACATGAAACATAAGGGGTACTTATACATGTGTTAAACCCTAATTCATATTTTTGGGGAATGCCCAAAATACCCTTGAGAAAGTGTGGAGGCCAAGTAATCATTAGCTTCTACTAATCATCATTTAAGTGTACATGAAGCCATTAGTTCCATAAGCATGTGCATTAGCCTCTAATTTGTACATTAAGGTAGGTGGGTAGGTGGGGTCCTCCATTATCATGCCTTTGAATTATTTCCATCTCCATTTCTTTATCTTCACTCTTGTGCATGCATACATCTTCATGAAACCACTTGTATATGAAGCCAAAGTACTATAAAAAACATAGAAATTTCCAATTAAATTTCTCAAATTAATATATGCACAAAGATGACCATTTTGCCCTTGGATGAAGATGAATATGTGACAATTTGAAAATAATATGAATTTTGGTTTAAACAAGTTAAAATGCCCGATATGATCATTTATTTAATTTAAATAGATTAAATATGGTGGTAAAAATATGCATATTAACGTGCACATCAAATAATACAACCACAACCCGATAACCAAACTAAAACACAAACCCTATCTAGGGTTGCCGACAAACCAACAATATCTCAACAAAGTTTCAAAAACAAAATTATGGCGGACGGCGATTCAACTTTAACTAAGAATTACCGCTACCATTCTTCACTCCACTTGTTTCTTCCCGCTCCCAGTATGATAAGCTATCGTTGAAACCATTCCTCATCCCCTTACTTCTACCTTCGTTGTTAAAATTCCTCAGATTGTTGATGAGAAGAGAGGGGTTATTAGATCTGGTGTCATCGCGACCTAAATCTGATAAAACCCTCTTTGAAATGTTGCTATCATTCACTTCAAAGCTACGATTTGCTGTATTGACACCAAATACTTGCTGGATGTGAAAGTCGTTGCTATCAGCCATTTTAAAGCTACTATTAGCTGTATTGACACCAAAAACTTAATGGTTGTGGAAGCTAGGCTCTCGAGTCATATCATTGTTGGTTTGGAAGCTTCTCGAACGAGTTAAGTAACTTTCTATGTGCTTGCTACCAGCTTCAGAGCTCCAATCATCAGCTAAGGAAGTGAATTTGGTTTGATCTTTTAAGTTTTTCTTTGAATTCTGAAGTAGGATTCTGCTATCAGTATTTATAAGAAGCCAAATATGCTCTTTGTTCCTTTTAACTTTATTATGAGTACACAAGTTCCTTTCCTTCCAGATATTAAATACTGCAGTAGTTAAGAGGATATGCGCGCATAGTCTTTTTCCTTAGAATTTGACTTAAATTTGCTGTTGATGATTTGAATAGCATGCATAAGATCCATCTGACTATTGTCTTGAATATACAGAATAGCTTTAATTTGACTCCATGTAAAATATGAATAACCGCATTCAAAAAATAAGTGATTAGCACTTTCATTGACTAGATTGCATAAGGAATAGAGTGAATTAGAATTATTGCCCCATTTGTTTATTTTATCCCAAGTTGGCAGTCTGTTATTAATGACAAAATATGTACAAAAAGCCATCTTGGGTCCGTTCACTCTATTCCATATGCAATGATACCAATCTTCCTTTGGGAATTTATTTCTAATAACATTCCATGTGGTTTTGAAAGAAAACTTCCCTTTGCTGCTTGCTTTCCATTCCCAGTAGTCATTATCTACATTAGGATCAAGATGAATTTTGCATATTTCATACTTATGTGGGTTGGTAATTGGATGAAGATGAGATTGCCACTGATTATTTTTAATAATTTCAGACACTTTTGCATTAGTACCTCCACAAATAACCAAACTATTCCATCCAACCTTATTTATAAAACAGTCACTATTAAACCAAGGGTCAAATCACAAGCTAGTTTCTTAACCTAGCTTAAATTTTCTTTCTAATAAGGTTTTGCCAATATCTCTACATTTAATAATTTGTTTCCAGGCATTAGAATGGTTACTGTTAGGCAGGGTAGTCCAAAAATTATCATTTTTAAGATATTTAGAACTCATCAACCTAGCCCACAGTGAATCTGCATTGAGAAATCTTCAAAATAATTTTAAATGGCAAGTTAAACTAAGATCTTTCATGTTGCTAATACCAATTCCCCCTTCATTTTTTGGCCTACAAACTTTATCCCAACTAATCTTATGATATTTGCCCCTCCATAAAACATCAACACATCTATTTTCAATTTTCTTAATGGAAGCAGCAGGAATATGAAATGTTTACAGCCAGTATAAAATGATTGCATACACAACAGTTTTAATAAGTTCAAGTCTACCAGCATTAGAAAGTAATTTGCAAGACCAAATTTCCATCCTTTCTTGAATTTTTTCAATAAGTATAGAATGGTCTGAATCTTTTATTTGATTTATAGAAAGTGGCAATCCCAGATATTTAATAGGAAGTTTTCCCTCTGCAATTTTTAAAACATCTAAAACATCTTTTTTATATTTACTATATTTACTAAAATATGCTTTACTTTTATTTATATTTAGCTGTAGCCCAGCATAAGAATTCAAATTCTAAAAAATCTTCATAATAGTGTCAGCTTTCACCTTATTAGCTTTAACAAACACCATAAGATCATCAGCATATATGAGATGGTTTATACAAGGTTGGATTCTATTAATAGGATTAATATTCCCTTTAATAGCTTCAATTTCCATTAATATAGAAAAATACTCCATGACCATAGATAAAGGATCACCTTGCCAAATACCCCTATTGCTTTTAATAAAACCTTCTGTTTTGCCTTGAATAAGTATAGAAAAGGTAGGGGTTTTAATACATTCTAGATTCAGATCACAAAACTTTATAGGGAAACCCATACATTTCATAATATGATAAATGAAATATCTATTTACTTTATCATATGCTTTTTGGAAATCAATTTTAATACAACATTGTCACCTTGTTTTGTATTAAATTTTCTGACTATCTCATGAGCTAACAAAGAATTCTCATATATCAGTCTGCCTGGAACAAAAGCACTCTGATTTTCAAAAATTAGAAAAGGCAATAAAGCATTGATTCTATTACTAAGAACATTAGCAATAATTTTGTAAATAAAGTTGCAGCAAGAAATAGTTCTATAATCACCAATACAAGTAGGATTTTTATTCTTACGAATTAAAGTAATAAAAGTGTGATTTATACTTTTGAGACTTTTACCTTTTTCCATAAATTCTTTAACAACCTCAAAAACCTGCCCTTTTATAGAACTTTGCATTAAACCCATCAGGGTTAGGGCCTTTATTGTCACCAGCATTAAAAATAATATGCTTAATTTCTTCTATAGTTACTGGTGCAAGTAAAATCTCAGAAGCATTATCTCTCAGAATGTTTTTACAGGTAATTTGAGGAATTTTTTTTACATTATTATCAGAAAAATAGAGCTCTTCATAAAAAATCACTGCTTCTTTAGCAACTTTATCATAGGCATTAGACAAACTACCTTCATTATCAATAATGTTACCAATGTTGTTTAAATGCTTTATATTACTCATTTTAGCATGAAAAAATTTGGTACAATCATCTCTTAGCGTAAGCCAGTCTATTTTAGCTTTTTGTCTAGCATTAACTGTATCTTTATAAAGCTCAATAGAAAGATTTCTCTGATTATTAAAAAAATTATTGGCAACATTAATATCTTCAGGATTATTATTTGTCAGATCTTGTAAAATTTTTCCTTCTTTTCTTAAACTAACCAAATTGTTTTGTTCAAATAATTATTTTTATTCCAAGTTTTAAGATTGTTTTTAGCATTTTTCTGAAGCATACTAAACTGAAATTGTTTAGTACCAATACAAGAAAAATTCAAACAGTTTTCCATCAAAACTTTATATTCCTCTTCTAAAACCCAACTATTTTTAAATATGAAAGGAGAAATTTTATTACTTAAATCCATTTTAACAAAAAGATTAACAAGTAAAGGAGTGTGGTCACTGGAATTTTACTCAAGAGTGGAACAAACAAAATTAGGAAAGTTGTTTGAAAATTCTTTATTAATTAAAATTCTATCCAGTTTACAGTGGATATTTTTAACCAAACCAGATTTCCAAGTATATTTATTCCCACTAATAATAGGTTCTACAAGACCTGTATCTAGTAAAAATTTATTTAACCTATCTAGTTTACTTTGAGGGATTTTGCTGCCTCCAAATTTTTCAGAGACATGGAAAACAGTATTAAAATCACCCAAAATAATCCAGGGAAAATTATAGATTAAATTCAAAGCTTTTAGTTTACACCACAAACCATTTCTTTCACTTTCAAGGTTAGCTCCATAAATACTTGTAATTTGCAGAGAAAAACCCACAGTATTTTTTAATCGACAGTCTATAAACCGCTTATCTTTATTAATACTTAAGTTAGTCCAGATATTAGAATCCCATATAATAATGATTCTTCCTTTACAGCCACAATCATTATTATTATAGATTTCCAATTACTAGACAATTTGAGACAAAATTTTTCATTATTCTCACCATTCGGTTTATTTTCTATTAGAGCAATAATAGAAGGCTTATAGATACTCAACATATGTAATATATCAGACTGTTTAGCAGGGGATTTCATTCCCCTAACATTCCAAGCAAATAAAGCCATATATATATAATATATATAAAATAGAAAATTAAATGGTACCTGACACTGTAGTACCCTTACCTCTCCTTTTATTATCAACACTCTTAGCTTTTAGTCTTGTAGACATTTCATCCCATTCTGGATTGATAGAGATGTATTTTTGTTTGAAAGCTTTCTTCTCTTTGTTTCCCTTAATCTTACCAGTTGCTTTTGGTTTTGGAATATGCAGTTCTGAGATATCAAACTGGTCAGTAGCATCAACCATCTCTGATTCAGTTCCTTCCTTTTGCACTGACTTTGGAACCTTAATTAGATTGATATAAAAAAGATTAGCTGTGCGAGGCATGGCTGAGTCGCAACACTCAGCTATTGCAGCCTGCTTTAGAGGAGGTGCTTTATTGCGAGGCAAGGTTGAGTTGATGCAGTCCCTATCCTCAACTTCTGCAACATGTTCAGATGGAGATTCCCTCTCCATATCACTGTCCCGATTATGACTATTTTTTTGATGAGGGATATTGTTTATTTTTGTACCATTATTCTTTGTAACTAAACATGACTCTGAAATAGGAGGGGTTTCAGAGTTAAAGACCTTTTTAATAAGATTACCCTCCTCTGTACTGTATTGGTTTGTATCATTCGAACTTTTTTCGCGATCATTTGAATGATGAACTTCCATAGCAAGGATCTGATCATCTTGATCAGTGAGTGTCTTTGAATTTATTTCTTGATCGAAGATGATACTATCTTGGTTGATTCGATCATTGCTCCTTTGAGTTCTTGACTGATTTTCTGTCTCTTTATTGAAATTTAGTTCTTGAACCTCAACGGATCTATTTTCTTGAACAACGTCTCTGTTTTGATTACTGGTTTTGCGTATCCACATTTTTTTTGGATTACACTACTCTCTAGTGTGACCGAAACACTTATAAATGCTACACTTCGGTGGAACCATTCATATTCAACTTTTTGTGTAATGTTTTCACTATTGTAAAGTGTGAGATTGACCTCTTCAGGAAGTTCATCATCTGTAGACACTTCCAAAAGATGGCGAGCATAATTCAATCTTGTCTTCATGGTAGTGGCTGCATCCATTTTGATGGGTTTTCTGATAATGCTTGCCATCATGCTAAAAGCCTCACGGTCCCACAATTTAAGATTAACACTAGACAATTTTACCCATATCGGCATAGTTGTCAGTAGATCTCTGTCCAATTTCAAGGATTCAGATCACCTTCTCATTATGATGAGTTTGCCATTGTAAATGTATGGGCCATTTTGAATTATTGTATTGCAATCTTAAGACTCATTGAACTTAACAAGGATGAATCCATTTTCTCTGGAAAAGATTTTGAATTCTCCAACTAGTTTCCATACGCGTTTTATATACTCTTTAAAATACAAAAAGTAAGGTTTGGTACCTACGACATATACGATAACTGAGTTATTCCAGCTTTCAATGGCTCTTTTACAAACCGCCTCCTTTACCAAATTGTGCTTCTTGTTTTTAATCTTGATAGGTGAAATAGTCTCAAGACTGCGGTTGTCTTCTTTTGGTTCCTCTGATTGCTCTAAAACTATATCAGTCCAAGATCTATGGCCTTGTTCTTAATTCAGTGAAAAGGTAGCCGGTTTTCGAGGTTGCAGTAGTTGTTTTCCATTTTTTTGATAGGAGTTGGTCAGAATCTGGCCCTCCTTTTTCTTCAGAATGCCATTATTGTCCGGTGGCAATTCCTGATCCTTTCTGGGATGATACTTTCTTTGCGATCTTGACTGGACCAATTGAAAACCTTCATCATCGATGATGACACCATTAACTGGTTTTCTGATATGAGGTTCGGGTGGTCTGTCTTGATGTCTTGGATAAGGAAGATTGGATTGATTTTTGCGAGGAGAATTGGTTTCCCCCATGGTGGAAGAAAACCCTAAATTTTTATTTTGACATCAATAGTTAGTGTGTTCTAGTTTATTTTTCACATCGTATTATTTTTCTAATTTTCACTACCTCTATATCAAATTTAGATAATTGTTTAAATTATCCTTGAACCCGAATTTATTATCTATCTTTTAGTATTTATTTTGTTATATAAAATTATCTAGTGTTGATGATTTATTATTAAGTATTGTTTGTTTACTTTATATTTATTTGAAATCATCTATTTGCATGTTTTTATTTTGATAACTCTTTTCTTGTTTAATAATTATATAATTTTATAAAGGGTTAAGAAATGTGTTATTATTGATATAAAGTATATTAAATTTTAGTCTAGAAAACAATTTATTTTGTTCTAAAAATACATGTAATTATCATTATTATTTATAATCCAATTTTAAGTATTAATTTTATAAAATAAAAATTATATATTGAAATTGTATATTACTATTGAATTATATAAATGATTAACCATTGAAGTTGATTTGGTAGTTGATTTTGATATGATACGGTGTTGACATCCTTTTGTGTGATTTTATGATAATTTTATTCTTTGTGATGAGAAATCTGAATAAACGGAGTTATAATATCATTTGGGATGGGGCATTCGGTATCTTTGGTTATTATTTAGACTTTTCATATAAAATATTAGTGATTGGGTATAATTTATAAGCAATGAATAAATGTTTAAATATCACATTGTGGTATAGGATGTTGTTGTTATATTTATTTAGTTATTCACTATAAGTAAATGACAATCACGTGACGGGAATAGAGTGGATAGTGTGAGGAGATACGTAGTGATATATGGTTCCGCGCCTATATTTAGTGAGTATGGCTGTGTGCCTAACTATAACCATGACTTTGTGTCTATATGTATTAGTTCTACATGCCACTATTATGACGTACTCCTATTATGTTTGTTGTAGAGAACCAGATGATCAGTATTCACCTTGGCGGCCTAGTCATGGGGTCGCGCCCCTAGATTTGTTGCACCGTAGATTGATGGAGCTTCATATATATATAACTTAGTGCTCGGCTTTGTGCCATTACCCCTGTGTTACCCAGGCAGCAGTCTATTATCTATAGTGGCATTTATAGTGTCGTGACTTAAGGTCTTCACGTTGATGAGACACCGGTGGATACATGTCATGATGACTGTGAGGTAACTGAAAACTCTAGAGACTTAGTGTCTTTGGAGCTTGCTTAGTGCTATCAGTCTACTCATTTAAGAGTATCCGAGATAATAAGAAGCAAAGCATAAAACTTTGAGTCGGACAACAATCCGCTATGAGCAATAAATAATCTCAGGTATCTATAAAAGTCGATATGGTATAAGAAATACTAGTTATAAGAAGTCATACCTTTCCTTTTCCTACATCCAACAACTAAGCACATGATAACATACTATGTGCTATGCTATCATCGTATATGGGTACTATGCTAGGTATAATGTAGGTGTCGGGGTATCTATCCCACAAACACCTACATCATAAAAATCCATCTCAATCACATCAATCAATGCAACACAATAATCATAGCATGCATAACAACCAAGCAATCAATTGAACCAAGTGACCATCCCATGGTCTCACATCACTATCACTATCTCCCAGGCCTAGGTCATAATAGAAATTTGGCGTTTGATCACATACATATCCCATAGGCACTGCCCTGACCTGGGCAGGCTAGAGCATCCCATAATCTAAGGTATGTAGGTGAATATCTTCACATACTCTTGCCCTAGAAATACACATCATATCCGAAGCCAATCAACAATCTCCTAAGCACATGACTCTATAGTAGAACTTTCAGCTAACCTTGATATATTGAGGAGCTCAACAAGGCTCACTTTCATCTAGTTTATTTTGAAATTCAATATGAACGGCCCAAACCGTAGAGTCAACAAGCCTAGAATTAGGTCAACTTGCAGCTCTTCTCTGATCTTAGCACCGAGCTCAGAAAGTCCATCAATATAGCCTTTCGTCATTATGACATAGTCCTCTGCACTACTGCCCTTACTTATCTTCCTGTTGAACTATTTCTTAGTTTTCTCATACCTTTGTGGAACAAATCTCTCCATAAACAAGATTTGAGACTATTGAACATTTTATGGACATTGATGATTTCATGTTGTACTTGCAATGGTTTGTCTAAAATTAACAACATGTAAGCTCAGGCAATTGTCACAATCAGCTACCCAAGTGTTACAATATTTACCATTTTGGGTTTTGTATCCTCAACGGGTTTGGTTTTTAAAGGTTCGATTACGACAAACCATAATCTTTCATATGTCGGTGCTATTTTTACGCTCCTAGCCAATTAGTGTAATTTGATCCAGTGAGTTTATACAACATAAATCTTAGAGGATTCTAGCCATGTGTAACATGTGCAGAACTTTCCCTCAAAAGGAAAATACCATATGTGCAACATAATGCTTCCAACCAATTATGATAGACCATAATCTTTCATATGCCATTGATTTTTTAAAATCAAAGGAGGCTTCCAGCCATGTGTATGACTTGGAGAAAATCTTTGTTACACTCAGGATGTAAAACATTAAGTTGAATCCCACAAAGTGTACCTTTATAATTCAATCTGGAAAGTTCCTTGGCTACGTAGTAAGTGTAAGAGGAATATAAGAAAATCCTAAAAAATTGAAGTCATATGAAAAGGGGGAGTTCCTTAAAACCAAAAGATGTAATGTGCTTAAATGGGAAGGTAGCCGCCCTTAGCAGATTCACCTTAAAGGCCACTGACAAATGCATTCCTTTATTAGACCCAATTAAGAAAGGCCTAAATTTTGAGTGGATAGAAGAATGCAAAGTTTTATTCCTAGAAGGATTACCTAAGCCCACCCATACTTTCAAAAACAATAATTAAGTACTTGTTCATATATTTAGCTGCAACTGCTTAAGCTATCGATGTAGCTATAGTTCCGAAAGACGAAGGAGTACAAAGGCACTAATATACTTAACAAGCAAATAATTATCAGTAGTAGAATAGAATTATTCCATGATATAAAAGTTAGTATATAACTTACTGCTTACGACAAGGAAATTTCGTCCCTATTTTCAAGCGCATCCCATCAAAGTGGTAACAAACAAACCATGAATCTAATACTGGATAGGCTAGAGACATCAGGACATGTATTAAAGTAGGCTATCAAATTTAGACAAGATGACATATCATAGTGCCTAGGGAATGCGATCAAAGGTCAAGCTTTAATTGACTTCATATCAGAATGCATGACACCTAAAGGGCAACAAAATGAAGAAGGAGATTCTCTATACTTCTAGAAACTACATGTGGATAGAGCATCAAATGAACATGGGTTTGGCGTTGGATACGAGCAAGTCAACTCATATAGGAAGAAATTGTATGGCGCAGTCCACCTCGAGTTCAAAGCAACAAATAGTGTCGCAAAATACGAAGCACTCATTGCTGGACTTAAAATGAAGTAGGTAATGAAGGTAACACATATTAAAGCCCATAGCGATTCCTGCCTCAATGTAAATCAAGTGCAAGGAAAATACCAAGCCAAAGAGTCAACCTTAGCTAAATTTGAACAGTTTAGTATAGAATAAGTTCTCAAAGAAGAAAATTCTTCTACCGATTCTCTAGCTAAGCTTGCAAATGCTAAAATTATACAAGAAATGAAGGTTATTCCGATGGGAAACCAGGTCAAACCTAGTATCTCAAAGGTAAATAAAATTATAGTCCTAATATGAGCTCAGCGTGCATGAGGTAAAATCGGGACAAACAATTCGAATAAGATATTCCCCGGGATAACAAAATTGTGCGATCAACAGAACAAGACATTGTGGAATCATGGATGATCCCATCAAGCTATTCTTATTAAAAGTAACTTTTCCTGTAGACAAGAAATCAGCAAAGAAAGTTAATAATCAAGCCTGACACTTTACATTCTTCAAAGAATACAATACAAAAGGGAATACTCAACCCCTATCTTAGATGTGCCATCAAGGAAGAATGAATGAGAGTCATGAGGGAAGATCATGAGGGGCACCATGGAGATCAGTCTAGACGATTAAAAATGGCTAAAAAAGGGTTGAGACAAGGATATTATTGGCTAACTACACTATAAGATGCCAAGAAGTTCATCCGAAGGAATTACCGATGTCAAAGATTTGTTAGTATCCCAAGATTACCATTGCACGAACTTATCCCCATGACCAACCCCTGGCCGTTCGACACATGAGGCATCGATAGGACTTCTTCCAATGTCCAAAGGGGAGCATACATGTAGTACTTGCTATAGATTGTTTCATAAAGTAGGTAGAAGCTGAACCATTAATAACAATAACCTCAAAGAAAATAGTAACTTTTGTGGTTAGGAATATCATTATTAGGTATGGAAATCCTCAAAAGATAATATCTAATAACGATACACAGTTTGAGAGCAAAGAATTTACAGATCTTTGTGAGAATAATGACATAGTCAAAAGCTTCCCTTCAGTAACTCACCATCAAGTCAGACTGAAGTAGCTAATATGATAATTAAGAAACTAATTAAAAAAAAGCTTACAAAGGCAAAAGAAAAATGGATAGAAGAACTATCCCTAGTCTTATAGGCATATAGAACCTCTACTGGATCCCCTACAGGACATAACCCATTCTCCTTGACATATGACTACAAAACCGTGTTCCCTAATAAAGAAGAAGTTGAAAGAGTTAGGAGTATGCCCTAGGGGAAATTATGTATTTTGTTACATACATCTAACTCGATAACCAATCTTGTTCAAAAAAAGATGTTTTCTTTCTGTTATACAGTTTCAATATTGTGATATAGTTAATTAAGTAATTAATTTAAACTATATTAAATAGAAAATCCTTAAATAAAATGTTATGTGATAGTAATTACAATGTGTTATAATCATGAGAACTTTATCACATTAGAAAACATATTTTTTTTAAATATTCAAAGTCAAGATGTTTTGAGACGTGATATTAATACATTCTGTTGAGACCAGAGTGCATATCGCTCTTTAAATGTCAGGCAGTTTAGTACCCATGGTGGCTAATGCACCAGGGGGTTACATATTGATAGTTATAGGATAACTATGGAATGATTAACTCGAGAGTATTATGTTCGTTAATATAACTAAGGTCAAACAAATAATCTCGAAGTGACGATGTTACACAGTTTTGTCGACATGATAATATTATTGTAACGATCCGCCTTTTCGATTCCCAGAAGTCGACACTAATACATCCAAGGTATTCACATGCCAAACTTCCAAGTGCTAGAAAGACATATTGTTGGGGTGAAAGAAAGAAAAGACATAATAGAATCTCACATCATGACGAGTAATATATAATATACCAATGATCTTTACAAAATGAATACTTCTATACATATACACTAATCAGAGTACTAACCTATCATCAGCCTGGACAGTTATAAATAACTGTCCTTACAAATGCTGATAAATACAATAAAGGACAAACAATGGAAGATAAAATACATGAATATGCCTTGGAGGCATCCAGCTCGTCTCCTGAAGCTTCAAAGTGTCTAGCTAAATTTAGAAAATATACTCGGGCTGACCCGAGCATTATAAGAAAATAACACCCGGATCAGTCTGGTAAAACCAACGTGAGAGACACAATCATATGGATTTTTAGTATTATAAAACCCTTTCAAAAATAAAGGTATCTCGTAAGACCATGCCACACATAAACATGGACGGGTTTTGCCTTACGATAACCAAGCCGTTTTATAGAAAATTTTGTGATATTATAATAATGTCTTGGGTTAAAAGTAAGTATTAATCATTGTCGAAACGGTTAAATTAATTACATTCCAGAATAATAGGTATACAACTAAGTTCGTAAAGGCACGTATTGGAGATTGGATTCCAACATGGCAAGGTAAGGGATTACCTTCCATACAACAAACCTCTAGATAAAATGTACCCGAGGGCCACATAGGGACCCCCTGCGAACATAGAACTGACCTGCCCCTTTAAAATGACAAAGCGGATTACGTCATCCCTTGGGCACTAGGCTGCAAATCTTGCCCCATAGTTGCGTTGCGCACACGCTAAATCTGTAAATTCCATCTTGATCGAGGAATGTCTGCTCCTAATGGTAGCTAACCACATAGCTCTACGAGCATCCCTTGTTTTAGCCACTATTGAGTTTTCAGGCTTGTGAGGCTATGCTTTTACCTTTTTCAAGTAGCAATTCTCACTTGGAATGCTAGCACTGCCCTCCAAGAAACAATGCAATGCTAGGATTCATCCATACAAGTTGTTCAGGATATGAACAAATCGAAGGCACTACTTCTACTACATCTATTTCGGAATCACCCTCGGGATTAGTAGCAAGTAGCACTTGCACTTCAAAGAACCATGTCTTCGATATTGTCATCTCGAACCACTTTCAAAGCATAGAACACACATATGTTTTTTTGAGTAGTTATAGTTTCTAGGCATCTCATACAAGTACACTCTCCCACTTACCGATCCCTCAAAAACCAAATTGATAGTTCCGGTAAACTCATCTCCAGTTCTTTTAGAAATAATTAGACAATACATAAGAGCGGAGATCACCTCTTAACCCTTTAAGTGGATGGATTTCCTTATCATTTTACCTAGGAGCAAAACAAGATTTATACACATAGTACAACATCATCGAAGAAGACTTTGCCATAAAACTTCCATGTTCTCCTAGATATTTCCAGACTTATATTTTGACTAAGATTTGATAGCCGGTTATTTAACTATCAATAAACAAACATTCAAACATATACTACATTCCATGTGGGATCCGCTAAGCCTTTATTAATTAATCTTTCATTAAATATTTAATTCAAAATACCTTCACAAAAGATTTATTCACAAACCCCTTATACTCCTTTCAATACTTGGACAAACATTCATATACTTATCTCACCGGTATAAGTATATTCACAAAAAATTATACTTTCAATACTTAGAAAATATATCCATATACTTATCTCAATGGTATAAGTATATTAACAAACTTAAGGAAGATTTCCACTTTCCCAAATTCATATTTAAATTAGCCAAAACAAATATCATTTAAAACTTTGCTTACTCCAAACCCAAACCTCATTTTCCTTCTATGTTAAGTATGGAAAGAATGCTTCCATACCACCATAATTAAGAAGAGTTATTTATCAAAATTAAACCTCATCCCTTTTATAAAATTCCCTTTTTTATAAACTCATTCCATATATACAAATCCTTGTATAAATCACCAAATTAATTTATAAAACTTCTTTTACAAATCTCTAAAATTATTTATAAAATTCCTTTCTATTTTTAAAACTCTTCTCCATCAATAAATTCTTTTCTATTTCTTCCTTTATGAACTCCTTTATAGAAATCTTTTATAAAATCCTTTTATAAATCTAAAACTCATTTTTATAAATCTTATATATTTAACACAAATCTTCGTTGCCTTTATAATATCACTTATAAATCCATTATTTTTTTAACTTACCAATCCCTTTATAAAATATCATTTATACATCTCCTTTTCAAAATATTATTTAGAATCTCCTTTAATAAATCCTTTTTATTAAGTGATATTCATTTTATAAAATAATTTATTATTCACAAACACCTTTATTAAATTAATTAATTACCTCTAAACATCATAAATAAATAATTAATCAACATAAACATCATTAATAAAATAATTAATCAACTTAAACATCATTTATAAAATAATTAGTTAACCTTAAAACATCATTGATAAAATAATTATAAATATCATTTATAAAATAATTAGTTAATTTTAAAACATCATTAATAAAATAATTAATTAACTTAAACGTCATAAATAAAATAATTAGTTAACTTTAAAACATCATTGATAAAATAATTAATCAACTTATACATCATTTATAAAATAATTTGTTAACTCTAAAACATCATTTATCTTTATATTTTTAATCGTTTAATAATTATATAAACCTTAACCTCAAATTTTTATGAAATGGAAGTTAATTTGATTCCATAACTTTTCAAATTCAAAAAGAGTCTCAACGACCACAATGGTACTTAGTCAAGCTACCATTTATTTTAATTTCAACTTTCCAAGTCATAACACTGGTATTTACATAAGCAAGCATATATGTGAATGAAATCAATAATTTACAATCACTAGCTGATTTATTACTTATCCAATATAAATTAATCCACATATTAATACTGGCATATGACCCAATGTCATAATAGTAGAATGAAGATTTATTCTGCTAAATAGATGTCATCAATAACCTATTCAATTTAATTATAGCACAATGGTGTTCTATTGGCCAAACAGATATCACCAATGAAGTGTAATTAATTTAACTACGTTATTATTTAAAATAATGTAATTATATCCAATCATTACTATTATTTCATAAATTTGTACTTCATCAAAACTAACAACAAGCTATATCAAATTGATCTACTAGTCAATACAAATCAAATGCAAAAATCCATGGGTCTAACGGATTTAAAATGAAGGAGATACAGTTTTCATAGTTAACACTTAGTTTATAATATTTAAAACAAATAAATATAATATCTCCCCCAACTCCTTGTAGACCCAGCCCAAAACCACTTCACCTGACCCACAAGCTACAGTGCCCATCTCCTTCCCTCACAAACTTTCAAATCGCATTCCAAATAAAAGAGGCCTCCTCCTTCAAACCTCCTCTAGTGATGCCTCGCCCACTCTTAGCCCATGCCGCCACCAATAAAGGAACCGCCTCAGACCACCTCACCTTTGGCCGAAGCCATGGCCACTCGGTGGGCCCTAACTCTACCAGCGACGCCAAAAGATGCACACACAAAAATGATAGCCTCAAACCCTAATCGAGCTCACCTGAGCTCCTCCGGCCATCGAACCACCTGTGACCACCTCCATCACTTTCGCCATGCCCCAAGCCTCCTCCATACACCACCACCTCTCCTCTAGTCCACCACGGCATCGAAAAAGCCATGATCAAAAAATGATCAACCATCACCCATGGCCAACTTCTGCCATTAAAAATGTCGTGACTACCCTTAAAATCTTGACTTGCCATGACGAAAACAACCATGCCCTCCATTCATTATTCCGTGCTGGCAAAAAACTGCCAATATTTGACCATTTACTGTTTTTGATCAAATATACTCTTCCCTCGCTCGACAAACGACGAGTGGTTATTTTTTAGAAAAACTAGACATGGAAACAAACAACTTTCACATTAGAGGATTTATCAAAATGTGAATAGATTGGGAGTTAGGGTTTTTTGAAGTGGAAAATGTTGTTTACTTTTCTTAGTTTTTAATTTACAGGGAAGATGAACTATTGAAAACAATGTTATGCATACTTATAGGAAACCTACTTTAAAAAAATGACGGCAACATAATGACCAAGAAAAGATGGAAGTAGGGGAAGAAAATAAAGGCGATTAAGGTGAAGTGAGGGGTGTGAAGTGGATGAAGTGCGGTATAGAGTATAGAATAAGTAACACCAAGCTTCCAATCTAAGCAACAGTCAAACAGAGCACCCCGCTACACAATATTCCATTCACATACAAACCATGGACGATAGAAATAAAAATACGATAGCGCACAATAATGCGACACTATCCCAAACAACAATAAAATACACTGGTTATCTTATTCTGTAAAAATTCAAAAATATAATCGTTTGAAAAATTGTCAAACGAAAATTTAAACATTTTCCAAATTAAAAATTATGGAAAAATCAAATAAATAAAAATACGTCATTAAAAATCATGTCATTTTATAAAAATTGAATCACTTATTATTTATTATCTTCGAATCAAATCTGAATATTTAATAAATTAAATATTCCTATTTGAAACGCTAAGAATTTCGAGTCGTTGCATTCTTCCCCATTTAAAGAATTTTGTCCACGAAATTCACAAAGGAAGAAAAATGTCACTAAATCCTTAAGCTTTCATAATCAATTAGTTGAAATGTGTTATTAAATTTTTAATGTCTCAAATATTACAAAAAATTTCGACAGCACCTCCTTTGCGCGGCTTGATCCGGAAAAACTACAACTCACCACAACAGGCCCAAATCGATAAAAGAAAACAAAAGCCCAAAAGTGACCTCTCATATCTAGGGCATAAAAACATCAACAACATAAACATGTACCTATAAGTCGAGCCATCAACTTTACTCATGAAACCAAAAGCAACAAGCTAGCCTTTGCTTTCATAAACTTATATCTCACTTACAAATGATATTCAACCATATAACTTGCATTTTCTAATGTCAAAAGCTAATTATTTATTAAAGCCCGTACGATGTACATATACCATCCGCACGCAATATCAAGTCCGATTGCTCACTCGATCACACAAATTTCATTTCCAAATTAGTATCGCTCACTCATCTTCCCTAGTTCAGACTCCGATCAGTTTCCTTGATTAGAAATCTGTGTTCTCCTTGCATAGCCATATGCAATGATAGAAAACTTTAGAATCTTATCAAAAATTTGTGTCAAGTGTTTGCCGTCAAGAATCAAGTGGGAAAATCCTTGTTCGGTCCGGAGTAAATCACCTCGAAATTGTGTACTCAAATCTAGATCAAGAACAGTTATGCAAATAAAATTATCTACGTGCAACTTACTTGTTTATTCCATTGGTTTCTTAATTACCAATTACTTTTAAAATATAGTTATTTACGCCCAATAGTATTTCATCTAATAATAAAATCATTTGTGCACCATTTCATTAAACTTTACTTAAGTTAAATTTCATTACATAACTCAAGTTCATATTCATATAATACTCTTCTTCATCCTAAGAGTATATATACAAATTTCAAATTTATTTTTCTTAAACAGGATGTTCAACAAAATTAAATCTTGTTTTATCTTACTATCTTCTCAATTTTATAAGTTACAAAAACTTATTTCTTATATTTTCACAATTTCTTAGCTTCAATCTCTCAATTAACTTAGATGTTTTTGACTGTCCAAAATCATTGAAAATTCCATTTAATTTTAAAAAATGAAAATACCAAACCACAAATCAAATGAGATGTACAAACGAAACACCCTAATGCATAGGATACACGAGTTCAACAAAATAACTTAAAAGAAAACTTTGGAACTAAACACCTAGGTTTTACTTCAACTCTATTTTGAAAAAATAATAATAGTAACATACATATCTCTTTTTGTATACCAAATCATACTTTCGAAATTTAAAACAAAATTTGATTTACCAAACAACTCTAAAGAAAAACTACTATGGTAGCAATCCTTCACTTAGAAACTCGAAAATGAACATCGATGATGATGTAGTCATCACCAGAATTATTTTCCAGCAACAAAAGTGAGTTCAGTGCTTTCTTTATCATTTTAAAATACATTTTAAAATATTTCTACTCATAAATAATTTTAAATAATACTATTATATTTTTTCCAAAACTTTGAAAAACAATTTCCAAAAACCTCAGAATTTAAGTACTTAAATTCTCAGTTTAAATCCTTCTATTTACAACCCATATTTATAAAATTTCACTTTCTTATATAAGGTTATTTCACAATTATATATCCTTGCATAGATTAGAATAGACAAATTTTATTAAAATTAAATTTTAACCAATATCATCATCGAACGCCTTATAATCAAATTGTGATTTCGATTTCACAAGGTGTTCGTATTTAACAACCAAAATAATAAATGCTCATAAACTATCTGAGCAAACAATCAACCAACAAACAATAGTCAATGCTCCTAGACTGGACGAGCATGACTAATCAAACAATAAATGATAATAATTAAATATTATCATTTTCTAACAAATAAACACATCATAATCAACTATATTAATTTCTGAAAATTATTCTTTTATAGATAAAATATAAAATCTAGGTAAAATTATTTCATTTACCAATTTCAAAACAATACTATGTCAGTTTGCTTTGTTCAAGTGTTTAGAAACCTCTATCAATACAGTTGTACCTTCTGTATCAACCAGAATTCATAAACTACTCAACCGATAAATAATGATAATATAAAACATTTTTATAGCACTAATAATATGTGCTCATATATATACACATATACACTCAAACTCATTCTAGGGTATTACTAACCCTATCTATAATGAGTCTACCCACCAAAGCCTAGGTATTCGCTTAACCTAAGCCCTAATACCACATGTAACAAGCCTAGGTATTCGATCTCCAGAAGTCGACACTAATACATCCATGGCATTTACGTGCCGAACTTCCAATTGTTGGAAAGACAGATTGTAGGGTTAAACAAAGAAAAGACAGAACATAATCTCATATCGTGATGAGTAATATATAATATATCAATGATCTTTACAGAAAGAAAACTTTTATATACATACACCAATCAGAGTACTAACCTATCATCAGCCTGGACAGCTATAACAACATGTCCATACAAATGCTGATAAATACAAAAAAGAACAAATAGTGGAAGATAAAATACGTGAATACGCCTTGGAGGCATCCATCTCGTCTCCTAAAGCTCCAAAGTATCCAGCTAAATTTGGAAAATATGCTCAGGCTGACCCGAGCATTATAAGAAAATAACGCCAAGATCAGTCTCGTAAAATCAACGTGAGAAACACAATCACATGGATTTTTAATATTATAAAACCCTTTGAAAAATAAAGGTAACTCGCAAGACTGCGCCGCACATAAACACGGATACCTTACGATAACAAAACCATTTTATAGAAAATCTTGTGATATTATAATAATGTTTAGGGTTGAAAATAAGTATTAATCATAGCCAAAATGGTTACATTAGTTACATTCCAGCATAATAGGTATACAACTAATTCAATAAAGGTACATATTGAAGATTGGATTCCAACATGGCAAGGTAAGGGACTATCTTCTGTATAGTACACCTCTAGAAAAAATGTACCCAAGGGCCACACATTGATCCCTGCGAACATAGAGCCGGTCTGCCCCTTTAAAATGACAAACCAGATTACATCATCCCTTGGGCACCGGGCTGCAAACATTGCCCTACGGTCGCCCTGAGTGCACACCAAATCCGAAATTCCATCGAGATCGAGGATTGACTGCTTCTAATGGTAGCTAACCACATAGCTCTGCGAGCATCCCATGTTTTAGCCATTACTGGGTTATGAGGCTTGTGTGGTTATGCTTTTACCTTTTCCTCCTAGCAATTCCCATTTGGAATGCTAACACTGCCCTTCAAGCAATAATGCAATGCTAGCGTTCATCCATACAAGTTGTTCAGTATATGAACAAGCCGAAGGTACTACTTCTATTACATCCATTTTGGAATCAAATCCTGTCTTTGATTCCATTATCTCAAACCAGTATCGGACCTCTTCCAAAGCCTAGAAGCATATATGGTTTTGGAGTGGTTATGGGTTTGAGTCATCTCATATAAGTACACTCCCCCACTTACCGGTCACACCAAAACCAAATCGATATTTCCAGTAAACTCAACTCCGGTTCTCTCGGAACTAATCGGACAATACATAAGAGCAGAGATCACCTCCTAACCATTTAAGCATACAGATTTCCTTATCGTTTGTCTTAGGAGAACAAAACGAGATTTATACGCACAGTACAACATCATCAAAGATGACTGTACCATATAACTCCCGTGTTTCACCTAGATATTTCCAAAGTTATATTTTAGCCAAGATTTGATAGTCGGTTATTTAACTACCAATAAACATACAATCAAACATATACTAAATTTCATGTAGGATCCACTAAGCCTCTATTAATTAATCTTTCATTAGTTAATCTCTTTTAATTATTTGATTCAAAGTACCTTCAAAAAAAAATATTCACAAACCCCTTATACTCCTTTCAATACTTGGAAAAACATTCATATACTTACCTCACCGGTATTAGTATATTCACATACCATTATACTTTCAATACCTAGAAAATATATCCATGTACTTATCTTAACTGTATAAGTATATTAACAAAACTTAAGGAAGATTTCCTCTTTCCCAAATTAATATTTAAATAGGCCAAAACAAATATTATTTAAAATATTACTTACTCTAAACCCTAACACCATTTCCCTTCAGTGTTAAGTATGGAAAAAATTCTTCCATACCACTATAATTAAGAAGGATTATTTATCAAAATTAAACCTCATCCCTTTTATAAAATTTCCTTTTTTATAAACCTATTCCATATTTACAAAACCTTTTATGAATCTCCAAATTAATTTATAAAATTTCTTTTATAAATCTCTAAAACAATTTATTAAATTCCTTTCTATTTTTAAAACTCTTTTCCTTTAATAAAACTCTTTTCTATTTCTTCCTTTATGAACTCCTTTATAAAAATCTTTTATAAAATCCTTTACGAAAATCCTTTTATAAATCCAAAACTCATTTTTCATAAATCTTATATATTTAACACAAATCTATATTATCTTTAAAATATCATTTTTAAATCCATTCTTTTATTTCAAAATTACCATTTATAAATCCCTCTACAAAATATCATTTATACATCTCCTTTTCAAAATATCATTTACAAATCTCCTTTAATAAATCCTTTTCATTAAGCAAAATTCCATTTATAAAACAATTTATTATTTATAAACACCTTTATTAAATTATTTAATTACATTTAAACATCATAAATAAATAATTAACCAACTTAAACATCATTAATAAAATAATTAATCAACTTAAACATCATTAATAAAATAATTAATTAACTTTAAAACATCATTGATAAAATATCAACTTAAATATCATTTATAAAATAATTAGTTAACCTTGAAACAACATTGACAAATGTGACGCCCCACCTCTATACTCACACTAGCCAATGACACTACGGGGTAATGCCGTCGACTAGCACGAAGAATAAGGCTGTTGAGGAGTGACCATCTATGTAATTGCTTTGTGCGAGTACCGATATGTCAGATAATATAACTTACATTTCGTTTTAAGAGGAAATCTGACATATCAAATACAAACTCAAAGCTACCACACAGTGGCTATGTGTACTTCGGAAACAAATATAGAAATAAACATAACACAAATCAGTCACAGACATTCATATCACAAAGGCGGAATCAAATATGAATATATCACATAAAAGTGTACATCAAAATAGTGGTCATATAAGATCCACTACATCACAAAAGAATAGGTACAAGTGCTAGATAAAAGAATAATTATACATCAAGGATGTCTCTATCTCAAATGTCTAATAACAAAAACTACTGATCTAAAGTAGTTAGCCCAAAAATCAGATGATGAACCCTGATAAGAAGTCAAGCAGAAGTACCTGAAATACCTCGGTCTGACCCGAGTATTATTTAAGAAGAAAATAATAAACGGATCAGTCTAGCTATAAATATCAGATAAAACGAGATAGGATAAGAGATATGACCAAAAACGTATGATAACCAAAATGCCATACTGTGTCAAGTATACATCAAATAACAACAAAAATCATACAATATCAAATCATCTCAAAACACCAAAAAGGATCACATTCTTTAAATTAGTCACCATAACACAAATATTGATAAAGCTTATCAATGTAATCCACGAAAATTGGTGAAACTCAAATTCTAGAAATCACAACCAGAAATCCAGAAATCACAAAAGGGGGAAGGCCTATCACAAACGGGAGCATGAAAACTCACCAACACGTGTACCACAAACGGAATGCTATTCCATGGTCGCTAACCATAAATTTTTGAGCCGAAGCTCCACAAACGGCCCGAAGACCATGGGTCGCTACCCCACCAAATTGAACCGAAGTTCCACAAACGGGGTTTTTTTAGTCCCCACACAAACAAATAGACATCGCACATCGCTAGTCTATATCACAAAATGATCATCATCGATCAATAAAAAGTGTGAATCACACTAAGCAAGTAAATATAAGAGTTTAGCTTCATGTCCCATAACCACTAGCTTAACTTAAATATTTACGAACAAATTGTAGATTTCCACTCGAAAATTGTCATAAGAGTTCAATCGAACAAGTCCAAGAATTAACCGACGAAGTAAAAGCAAGCGTTTCATACCACTTGTTTTACTAAGCCGTTTAATTAGATTTCTCATACAAATGTGTTTGTATATACTAATAGATTGGAAAACGATTTTAAAAGAGAGCTTTATAGTTAAAATAGTGTCGAAATCGTTTTGATAAAAGAGTTTGAGTATTTACTACTAGTATAAAAACCTTTGTATTTGAAAGTGACAAATCACAAAAATGATTGTAAAAACAATCAATCACCGAAGATTCACATTCGAAGACGTGAATCAAAACCATAGAAATCGATACCAAATCCATCAAATGGATATTCCCAAAAATCCAAAGAAAGAAGTCATCAATGTCGATAATAAGTGATGACAACTATCCGAATCAACAACAATCGATTAAAAATAGGAAATCCACACAAAACAGCCTAAATAGGCAAAAATAAACGTTTCCAGACGTCTGGTTTGGAATCCAGACGTCTGGATTTGTTTTCTGGAAATAGTTCAGAATGCCACCCAAGCGTCTGGAATACCGAAGCAGACGTCTGAGCCATGACCAGACGTCTGGTTTAGAACCCAGACATCTGGTTTTGATCTCTGGAAATAATCCAGAGAACCCCCAGACGTCTGAAACTTTAAGTCAGACGTCTGAGACTCATCCATACGTCTGATCTTAGGTTTCAGACGTCTGGAATTAGTTTCTGACTTTTTTTTATATTTTGCATGCTTATATTTTTCACTCCAGGTCCAAACCAGACGTCTGGACTTGGTCACCAGACGTCTGGTCACCTGGTCTGGGCAACAATTTGCCTAGGCCAAAGTGGCCAAAACGTATAGGGAGCGATCGGACGAGTAACGATGACTAAGGATTTACGCCAAGCGACAATCCAGCCTTAACGGCTCTTCGATACACCCCGAATATCAATGTCCAAACATCCATAGAAGGATTTTCATAAAATTGGACCAAAACACCAAAATTTGGAAAATTCACCAAATCAATTCAAATCAAAAGCAAATGAATATGCACAAATGTTAGGAATTCATACCTAACAACAATGATAGCTATAGACGTAGATGTGAGTTAAAGAACTCACTTTTAAACCCAAAAACACAAGAGAGAAGCTATAGAGCAAGGCAAGAACAATCACTCTTCAATTTTAACCCAAGAAGCTTCAATCTAAGCTCAAAAGAAAAAAAATTCCTAAGTTAGGGTTTAGGAAATTTCTGAAATTGAAGAGGAAATGAGATGGAGAAGATGAAGAGGATGCTTACCTAAGCTTCTCTTAGATTTTGGAGCTAGAACTTGAGTTTGCAAATGAATCTAGGGCTTTGGAATTTCTAATTCCTTTTCTCTTCCCCCATTTTTCTAAAGCTTGAAGTGTTAGAAAATGATAGTGTATGAAAAGAGAAGAGGGGCTGAGTTAGGGTACTAAGATGGGTTAGTGGGCTGAAACCCAAACCCAAAGCCCAAGTAGAAAAATAGCAAAATTCACTCAACTCCAAACATATCGATGTTTATACTCAAAAAGTTGTAAATGCCATTTTGGACTCAATGGAAGTGGTCTTGAGTCCTAATTCGACTGTTTACAAAAAGTAGATTTTCGGACTTTATTCCGATTAACGATGCTATATTTAAATAAAATATTTAAATATACAATCGTAAAATATGCGGGTTGTTACAAACTCCCTTTCTTAAAGAAATTGCGTCCTTGCAATCTTTAAGAAATAAATAAGAAGTAACAACCATAAAAGCATATCAACACAAAAGGAAGAAATTTGAAATAAGAAGTTCACCATAAAGAGCACGAAAGAGTAAGTCCGGATGTGTTTGCTCGATGAATTCTTAAGATTCCCAAGAGAAATCCTTAGGATTTGAGGACCATTGAACTTTCACAAGAAGAACAACTTTATTTCGAAGGCATTTAACCTCCGAAGTAATGATACAAATAGAATGTTGCTCATAAGTCAAATTCGGTGAAACTTCAATTTCTTCAATTACACCGGACTCAAGAATAGAATCGGAATCCCTAAGGTATTTCCGTAGTTGAAAGACGTGGAAAACATCATGAATAGCAGAAAATTGAGCCGGTGATAAAAGGCGATAAGCCACGGAACCAATGCGTTCGGTGATGGGAAATGGACCAATATATCGAGGTGCTAACTTTCCCGATCAACTGAAACACACAACACCCATCATAGGTGAAACACGAATGAACACCAATAAAATTTGGACCTAAAACCAGCTTCTCACCGGCTTCAAGCCAACATAAAGGAGATCGGAACGGCCTTCCGTAAAGTGCCTTGAAAGGTACCATACCAATACAAGATTGGAAGCTATTATTGGAAGAAACTCAACAAGAGTATGATCTTCCCAACTTCCACAAAAATCAAGAACACATGCATGAAAGAGATCTTCAAGAGTTTGATTCACACGCTCGGTTGGTCCATCAGATTGAGGACGATAAGCGGTGCTAAAATTAAGCTTTGTTCCCAAAGCTTTTTGAAGACCTTTCCAAAATCCACTAGTAAACAATAGATCACGATCGCTAACAATAGAAGTAGGAACTCCATGCAATTTAACAATTTCCTTGACAAAGAGTTTAGCCAAAATAGGTATGGTCCGATTGGACCGAACAGGAATAAAATGGGCGGATTTTGTAAGTCTATCTACTATCACCCATAGGCTATCATGACCCGAACGAGAACGGGGAAGGCCGTCGATAAAATCCATGGAAATTTGATCCCACTTCCATATTGGAATTTCTAAAGGTTGCAATAACCCACCGGGCCTTCGATGCTTGGCCTTAACGAGTTGGCAAGTCATGCAACGCTTAAAAAAGTTAGCAATATCAGATTCCATTCCATCCCAATAATAAAGTCGCTTCATATCCGCGTATATTTTACTACTACCGGGATGAATGGAAAATTTAGAACGATGAGAATCTTCTAAAATATCTTTACAAAGATCAATAATATTTGGCATAATAAGTCTACCAAATTTTCGAATACCGCCACGAACATCAAAATCAAAGTCTTTCAAACCTTCAATATCAATTTTATCCCTACAACTTTGGCTAAGAAGAACCAATTCGGGATCATGCATTTGAGCTTCAAGAATGCGGTCTAAAAGAGAAGGATGAGCCTCAAGGCTACACAAAACAAGAGATGAACATGAATTGGATTCACAATCTCGAATCTCACAAGTGGATAAAGTCGCGAGATCATTCCAATCGGATATCATCATGGAAACAACCGCTTGTTGCTTTCGGCTAAGGGCATCGGCAACAAGATTTCCTTTTTCGGGAGTATAAAGAATATCAAGATCATAAGATGCAAGGAACTCGAGCCAACGTTGTTGACGCAAATTAAGTTCCTTTTGAGAAAATAAATACTTCAAAGATTTATGATCGGTGTAGAGAACAAACTTCTCTCCCAAAAGATAATGACGCCAAATTCTAAGGGCGAAAACAATAGCCGCGAGCTCTAAATCATGAGTGGCATATCTAGTCTAGGCAGGCTTTAATTGCCTAGAAGCATAAGCGATAACACGTTCTCTTTACATGAGAACGGCACCCAAACCAACACGACTAGCATCGGTATAAACAATAAAATCTTGGTTCCCATCGGGAATCACAAGAATAGGAGCATCGGAAAGGAGTTCGTTTAGTTTCTGAAAAGCAGCTTCACATTTGTTAGACCAAATGTATTTAACTCCCTTCTTTGTCAAATTAGTAAGAGATACGGAAATTTTAGAAAAGTCTTTTATGAACCGACGGTAATAGCCCGCCAATCCGAGAAAGCTATGAATTTCCGTCACACTCACCGGTCTCTACCAATTTTGAATCGCTTTAATCTTTGAAGGATCCACGGAAATTGCGGATTCAGAAATAATATGCCCCAAAAATTTCACACGAGATTGCCAAAAGTGGCATTTAGAAAATTTTGCTTTCAATTGGTTGCTCCTAAGAGTTTCTAACACAATCCGAAGATGATTTTCATGCTCTTCCTCGGTTTTAGAATAAACAAGAATATCATCTATAAAGATGAGGACAAATCGATCGAGGAAGTCTTTGAAAACTCGATTCATAAGGTCAACGAAATAAGCTGGAGCATTCGTCAAACCAAATGGCATAACAAGCCATTCATAAGATCCATAACGAGTACGGAACGATGTCAAAGGAATGCTATCCTCTGCAATACGGAGCTGATGAAAACTGGTTGCTAAGTCTAACTGTGAAAAGACTTTAGCACCACTAAGTTGATCGAATAAATCATCAATCCGAGGCAAGGGATATTTATTCTTGATGGTGAGATCGTTAAGCTTGCAGTAGTCAATGCAAAGCCTAAGTGTACCATCAGATTTCTTCACAAAAATAGCTGAAGCTCCCCATGGAGAGGAACCAGATTGAATAAATTGCTTTGCTTCCAATTCAGATAATTGTCTACGCATCTCTTCATTTTCCTTATTGGACATACGATAAGGAGGACGAGTAATAGGTAGAGCTCCAGGGATTAGATTAATTCTGAACTCAATTGCAAGCTTAGGTGGTAATCCTAATACGGGCTCAAATATGTCGGGAAATTCACTTACAATGTGAATGAGGGAAATGATATCTTCCTCATCATCATTATCGTCATCATGAGGATTTAGAGAATACAAGGATGCTTTCGAATTGGAATCTGAATCTTTTAGAACAAGAGAAATCTGCTTAACAGATTGAGGATGTTGAAGATATATAGTCCGCTCAGGACATAGGATAGGGGCTTCATAACGGTTAAGCCAATCCATTCCCAAAATCATTTCGAAGCCTAAGTAACGCATAACATGCAAATCGGCATGGAAAGAGTAATCACATAAAATAATCTCGACATCTTTACACAGTAAACCGAGTGTTGCAGATCCACCAACCGGATTCGCAATCCTCAAGGAAGTCATCAAGCCAATAACATTCAAAGACAAAGCATCAACAAGTTCTTTTGATATAAAAGAGTGAGATGCACCTGTATCAAAAAGAACTCGAATAGGAAAATCACGAAATATAATAATGCCATCAAGGATAGAATGAGAAATACCTTGACCACGAGAAGTGTTAGAAGGGGCTTGTACAACATTTAGCTTGCCTTCCTTTTTGCCTTGAAGTTTGGGACACAAAGATGTAGTACGATCCGAACTCTTGCAATAGCGCCAAGAAAGAGACTTCGGACACTTGTTTGCATAATGGTCCTTAGAACCACAATTGTAACATTCTCCACGACGAGAGTTAGGAGTATTTGCTACTGAAATTGTTTGCTTCCCCTTTTTGTTTGGATTAGGCTTGAATTTGAAAGGTCTCTTCTTGTTGATGTTTTGTTTGACCTCAACATCACTTTCTTTATCGGCCTCTTCGAGTCGAAGAGCGATATCAACTAGTTGATCAAAAGAAACTTCTAATTTCAGTAGCAATGGCTTCTTGAGATTCTTATTCAACCCATAGACAAATCTCTGATTTTTCTTCAATGGGGTATTAATATACTCGACCCCATATTTAGATAGAGATACGAAAGATGCGACGTAATCCGTCATAGAAGATTCACCTTGAACAAGGTCAATAAAGCATCGAGCTAGAGATACTTTTTCAGCTTCTGGCACAAATTTTAACACGAATCTTTCCCGGAATTGCTCCCAAGTAAGATCCGCTTCAATAATTTTAGAGATCAAAAGCTCGTACCAGTCTAATGCTCTTTCTTGGAGCATACTAGAAGCCACTTGGACTCAATGAAGATCAATAAGATTCATGCGAGAAAAGATGCGATCGCATGTTCGAAGCCAAGCTTGGACTTCTATAACGCTCTCGAAACCCTTGAAAGGCTTTCCACCCAAGCTGGTGTAATCGCTGCACAAGCGTGCAAACCCAGATTTAGGATGAGCAGGCTCTGGAACGGGTCCGATAGCTTGAGCATTTTTCACAAGATCTAGAAGCTCCTGAGCAGACATAAATACTCCATCCTGAGGAGTAGCACTGGGTTGACCGGCGCTGGGATGGCCTGGTCTAACCATTTTTCCTCTTTATGAAAGAAAGAAGAGAAAAAAGGTTAATCCCAGAATGAATATCAAACAAACTTGATTGATAAAACAAGGCATCATAAAAAGAAATAGGATAGAACGGTACGAAGACTCGAATTAAATCCTATAGCACGATTCCTAAGAAAGACTTAGGACAATGATCCTTGCTAGATTATTCTACATTGTTCCGAAGTTTGGCTCTGATACCAAGCTATGACTCCCCACCTCTATACTCACACTAGCCAAGGACACTACGGGGTAATGCCATCGACTAGCACGAAGAATAAGGCTATTGAGGAGCGACCATCTATGTAATTGCTTTGTGCGAGTACCGATATGTCAGATAATATAACTTACATTTCGTTTTAAGAGGAAATCCGACATATCAAATACAAACTCAAAGCTACCACACAGTGGCTATGTGTACTTTGGAAACAAATATAGAAATAAACATAACACAAATCAGTCACAGACATTCATATCACAAAGGTGAAATCAGATATGAATATATCACATAAAAGTGTACATCAAAATAGTGGTCATATAAGATCCACTACATCACAAAAGAATAGGTACAAGTGCTAGACAAAAGAATAATTATACATCAAGGATGTCTCTATCTCAAATGTCTAATAACAAAAACTACTGATCTAAAGTAGTTAGCCCAAAAATCAGATGATGAACCCTTATAAGAAGTCAAGCAGAAGTACCTGAAATACCTCAGTCTGACCCGAGTATTATTTAAGAAGAAAATAATAAATGGATCAGTCTAGCTATAAATATCAGATAAAATGAGATAGGATAAGAGATATGACCAAAAACGTAAGATAACCAAAATGCCATACTGTGTCAAGTATACATCAAATAACAACAAAAATCATACAATATCTCAAATCATCTCAAAACACCAAAAAGAATCACATTCTTTAAATTATTCACCATAACACAAATATTGATAAAGCTTATCAATGCAATCCACGAAAATTGGTGAAACTCAAATTCTAGAAATCACAACCAGAAATCCAGAAATCACAAAAGGGGGAAGGCTTATCACAAACGGGAGCATGAAAACTAACCAACACATGTACCACAATCGGAACGCTATTCCATGGTCGCTAACCATAAATTTTTGAGCCGAAGCTCCACAAACGGCCTGAAGACCATGGGTCGCTACCCCACCAAATTGAACCGAAGTTCCACAAATGGGGTTTTTTTAGTCTCCACACAAACAAATAGACATCGCACATCGCTAGTCTAAATCACAAAATGATCAACATCGATCAATAAAAAGTGTGAATCACACTAAGCAAGTAAATATAAGAGTTTAGCTTCATGTCCCATAACCACTAGCTTAACTTAAATATTTACGAACAAATTGTAGATTTCCACTCGAAAATTGTCATAGGAGTTCAATCGAACAAGTCCAAGAATTAATCGACGAAGTAAATGCAAGCGTTTCATACCACTTATTTTACTAAGCCGTTTAATTAGATTTCTCATACGAATGAGGTAAAGGTTTGTATATACTAATAGATTGGAAAACGGTTTTAAAAGAGAGCTTTATATTTAAAATAGTGTCGAAATCGTTTTGATAAAAGAGTTTGAGTATTTACTACTAGTATAAAAACCTTTGTATTTGAAAGTGACAAATCACAAAAATGATTGTAAAAACAATCAATCACCAAAGACTCACATTCGAAGACGTGAATCAAAACCATAGAAATCGATACCAAATCCATCAAATGGATATTCCCAAAAATCCAAAGAAAGAAGTCATCAAAGTCGATAAATAAGTGATGACAACTATCCGGATCAACAACAATCGATTAAAAATAGGAAATCCACACAAAACAGCCTAAATAGGCAAAAATAAACATTTCCTGGCGTCTTGTTTGGAATCCAGACGTCTGGATTTGTTTTCTGGAAATAGTTCAGAATGCCACCCAAGCGTCTGGAATACCGAAGCAGACGTCTGAGCCATGACCAGACGTCTGGTTTAGAACCCAGACGTCTGGTTTTGATCTCTGGAAATAATCCAGAGAACCCCCAGACGTCTGAAACTTTAAGTCAGACGTCTGATACTCATCCAGACGTCTGATCTTAGGTTTCAGACGTCTGGAATTAGTTTTTGACTTTTTTTTAATATTTTGCATGCTTATATTTTTCTCTCCAGGTCCAAACCAAACGTCTGGACTTTGTCACCAAACGTCTGGTCACCTGGTCCGAGCAACAATTTGCCTAGGCCAAAGTGGCCAAAACGTATCGGGAGCGATCGGACGAGCAACGATGACTAAGGATTTACGCCAAGCGACAACCCAGCCTTAACGGCTCTTCGACACACCCCGAATATCAATGTCCAAACATCCATAGAAGGATTTTCATAAAATTGGACTAAAACACCAAAATTTGGAAAATTCACCAAATTAATTCAAATCAAAAGCAAATGAATATGCACAAATGTTAGGAATTCATACCTAAAAACAATGATAGCTATAGATGTAGATGTGAGTTAAAGAACTCACCTTTAAACCCAAAAACACAAGAGAGAAGCTATAAAGCAAGGCAAGAACAATCACTCTTCAATTTTAACCCAAGAAGCTTCAATCTAAGCTCAAAAGAAAAACATTTCCTAAGTTAGGGTTTAGGAAATTTCTGAAATTGGAGAGGAAATGAGATGGAGAAGATGAAGAGGATGCTTACCTAAGCTTCTCTTAGATTTTGGAGCTAGAACTTGAGTTTGCAAATGAATCTAGGGCTTTGGAATTTCTAATTTCTTTTCTCTTCCCCCATTTTTCTAAAGCTTGAAGTGTTAGGAAATGATAGTGTATGAAAAGAGAAGAGGGGTTGAGTTAGGGTATTAAGATGGGTTAGTGGGCTGAAACCCAAACCCAAAGCCCAAGTAGAAAAATAGCAAAATTCACTCAACTCCAAACATATCGATGTTAATACTCAAAAAAGTTGTAAATGCCATTTTGGACTCAATGGAAGTGGTCTCGAGTCCCAATTAGACTGTTTACAAAAAGTAGCTTTTCGGACTTTAATCCGATTGACGATGCTATATTTAAATAAAATATTTAAATATACAATCGTAAAATATGCGGGTTGTTACAATAAAATAGTTAATCAACTTAAACATCATTTATAAAATAATTAGTTAACTTTAAAACATCATTTATCTTTATATTTTTAAGCACTTAATAATTATATAAACCTAACTCTCAGATTGTTATGAAATGGAAGTTAATTTAAGTCCATAACTTTTCAAACTCGGAAAGAGGCTTAGTGACCATAATGGTACTTAGTCAGGCTACCATTTATTTTAGTTTCAACTTTCAAAGTCATATAACTGGTATTTACATAAGCAAACATATATGTCAATAAAATCAATAATTCACAATCACTAGCTAATCCATCACTTTCCAATATTAATTAATTCACATATTAATTACTGTCGTATGACCTAATGTTATAATACCAAAATGAGAATTTATTCTGCTAAACAGATGTCATAAATAATCTATTCAATTTAATTATAGCAGAATTGTGTTTTATTTGGCCAAATAGATATCACCAATGAAATATAATCAATTTAATCACGTTATTATTTAAAATAACATAATTATATCTAATCACTACTGTTATATCGTAAATTTCTACTTCATTAAAACTATCAACCAGCATACTAAAAGTTCTATTAGTCAACACAAATCAAATGCAAAAATCCGCAGGTCTAACAGATTTAAAATGAAGGAGATATGGTTTTTCAAAGTTTATACTTAGTTTATAATAATTAAAACAAATAAATATAATATCTCACCCAACTTCATGTAGGCCCAGCCCAAAACCACATCACCAGACCTGCAAGCTACAACGCCCATCTCCATCCCTCCAAAAATTTCAAATCGTGTTCCAGATATAAGAAACCGCCTTCTTTAAATCTCCTCCACCGCCGCCTCACCCACTCTTAGCCTATACTGCCACCACCAAAGGAACTGCCCCAGACCACCTCATCTTTAGCCGAAGCCATGGCCATCTCGGTGGGCCCTATCTCTGCCAGGGATGCCAAAAGATACATGCACCAAAAAGTACAACCCCAAATCCTAATCGAGCTCGCTTAAGCTCCTCCGGCCATCGGTCCACCTATGACCACCTCCATTACCTTCGCCATGCCCCAAGCCTCCTCCAGACACCACCGCCCCTCCTCTAATCCACCACAGTGTCGAAAAGCCCAAGTTGATCGGAAAATGATCAATCATCACATATGGCTAAATCCGCTATCAAAAATGCTGTGAATACCCTGAAAAATCTCGACTCACTATGATGAACACACAACCATGTCCTCCATTTGCTATTCTGCCCTTAGCGAAAAATTGTCAATATTTGACCACTTACTGTTTTCGACCAAATCCGGCCACCTCGCTTGACGAAACGACGAGCGGTTATTTTTTTAAAACTAGATACGGAAATAAACAACTTCCACTTTGGAGGATTTATCATAATGTGAATAGAGTGGGAGTTAGGGATTTTTGAAATGGATGTTTATTTTTCTTAATTTTGAATTTACAAGGAAGATGGAAAAATGATAGCAACACAATGATCAAGAAAGTATGGAAGGGAGGAAAAAAAAGAAGGGTGATTGAGGTGAAGTGCGGGGGTGTGAAGTGAATGAAGTGAGTTATCAAGTATAAAATAAGTAACATCAAGCTTCCAAGCTAAGCAACCGTCAAACAAGGCACCCTGCTACATAATATTCCGTTCGCGTATAGACCATAAACGATACAAATAAAAATAAGATCACGCACAACAATGTAATACGATCCCAAAACAATAATAAAATACACTGGTTATCTTATTATGTAAAAATTCAAAACTATCATCTATTGCCGAAAAAACGTCAAATGAAAATTTAAACATTTTCCAAATTAAAAATTATGGAAAAAATAAATAAATAAAAATAAAAATATGTCATTATAAATTGAGTAGTTTTATTAAAAATTGATTTACTTATGATTTATTATCTTCGATTCAAATTCGAATATTTAAATAAATTAAATATTCCCATCTGAAACGTTAAAAATTTCGGGTCGTTACAATTAATGAACTTCAATATGCATACTTCTCTTTGATTATTGTTAAATCATGGAATAGTGTCCATTGAACGACTATAGTTAGGTCTGAGTTGAAGTATTGGAAATGAAACGTTATTTAATAGAGAATTCGTCTTCTTAGTTATATGGTTTAGTATCACAGTCAATTGTAGTCCACTTAATGTCAAATTCTCTGCCCAAAGTAGTACAGTTAATAATAATTGTTATCATTGAACTAAGAACTTTTAGGTTAGACTATTGAAGTTGAATGTGGACAATGTTGGAATTTTGACCAAAACCAAATTCCATAAGTCCTAACGTGGTATAGTTTTAACGAAGAGAATTGATGTAAATAATCGTTACTACCAGGTATTGCTTATAATATGTAAAATTGGATTTTACCAAAAGATGTATAAGTGATAAATTTAGCCAAAAGGTCATACCACTAGCTAAGGTGATGTATGGACGTTAATATCTGAATTATTCGATATTAATCACTGACTGAATTTACACCTTTGAGTCACACAACCCAAATGATGAATACTTTGAATGAACCACCCGATTTAATTAATTTATAATCATTATAAATTAATTAAACTAATTAATATTTATTAAATATTAATTATTAAATTTTATTTAATTTTTTTGAATGCCACTAATATTTAATAAAGTGCGTACATAAAAGTTATAAACATGCATATCGATATATGATGTCAGTAGAACATTTAAATTGGATTTAAATAGAATGCATGCTAAGTGTGTTTTTAAATAAATTAAATTAACTAATATTTGTGAAATATTAATTATTAAAGTTTTATGTGATTTTTCTTGAATACCATTAGTATTTAATAAAGTATGTATATAAAAGTTATAAATACGCACACTGATATATGATATCGATAGAACATTTAAATTGGATTTAAATGGAATTAATGCTAATGGGAATTAGGAAATTTTAAAGGCCCATATGGCACCATCTAAAAGAGGGAGAGGATTTTATGGAGATTTAATAGAGAATTAAAATGGGAAGGTTTTAAGGAAGGAACATGAAAAGTTTATATAATTCCTTTAAACGAATCTCCCTTCATTTTCTTTCATTAATTTTCACTCTTTTCGGACAAAATTCTTTCTCTTTTTCTCCCATCCGTAATGGCCAAAAATTTAATTGCTACGAGCACAAAAATTCCAAATTCAAAATTTAAAAAAAACCAACCGGTTATCTCCCAATTGTTGCAAGATTCAAAGATCGATTCTTTGAATTTGGGAATTCTTTCATCATTCAAGGTGCTTCTTTTAACTGGATCTTGTAACGACCCGTAAATTTTAACTGTTTTAATAACGTAATTAACTGAATTTTTGTGGAATTTTAAATAATTGAATTTTGAAATAAAAATTTAATATTTGGAATACGTCTAATTAAACATAGCAAATGGTAAATTTTCATCTGATAGTGTAGAAGTTTATTTTCTTGTGTAATTCTATTTCAATCTATATCAGTTAATATTTGATAATAATAAAATGTTTTCCAAACCTGAATATTTTTCTATAGAAAATTTGTAAATCATCTTCTGAGTGAGATGTCATATTTCGTTTCTTCAAATTTGGACTGTTATTGCTCCGTATCGTTTTGATTGTCTCGTCGTGCTGATCTCCACAGTATATCCAATTGTCCATTTCGATGTCCGGTGCACGGCGGAATTTGTGAAGCGATTAATCGTACCAGTACCGGTTTATAACCTTTTGGTTCCCTTGTCTTTCTATTATCTGATGTATAAATTCCAATAGACATTTGCTTTTATTAATTCTGAATTCAATAGCAGGCTATCGCTATTCCCAATCTTCAAAATACTAACGTTCGACCTTTCGTTGCAACCACTTCCTTCCATCTGCTGTAAACTATTCGTATTCATTCGGCTACATCTCCATATGTCAGAGCATTCATTTTTAAAAATATAAACCAATGTTATGTCTTCCTCCTCTGCACAAAATATGGAGTTGCTCTTCTTCCTTTGCACAGCCGGCCCATCGCTCTCCCGCCTCTTCCTACTCCACCCATCGCCTCTCCACGTGCATCCACCTCCCCGAGACCCGCCTACCAAACCTCCACCTCGGCTGGTGAACCGCCCTTTCCTTCATCGCCAAAACCACCAATCTCGGCCGAGTTTCCCTCTCCCCTCCTGTGTGCATTGATCTAGGTAATTATGTATATTAGTTTCCATATACTATATTTGTTGTTTTGTTTATATTACAGTTATATATATATATAATGTGTTCAGATTTTCTTTATATTTTATACAAGTATATATTAATGGTACAGTAAGGTATGTATATATTGGTTTTGTAAACAAACATTTTCAAACAAAATGATTTTGCGGATATTGATTTTAAATACGTATCAGGTTTTGAGTTTGTTTAATCTGTTGCTTAACTTCGTATATAAGTTATTTATTGTATTGTAAATATATTTGTTTCTATACTGCAGTATGTTATATATACATTCTATATCCATGTATACTTTTATTTCCAAAATGATAGAGGTAAATATATATAGTATATATAAGTAAGATGATATATCAGTTTATAACGGTTATATATATTGATTTCAAAGTATATATTATGTAAAATATGTGTAATATATTAGATCTGAACTGTTGTATGCATAAAATCCATGCTTCTCTGCTCTAATATGTTTACTAATGATGTACTTGTATCTATATATAAGTAAGCTGTTTTGTCTACATATTATATGTTAAATTACAAACATATGTTAGGTTATATATATAGTTATATACATTTGTTTATATAATAGAATATATACAGATTGTTGATTTCAAGTATATACGTATGTAAGTTTTTATTAGTTTTATATATATGTTAATATGGCAGAATATATATATATATATATTGGTGTATATGTTGGTAAAGTATATATAGGAAAATGTTGAAATGTTGCTTTACAGCTAGTTCATGTACATGGTATAAGTCATATATATATATATGTAATGTTATATAAGGTCAGTGAGTATATATTTGAATATATTTATAACTTACATATGTCAGTCTATATATATTTGTTGTTATTTAAAGTCATATGTAAGTCTATACATTTGTTTATATCGGTATCATTTTGTTTTGGTTGTTGTTTATATATTTGTTTTATATATAAAAGTATATATATATATACACATTATTTTGCCTGCACATAGATTTGTTTATGTATATGCTATTTTGGATCTAAGTTGATTTTATAATTACTAATTTTATAATAAATGTTGTTTCAAATATAACATATAGTGTTGATATTTTTATCAGTTTTAAACTTTGGCTGTTGGTTGATTTCCTAAGTATATAAAAATATATCTGGTAAATAGTTAAGTTTTAAATGTATTAATTCAAAATTTATTATTATATATATATACTTGACTTTAATATTTGAATTTTAGTTTAAAACAATGATTTTGAAATATATATATTTGTTTTAACATATGTTCAAATTAAGAATATGACTGGATATATATATACCTAAGTTCACTTATATCGATTTTCTTCATCGATCCAGTCCTAATTTAATTTCATCGATTCCTGTTATCAGCTTTGTCGTCAAATTCGCGTTCAATCGTGCTTCGTTTTGGAATTCGTGCTTGGGTTGTAACTACTCTCATTGTCGAATCTCTCTAGCCTCGAAAGGTAAGCAATCACTCACGATTAACGTTCTTATATTTATTAAATTTGATTTCAATTGGAATGACAATTGAAATATGCTGCTGTTAGTTATTTACATTTCTATATATATGCTATCAGTTCACCTGTGACATCTGACACCATTATCTGTTATTTATATTGATGATGTATGCCTGTTATATTATTATCATATCTGTTATCACTCTGCAAGTTCCCTGTTAGTATAGAATCACTATGGGTTGAAATGATACATATCCGAACGATCTGTAGAATAGGAGAAAATCGTTATGGGTTGAAATGATAAACCCAAGCGATTTTCATTGAATTGAATTTGGGATTGCAGGTTGAAATGATATATACCCGTATATATTTTAATTGCGGATTAAAATGATAAATATCTGTATCACTTGACCATAGGATAGAAAATTATATACAGACACCGTTGGACTATATATAAATATTTTGGAAATGATTTCTATGGTTTTGAAAAGAAATATATGGTTTTAATAAATATTGATTTTAAAAGATTTATTAAGGTTGATTTAATAAAGTTGATATAATATGTTTAAGTATTTATTTAATATATATATATATATATATTCAAATATAGAGTTTATAATGATTCAGGTTGGAAAGATAAATTTGAAATTGATTTGAAATTATATTTATTTAAGAATTTTACTTAAATAAGTTTGATTTGAAATTTATTAAATTTGAAATTTTAAAGATATGTTTTATAACTTGAATTTGATTAAAAGTGACTTAAATGAATATTTCAAACTTATATAAATTTAAATGGGATATTTTGTTATTTAAATTTGTAAATTGAAGATGTATTTAGATGTTATTGAACTGTTTAAGTAAATATTTCAAAACTAAATAATAGTAAAGTGAATTTGATATATATATATATATATATATATGAAATTATCGAATTTAGTTTTGAAATGTTGAATATTTAAAGCTTTGAAATATATTGAAATTGAAATGGCTTATTTTATGGTTCAATTATGTATTTGAAATCGATATTTGAAATGGTTTATTGAGAAACTGAATTGAATTGAAATTGAAGATTTGAGATTTGATAAAATTTGAATTTTGGAATTCGAGTTGATTTTGAATCGATTTGTTAAATTTGTGGAAACTATTTTATTATATAAAGTATTTTAAATTATATATAAACTATTTTATAAACTATTTTAATATAAACTATTTTATATTATTTTATAAACTATTTTTAATATAACTCTTTTTAATATAAACTATTTTAATATAAACTATTTTAATATAAACTATTTTAAATATACTAATTATTTTAATATAAATTGTTTTAACTTATAACTATTTTATATAAATTATTTTATAAACCATTTTATTTTATATACTATTATTAATATCTAAACTGTTTGAAGGGAAGTGTTATGATTTTTAAAGTACTATGATTTCAAAATGTTGTGATTCCCGAAGTGTTTTGATTTTAAAAGGCTTATGGTTTCGAAAGTGTTATAACTTTGAAAGTACTATGGTTTTGGAAGTGAATATATTTAAAAATGGAAATGATATCGTATTGACTTGGTTTTTGAAATGGAAAGGATATTTTGGTTTTGAAGTATAAACTATTTTGAAATGACCGCGGTGTTATAATAACGATTGGTTGTTAAAGAGACCGGGATCAGATATGGGCATACTCTCTGTCGAAACCGAAAACCACTTTAACAACTGTGTACGCGGTGGAGATTCCAGAATGAAGTAGGATGGTGGCGACGATGCTATATGAGGTATATACATGGACCCGACTCCCGTGAGTTGGCATACGGTGGCTACGGGCTAATGAGGTAGCACCTCTGATTGGACACAGTCCATCGTATACCATTCTATTACTTTGTGATTGATTTGGTGCGCACCTTCGGATTTTCGGGAGTGTGGCTCGAGGTGGGCGATTGCTGCAGCTCTGCGTTACCACCGGCCTGGAAGTGTAATTGGTATATCTACCCTGGCATTGCCTAGTTGTGCCGTGTTACCTACCCTAGCATGCCTTACTACGAGTTTGATTTGTGTCGTACCTATGGAGTATCCTCTGGTAGCCCCAGTTTACGGGGTATTACAGTACTGTATAGACTACTGGCACTATAAAATGTGTTAAGGGGGATATGGGTAGCGCCTTAACTCTATTTTTAATTAGTTTACTTTACTTTAGACATATTATAATAGTGTATTGTACTACGTAGTAGATAGTTTAACGGATCCTTAGAGGATGGCTGTCCCAAACATCCTTTGAGTTACTTGTATTTCAGTTGTTATTTCACTTGAGTTGGATTTATTGATATAAGAATGTTAATCCTGACTCGAGTGTTTTGTGTTTTGCTTTATGCTCGGGTCAGACTGAGTGATACAGCATTCGAGACTCACCTTTGGAGTTGGAGCTTCGCTTGGAGATCCATCTATCGATTTTGCTTTCAGTTATTTAGTTGATTCCAGTGATGTATTCAGACCTTGTATTTGACTATTTTATTGAGGCATCTATGTATTCGTGACTTCTGTTGTATCTTGTTTAACTCTATTATATATATAGTAGCTTCATGAACTACTATTCTTTTGTTTCCGCTGCATTATTGTTATATTACTCCGTGTCTGTGATTCTGTGATTATTTATTTATTGTATATGCTGAGTTTTGCCAAATTTAATTTAACAATCTGATATTTTGAGCAATTCAAATCCGACATGTATGTATGCGAATGGTTGAAAATTTTAGGATGTTACAGATCTCAAGGTAGCTTTCTATTTTATTTAAATACAAATTCATCAAGTTTATATGGTTTGAATGATTCAAGGTGCTTCTTTTCGTGGAAGTTGAGTTATTTTCAAATTTATATTAAACTTAAATATGTAAGTTAAATTGTTTATAAATTGAATATTTTGAATAAAGCATACCAAATATCTTAATTCTTTCTTGTTTTTTTTGGGGACGAAAAGTTTTGAAAGGGGGAGATTCTAACAACCGATATTTTTGATAATTAAAAATATTAAATTAAATAAGACATTGAAATTCAAAATTGTTAGAAATTAAAAATTTATGATTTATGGATGTAAAACAATGTTGGGTTGCATATTAACAACAAGATTTTAAATAACAAATGTTTACTTTAATAAGAAATAAAATGAAAGTTTTTGTATTAAAGGAAAAATCACATGTTTATTTATTTGAAATGTATTATAGCTTACATATTGATTACAGAAATAACAGATCTTATTTAGTAAGAATTTTTAACTCTTGTTTGTGTATAATGATTTTAAATTTATTAAGGAAACAATTGATTATTTCCCATCACGTTTATTTTGTCCGTTTGGAAATTCACCTTTGTAGTCAATTGTAATTAATGTAATTGAATAATTTCAATTAATAGGAGAGAGGACACTAAATTGTAAATTAATAGGTGTAATTAAACGTAGCTTATGTTTATGAAAATAAACGGAAAAGTTTGATTTAATGAAAAGAACATCTTTATCAAATAAATGAATGTTTCATTTGTGAATATATTTTAATTTCATTAAAATAAAGAATATAATGATTTGATTAAACGAAGAAACAGATGTTTATTTGAAATGTGTTTTAGCATACAGATTGATTACAAGAATAGGAAAATCTTTTATTTAAGTAAGTTATTTATTGCTCTGGTCTATAAACAACAAATTTATAAACGTGTTCAAATGACTAAAGGAAACAATTATTCTGTTTCTCATCCATTTTAGTTTGTCTATTTTAAAATTTAACTTTGTAATTAATTGCAATTAATGTAATTGAAATATTTCAATTAAAAGGAAAGAAAAAGTTGATTGCAACTAATAGATTTAATAAAAGAAACGCACGTTTTGTGTTAAATAGAAATGGCGTTTTAATGGAAATAAAAGATCATTTTGGGAAAACCAAACTGAACATTTTCAATTTTTAAGGCAAGTATAATTTTATTTATTGTGTGTTGATAAAGAAATTAAATGTGTACAAATTTGAGTATTATCTGAGTTAATGAGATTAATTTGGGTAAGAATACGTTTCAAAAATTGAATTTCAAAAGGTTGTGCGATGTACATGGTCCCTTCATTTTTTTTTGTTATTAATGGTTGCCTTTACGTTTTAAAATAGTTATCTCATTATTAATACTTGATCTGTTCATTTCTCCTTCTGTTTAATACCTGAGCCTAGACTTTTAGGCTATATTTAATTCTTGTCGTCTCATTTTCGGTTGTACAAAATTTCACTTTGCTTTGGTTTGCAAACTTTCTCATTCCTACATACATTTCTTTATGCATTATTAATGCCTGAAGCTTTCAAAACAAAACGTGAAATTCATTTTATCCCTCCAACTTCATTTCCTTATTAGTAAATAGCCTGCCACTTTATTTCTTCTTTTGCATTTTGTTTCTTCTGACACCTCATATTCATTTAGTTCAAATTATTCTTTACTTAAGCTATATTCTCATAAGTAAATTTTCACGTTTTTAAACTTGTCCCTTCATTTTATCTTGTCGCCGCCTCATTTCCTATGTTTAGATTTACATTTCAAATCTTTCTTTCCTCAAATCATTTTAACATGAGCTTACAAATTCAAAAGCTGTCATTTTTGCAAATTCAAAATCTTTCTTTTATGAAACATGAGTTTCATTTTTCATTTTTCCTACACGTCCTGCCCTCATCTTAGATTGTTCTTCCATCTTTGCCTGAAGCCTAATCTTGAGAAAAACATGAGTATTAAACTTTGTTTGTTTTTGTATTTATTACGTACCGATTATTATTTTAATAATATTTCTTATAACATGAATATCTTTTGCATACAAACTCCGATTCACGTGCGATTTCTTCCGTTGGATTCATATTTAAATTCTGGAAAATATGACGCTACTTTGGTTGAATTTGGAGACTATTAAGATTTTGGGCTTTTGTTGGATTATTAATGGGTTATAAATCAAAGGTGAGTGATTAAACCCACCTACGCAATACTAAATTTTCTGATGTTAGTTGAATTAAAATCATAAAGTGATAAAATTTTATTGATTGCTGTTTGGTAATTTAAACTGACATTTAAATTGAATTTGATATTGAATTGAATTAACATTTAAATTAATATTGAATTTAATTGCTAGTTGAACACCGACAATTGATAATTATTAACTGTTATAATATTAGTTGATTTGGATGTTGAGTGCAATTGGTTGCCTATTCCTTGATATGTTGGATGAACGGTTGTTATTTATTTGGACATATTCCTGTTATTACCCTATTTATTATTTGACATCTTATAAATTATCATTTGTAATAAATTGAATGAGCTAAGAAATAGGTTGAAACGATATATTCCTATGTCATTTAATTGTGGGTTCAAATGATATATATCCATCTATGTAATTAAAATTAAAATAACTAATCACTTGGCCATAAGGTAGAAAATTATATACAGACACCGGATTTGGTTAAATTAAATCGTTACAAATCTTAAATTTGAATTGGTTTAAATGATATTGTTTTAAAGCAAATAAAATTTTGATTTATACGAATTAAATTATTTTCTAATTTGAGATTTGAAATGTTGAAATTGAAACTGTTTAAATGAAATTATTACAGAATTTAATTCTGAATCTTAAAGTTGAAATTGAAATATGATGTAAATTTATCGAAATTTAAAGGGTCGAAAAATTTGAATTTAACTCTGAAATTTATTAAATCAAAGTGGTTTAAATTGATATTTCAAATCTTGGATTTGAAATTGTTTTGAATTAAGGTCGGTTTAAATTGAATTTTGGGTTTTGAAGTTGATGGGTTTTAAATGTGGGAATTGAATTTACTTTGATTTGGAATTTGAACCTAAGTCAAATTGTTGTAAAAGAAAGGGACAGTTTTAATATAAATTATTTTAATTATCTAAACTATTTTCAATATTGAAACTGGTTTATATTCAAAACTATTTCCAATCTTTAAAACTATTTTCATTATCCAAACTAATTTTCAATATTAAAACTATTTTAATTATCCAAACTAATTTCAATATTAAAACTATTTTAACTATTCAAAACCATTTTCAATATTCAAACTGTTTTGAAGTGGAACTATTTAGATTTAAATCGTTGATTAAAATAAGAATGTTTTGGTATGAAGGTATAACCTATTTTGTATTCAAAATGATTTTGAAGTGCATCGGATATTTTGATATGAAGTATGACTTGTTCTTGAAATTTAAAAGAACCAACCAGTGTGAAAAATGACGTTTGTTTGTTAAAGAGACCGGGGCCGAATATTGGCATACTCTCTGTCAATACCGGAAACACTTTAACAACTATGTACACGGTGGATGTTCCAGAATGAAGTTGTTGGATTGGTGAACGTTTGTTAGATTTGAAGAAAGAGAACGATGATGGATAGACCCCGACACTTCTGTCAATTGGAAATGATTAAACAGGACGACTTTTCCTAACCAATGAGGCTAGCTACCTCTGGCGACATCGGTTCTTCGTATTACTATATTGATTTTTGACTTGATCGGTGCACTCGTATTTGATTATGGAATGGATGTTCACGGTGGGCTGTTAGTGGTTACCACCAGTCAGGCGACTCGAATAGGTAGTATCCTACCATGGGCATTGCCTCACGTGCCTTGTCATACTTTTATCCTTATACGCGCCCACTACGATTTTGTTTTAGTATGGTACCTATAGGGGACTTACTGGCTACCGATGTTACTAGTTGTGTTACACGACTTACATAGACTACCTACTTAAAAATTTGTTAAAGGGGATCAATGTAAATCCTTAACGCTATTTTAATACTTTACATTACTGTTAGACACTACATATAGCGTATCTTACTACATATAGATAGTTTGATGGATCCTTAAGAGATGGAAAATCCGGTAACATCTCTTAAGTTATTGCACTCACGTTGTACACTTGATAGGAGATGGAAAATCCCATAAACATCTCTGAAGCTATTACACTCATATTTTACTTGTTATTGATTTAACTTACATAAGAACTTTTAGTTCTGACTCGAGTGTTTTGTCTTTTCATTACGCTCGGGACAACCTGAGTACACTACAACAAAATACCCCTTTTACAACGGACAATACCCGTTGTAATAGGGGTTTCGCAACGGGCCAGTGCTCATTGTGTTTTGCGATGTTGTAATAGACCCAAAAGATTTTACAGCGGCTTAAAACCGTTGTGGTAAACATTTTTACAACAGTCCAAGACCGTTGCAATAAAGTCTTATACAACGGACAATGACCGTTGCAATTTACCCTAACCACAGCAGACGTTGAATGTTGTAATAAATATCTATTACAACTGTTTTTGCCCGTTGTTAAAAATGATGCAAAAAAAAGATTAGACCATTGATGCAACATGTACACAGATCGTACTCACAATTAATAAAAAGCCAAAATAGTTTATACGTAAATATATCATATTGCACATTATTGAGTTGATTAAAAACATCAAAAATTATATACTAAACAGAGTGTGGAGTAACACAAAGACCGCCTTTTTATAAAATTTTAGTCGTTTCACCAACATGAAATGTTATTTCTTCTCCAAAGACAACTATATATTACAACCATTGTGACGACCGTCCATGACCCCTGCACCGAACCTAGAGAAAGTGCGCTGTAAAGTGTGCCAGGCGACCATGGACGATTGTCAGGGTAAATTAAAACAGCAGAATCTATCGTATTACTCACAGCGCATGGACAAAATACAATAGAATATATATATAGTGAAGCTTCACAGAAATAGAATCTCATCAATAAAACTTCATAATAGTTGAATACAAACATCTGAATAGTCAATACATCAAGCCTCACTACATATCACTCAGAGAATTATACAAAGCAGCGGAACATCCAGTATATATAGTAAGAAGATAATATGCAAGCCTCCAGCTTGTCTTCGACATCAGCATCGTGGGAAGCAAGAACAACACCTGTCACTTGCTACCTAGTCTGCCCATCCCAAAATGGACGAACAGCCCAAGGCAATAAGAGTTAAAACATAAAGCCTTGAGTCAGACAACAGTCTTAGTGAGCGGTAAATTAACTAACAACATACCAAAAGAGCATAAAGGAAAAAAGGAATAGGAATACAACCCTCCCACTCCACCTCTTTCAACAGTGATAGCCCCCAGACACACACTAAGACGAAGCAAACATAGCAGAGCATACAATTTAAAGTAAAGCAATTATCACTCGAGTCAAGGGCGATGTTTTCCAAGTACAAACCCCCAAGGCCTAAACCAAGATCAGATAAGCACCCAGAAAATACCGCTCTTGAGACTGAATGACGATACAACAAAACATCCATGACTCTGGCTATCACTGTTATCACTGCTTCGATATCACCGTTAATTGAATGACCGACACATTCTTTCAGTCGTCCGTCAAGGGCTAATGGAAACCCCGGTTCTAGACATAACTCTGCACGTCGTCGTGACCCGTGCCTAGGACTATCGAATCTGCCCAGAGTACTTGACTACCAATCAGTAGCCTTCAGGGACTATCGAATCTGCCCAACGTACTCTTGCTTTGAGCATGCTAGAACCTTCAACAACGATGAGATCTCAGCCTTCTAGTCATCCTCCTTGACGACTATTTCCATACTAGCTCAAGCGCCTCTCGAGCAAACCATTATCCTCAAACTCGAACCATTTCACCGAGTTATCAACATGCTTGGAATGATCCCGTCTGGATTAGACCAAGGCTATCTCATATCATGCTTCGCCTCATCATCATCATAGCAAAGCTTTATCTCAACATCATCATCAAGTCTATCCATATGAGCTTCATCATCCGCTACATATGCCACAAGCAGCTTTTCCAATTCAAGAGCCTTTCCCTTAGCTTTTGAATCACCTTCGGTCTAAATCAAATCATCAGTCATCTAATTCGTAGCAATCAATCAAGTCAAACATTAATCCAAGTAATCAAGCATTCAAATATGATCTAAATAGACAATTATAACAATAATGGCAATTTCGTAAATAAAGAGTCTAAAGTCTAACAAGCATGAAAACATGAGCAATATCTCTATAATCTTGATGAGTGAACTTTCATAGGTTATCACTTAGTAAAATGGTTGTCGAATCATCATGAACAATGGATCTACATGGATCTATACTTAGGATTAAGGAAAATGCATGGAAATCACTACTTTAACACAAATCAAGCCAACAATCTGATATACTCCTTTGGATCCGTGTGAGAGATAATCACCACTCACCAAATCACCTAAACACCTCAAAAGAAACCCACTTCAGATCTGGACAGCGAAGGATCTAACTTGATCTATCACCAATCCGTTTCAAACCATGAAATCCCTCTTCAATGGATGAAGATCTTCAACTTTAGCTCTTGCATCTTCGATCTTGGATGGAAGGAAGTACTAAATCAAAGTGGAGAAAAGAAGTGAAGAAGTGTAGAAGTCGAGCTCTTAAAATGGCAGCACTTCGTCGCTTCGAAATCCGGATCCAAAAAGTGAAGAAAAACCCACCTATTTATAGGCAGTTTTCATAGGTCGTCCACCCCCTTAGGTCGCCCACGACCTAACTCTCGCGACCTACGACCTAAGAAACCCCACGACCTAAGTCTTAGCGACCTAAGCCCATGCGCATCCATGACTTACGACCTAACAGAGACGCGACTTAACAACAAGCGGCTTAACGTCTTAACGCTACACGACCTAAAACAATGCGCGACCTAACTATATCACGACTTAAAACAATGCGCGACCTAACTGGGTTACGACCTAACCCCTTACGACCTAATACTTAGCGACCTAACAACCCATGACCTAACTCCTAAGTCGTCTACGACTTAGCCTCCTTAGGTCGCTCACTCCTACCCCCAGCTTCCTTAGGTCGTCGCCGACCTACCCTCCTTAAGTCGCTAACCTGCTTAAGTCGCTAACCACTAGGTCGCTAATTCGCTAACTAATAGGTCGCTAACTTCTATATGTCGGAAATCCTTAGGTCGTCTAATTCTATAGGTCGCTCCTATCTCTTAGGTCGTTCACTCGACCTAACCTACCCCACGACCTAAACCATCACACGACCCAACTCCTATACGACCTATCCCAAAATCCTTAGGTCGCTCCACTTCTTAGGTCACCAACTTTCTATAGGTCGCTCCACTTCCTTAGATCGTCTACCACGACCTAACCACTATACGACCTAAGACAGACTCTGGATAACTAATCAACAATGCGACCAAATGTCAACTGTTTTACGATGTTTCGATCCGTAAAAATACGGGTCGTTACATTCTCTCCCCCTTAGGAATTTCGCCCCCGAAATTCCAAACAAACAGAGCAATCAAAGACTATTCTGCATGCCTACCATCTATAGCAATCAACAAACCATGCATCCAATTCTAGCTTAGCATGCAGAATTCTAAAACTAGAACAAGTTACAATGTCGTTAGATGACACGACACCTTAGGGCCATACCTTGAAGAGTTCAGGATGAGCTGCTTTCATCCTCTCTTCCACCTCCCATGTACAGTCGATATCATCATCACTCCATTGTATCTTGAGCAACTTAACTACCTTCCTCCTAAGTTGTTTCGTGTCGGTTTCCACAACACGAAGAGGCTTACGAGGTCTCTTATCGACTGGATCAACTTCGAAATCTTCACAGCTATCAGCAGAAACCACTGTATTCGAGTCATGCACATACTTCCGTAGATATGATACATGAAAAACATTGTGCACACTCGACATCTTTTCTGGTAACTCCAATCTGTAGGCGAGCTTTCCAATTCGCTCGATGATCGGGAATGGTCCAACAAATCTCGGAGTCAATTTTCCTTTCTTCCCGAATCGAATAACATTCTTCAGAGGAGAAATCTTCACAAAAACCATATCACCTACGTCGAACTCCAAATCCTTACGACGCTTATCGGCATAACTTTTCTGACGGTCTTGGGCTGCCTTCATTCGTTGCCGAATGATTTCTATGCAATCTGAAGTCTGACGAATCATCTTTGGCCCAAGCATCAACTTTTCTCCTGTCTCTAACCAACATGTCAGAGAGTTACACGGTCTTCCATACAATGCCTCATACGGTGCCATACCAATGCTTGACTGGTAACTGTTGTTATATGAAAATTCCACCAAATGAAGGTGATCTTCCCATGATCCTCCGAAATCCAAAACACAAGCTCTGAGGAGGTCTTCCAAAACTCGGTTGACTCTCTCGGTCTGACCATCTGTTTGAGGGTGATAAGCTGTACTCAAACACAACTCGGTTCCCAAAACTTCCTGGAAGCTCTTCCAAAATCCACTAGTGAACAATGGGTCTCGATCGCTCACTATACTCTTCGGAATACCATGGAATCGAACTATCCACTTAACATATAACTCAGCCAACTTTGATGCAGTCCTAGTCGATCGAACATGAATGAATCTTGCACTCTTAGTCAGACGATCTACAATGACCCAAATTCCTTCATTTCCCGCTCTTGCTCTAGGTAACCCATCAATAAAATCCATCGATACTTGCTCCCACTTCCATGTAGGAACTTCTAACGGCTGAAGCAATCCACTTGGCTTCTTCTGTTCGGCTTTCACCAACTGGCAGTTCATACACTTGGAAATAAAATTTCCAACATCCTTCTTCATACCTTCCCAGTAATAGGTTCTCTTCATATCCTGATACATCTTATTTCCACCTGGATGAATTGTCAGCTTCGAGTGATGACTTTCCTTCAGAACTTCACTCCTCAATTCATCTATATCGGGAACGACTAGTCGTCCTTGTTTCCGAAGCCAACCCTCTCGATCAACCTCGAATCCTTTATCCTTTTCTGGTTCCAATCCAGATTCCAAATCACGGATAACCTTGACAATCTTATCATCTCGTTTTTGACTCTCGCCAATTCTTTCCACAAGAGTCGGTCTTATCGATAAGTTTGCCAACATCTTAGGTTCCAATTCACATCTAGGCCTGAAGTCAAATCCAGCTAAATACTCGAGATTCTTCCTTTCCGAAAACATGGCTCCCAATCCTGCATGTCTTCGGCTTAACGCATCTGCCACTGCGTTACCTTTTCCTGGAGTATAAGCTATACCAAAATCATATGATGCTAAAAACTCTAGCCATCGCTGCTGCCGAAGATTCAAATCCTTTTGGGAGAAAAGATACTTCAACGACTTATGATCTGTAAACAACTCAAATCGAACTCCCAATAGATAATGTCTCCACATCTTCAGAGCAAATACAATCGCCGCTAACTCCAAATCATGAGTCGGATAATTCCTTTCATGCGGCTTCAGTTGTCGACTTGCATACACAACAACTTTATCCCTCTGCATCAGCACTGCTCCAAGTCCAGTACCACATGCGTCGGTGTAAACCACCATCTCATCATTCCCACTTGGAATAGTCAAAATAGGAGCACTTGTCAGTCGCTCTTTCAGGATTCTGAAAGCTTGCTCACACTTATCATCCCATCTGAACGCTTGGTTCTTTTTTGTCAATCTTGTTAATGGTGCAGCCACCTTGGAGAAGTCTTTGATAAATCGACGATAGTATCCTGCTAATCCAAGAAAACTTCTCACATTAGATGCATTCTTAGGTCTAACCCAATCCTGGATTGCTGCCACCTTAGCGGGATCAACGCTATTCCATTTCCAGAGATAACATGGCCTAAGAACCTCACTTCACTCTTCCAGAAGTGACACTTCGAAAACTTAGCCTTCAGCTGATGTTTCCGCAAGATTTCCAAAACAATACGCAAGTGCGTCTTGTGCTCTTCTTCAGTTCTGGAATAAATCAAAATATCATCCACGAACACTAGCACGAACTTGTTCAACTGATCTCTGAACACTCTATTCATAAGATCCACAAAATATGCTGGCGCATTAGTCAACCCAAACGGCATTACCAACCACTCAAAGAAACCGGATGGTGTCCTAAAAGCAGTCTTCGGCACACTATCCTTAGCCACTCTCAACTGGTGAAATCCCGTTGCCAAATCCATCTGAGAAAACACCTTAGCTTCGTGAAGCTGATCAAACAAGTCATATATTCTTGGCAATGGATACTTGTTCTTCTTAGTCACCTTATTCATCTCATGATAATCCACGCACAACCTCAACGATCCATCCGCTTTGGTTGTGAACACAACTGGTGCACCCCATTCGGACACACTACGCCGAATGAATCCTTTCTGCAAAAGATCATCAACCTGCACCCTCAACTTCTGCTGTTCCCTAGGCGCCATCCGCCTAAGAGGCATCACAACAGGTCTGGCTCCTTCAACTAGATCTATACGAAACTCGATCTCTCTATGCGGCGGTAACCCTTTGACCTCGTCAAAGACATCCTCAAATCCATTTGTGATTGGCAACGATGATAGTCCATCCCGTGGAACAACCAGCGAATACATGAAGCTCATGAAGACGCCTTCTTCATGCTTACATCGTATCACAATCTTTCGCCCCTCCACATTCTCGACTGTCACCTCCAACCTTTCACAATCAACCTTTGCCACATACTTCCTAAGCCAGTCCATACCCAAAATAATCCGAACCCCGCAAAGTTCAGAACAAAACAATCACAAACAAAAGAGCAACCATGACTCGACACAATAAGACCACGGCATAGCATACACAAACAAGACGAACCCCCAACTGGATTAGTCACAACCAATGGCCTATCAACAATATCAGGTTCTAAACCCAACCGGCCTACAAGTTCACTACAAACAAAAGAATGCGACGCCCCAGTATCAAATAGCACTCTAACTGGAACACCACAAATGGAGAGAGTACCTTGAACCACTACACTCTTTCCTTTCTCTTCCACGGTAGGAGCTTTCGAAGATGATGGAACAGCCCCCAAAGCATAAGCTTGCACAATCTGCTTGTCCTTCCGCGGTTCTGGACAACTCTTCCTGACATGCCCCGGCTTGTCACAGTTGTGACACTTCATCGGTACCTTCGGATTCTTACAATCCCTAGAGAAATGGCCCTTCTGCTGACAATTATAGCAGGTCACTTCGCTCTTCGGCTTCTTCTGGCCATCCTTCCCCTTTTGCTGCTGCTGCTTCCTCTTCTTGTTTCCACCCTGCTGGGGTTTAGACTCTTCCCTGGTCACAGCAACAACAGATCCTTCCTTAGGAAACAGATTCTCGTGCCTCAGAGCTTTCTCCACAAGCTTCTCAAATGGATCGTCCAAATGGTCCACCAACTGCCTCCCAAGATAACTGTCCAAGCCTGTCACAAACTTCTCGTTCTTCTGATATGAAGATTCTATATACGACCGGGCATACTTGGACAAAGCTTCAAACTCAGAAACATACTTAAGAACTGGTCTTCCTCCTTGCTTAAGCTCCACAAACTTCTTGAACAGAACAGACTTCTGAGCTGTAGAAATGAACTTAGCTTCAAATCTGGCTTGGAATTGCACCCAAGTAATTTCTTCCTCCGGAGTATCAATGGTGATAGAGTTCCACCAATCAGAAGCTCTTCCTTGAAGCTGTCTTGATGCTAACTTCCTCTTAGTCGCATCCTCAATTCCCAAATCACCAAAGATCCTTCTACAAGCATCTATCCACCTTTGGACTTCAATGGTTGATTCCGTTCCCAAGAAAACCTTTCCTCCAAGAGCAGTGTAGTCCTTACACAGCTTAGCAAAATCCACCGGTTTTGGAGTTTGAACTTGAACTCCAACATCCACCGATGGCCCCGGAGCTGGCATCCTTCTCATGATCGAAGTCATCATTGCTTCAAACATAGCAGCATAATCAGCAGCCCCTTCAGTAGCACGGCCTTCCCTAGCAGCTGGTCTCCCTCTTCGACTCATTCTCAATATCTATAAAAAGGAATGGTCAGAACATCTTGAGAAACAACTGCTTAAAGGACTCAAACTCTTCTAATCTACTATATTATATATAGTAATCATCCATCAAAATACAATTACATCTCTCATACGTAGTTACGTCAGCGAGCGTTGGGTAAAATCGATTAACCAATGCTCTGATACCAAATGTGACGACCGCCCATGACCCCTGCACCGAACCTAGAGAAAGTGCGCTGTAAAGTGTGCCAGGCGACCATGGACGATTGTCAGGGTAAATTAAAACAGCAGAATCTATCGTATTACTCACAGCGCATGGACAAAATACAATAGAATATATATATAGTGAAGCTTCACAGAAATAGAATCTCATCAATAAAACTTCATAATAGTTGAATACAAACATCTGAATAGTCAATACATCAAGCCTCACTACATATCACTCAGAGAATTATACAAAGCAGCGGAACATCCAGTACATATAGTAAGAAGATAGTATGCAAGCCTCCAGCTCGTCTTCGACATCAGCATCGTGGGAAGCAAGAACAGCACCTGTCACCTGCTACCTAGTCTGCCCATCCCAAAATGGACGAACAGCCCAAGGCAATAAGAGTTAAAACATAAAGCCTTGAGTCAGACAACAGTCTTAGTGAGCGGTAAATTAACTAACAACATACCAAAAGAGCATAAAGGAAAAAAGGAATAGGAATACAACCCTCCCACTCCACCTCTTTCTACAGTGATAGCCCCCAGACACACACTAAGTAGAAGCAAACATAGTAGAGCATACAATTTAAAGTAAAGCAATTATCACTCGAGTCAAGGGCGATGTTTTCCAAGTACAAACCCCCAAGGCCTAAACCAAGATCAGATAAGCACCCAGAAAATACCGCTCTTGAGACCGAATGACGATACAACCAAACATCCATGACTCTGGCTATCACTGTTATCACTGCTTCGATATCACCGTTAATTGAATGACCGGCACATTCTTTCAGCCGTCCGTCAAGGACTAATGGAAACCCTGGTTCTAGACATAACTCTGCACGTCGTCGTGACCCGTGCCTAGGACTATCGAATCTGCCCAGAGTACTTGACTACCAATCAGTAGCCTTCAGGGACTATCGAATCTGCCCAACGTACTCTTGCTTTGAGCATGCTAGAACCTTCAACAACGATGAGATCTCAGCCTTCTAGTCATCCTCCTTGACGACTATTTCCATACTAGCTCAAGCGCCTCTCGAGCAAACCATTATCCTCAAACTCGAACCATTTCACCGAGTTATCAACATGCTTGGAATGATCCCGTCTGGATTAGACCAAGAATATCTCATATCATGCTTCGCCTCATCATCATCATAGAAAAGCTTCATCTCAACATCATCATCAAATCTATCCATATGAGCTTCATCATCCGCTACATATGCCACAAGCAGCTTTTCCAATTCAAGAGCCTTTCCCTTAGCTTTTGAATCACCTTCGGTCTAAATCAAATCATCAATCATCTAATTCATAGCAATCAATCAAGTCAAACATTAATCCAAGTAATCAAGCATTCAAATATGATCTAAATAGACAATTATAATAATAATGGCAATTTCGTAAATAAAGGGTCTAAAGTCTAACAAGCATGAAAACATGAGCAATATCTCTATAATCTTGATGATTGAACTTGCATAGGTTATCACTTAGGAAAATGGTTGTCGAATCATCATGAACAATGGATCTACATGGATCTATACTTAGGATTAAGGAAAATGCATGGAAATCACTACTTTAACACAAAATCAAGCCAACGATCCGATATACTCCTTTGGATCCGTGTGAGAGATAATCACCACTCACCAAATCACCTAAACACCTCAAAAGAAACCCACTTCAGATCTGGACAGCGAAGGATCTAACTTGATCTATCACCAATCCGTTTCAAACGATTAAATCCCTCTTCAATGGATGAAGATCTTCAACTTTAGCTCTTGGATCTTCGATCTTGGATGGAAGGAAGTACTAAATCAAAGTGGAGAAAACAAGTGAAGAAGTGTAGAAGTCGAGCTCTCAAAATGGCAGCACTTTGTCGCTTCGAAATCCGGATAAAAAAAGTGAAGGAAAACCCACCTATTTATAGGCAGTTTTCATAGGTCGTCCGCCCCCTTAGGTCGCCCACGACCTAACTCTCGCGACCTACGACCTAAGAATCCCCACGACCTAAGTCTTAGCGACCTAAGCCCATGCGCATCCACGACTTACGACTTAACAGAGACGCGACTTAACAACAAGCGGCTTAGCGTCTTAACGCTACACGACCTAAAACAATGCGCGACCTAACTATATCACGACTTAAAACAATGCGCGACCTAACTGGGTTACGACCTAACCCCTTACGACCTAATACTTAGCAACCTAACAACCCACGACCTAACTCCTAAGTCGTTTACGACTTAGCCTCCTTAGGTCGCTCACTCCTACCCCCAGCTTCCTTAGGTCGTCGCCGACCTACCCTCGTTAAGTCTCTAACCTGCTTAAGTCGCTAACCACTAGGTCGCTAATTTGCTAACTAATAGGTCACTAACTTCTATAGGTCGGAAATCCTTAGGTCGTCTAATTCTATAGGTCGCTCCTATCTCTTAGGTCGTTCACTCGACCTAACCTACCCCACGACCTAAACCATCACACGACCCAACTCCTATACGACCTATCCCAAAATCCTTAGGTCGCTCCACTTCTTAGGTCGCCAACTTTCTATAGGTCGCTCCACTTCCTTAGGTCGTCTACCACGACCTAACCACTATACGACCTAGCTTCTATACGACCTAAGACAGACTCTGGATAACTAATCAACAATGCGACCAAATGTCAACTGTTTTACGATGTTTCGATCCGTAAAAATACGGGTCGTTACAACCATTCAAAATACTTACAACCAATCATGTTCTTCCATCTACCTAACATGACCAATAATTTGCTCTTCATGTTTTCAATAGAGTATCCATGATACGCTGTCACACTCCATATCTGAAAGCTGGATATATGCCTTTCTTACGTGCTGCAAAATGTACAATATTGATCCTATAAATTAGCGGATACAACATTGCCAAAATGATGATCCATAGTCTCCACCAATAGATGTATAAATTCCAGAATTGCTAATTCATTCTGCATAAGAAGAATTGTTTCAATAATTAAGACAAAATAGCAAATAATATATATTTTCGTTCACCATTTATCTATATCCTCTTAGTTCCAGAAGAAATAAATTATTTTACCATAAGCAAGAGCTTATGATAAAATTTAGTTGCTGATATTACACGAATAGAACATCTCATATATAATATATGGATAAAAAATGAGCCCATTGACAATATGAAAAGTCAAAGACTTGTTGATTTTTTTTAAGCCTGAAATAAGTAACCCAGATAACAAAATTTCCATCAACTCTAAAATCATTTTTGGATGATCATTATGCTTGCATTATTCATACATCGTCAACTAAACTTAATTTGGCAAACATGTCACCGATGTATTTTCTTATTCTGACTTTCAGACCAAACTGTTATATAGTCCATTCTCCCATCTATCCATTCTCCCATCTAAGAATAATGGAATTTGTAATTTTGGCATTATAAAATAGGACACAAATAAGAAAATGGAACACGAAATCTACAGTGTTATGAAAAAACTGCTACCGCGTAGCATATGCACAACCCTTTGAACATCTTTCATGTTACTAGAGGTGCTGCGGTTGCCTGATTTTTTTATGAAAATTTATATTACTTTTTAAATTATTAGCAAACATTTGCATATATACTTAACACAGAGATGCATATGCTGTGGGGTTGTGAATATTTTTCCTTATAAGTTTAAGTGAAATATTTGCATATATTAAAGTGAAATAGACATGAATCTCAGGAATGATTCAATTTCCATATGTAATTGCTATGATTGCAATAACATTGAAGGCTCCAAATACACATCTTGAGGATCACCTAAAATCGTATTATCTTTCACTGGTACTCGACTGGAGTGCCTTGTAAATCGATAAATGAAATTTGTAGTTAGAATAAATACTGTAAAAAAAGGTATGGAAACTATGTATGAAATTAATAGAAGTTTATATATGTTTTGCCTGCATAAACAGCTCCAATGGTTGAGCATGCACTATAAGCAAGATAGCAGGGAAATAAGATTGATGTGCCTTAGGGAATGGAAGGATGGAATCTGAGCAAAAATTAGAAGGAATGCTCCAAATATGAGAATAAATTCATAGAGCTTTGCCAACACGTCTAGATTCAGATCAATACGAAGGCACCTAAAAATTTCACCTTTGTCAAGTTTAACTAATACTCATTATCATATCTAAATGCCCAATTCAGATCTAATAATAAAGAAAGAAACATAACGTACAAGTTTCATATAATAGATTAAGGAAACATTATATATTATCTCACTATAATTGGCCTAACATGGCTCTATTTATAACTTTAGTTTGATTATTTACCACTAAATGATATTTCTAGTTTATTATTCTTTTATGATAAGAAAGGTCTTAAGACTCATAACTCAGAATCCAATCACCTGGTAAACTCGGTTAACTACTTGTAATGTTATGTCCCTTCCGCCAGTAATATTAGACACAACTCTGATGGCTAATTCAATGGATGATCCAATAAATGAAGCAAGAGTTGCTTGATACGCTACTTTTTGTGCACAACTCTTGCTTGACAAAAACAAACTCCTGACACTGAAGTTCTGAAAGTTCTCATCATAGCCTTCACATCAGTAAAATAAACATTTACAAGACCTAGAATATGCAAAACTAAGAAGAAAGAAAACATTATAGTAATCACTTAAATTGGTTCTCAAATTAGGATTGGACTAGTAGCTACATGAAATTATAGTTACAATGTCAGATATCCCTTAACACCTTGGCATAAAACATCATGAACCAATAGAAATGAATTTGAAGAAGGCTCATATACTATTATTCAGTTATAATAATGGATAAAACTAGAAACATGCATCATCACTTCACATAGTAATACTTAAAGCATATTTCCTGCGTCTTTAGTAGGTTTGGTAAAACTTCTTAAATATCATTGTAGTTGGAATAGTGGCAAAAGGTATGTTGGCTGTTCAAGATCAAGTCAAACAACATCATAGCAAGCTAATAACAAACACATAGCCGAGATCGATAACATAAACATGTTATTATTTTGAAGGTATTTTGATCATGAAATCATGAGAAAGAAGAGATTACCTATGAGGAATTAAAAGAAACTGAAAACAAAGATACATAAACCTCTATATGTCTTGATTCCTGTATTTCAAATTATATTCTTTGCATTAGTAAACACCGTACGATGAGTAATAAAACCAATATATTGCTAAATAAGCCATCCATTAAACAAAAGCAAAAAACTTCAACTATTTTTAATCAAATCTAACTAAACAATCTCAAATCCACCACTCGGATCGAGTATGGCTTTGGCATATTTGTTTTTAATCAAAGCTAATAAACTAATAAAAGAAACGATGGTTTTCTAAACAGAGTTAAGTAAAATTACAATCGGTAGTCTTTCAATCGAGCACGGCTTCAATAGGTGATGATGATAAGTACCACCATCTCAGATCTAGAAAAAACACGATGGTCAACGGCTAGGCATCTACTCGTCTTTGACAAAATCAAGTGGTGACGCTCGAGCTGGTTCCATTTTATGGCCTGTGGATCCAAATACTTCAAACCTGTCATAAGAGGGATTGAGGAGAATGAGAGGGAGTATGGGTTAGGGATTGAGAAGTGGATGTGAGAAAGAGGAACGAAAAATAAGAATGAGAAAACGTGGTATATGGACCAATCAGATACGGTAGTTTGAGGCTTTGAGCTAAAATTTCATAGTTATGAGCCAAAAAAAATTGTGCGCAGTGGAGCCAAATTTTTTGATAGGAATAAAAAAACTTGAACTTGAATATGCTAAAGAATATATTTACAAAAATAAACATTCAAATGCATATGAAATTAATAGATTGCAATATAATATTCGTATTGTTCGAAATTTCAATTTTTTAACTTTTCTGAATTTCCATCAAATTTTGAATATTTTCTAATTGTATTTAAATTTTATGGATGTTAAATTTTATGAATACTTTTAACCTTATTTTAAATAAATTCAAAATTTTAAATTTTTTACATTTAAATTTTGTGAAAATTCTAAAATTTTATTTTGTAAGTTTTTCAAATTTAATGAATATTTTTAAATTTATTTTAGACAATTTCAAAATATTGCTTATTAATGATTAAATATTAAATTTTAGTCCTAATTATTAATAATACTAATTATTAATAATACTATTATTAATAATACTAATTATTAATTATTTAATTTTAATTATTAATTATTAAATGTAATTAATAAATATTAAATGTAATTTACTAATTATTAATAATTAACTATAATAAAATAATAAATATAAAAAATTAATTATTAAATATCAATAAATAAATGTTATTAATGTAACGACCCAAAAAATTTAACGATTTTATTAACGTAATTAACTGAATTTTTTGCTTGAAATTAAACGATAAAATTTAGCAATGAAAATTTGATATTTGTAATGCGTTTATTTAAACATAGCAATTGACAGATTTTCATTGGAAACTATGAAAGTTAGTCCTGTCGTGTAATTTTCAATTTCAATTTAAATTCAGTTAATTTGATAAAAATAAAATGTTTTCGAAATCTGGATATTTTTACTTAAGAAAAATGTAGAACATTTTCTGAGTGAGACGTCATATTTCGTTTTGCCAAATTTGAACTGCTATAGTCCGTTTATCTTATTTTCGGCGTATTAGCAGCGGTTTGGCAGCGAATATCGACTTTTTGATAGGATGATCGTACCGTTAATATTTGTGTCCATTCTGTTCGTCTCGTCATGCTGATCTCCGCAATATATTCATTTGTGTGTTTCGGCGTCCGATGGACGACGAAATCTGTGAAACAGTGGACCGTATCGGTACCCGTTTTGTGTTTTTTTGTTTCTTATGTCCTTTCGTTGTCCACCATTCAAAACCAAACGGTCATCAGCTTTTAATAGTCACCTGGAATTCAAACGTACTGACTTTTCAATTCTCACTATTCTATGTATTCGGTTCGCTCGTGACTCTCGTTCTCTCTCCTCTCTTCATTCTGCATTTGCTATTATAAAAAGAAAATAAATATTTGAATATTAAGTTTTCATATGTATTTCCTGTTACCATCAGCTACAAAGCCGCCTTGAACCCCACCCAACAGCCTCAACCCAAGTGCCACGCCTTCCTCCTTCCTTTTTGCAAAGCTACTCCACCATTTTTTTCATTTTTCTCATCGTCACCTCACTGCATGATGCCGTTCCACCAAGCTCTCACATCACCAACGACCCACGCATCAAGCCCTTGTCGTTCCACCCGAAGCCCTTCCGCCTCTACATCTCACCACCTTGCTCCACCCTTCACTCCTCCACGGCCCGTATACTTCCACCAAATGCCAGTACCCCCTCACCTGACAGCAAACGATAGCCTTTCCCGCCTATCCACATCGACCTGCAGCCACAACCCGACCCTCCACCCTCTGCCTTCTGCTCCTCCGAACGCCACACAGCAGCTTCCACCTTATTTCCTTGCTCCAACTTGCCGTGACCCCCCCCCGCCTGGACCAGACAGTTGCCACCATCTCCATGTCATTCTTGCCCAAGCAGCCCCACGTCCACACGCACCCAGACCCCGCACCCAGACCTCAGGCGACTACAGCTGTCAGAACCGCAACCGCCACCATAACCTGTCTTTTCCATGTCCAAACTCGAGCCTCGCCTTCTACCGCTCCACTTTTTCGAGCTCCGACCTGTCCTTCTCACCATGACAGCACGCCGGCTCCTACTCCAGCCCATTTCTCCACTCAGACCCGCCAATTCCTCTTATATAAATATATATATTATATTTGATTTTGATAATATGAGTTTTCAAATAATATAAAATACTGCGTATTGTTATACAGGTAACAGTATATATATTGGCATATATATAAATATTGGCTTAAGAAATGATTTCGTGTAGCATGCATGTATTATATATTTCATGTCGTATATTTATATATATATATATATATCTATTTTGAATTATATTATATAAAGGTCTTAATTGATTTTAAAGTAGAATATATAAATGTCGACATGTTTATTGTTTATATAATATATATATATTGATATTTGGATTTTTTTTAAATAAAATATATATATAGAGAGAGAGTTTTAAAATATAAAATATAAATATATTGATCTTTATAATATATAGGGTTGTTATCATTGTTGATAAGCTGCTTGATTTTAGTATTGATTTTTTTAAAATATGTTACATATAAAGATTTTGATTTTATTTGTGTTTTGATTTTTCAAATATAAATTCTAAGGTTTACTTATGATTTTATTATTTTAAATATATATATGGTTCGTCGATTTTGAATTCAAGTTCTTTGCTGTGTTCCGCCGCTGTTTGATGATTATAGCATCATTTTTCTAGCTTGTTCGTGCCTATCTGTGTCCGTGCTTCCCATTCTCATATTTCTCTAAGACTCGAAAGGTGAGCAATCACTCACGATTAACATTCTTATATTTAATAAATTAAATTCTCATTGAAATGACGATTGAAATATGTTGTAAACTTTAAATTAGTTAGTTATTTAATTGTTAAATATGATCTGTTATTATTCACATTTGTTCACTGATGTTAACTGACAATATTGACCCCATAACCTGTTGTATATAGTTAAATTGTTAATTATGATATATGCTTGTTAATCGATATGTAATGCTATTTATATTATTATTTTATTGTTCTCACTCAGCAAGTTCCCTGTTAATTTAGAATTCCCTATGGGTTGAAATGATACACTCGAACGATATTTTAGAATAGGAAAAATCGTTATGGGTTGAAATGATAAACCCAAACGAGTTTTTTTCTTTTGAATTTTGGGATTGCGGGTTGAAATGATATATACCCGCAAATATTTAATCTGCGGATTGAAATGATAAATATTCGTATCACTTGACCATTGTATAGAAAATTAAATACGGACACCGTTAGTCTATATTTTGAAAATGATTTCCAAAGTTGAAAGGAAATATACGAGTTTTAATAAATATTATTTTTTTATAATATATAAATGCTATTTTTATATGTGTATAAAATTTAGATTTTAAAATAATATGTTTTGGAAATTTTAATTTATAAGTTAGTTTTGAAAAATATAAATTTTAAGATTTTACTTATAATTTTATTTTTCGAAAATACATGAAATAAGATTTAATATAAAATAAATTTAATAATAAGATTTAATTTAATAAAATTTAATTCAATGGAATTATAATATGTTTAAGTATTTATTTAAATTTATATTAATATTTTAAAAATTGATTTTTAATAACTTTAATAATAGAGGTTGGGAAGATAAATTAATGTTGGCTTGGAATTTAAATTGGTTAATAATTGAATTTAAATAAGAATTGATTTAAACTTATTGATTTTTGAGATTTTGAAAGATATGATTTATAACTTGATCTGATAAAAAGTGATTAAATGAATATTCTCAATTTTAAATACAATTGAGACTAAATATTTAATATTGATTTAAATTTATAAATTGAGATTTTATTTAATTGTTATTAAATGATTAAGTGAATATTTTCCAATTTGAATAAAATTAAAGTTAAATGTTGAAATCTAAATGAAAGTTATATTGAAATGTTTGAATATTTAAACTTTGAATCTTATTGGAATCGAAGAGATAGTTCAAACCCGTATTTGAAATCAATAAAAATTGAAATGGTTTATTGGGAATTCGAATTGAATCTTTAACTTTTTAAATTGAAAGTGTTGAAGTAGGATTGATTTAAATTGAATTTTGGAATTTAAGTTGATTTGAATTGATTTGTGGAATTGGATGAAACAATTCTAACTTGGAAACTATTTCAGTATAATCTCTTTAAATAAATATAAACTATTTTAATATATAAATTATTTTAATATATAAACTATTTTAATATATAAATTATTTTAATATATAAACTATTTTAATTTATAACTATTTTAATATATAAATTATTTTAATATATAAACTATTTTAATATATATATACTATTTTCAATATCTAAACTATTAAGTTGGAACTGTTATGATTATGAAAGTGTTATGATTTCAAAAGTGTTATGATCTCGAAAGTGTTACAATTCTGGAAATTAATATTATTTAAAGTGAATAATGATATCGAATTGATATGGTTTTGAAATGAATATGATATTTTGATATGAAGTATGAAGTATTTGAAATGAAATGACCACGGTGTGAATAAGCGTTTGGTTGTTAAAGAGACTGAGATCGGATATTGTCATACTCTCTGCCAATACAGAAAACCACTTTAACAACTATGTATGTGGTGGAGATTCCAGAATGAAGTAGGATGGTTTGGTGACGATTCTATATGAGGTTTTAGTGCAGCCCTGACTCCCGTGAGTCAACTTGATGTGGCCAAAACAGGAGCCACGCCGAGCCAAGTGAGGTCATTCCTCCAATCGGGCACATTTCTTCGATATCATTCTATTACTTTGTGATTTGATTAGGTGCACCTTTGATTTGGGAGTGTGTCTCGAGGTGGGCAATAGTAGCTGCTATGCGTTACCACCAGTCCAGATCCACAAAACGATAGAATCCTACCCTGGGCATTGCCTTGCGTGCCTTGTCACATGCCTTATTGCGCCTTCTACGAGTTTGATTTGTGTCGTACCTATGGAGTGCTCCCTGATAGCCACCCTCGAGTGGAGTTTACATTACCGTATGGACTACGGCATTATATAAAATGTGTTAAGGGGGATATGGGTAACTCCTTAACGCTGTTTTAATAGTTTACTTTACTATAGACATATTATAATAGTGTATATTATTACATAGTAGATAGTTCCACGAATCCTTAGAGGATGGGAATCCCAAACATTCTTTAAGTTATTTTGTATTTCAGTTGACATTTCACTTGAGTTGAATTTACTATATAAGAATGTTAATCCTGACTCGAGTGTTTTGTGTTTTTCTCTATGCTCGAGTCAGACTGAGTGTCACAGTATTTGTGACTCACCTTCGGAGCTTGGAGCTTTGCTTGAAGATCGGTCTTTGTATATTCAGCTTTCCAGTTACTTCAGTTTATTTCAGTTGTTTTGTTCATACGTGTCGATTGCATTTGTATTAGTAACTTCTGTGTATTCGAGATATCTGTTGTATTTTACTTTAAACTCTGATGTTTATATAGTAGCTTCATGAACTATTATTTATCTATTCCGCTGCTTATTATTATATTACTCTGTGTCTGTGATTCTGTGATTTATTTATTTACTGTATATGCTAAGATTTGCCAAATATAAATTAACAATCTGTTGTTTTTAGCAATTCAAGTTTGACATGAGTGGATGATTGTCAATTTGAACGGTTCGAAATAACAGGTCGTTACAAGTGGTATTAGGGCTCTGGTTTAGGCAGAACTTAGCATATAGAGTAAATTTAATTACAGAATCATCTTCATTCGAGCTTGAGTTTCTTCCTCTATAACTCGGGTTTCCTTTGAATTTTTGGAACTTTCCCTTTCGGTTTCGAAATTCATTCTTATCTTTTCTTATTTGTGTTCTTCTTGGTACCGATGCACCGGAGCATCCCATAGCTCCATTTCCGTTGATCTCTGTAATAATTTGAGCTTATCTTGCCACCCCAAACGACGACTTCATCCTTTTGTGTGATAAATTCCATCAGCGGTCCCACCAACCTTTGTATTATCTGTAAAGGGGTGAAACTCCTTTACAACAGTCGTTGATTCACCGAAGGTTCCTACGTCCTCAGTTTTGATGTTGTTATCTCTTGCAAAGCCCGAACCATCTCTCTAGTGGACGACCAGGGTAATTCTCTTATGGTCGTATGTCAATTGCCTCAAGATTGTGCATGCAGTTTTATCTTTTCGCTTGATTCTTAGCCTAGTGATCTTGACTACCCCGATAGTTAGGATTATCATGATGTTTGGTGAAGTCTCCCCTTCTCCCATGCGGGAAATTGAATTCCGCATCGATCTTATTCCTGGAGTCCCAGTTGACCCGATTAAGGTCACCCGTGATTAATATAAGTCTATCCATTTTTCTCTTTTTGTAATTTGATTATCTTATCTTCGTTTCGAGCCTATCTTATTAGTTAGGAGTTCTCTTTGATTAGGGTCTCTCTAAATTTGAATCTCTAGCCTTGTTTTGAAACTCATTCTTGAATCATCCTGGAACGTATTTGTAATTGATACAAAATTGTTTTATATTGTGTTGTTTGAGTTGTTAAGTTTGATTTGGGGTTTCGATCGATTCGTCTGGCCAACGCTGTCGATAGGAATACCAAAACACTTGAACAGAGCAAACTAACACAATATTGTTTTTGAAATTGGTAAATGAAGTAATTTTGTATAGCTATATTTTATATATATACGGCATAATTTTTCTGAAATTAGATAGTTAAATGAATTGGTTGTTAGTAAATGATAATCTAGATTATCATTTATTGCTTTGTTAACATTTCCTAAACCATTAACTATCGTTGTAGGTTTATAAATCCCATTTCCAAATGAAATGAATTTAAATAGGGATTTGAGAATTTAAGTTCCGGTACTCTTCTAAATTGGGTTTCCAAAATTTTGAAAAAACATATTTTTAGAAAGTATTTTAATTGGAAATTGTTTCCAAAGAAATTTTAAAAGAAGTAAGTCGGTACTCTCATCTTTTATCGATGGAAAATAATTTCGATGATGACTGCAGCATCATTGACATTCATTTTCGAGTCTCATAGTGGAGAGACCACTTGGTAGCTTTGCTACACCTTTGCTTTGAAAAATGGATTTGAAATGGATTTCTTGAGTATGATTTAATTGACAATATATATATATATATATATATATATATATATATATATATATTTCAAATTGGTTTAAAGTGAAACCGAGAATCAAACTCTTAAGTTTTATGTTATGTGATGATTTTCAATTATTGAAATAAAGCAATTTTTTTGAATAATTGGAGTGGTTAACTGAGAAAAGAAATTGAACAACTTTAAACAGTTGAACTAGGATAAGATTAATTTGTATGATACTCAATTGCATTTTTAAAACATATATAACATACCTGAATTATTCAAAAAGTTAAATTGTAATGTGAATATGTAATTGAATCATTTACAGTATAAAATGTAAGCAATAAGATGTCCAAAAATGAATTTTGTTAAGGGAAATTTTAAATAAAATTGAGTTGTTATAATGAATGATTATATACTTAATTTATAGTATAAGATATGTTTAATGAAATAAATTGAATAATAAATAGAGAATGCTATTTGAATAAATAAATATGAACTTAGGAATAGTTGAAGATTGAATTATATGCGGAATTAACTTAAGTGAAATCAAATGGATTAAATAAATAAATGAGCTAAATAAAATAAAATTTTGCTTTGAAAGAAATTTTGTAACAAATGGTAATAAATTAAATCAAATCAACTGTATGAAAATACCCTAGATTAAAATCAACCAAACGTGAATACAATAAATATTTATTGATTGAATAAATGGATTGAAACCAAATTTGTTGAATATTAATCAACTTAAAAACTAATAAAATTTATATGGTTTTGAATTAATATTTATATTTTGTATTCCGAATCTCTCTTTCCTTTCTCTTATTTCTATTCTCCTATCTCGTTCCTTTTTGGGGACGAAAAGTTTTGAGTGGGGGAGAGTGTAACGATCCAAAAATTTTAACGATTTTATTAACGTAATTAACTGAATTTTTGCTTGAAATTAAACGATAAAAGTTAGCAATGAAAATTTGATATTTGTAATGCGTCTATTTAAACATAGCAATTGACAGATTTTCATTGGAAAATATGAAAGTTAGTTCTGTCGTGTAATTTTCAATTTCAATTTAAATTCAGTTAATTTGATGAAAATAAAGTGTTTTCGAAATCTGGATATTTTTACATAATAAAATGTAGAACATTTTTTGAGTGAGACGTCATATTTCGTTTCGCCAAATTTGAACTGTTATAGTCCGTTTATCTTATTTTTGGCGTATGACCAACGGTTTGGCAGCGAATATCGACTTTTGGATAGGATGATCGTACCGTTAATATCTGTGTACCATTCTGTTTTTCTCGTCGTGCTAATCTCCGCAATATATTCATTTGTGTGTTTCGGCGTCCGTTGGACGGCGAAATCTGTGAAACAATGGACCGTATCGGTACCTGTTTTATGTTTTTTTTGCTCCTTATGTCCTTTCGTTGTCCACCATTCAAAACCAAACAGTCATCAGCTTTTAATAGTCACCTGGAATTCAAACATACTAACTTTTCAATTCTCACTATTCTATGTATTCTGTTCGCTCGTGACTCTCGTTCTCTCTCCTCTCTTCATTCTTCATTTGCTATTATAAAAAGAAAATAATATGTTTGAATATTAAGTTTTCATATGTATTTCCTATAACCATCAGCTACAGAGCCGACTTGAACCCCACCCAACAGCCTCGACCTGAGTGCCACACCTTCCTCCTTCGTTTTTGCAAAGCTGCTCCACCATTTTTTTCATTTTTCTCATCGTCACCTTCACTGCATGCTGTCGTTCCACTGAGCCCTCACATCACCAATGACCCACGCATCAAGCCCCTGCTGTTAGCGCCAAAATTGGTCACTAACCCCCAAATCCAGATGAAAGCACCAAATACCAGTCACTGCTCAGAGATAGAATGTATGTAGAGAGTAATAATGTGAAGAACAGTTAAAACTGAAATGAAAGCAGTAAAGAACAACAGATTTTATAGTGGTTCGGCTAACTCCGGCCTACGTCCACTCCAGAAGTTTGCTTTTTATTGCTGTAATAATCAATTACAGTTACAAAATGGCAGAGTTGCCTTAGCCTTAGAAAAGAGAAAGTAAGAGAGCAGAAAGAAGATCCCCTATTTGGAGACCCTCATGTTGTATTTATAGGCAAAACCAGGTTGTTGGGCCTCCTGAGTAGTTTGGCCCCAACGTGGTCATAGCCGATCCCCACTTCATTATGCCGAGTGACCTTGAGCAGTTGGCGTGCTGAACCACGGGAGGTATGCCGAATGAGTGGAAGTATGCTGATCGCCTAAATGCTGATCCATCACGGAGTGCCGAACAACTCAAATGCCGAACATCCAAATGCCGAACACCCAAATGTCGAACGGTCCATCTATGCCGAACGCTCATCTAATGCCGAACGATCCACCTATGCCGAATGCTCGTCCAATGCCGAATGATCCCTCTATGCCGAACGCTCGTCCAGTGCCGAACGATCCCTCTATGTCGAACGCTCGACCAATGCCGAACGATCCTTTTATGCCGAACGCTCGTCCAATGCCGAACGACGATCTCTCTATGCCGAACGCTTGTCCAGTGCCGAACATTCCTCTATGCCGAACGATCCTTCTAACGTCGAGCACTCGTTCAGTGCTGAACGATCCCTCTATATCGAACGACGATCTCTCTATGCCGAACAGCCTCCAACGCCGAACCATCCCAATGCCGAGCGACATCTACCAAACTGCCTAGGCCGAGCCATGTAATTTCTCCACTCCTTTTCCCAACGACATATTCAAGTGAACTTCATCATTTTAAACCGAATCCATCATACTTTAGTCTCGATAGTTGTGAAGTTGTTTAAGTTAAATCCGTCTGTCCGCGACCTTGCCAAAAGGCAGGTTAACACTTGCCCCCCAAAACATGCCTTGCTGTGAAAGGTGTGTTTTGAATAGCCTCAAGTCCAATATCCCAAGTATGTATGTTATCCACATCCATACTTTCCGATTCATAATCCAATCCATTACCAAGCCATCTTATCCGAGTGCCACGGCCATATCCTGATCCATTTCCGCGACTGTTCCGAGTCGATGTCTGATTCTTATCTAGTAACCAAGTCCTTATCCAATTCCACATCCATTTGAACCCGACTACCGAGTTCCAATCCATCCATATCCAATAACCTATAACCATATCCGTGACCTCTCCGGGTCGATATCCAAATCCGGGACCGCTCCGGGTCCTTGTCCGAATCCTTAGCTATTCATAGCCAATATCCAAATCCATAACCTCTCCGGGTTCTTGCCAAGCGCAATCCACACTTGACGACCTACGTTAAGTAATTCCATGGTGTTCATGGTTCAGTGTCCCTGAACGTCGAATAATGCCATGGCTTAAGTCCTAAGCCGAATCCTGTTCACTCCGGGCCCTTGCCGAGCATAGTCCATACTCGACGACCTAAAATAGTAACCGATAATATATGGCCTAAGTCCTAGGCCGAATCCTGGTCTCTTCGGACCCTTGCCGAGCATAGTCCATACTCGACGACCTTTTAGCCAAAATCCAGAGAAAATCCAATCAAAATCCGATCCGAAATCCAAATCCAAATAGAAAACCAGAAACCCATATCGAAAATCCATACCAAAAAACAAACATCCAAACCAGAATCCAAACCAGAAAACGAGCAAAACAGGGAGTTCAAGCCAAACTCCAAAACCAAACCAGAAAAAGCAAATGTCCAAGTCAAAGGAAAAAACAGATTTCGCAAACCCGGGCGTCTCGGCAAGCCATCATCTCTGAGCATGCCTGAGGGTTATCTCCGACCCCGTACATGAGTAAGTGGTTTAACCGTTTGCCCGGAGTTTGTTACTTATTCCAAACCATTAAAATTAGTTGATGACCAATCGGCCACCATTCCTGGGCCTCATGCCCTCGTCGTTCAAGGTAGGCGGTGGCTGCTCCTGTTCCACCGCCGCATTCCGAGTTCCGACATACTGTCGCAACTGACCATTCCTTATATGCTCCTCGATTATATCCTTTAGATGTCGGCAGCTGTTAGTATCATGCCCGTCCAGGTCATGAAAGAGACAGTGCCTTCCTGATGCCCTTTCACGTTCTATGGGTTCCCTCCTCGATGGCCTTCGATAGGGAAGGCGATCTCGAGTATCTAAGAAAATCCGCTCCAACGTTGCGTTCAATCCTATGTAAGTGGAGAACTTTGGTTCTCCCCAGCGCTTCCTTTTCCCTTTATCCTTGCCCCCACCTGAGCATTCGCCGGGTAGTCCTCCATCCTTAGTCATGTTTACTTCCTTTGACCTCACATCCAAACATGCATCCTCTTGTCGAAGAAATCTTTCTGCTTCATGAAAGAATTCCCCAAAATCCAACGGTGGGTCCCGTACCAATGATACTTTGAAATCCGAATTATCTCTGACTCCTGATACCGCAGCCATCAGAACCATTGATGGATCTGGTCGATCCACCGAAGCAACTGCTGCATTAAATCGAGTTAAGAATGTCCTGAGCGATTCATCTGCCCCCTGTTTGACTGACGTTAGCGTCATCACGTTCTTTGGCCTTTTTATGTAAACTCGAAACTGACTTAAGAACTTGTCCACCAGTTCTGTCCATGTTCCAATGGATCCATCCTCCAGCTGTCTGAACCATATAGTAGCAATTTCAGTCAAGTACAGGGGGAAACATCGGGCCATAACCTCCTCCGTTGCCCCCAGCACTTCCATATGCCTAGTGTACCTCATCAAGTGGTCGGTGGGATCCGTCTTCCCGTTGTATACTTCCAGAGTGGGTAGTTTGAAATCGGGCGGATTCCTAGCTGTCCTGATGTTCCGGGTAAACGGACTTTTGTTAACTCCCTCTGAACCCCTGTTTGTCAGACCTTCGCGAATAGTCCGCCTGATAATGTCAGCCAATCCAGTGTTTCCAACCAATCCAGACTGCCCCCCAAGTCCCCGAGGAAATTCTGGCACATATTCTTCATCACGTACTCCTGTATTCCTATCGATGCCAGGCCGCGTAGCGTCATCCGGTATCCCTCCATGAACTGGTCCAGCATTACCTGGTGGTGTGCCCCCGAGTCTAGGTCCATCTAGATTGTTAGCTGTTTGTTGATTGGGAGCTGCCTCCGCTGAATCACTCCATCTGTCCGCTGGTTGAGTTCTTCTGGTCCAGTTCCACGAACTTGAGCTCCTGGAGTTCCTGGTTGTCCAAATTGCCTAAGAAGAGCCTGCATCGTCTCCTCTTGTCGTTTCATCATCTGCTCCTGCATAGAATTCATCATCGCCTGCATCTCATCCCGAGTTATGTAGATGGATGCATGATCCTCTCCAGCTCCAGAAGAGGCCGCTTGACTTCCTTCCTGATTGCTCCTTTCCGCTGCTTGCTTCCTTGTTGGTGGCCTAGCCATTGCTTTCTAGGATCCAAGTTCCTAACTCCCAAAATTCCCGAGTGCTTGCTTCTCAGTGAAAGCACCAAAGTGTTAGCGCCAAAATTGGTCACTAACCCCCAAATCCAGATGAAAGCACCAAATACCAGTCACAGCTCAGAGATAGAATGTATATAGAGAGTAATAATGTGAAGAACAGTTAAAACTGAAATGAAAGCAGTAAAGAACAATAGATTTTATAGTGGTTCGGCTAACTCCGGCCTACGTCCACTCCAGAAGTTTGCTTTTTATTGCTGTAATAATCGATTACAGTTACAAAATGGCAGAGTTGCCTTAGCCTTAGAAAAGAGAAAGTAAGAGAGCAGAAAGAAGATCCCCTATTTGGAGACCCTCATGCTGTATTTATAGGCAAAACCAGGTTGTTGGGCCTCCTGAGTAGTTTGGGCCCAACGTGGCCATAGCCGATCCCTACTTCATTATGCCGAGTGACCCTGAGCAGTTGGCGTGCTGAACCACGGGAGGTATGCCGAATGAGTGGAAGTATGTCGATCGCCCAAATGCCGATCCATCACGGAGTGCCGAACAACTCAAATGCCGAACATCCAAATGCCGAACACCCAAATGTCGAATGGTCCATCTATGCCGAACGCTCATCTAATGCCGAACGATCCACCTATGCCGAATGCTCGTCCAATGCCGAATGATCCCTCTATGCCGAACGCTCGTCCAGTGCCGAACGATCCCTCTATGTTGAACGCTCGACCAATGCCGAACGATCCTTTTATGCCGAACGCTCGTCCAATGCCGAACGACGATCTCTCTATGCCGAACGCTTGTCCAGTGCCGAACATTCCTCTATGCCGAACAATCCTTCTAATGCCGAGCACTTGTTCAGTGCCGAACGATCCCTCTATGTCGAACGACGATCTCTCTATGCCGAACAGCCTCCAACGCCGAACCATCCAAATGCCGAGCGACATCTGCCAAACTGCCTAGGCCGAGCCATGTAATTTCTCCACTCCTTTTCCCAACGACATATTCAAGTGAACTTCATCATTTTAAACCGAATCCATCATACTTTAGTCTCAATAGTTGTGAAGTTGTTTAAGTTAAATCCGTCTGTCCGCGGCCTTGCCAAAAGGCGGGTTAACACCTGCCATTCCACCTGAAGCCCTTCCGCCTCCGCATCTCACCACCTTGCTCCGCCCTTCACTCCTCTACGGCCCGTATCAACATCCACCAAATGCCAGTACCCCCTCACCTGAGAGCAACTGACAGCCTTTCCCGCCTATCCACGTCGACCTACAGCCAAAACCCGACCCTTTACCCTCTAGCTTCTGCTCCTCCGAATGCCACACAGCAGCTTCCACCTTATTTCCTTGACCCAACATGCCGTGACCTCCCCTGCCTGGACTAGACAGTTGCCACCATCTCCGTGTCATTCTTGCCCCAAGCAGCCCCACGTACACATGCAGCCAGACCCAGCACTCAAACCCCAGGCGACTACAACAGTCAGAGCCGCAACAGCCTCCATAACATGTATTTTCCACGTCCAAACCCGAGCCTCACCTTCTATCGCTCCACTTTTCCGAGCTCCCACCTGTCTTTCTCACCATGACAGCACGCATGCTCCTACTCCAGCCCGTTTCTCCACTTAGACCCGCCCAATTCTGTTATATATATATATATTTGATTTTGATAATATGAGTTTTAATATAATATAAAAATATTGCATATTGTTATACATGTAACGGTATATATATTGGCATACATATAAATATTGGCTTAAGAAATGATTTCGTGTAGCATGCGTGTATTATATATTTCATGTTAAATATATACATATTGATTTTGAATTATATTATATAAAGGTCTTAATTGATTTTAAAGTATATTATATAAATGTCAACGTGTTTATTGTGTATATAATATATATATATAATGATATTTGGATTTTTAAATATATATATATATATAAAGTTTTAAAATATAATATATAAATATTTTGATCTTTATAATATATAGGGTTGTTATCATTGTTGATAAGCTGCTTGATTTTAGTATTGATTTTTTTTTAAATATGTTACATATAAAGATTTTGATTTTATTTATGTTTTGATTTTTCAAATATAAATTTTAAGGTTTACTTATGATTTTATTATTTTAAATATATATATGGTTCGTCGATTTCGAATTCAAGTTCTTTGTTGTGTGTCGCCGCTGTTTGGAGATTACATCATCATTTTTCTAGCTTGTTCGTGTCTATCTGTGTCCGTGCTTCCCATTTTCGTATTTCTCTAAGACTCAAAAGGTAAGCAATCACTCACGATTAACATTCTTATATTTAAAAAATTTAATTCATATTGAAATGACGATTGAAATATGTTGTAAAATTTAAATTGGTTAGTTATTTAATTGTTAAATATGATCTTTTATTATTCGCATTTATTCACCGATGTTAACTGACAATATTGACCCCATAACATGTTGTATATAGTTAAATTGTTAATTTTGATATATGCTTGTTAATCGATATGTTATGCTATTTATATTATTATTTTATTATTCTCACTCAGCAAGTTCCCTGTTAATTTAGAATTCCCTATGGGTTGAAATGATACATTCCCGAACGATATTTTAGAAAAGGAAAAATTGTTATGGGTTGAAATGATAAACCCAAACGATTTTTATTGCTTTTGAATTTTGGGATTGCGGGTTGAAATGATATATACCCGTAAATATTTAATTTACGGATTGAAATGATAAATATCTATATCACTTGACGATAGGATAGAAAATTATATATAGACATCGTTGGTCTATATTTTGAAAATGATTTCCAAAGTTTGAAAGGAAATATATGGGTTTTAATAAATATTTTTTTTTATAATATATAAATGCTATTTTTATATGTATATAAAATTTAGATTTTAAAATAATATGTTTTGGAAATTTTAATTTATAAGTTAGTTTTGAAAAATATAAATTTTAAGATTTTACTTATAAATTTATTTTTTGAAAATACATGAAATAAGATTTAATATAAAATAAATTTAATAATAAGATTTAATTTAATAAAATTTAATTCAATGGGTTTATAATATGTTTAAGTATTTATTTAAATTTATATTAATATTTAAAAATTGATTTTTAATAATTTTAATAATAGAGGTTGGGAAGATAAATTAATATTGGCTTGGAATTTAAATTGGTTAATAATTGAATTAAATAAGAATTGATTTGAAATTATTTATTTTTAAGATTTTGAAAGATATGATTTATAACATGATCTGATAAAAAGTGATTAAATGAATATTCTCAATTTTAAATACAATTGAGACTAAATATTTAATATTGATTTAGATTTATAAATTGAGATTTTATTTAATTGCTATTAAATGATTAAGTGAATATTTTCCAATTTGAATAAAATTAAAGTTAAATGTTGAAATCTAAATGAAACTTATATTGAAATGTTTGAATATTTAAACTTTGAATCTTATTGGAATTGAAGAGATAGTTCGAACCCGGATTTGAAATCGATAAAATTTGAAATGGTTTATTGAGAATTTGAATTGAATCTTTAACCTTTTAAATTGAAAGTGTTGAATTGGGATTGGTTTAAATTGAATTTTGGAATTTAAGTTGATTTGAATTGATTTGTGGAATTGGATGATATAATTCTAATTTGGAAACTATTTCAGTATAATCTCTTTAAATAAATATAAACTATTTTTAATCTACAACTATTTTAATATATAAATTATTTTAATATATACACTATTTTAATTTATAACTATTTTAATATATAAATTATTTTAATATATAAACTATTTTAATTTATAACTATTTTAATATATATACTATTCTCTAAACTGTTAAGTTGGAACTGTTATGATTACGGAAGTGTTATGATTTCAAAAGTGTTATGATTTCAAAAGAGTTATGACCTCGAAAGTGTTACGATTTTGGAAATGAATATTATTTAAATTGAATAATGATATCGAATTGATACGGTTTTGAAATGAATATGATATTTTGATATGAAGTATGAACTTTTGAAATGATAGGACCATGATGTGAAATAAGCGTTTGGTTGTTAAAGAGACCGGGATCGGATATTGTCATACTCTCTGCCAATACCGAAAACCACTTTAACAACCGTGTACGTGGTGGAGATTCCAAAACGAAGTAGGATGGTTTGGCGACGATTCTTTATGAGGTTTTAGCGTAGCCTTGACTCCCGTGAGTCAGCTTGATGTGGCTAAAATAGGAGCCACGCCGGGTCAAGTGAGGTCATTCCTCCGATCGGGCACATTTCTTCGATACCATTCTACTACTTTGTGATTTGATTGGGTGCATCTTTGATTTGGGAGTGTTTCTCGAGGTGGGCGGTAGTAGCTGCTATGCGTTACCACCAGTTCGGATCCGCAAAACGGTAGAATCCTACCCTAGGCATTGCCTCGCATGCCTTGTCACATGCCTTATCGCATCTTCTACGAGTTTGATTTGTGTCGTACCTATGGAGTGCTCCCTGATATCCTACCTGCAGGTGGAGTTTACAGTACTGTATAGACTACGACATTATATAAAATGTGTTAAGGGGGATATGGGTAACGCCTTAACGCTATTTTAATAGTTTACTTTACTATAGACATATTATAATAGCGTATATTATTACATAGTAGAATGTTCCACAGATCCTTAGAGGATGGGTATCCCTAACATCCTTTAAGTTATTTTGTATTTCAGTTGACATTTCACTTGAGTTGAATTTACTATATAAGAATGTTAATCCTTGCTCGAGTGTTTTTTGTTTTGCTCTATGCTCGGGTCAGGCTGAGTGTCACAACATTTGCGACTCACCTTCGGAGCTTGGAGCTTCGCTTGAAGATCGGTCTTTGTATATTCAGCTTTCCAGTTACTTCAGTTTATTTCAGTAGTTTTGTTCAGACGTGTCGATTGCATTTGTATTAGTAACCTCTGTGTATTCGAGATATATGTTGTATTTTACTTTAAACTCTGATGTTTATATAGTAGATTCATGAACTACAATTTATCTATTCCGCTGCTTATTGTTATACTACTCTGTGTTTGTGATTCTGTGATTTATTTATTTATTGTATATGCTGAGTTTTGCCAAATATAAATTAACAATCTATTGTTTTGAGCAATTCAAGTTTGACATGAGTGGATGATTATCGATTTGAACGGTTCGAAATAACAGGTCGTTACAATTAATGTTTTTTAAGAAAGTGTTGTATTTATTAATTTTAATTATCAAAAAAATTTAACACGCATTTATTACAACGAGCATTTTATAACCATTGTAAAATCGATATCTATTACAACGGGCAAAAGAAAATGGTTGTAATTGGTGTCTATTACAACGAGAAAATATGGATGAACCCCGGTATCTGTTACAACGGCCAGAAAACAGTTGTAATAGGAAAATATTACAACGGGCAAATTAAAAACATTGTAATATGTGTCTTTTACAACCCGCAAATGAAAAGTGTTGTTGAAAAGTGATATCTATTACAATGGGCTTGAAAAAACTATTGTAATGAGTATCTATTACAACGGGCGTTAAAAAACCATTGTAAAAACGATGTTGTAATAGAGTATTTTTGTTGTAGTGGTATTTCAGTGTTTGAAGATATTATTTGTTGAAGATGAAGATGGAGTTTACTAGACCGTATTTACTATTATTATTCCACTGCATTAATTTGGTATGTTTGTGATTGTACTCTGATTATGTTATAAAAATTGAAATCAAATGTATATTGTAAAAGAACTTCATGAGCTGTTTATTTGATTATTATATTTTGTCATTCCACTGCGAGATTTTGTGTTTGCTTTCCTTCTTTTCTCTTATTTTCTTATTAAACCCCGTTGATAATCTGCCCTTTTAAATGGTCTGGGTTAGACATTTGTGGTTTATGAATGTTGAAATGATTCATAAATATATTTAATACTAAATGATACCATATATGATGGAATAAAAGTGAATCAAAAAGTAGAGAAACTTAAGTGTGAGATGGTTCATTAATGAATATTAATATTTAATGGAAATCAAGCTATATAAGTAAATAAATGTGAAATAAACTGCAAAAAAACATATGTGATACTTTAAGAATTTATCCAATAATGATTTTAAATATCGAATGGAAAATAATTTATGTAAGTAAATGAATGTAAATTTATAAAAGATGATCTTGTATGAATGAATGAGAATTAAAATAAATGAAAAGTAAATAATGTGTAAAAAGAAACCAATAGAATAAAATATGTAAGTTGTGCATAGATCATTTTATTCGCATAACAGTTCTGATCCAGATTCGAATACATGATTTATGGTAACTCACACTAGTCCGAGTTGGGATTTTTCGCTCGGTGAACGCTTGATACCGATTTTTGATATGATTTTGAAGTTTTTTACCATAGTTTATGGCTATGCAAGGAGAATGAAGATTTCTAATCAAGAAATCGGATCAAAGTCCGTACTAGAATGGTCGGGTTAACAATACTAGTTCGAAAGTGAAATTTTTGTATTCAAACAAGCGATTAGGATTGATATTGTGTCCAAATGATATATGTATATCGTACAAACTTAAATAATATTTAAATTCTATGTTATTTGGCTATGGGAAGTTTGGGAAATGACACTGCAAATCGTTTGAGGTTGTATGAATAATCTATTGAGTAATTGGCAAAGGCTGTTGAGCGTAAGGTACACTTGGTAGTTTATTTATCACCCTTGTACGATGAAAAGTTTCTAAACCTGAAAAAACCAATAGTTTTTTGTTCCTATGGATGTGTAACATCCCGCCTTTTTCTACGCTTTATGCAGACACACGTGCCAACTCAAACCATACAGAAGGATGGATTGTTATTGGGGTGAATAAGAAAAAGCCGGGAAAGAAAAAAATAACAAAACAGAATCTCGCAGTGGAATGACAAAATATAATAATCAAATAACAGTTCATGAAGTTGTATACAAAACATTTGATTATACTTATACAATACAAAATCAGAGTTACACATATCAGAGAATAAATATACAAATGCAACGGAACAGTATGAATGTTGTGGAATAAATATAGAAAATAATAGTAGTACAAATCTTCGTCTTCGTCCTCCAGAAATAAGGTCTTCAAATCATGAAATGCTCAGGCAGACCCGAGCGAATTGAAAAGACAAAACACTCGAGTCGGAACTAAAAGATCTTATGTGAGTTAAATCAACGGTAAATAAATATGAGTGTAAACGGCGTTAGAGATGTTTACGGGGCTTGACATCTCATATCCAGTGTCTAACGTGAGTGTAGTAACTTAAGAGATGTTCAGGATTCACATCTCCTAAGGATCCGTTATACTATCTACTATGTAGTACAATACGCAATTATAATATGTCTACAATAAGATAAACTATTAAAATAGCGTTAAGGCGTTACCCATATCCCCCTTAACACATTTTATAATGCCAATAGTCTATACAGCACCGTAACTCCCCGTAAACTGTGGCCACCAGAGGATACCCCATAGGTACGACATAAAACAAACTCGTAGAAGGCGCGCTAGGGTAGGTGACACGGCACAACTAGGCAATGCCAGGGTAGATATACCAATTACACTTCCGGACCGGTGGTAACGCATAGAAGCTACTACCGCCCACCTCGGAACACACTCCCGAATCAAAAATCGAGGGTGGCCACCAAAATCGCAAATCAAAATATAGTATCGAAGGAATGTGCCCGATCGGAGGAATGACCTCCCTTAGCCCATCAATTGCTCCTGTTTTAGCCACCTTATGCTAACTCACGGGAGTTAGGTCCACGTATGTATACCTTTAGGATCGTCGCCACCATCCTACTTCATTCTGGAATCTCCACCGCGTACACAGTTGTCAAAGTGGTTTTCGGTATCGACAGAGAGTATTCCTATATCCGATCCCGGTCTCTTTAACAACCAATCGCTTATTACACACCGGATGGTTCTTTTACATTTCCAAAATCATTTCATAATTGATATCAAAATATCATATTCAATTCAAATCATATCATTTTCGAAATCATTACTTACTTCCGAAATTATATCACATTGAAATTTTGAAATAATATATTTTTAAAACGGTTTATATTAAAACATGAATTTGGAATTAATATCAAATTAAACTATTCATTTCATTTCAACGCATTTGGACCATTTTCAATTTCCAAGTCAACAAACCAAATTCCAAACCTTTAAATTTAACATTTCAATAACTATTGAATTTCATATCGTTTCACTCTATATTCAAATATCAATTCGGATTACTCCAATTTCAAAATATTTCAAAGATATTTTCAAACAGCTTCAATAACTTAATTTCGATAGAATTTCATTTATACTTCAAAGTTTAACTTTAAACCTCCAATTTAATTTCTTAAAGCAATTCCTTTTTAAACCAATTCACATTTCAACACAAAACTTGATTTTTCAATAATAATTCAATTCATATAAATCAAATTTTATTTCAAAATATCATTTAATTAAATTCGAAAATTAAGGATTTTAAAATCATTTAATTTAACCAATCCGGTGTCCGTATATAATTCTCTACCCTAGGGTCAAGTGATACGGATATTTATCATTTCAATCCGCAATTTAAAATTTTACGGATATATATCATTTCAAACCGCAATCTCGAATTAATAATAAAATCCATAAAATCGCTCGAGTCTATCATTTCAACCCATAACGATTTTGCCTTAATCTTTAGATCATTCGGGTATGTATCATTTCAACCCATAATGAACTTGCAGTTTATAACGATATAAAATAAAACATCCATTCATCCAATATCAACAATCAACATCCATTACAAATATCATCCAAATCAATCAATAAATATCAATATAGAACTGATAATCAATAATAGGTATTTAACTGGCAATTTATATTCAATAATAAATTAAATAATGATTTAATTCAAATAAATTTGTAACATCCCACTATTTTAGACCATTCGAACCGACAATAAATCCACACATGTCGGACTCGAATACTTCAAAACAGAGGATTGTTAAGAAAATTTGGAGCAAATAAAATCAAACACAGAATCACAGACACAGAATATCAGAATAACTCGCTGCAGAAATAAAATACCATAGTAGTTCATGAAGCTACTACATAAATAATCTCAAAACAGATACAAAATATCATAGTCTGAAAAACAAATACAACAGAAGTCTGAATACATAAGTCATTAATACAAAGCAATACTGAATAGGAAATAACCGAAATGGAAATGGATGACAGATAGATAAATAAGCTCCAGCAAATCTTTAGCTCCAGAAGGTGAATCAGAGCTGTGATACTCAGGCTGACCCGAGCGTAAAGCAGAACACAAAACACTCGAGTTAGGACATACATACTTATACAATGTAAACCAACTCAAGTGAACTGTAATAGAAATGCGCAAGTAACTTAAAGGATGCTTGGGATCGCCCATCCTTTAAGGATCCGTTAAACTATCTACTAAGCAGTAATAAATACTATCTTAGTAATGTCTAAAATAAAGCAAACAATACAAAATAATATATTTAGTGTGACTGGGGTAGCGCCAAGCTGTGGCAATTTCCCACCTCTAGCCACACTTTATAACATCCAACCGTTATTATAACTCGTGGTTATAAATTTCAAAATAGTTTATATTTCAAATCAAAGTAATTCATTTAAACCATTTAAAAGTGAAGTCATTATACTTTCAAATCAAAATATTCAATTCCTAAAATTTTAGCAATTTCTAAGTTCGTTTATTCAATTATAATATTTTAAAACATTGTATTTTCAGCATTCGCAGCACTTAGAAAATGCTCCTGTAGCTACAGTGTTAATTGGAAAACCGATATATTTCAAAATCTGCAGCACTTATTAACTGCTGCCGTAGAGACAGTAGTAGTTTGAAAACAATACACTGAAACCACAACATTTCTGGAATGCTACAATTTCTGTTATAAGTTGTACTATAACATTTTAAACAATATATCTTCAACTTTTATCATTTTTAACTTCAAACTTATTCCACTTTTCAAAATTATTTATCAAGATATCATTTAACTTATAGATGTAATAAAATAACATTTTATTTATAAATATTCAATTAAATTATAATTCATTTACATTAAGTCAAAATTCACTATAAGTTGCCTAACTTTTATTTTAACAAATAACTTGATATTTTCTTTTTCTTTAAAAATATCCATTTCATAAATAAATAATTTAATTACTAAGTTAAGCTTAAAATTTCTATTTTAACTCAAATTTCAATTATTAAGTTAAATCAGAGTTCAAATTACAATTTAACCCATTTATCAACTTATAAAATTTCAACTTATAGAGAATCACTATTTAAATCATTAATATCCAATTTAAGTCAAAATTTCATATTTTTACATTTAAGATACTTAATAATTTCTAAAATCCCATTTTAAAATTAACCACGGGTTTGTATAATATTTTCTAACTTAGGTCAAGTGGTACGGATAATATATCATTTCAATCCGTAATTAGTTAAACTTCCGGGTTTTTATCATTTCAAACCCGCAATCCCAAGTCAAATAAAATCGCTCGAGCCTATCATTTCAGCTCGTAACGACTTTTTCCTATTCTAAAGTCCGTTCGGGTATGTATCATTTCAACCCATAGTGATTCTATACCAACAGGGAACTTGCAGTGTGAGAAATAGAAAATAAATAAACAGTAAAACATATCATATGATGTCAAGTGATGCAACAGGTATATAATCAAGTAATATCATCATATAATGTCAGATAACAGGCAGATGTGAGCATATAACATAGCATATCAACTACTACAATTCAAGTGACATTGTTTCACATTTATATAAGTACGATTTGTCGATAGTGATAAACTCACCTTTAAAGCTAGAGATCAAATTCAAAACACAAATCCAAAATCTGCAAAGCACGAAAAGCACGACTAGATTCGAGGAGAAGATGATGAGCCAATATCCAAGTCTTGTAAACAACACATTCAAAATATACATAAGTATATAATTCAACACAAGAAAATAAATCAAAACAATGTATAAATATGAATCAAAAATGAAATAAAAAGGACTCAACCTAGGCAAATGGCTTGGCCACCATGCTAATTGGCTAGACCATCATCACATGGCTCGACCATGATTAGATCTGAAGCAAGCATGCTCGGCCAAAGGTCAGGTAATGCATGGCTAGACAGTGGGAAAGTGAAGAGGTAGGCAAGTGGAAGTCCCAAAGTCATGGCATATGAATGGTTATGGGTTCAAGTGGGTTCGGCCTAGGCTAAAGGCTCGGTCTGGAGTGGTTCAGGTGGTCTGATCTGGTACAGTCATCTGTAGAGGTGCGGCTATGGTCAGTCAGGTCACGGCAAGGGCTGGAGGAGGAGGTGATGATGGTGGCCGAGGCAAACATGAAGAGAAGATGAATAAGTGAAGGCTCGGCTAGGGTTTCATCATGGTTTTGTGGAGGAGTTGATCAAGGGGTCACGACCATGGTAGGGGAGATGGTGCCAGTGTTGCTGGCCGTACAAGAGGTGGTGGTGGAGGAAGATGGTCGGCAAGGCCTAGGAAATGGTGATGGCCGAGCAATGCATGCAACACAAAATAGAAGATAAAGAAAAAAACAAGAGAGGAAGAAAGAAGGAAAGCTTACCGAATATTTTCTCAGTAGAAAGAAAAATGAAAATGTGAAAATGAATGAAATAGTTTTGTACGAATTGGAAGTGAGAAAGTGAGGAGTTTTTGAACGGCTAGAAAATGTAAAGGTTTCGATTAAAAAAAATAACTCAAGTCTCTTGAGTTTCCAAGCCCAAAATCAAATAAAAGAAAATAGAAAGTAGAGAATGGAAAATAATAAAATAAAAATATAGAGAATAGAAATGAAATAGAAAATATTAAATAGAAAATAAACAATGAGATACTGAAAATAATTGCGTGTAAAACGCTGAATTTTACCAAATTTTAAAAGTTTAAAACGGAATTTGACGAAATGAAAAGCAGGACGAATATTAGAATCAAATACTGTTTCAAAGAAAAAGATTAGAAATTTAAAATTCAAATTTAAAAATTTCAACTGAAAGTCAAAGTTTGGCCAAAGTTGACCAAAATATAAAATTTCCAGAAAATCATTATTTAATTATATTTGAAAAACAAATTAGAAACAGAATCCAAAATACATTGGAAAAATTCCAAACTTTCCATTTAAAATGATTAAAAATCAAAGTTTCGAATAAAATTGAATTAAAATATTTGTTAAAATATATGGGTTGTTACACTCTCCCCCACTCAAAACTTTTCGTCCTCGAAAAGGAAGAAGGTTGGAGAATAGAAACAACTAGAAAGAAAGATAGGTTGAAAGACAAGAATAAACAATTAATTTAAAACTATATAAATTTCAATTTAAATTAATTAATATTTAATAATTTGGTTAAACCCATTTGTAAAATTTCTTGCTTCCTTTATAAATACCCTTTATATGTTTAAATAACACGTTTATAAATATATGAAACTTATTTGAATACAATTATTTATATCATTACTTATATTTACAAAGAAGCTAATGAAAACATTAAATCCATAATTCATAAATTTATTAATTTATCTCAAGATACTTTTCAATATTATTAATAAATCAATAATCATTTTCTTTAAATATATTGTATTTAATTAATAACTTCTAAAATATTTACAACACTACAAATTTACTATTAAACCGTGTAGTATATAAATAAACAATATTTTAAACATTTTAAATTATTTAGAAAGAGAATTGATCAAAATATCCTTGATATAATACTTTATCAAAATACTTTTATATTGAAACAAATTTTCCTTTTGAAAAATACTTTTATAACTCGATGTCTCAACAAGTTTATCCTCATTCTTGCAGACTCTGGCCATGCGTTGATCAGGCGCAAAGCTAGATTTCTCCAAGTATTTAGTAGACTTGTTTCAACACCTAGTGAAAATACTGGAAAAACTTTCAAAACCGATACGGAAAGTATAATCCAAACAAATCAAACGAATCAAACCGAATCATGGATCGCAGATACACAATGGTTATGCCTGGATCCCCCAGGAAACATCTGTACCCGTAGGCCATCACAGCCCTGTGAATTACGCCATGATAACAACTGTAGACCGTAGATACACAATGGTTACGCCTGGATCCCCCAAGAAACATCCGTACCCATAAGCCGTAACGGCCCTGCGGATTACGCTACTAAACGACCATAGATCGCGGATACACAATGGTTACGCCTGGATCCCCCAGGAAACATCCATACCCATAGGCCATCTCGGCCCTGCGAATTACGCTATGCGGTTGAGTTCGTAAGACCATGGGTAACGCCATGGAATTCGATGGACACTCGAGTATCATATCCGAAAAACCCAAATCAGGGAGAATAATATCGATAGAATGAATCCACAATGTGGCCACAAAGCGGATATCAAGCAGAAGGCACTTTCCATATCTTTACTTCGAAAATATGTATCATATTGTACCTTTTCAAATCAATTTCAAATATCATACTTATATAAATTCCATTATATATAAGATTTCATTTCAAATCAAATACTTTCAAAATCAAAAGTATAACAAATCACCCTTATATAGACTTCGATTATATAAGATTTCACTTTTCAAATTGAGTACCTTTCCAAATCAATAGTTTCGAATCAACTTCATACTTATACAAATCAATTTTATATAAGTTCGATACTCCCAAATCAAGTATTTAGAAAAATAAGCTTCTCAAATTCCAATTCGTTTCAATATCAGTTTAGTTTCAAAATCATATACGATTTCACCAAATTATTTCTTCCAAACTAAATATCTTCAGTTTCAAAGTTTCCAAGGTAATAGGTTTAGAAAGTAATCCAAGTTTGTTTCTAAATCAACATATTTTATGTCAAACAAATTCATTTCCAAAATCATAGTACTTTCAAGGATATAATACTTTCGAACCCAAAACAATTTGAATAATAATACTTTGGAGATCATAATACTTTGAATTTCATAACTTTGGAAATCATAACACTTTGAAATCATAACAGTTTAGATATTAATAATAGTATATAAATAAAATAGTTTATAAAGTAAATAATTTATATAAAATAGTTATAAGTTAAAACAATTTATATTAAAATAATTAGTATATTTAAAATAGTTTATATTAAAAATGGTTATATTAGAAATAGTTTATAATAAAAATTGTTATATTAAAAATAGTTTATATTAAAAATAGTTTATAAAATAATATAAAATAGTTTTAAATATAATTTAAAATACTTTATATAATAAAATAGTTTCCTCAAATTTCACAAATCGATTCAACTCAACTCGAATTCCAAAATTCTAATTTAATCAAATCTCAAATCATCAATTTCAACTCGATTCTGTTTCTCAATAAATCATTTCTAATTATCGATTTTCAAATACATATTTGAACCATAAAATAATCCATTCAAATTTCAATATATATCAAAGTCAATATATTCAACATTTCAAAACTAAATTCGATAATTTTATATATATATCAAATTCACTTTACTATTATTAGTTTTGAAAAATATTTACGTAATCATTTCAATAATATCTAAATACAGCTTCAGTTTACAAATTTAAATAAACAAAATATCCCATTTAAATTTATATAAATTTGAAATATGCATTTAAGTCACTTTTAATTAAATCCAAGTTATAAAAATCATATCTTTGAAATTTAAATATTTAATAAATTTCAGATCAAACTTATTTAAGTATAATTCTTAAATAAATATAATTTCAAATCAATCTCAAATTTATCTTTCCAACCTGAATCATTATAAACTCTATATTTGAAAAATATAGATATCAAATAAATACTGGGTTTTAAATCCCAATCTATTTTCAAAATAAAATCTTTTCCTCAAAATCAATTATACCCCAAAAATGATTTCCCAGTTTATAACCATCCCTTTAAATCCTTTAAACTATTTATTTTTTATTTGAAAGATCCACTTTACCCTTTGAAAATTATTATTATTATATATATAAATAGTTTTATAAAAGATGTTACTAAGTTAAAACATTTAAAACTAAATTATATTCAAAATATTTTAAAACTAAATTTCATATTAGTATAATTCAAAATAGTCTTATTTTTTTTACTTAACAAAACAGTTTCAAACTGATTTAAATCATATTACTTCATATGTAAACATACAAAACTAAACTTATATACTTTATCAAATAATTAATACTTCCGAAATTTCTTAGCTTTAAAAATTAAACCTCGATTTGGAAGTGTTCGAACATTCAAAATAGTCGGAGAAATCAAATTTCCAATCCAAGAGTTGGAATTCAGCAACAAATCAGTAAATCAATTTCAAAAGATAGGGTTATACCAAATCAAATCCAAAACTCGAGGATTGAACACCGAACTCGTTCAAACTGTTTCAAATATATATACATATATCTTTCGAATATCAAATCATACTTCGGAATTCGAAATCAAAATTGGTTTCACAAAATCAATCGCATAGCAAAGCTACTAAAGTGGCCTCTCCCCCACTCTGAAACTCGAAAATCAATGTTGATGATGCGTGCACTCATCACCGAAATCATTCTCCAGCGACATAAGTGGGTTCTGGACTTCTATTTTCTTGAGAACTTCTTTGAAATTTCTTTGAAATCATTGAAACTCATTTAAAGTCATTTGAAACATTTCTTATTTGGAAAATACTTTCAAATCGTATTATTATATATTTTCAAAAATCTTAAAACCAGTTTCAAAATGTCGGAGTTCAATCTCTCAAATTTCAAATTCAAAACCCTTCAGTTATAAATCATTTTTATATAAATCGATTCTTATATAACTTCCAAAATTTCAAATCCTTTCGAAGCTTCAAATTCTCGTTTTTTTAAAAGGTATATAATTCTTATCTGAAACATTTCACTTTTATATAAAATATAATCATTCTTATCAAAATAATAATTTCGATATATAAACAATATCAAAATACAATCAAACACAAATTTTTCAAGGGATGATTCAAGAATGGATTTCAAAACAAAGATAGAGATTCAAATTAGAGGAACTCTAATCAAATAGAATTCTGATTCGAAGATAGGATCGAACGAAGATGAGATAATTAATTACAAAATAGTAGATGGACATACTTATATAAATCGCGGGCGACCTTAACCGGTTCAACCGTGACTTCAGAATATGATCGATGCAGGATTCTAAGGCAAATCGACATTCGATCGCCAGAGATAGAGTTCGGCATAGCAAAAGATAGAAGCATATAAATCGAGGGTATAGAAATCTCCAGTGAATCAATGCCAATTGTAAGGGAGTTTCACCCCTTTACAAATCATTCAAAGATTGGCGGGATCGCCGAGTTTTATTGAGGTCATTCGAAGTGGAGTTATGGAATGCTCCAAAATCAAAAGAATACAAATAGGGGAAGACAAGAATGGATTTCAGAGCAAGTGGGAGCGTTCCAAAATTCAAAGGAATCCTAATTGATGAGAATCCTAACTAAGAAATTACTAACAAGGTGGACAAGGAAAGGAATAAGTCTAGAAAATTTTTGCTTTCAAACAAGAAAATGTATATCAAAATAATCTTTGAAAATAAAATCCTTGGAAAATCATTTGAAAATCATTTTATACTTTGAAAATACGTTCTCTCACAAAGAAATGATTCTGAGATTGATTTCACTCATTCTAGGGTATTTCTATCCTATCTCTAATGAGTTTTTGCTCCGCAGGCTAAGGTTTGCCTAAAACCAAGGCTCTGATACTAAATGTAACATCCCACTATTTTGGACCATTCGAATCGACAATAAATCCACACATGTCGGACTCGAATACTTCAAAACAGTGGATTGTTAAGAAAATTTGGAGCAAATAAAATCAAACACAGAATCACAAACACAGAATATCAGAATAACTCGCAGCGGAAATAAAATACCATAGTAATTCATGAAGCTACTACATAAATAATCTCAAAACAGATACAAAATATCATAGTCTTAAAAACAAATACAACAGAAGTCTGAATACATAAGTCACTAATACAAAGCAATACTGAATAGGAAATAACCGAAATGGAAATGGATGACAGATAGATAACCGAAATGGTCAACCCATATATCCAAATAGATGCTTCCAAAATTTTTAAATTCGATGGAACAGGTTTCAAATCCTAATTCAATCGTATGAAGAAGTTATATTAAAATCAGCTTATTTCAAATTGATTTCAATTGATTTTAATTAAATTGATTTCAAGAAGTTTCGAGCCCGTACGATCAAACGACAAGTCCGATCGTTACGAAACTTGAAATCCTATAACAATTTACCGATACAGATCCGATGAAACTGGTTTCGTCGAAATCCGAGACAGTAGTCAAAATAGCTATTTTCGCATTAATTAAATAAATTAATTATTAATTAATTAAATAACTTTTTCAGTTTAAATTTTAATAATTTACAACTTCTATCATTTTTTATTTCTTAACCACTTACAATAATTTAAACAAATTTAGATGTCAATTTAAAGTTAATTAATCCATCAATCCCAGTGTTTAATTTCAATTTCATTAAATTCAAAAATTATAAATTAAATTTTCAATAATTCCATTTAATTGACCTTTCATCATATTATTCAATCCATTGTTATCAAATGGATGAAATTAACATTGGTTCATGATCTATTACACTAATATTATCAAATTTCATCTTAATCTCCATTAAAGTAATATTTAAATACTTAATTTCATTTAATTGCAATTAATCCAATTATTATAGTTTAAATTCCAATAAATTGATAAATCTTTATTTCCATTCTTTTTATTCCCAATTAATTGTCATAATATGAATAAAATTAACATTATTTCCAATTATTACCTTAACTTACACCAACATAACATTTAATTTAGATTTATTGCAATTGATTATCAATTTTAATTTAATAGACTAAATAAATGGTTAACTTATAATAATTGTTACCATTAACGTTTAATTACACTTATAAGTTATTATTAACAAACAAATGTTACCATTTCTTACATAACACTGCTTTCATCCAATTATCATTAATTATATACTAATTCATCAATTAGTTCAATATCTACGCTTGTTTCCTTATATTCAATTCATAGCCAAGTATAACATTTAAATTATTTTAATTAATTGGAATTTCATTCAAGTTTGTTAATGATTAACTTTAATTAACATTGTTACCTTTCACTTTAGTATTTATTACATTACTAAATCTCCAATTTTTATTTCTTTCAAATTTAATTATCAAAATCTTATTAAATTAACTAGTTTAAATTATCAAAATCTACGGGTCGTTACACTCTCCCCCACTCAAAACTTTTCGTCCCCGAAAAGGAAAAAGAAGGGAAAAGAGGAATTATGTATTCAATATATCTTATTCAATATATCTTATTCAAAATATTAAATCTATAAAAATTAATTTACAAATCAAATAATTTAAACAAAATATATCAATTTATAACCATTAAATCCTTTTATACTCAAAGTAATAAAGTTTGGAAAACATTTCTCAAAATTTTCTAAGTCCAAAATTCATGAAAAAATTCGGCAGAGTCTCCTTTATACGGAGAGGTCTGGGAGAAAATAATAATATCAATAATAATAATATATATCAAAATTTTCAAAATAATATATCCCAACAGCGGGAAAACAATATAATATCGCTAGAAAACCGTAATCCGAGAACGTACCTATTTGTCAGGCAAACAATGCTTAATTATGAAACCAAAAGCAGTAGCAATTGCTTCCATAACCTGTATTTCACTTATATAATCCAAAGAGGTTAATAACTACATAAAATGAAATGTTTAAAGCTGTTTCAACCACTAACAAACAAATCAATATAAAACAACAATCACTAGCAACCACGGCATACAATCATTATATGAAATCAATAAAATAAACTATCCATCCATAGCAAACAAACAAATGGTTTGTTCGGGTTCAAAAAAATTTAACCGCCTAGAATGACAAATAAACTACTGAGTGCACAATTTACTCAACAGTCTTAGATGAACTCAATAGATTATTCATACATCTTAAACAATTAGAAGTATCCTATCCCAAACAACCCATAAACTAAAACAAACAATAATTTACAATGTACTTGAGTTATTCTTATTAAATTTCTTTCACAACATTTACAGTTTTTATTTTTCTCTTTTCATTCATACAAGGATTATTTCTTTAACTTACATTTATCTCTTACAAAAAATTTCCCATTCATTCATTCAGTGTTTATTTCATTTATTTTTCCTTTATTACTTACAAAAATTCATTTTCATTTATTCATATCATGTCAATTTCTTTTATTGCATTACATTCATTCATTCATTTACTTTAATTATAAATAATTTCAATATTAACTTAAGTTCAAAATCCTTTACTTACAGTACTCATTTTCTATTTCATTTAATTAGTAGTATTACAATTTTTACTCAAGTTTATAACTATTTTCATATAAAATTTCTAATTTATAAAAGTAAATTTCATTGAACACTTCCATTACATAAGTTTTACTTGCAAAATTTTCCATTACATATTCTTTTAACATTTCAACCTTTTTTATAATTGGTAAGTTATATATATATATATGTCTTTAAGAATGCAATTGAAAGTTACACAAGTTTGACATACGTATTCTAATTAACTTAAGGTTCAATAATTATCATTTCTTATTTTCATATTCTTTTCGTTTACAAGTTACAAATTTCAAATTCCTTGTATATTTTAGTTATAACTTAGCATATCATTTCTTATTTTCATTTAGAAGTTTCAATTATTAAATAGTTACAATTTTTATTCCATTTCAATAATTGAAATCTCTAGTTTATAAAAATTTAGAGCTAAATGTCGGGTTCCATTTTTAAATCATTTAAAATAATATATACATACAAATATATATACTCATAACTTTTATATTCAATCATATTTAAACTTAAATTTTTTATTTGTTTATCAAAATAGATATGTAGTAAAACTACTACAATAGCCTTCCCACTTTGAAACTCGAAAATGAACGTCGATGATGCGTGCACTCATCACCGAAATTGTTTTCCAGCGACAGAGAGGGGAGTATAGAACTTATTTCTTTCCAAAATTTCATTAAAATAATTCTTTCAAATTATATTAAAATATTTATATCAGAAAATACTTCTAATGACATTATTATTGTATCCCAAAATCATTCGAAAGAAATTTTCAAAAACCCCAGAACTTAAGTTCTAAATTTCCAAATTTCATTTATTTTATTTTCAAATCTTATTTCCAACCAATATTTATAAATTTCACTACCTAACAACCAATATATTACAACCAAATATATCATTTATAAAATTTATTATTTTATATGTATACAAAATATATAGTAGGCAAAATTATTTCATTCACCTCTATTTCAAAATAATATTATGTCCGTGAGTCCTATTAAGCATTTAGAAATCCCTATCGATGTCATAGCGTCCTATGTACCGACCAAAATTTATAAATACAAAACGGAACAAATTAACACAATATAAAACATTTTATAACACTAACAAATACGCTCTCTCATATATATACTCTTAATGACTCATTCTAGGGTATTACTACCCTATTTAATATGAGTCGAACCCCACAAAGCTAAGGTTATCGCTAAACCAAAGCTCTGATACAAACTGTAACATCCTGCCTTTTTCTACGCTTTAAGCAGACACACGTGCCAACTCAAACCATACAGAAGGGCGGATTGTTATTGGGGTGAATAAGAAAAAGCAGGGAAAGAAAAAAAACAAAACAGAATCTCGCAGCGGAATGACAAATCTAATAATCAAATAATAGTTCATGAAGCTGTATACAAAACATTTGATTATACTTATACAATACAAAATCAGAGTTACACATATCAGAGAATAAATATACAAATGCAGCGGAACAGTATGAATGCTGTGGAATAAATATAGTAAATAATAGCAGTACAAATCTTCGTCTTCATCCTCCAGAAATAAGGTCTTCAAATCCTGAAATGCTCAATCTGACCCGAGCGAATTGAAAAGACAAAACACTCGAGTCAGAACTAAAAGATCTTATGTGAGTTAAATCAACGGTAAATAAATATGAGTATAAACGGCGTCAGAGATGTTTACGGGGTTTGACATCTCCTATCCAGTGTCTAACATGAGTGCAGTAACTTAAGAGATGTTCGGGATTCACATCTCCTAAGGATCCGTTAAACTATCTACTATGTAGTACAATACGCTATTATAATATGTCTATAGTAAGATAAAATATTAAAATAGCGTTAAGGCGTTACCCATATCCCCCTTAACACATTTTATAATGCCAATAGTATATACAATACCGTAACTCCCCGTAAACTTGGGCCGCTAGAGGATACCCCATAGCTACGACATAAAACAAACTCGTAGAAGGCGCGCTAGGGTAGGTGACACGGCACAACTAGGCAATGCCGGGGTAGATATACCAATTAATCTTCTGAACCGGTGGTAACGCATAGCAGCTACTACCACCCACCTCGGAACACACTCCCAAATCAAAAATCGAGGGTGGCCAGCAAAATCGCAAATCAGAATATAGTATCGAAGGAATGTGCCCGATCGGAGGAATGACCTCACTTAGCCCGTCAATTGCTCTTGTTTTAGCCACCTTATGCTAACTCACGGAAGTTAGGTCCACGTATGTATACCTTTAGGATCGTCTCCACCATCCTACTTCATTCTGGAATCTCCACCGCGTACACAGTTGTCAAAGTGGTTTTCGGTATCGATAGAGAGTATGCCCATATTTGATCCCGGTCCCTTTAACAACCAATCGCTTATTACACACCAGATGATTCTTTTACATTTCCAAAATCATTTCATAATTGATATCAAAATATCATATTAAATTCAAATCATATCATTTTCAAAATCATTACTTACTTTCGAAATTATATCACATTGAAATCATAGTTCGAAATTATATTTCCTTTCAAACGTCATATTTCCAAAATAGGCTAAACTCTCATCTCAAAATATCATATTAAACCAAATATGTTATTTAAATCCCAACTTAGGTTATAACATCACTTAACCACATTCACTTTAAAAATCGAGAATTTGAATATAAACCCGTCCATTTTACTTAGTTTGGAATTTAGAAGAAAATAGTTTTAAATAGTTATAAATGGTTAATATAGATTTAAAATAGATTAAATATAATTAAAATAGATTAAATAGCTTTAAAATAGATTAATTAGATTTAAAAATAAGTTAAAACAGGTTAATTAGTTTAGATAAATTAAATGGTTTAAAATAGGTTAAAATGATTTAATATAATTAATAGAGGTTAAAATAGTTTAATACTTTGAAAATCTTAATAATTAGAAATTTTGAAATAATATATATTTAAAACAGTTTATATTAAAACATGAATTTGGAATTAATATCAAATTAAACTATTCATTTCATTTCAACGCATTTGGACCATTTTCAATTTCCAAGTCAACAAACCAAATTCCAAACCTTTAAATTTAACATTTAAATAACTATTGAATTTCATATCGTTTCACTCTATGTTCAAATATCAATTCGAATTACTCTAATTTCAAAATATTTCAAAGATATTTTCAAACAGCTTCAATAACTTAATTTCGATATAATTTCATTTATACTTCAAAGTTTAACTTTAAACTTCCAATTTAATTTCTTAAAGTAATTCCTTTTTATACCAATTCACATTTCAACACAAAACTTGATTTTTCAATAATAATTCAATTCATATAAATCAAATTTTATTTCAAAATATCATTTAATTAAATTCGAAAATTAAGGATTTTAAAATCATTTAATTTAACCAATCCGATGTCCGTATATAATTCTCTACCCTAGGGTCAAGTGATACAGATATTTATCATTTCAATCCGCAATTTAAAATTTTACGGTTATATATCAATTCAAACCGCAATCCCGAATTAATAATAAAATCCATAAAATCGCTCGAGTCTATCATTTCAACCCATAATGATTTTTCCTTAATCTATAGATCATTCGGGTATGTATCATTTCAACCCATAGTGAACTTGCAGTTTATAACGATATAAAATAAAACATCCATTCATCCAATATCAACAATCAACATCCATTACAAACATCATCCAAATCAATCAATAAATTTCAATATAGAACTGATAATCAATAACAGGTATTTAACTAGCAATTTATATTCAATAATAAATTAAATAACGATTTATTCAAATAAATTCAAATTAACTGAGATGAAGATTTAAAATATACCAAACAGTCATAAATAAATTTCTAATCACATCATAAATTTAATTTAACAAACATAAGAAATTTTAGAAGTTGTGAGTGGGTTAAAACACTCACCTTTGAATTTAAATCGAATTTAAATTCAATTTAAACCCAAAATTTGAACAGTCTCCGAATTCGTCCAAACTTGGGTCATAATGTCCGGAATTTTGATACGATCCCGACGCAAGAAACAGCGCGTGAATTGGACCTCGTATGTAAAAGTTATTAACATCAGAACATTAAAGTTTGAATTTAAATTAAAATAAAATAAAATAGAAAAACAAGGCAACGTCACTTACGAGAATATTGGCAGGCCGAAACCCTAGCTCGCGTGACAATCTCGTACGCAACTCCAATTCCAGCCGCCACCATCGATCCAAGACGTCGCCGCCTACAACGACCATCACCCAGGTCAGAGGTGTGACGCCCCACCTCTATGCTCACAATAACAAAGGTTATTATAAGAAATAACGTCTGCTATTGCGAAGAATAAGGCTTGTTAGAAGCGACCATCCGTAAGTTATGCCTTAGACGAGTATTGATTACATTGATAAGAGTTGTATAAATTACTCCCAAAGATATATATTCAATCCAAATCTAAAACGAAACTACGGTGGCTTAAGGAAAATCCAGAACAACTCATAATAACAATAGCATAGATAGTATAATCACGTCAGAACAGAAATATCAGATATATAACGGAAGACAAGTCTGGAATACATGGTACAACAATCGATGGTTCACATGAACTGATACATATACATATCCATCAATACATACATAAGATGAGAGTCAAATAACCAAAAGAACTCCTCGAAGGCTAGACAAAAGATGATGCGAAATCCCAAAAGCTGAAGCTGCTACTGAATCAGAGATAGAGATTACCCTGAAATGACTCGGTCTGACCCGAGTATTATTTAAAAGAAAATAATAAACGGATCAGTCTAATTTATTCTCAGAAATAAGTGAATAATAAACAACACTTAAACAAATGATTATAGTCTCGAATGAGACTATACAGCATAAATAATCAGCATAGTTTAAATGAAGAAATCTCAATTTAAACTCCATCAAAATCAGTTTTCAAATTCACAATTGAATTTAAAACAGCAATACGCAAATTTATAACCTCAGATGAGATTATACTCAAACTCAACTTCCAAATTCATAATTGAATTCAAAGCCGCAATTCACAAAATCCAGAAATCAAAATAGATAACTAGAAAATCAACAGTCGCAAAATCTAGAAATCAAAACAAGATAACTAGAAAAACCAACATAAAAGGTGGATCGATCCCATCAGATGGCGAATTTTTAATTCGCCGCACGTGCATCAACAAATGGCCGAAGCCTACCAAGTACTCAACATAATTTTGGCGCCCAACAAATGACCCGAAGGTCCGCAGAGTGACCCGAAGGTCTAGTACTGGTAATTGACCCGAAGGTCCATCATATGACCCGAAGGTCCATCATAGTGGCTCGAAAGCACACGAAATCATCAAATATTTCAATTAACGAGTCCGGAATTAACCGAAATAGCAAACGCACATGTCCCATACCACGTGTTTTACTAAATCGTTTGATTCTCTTCATCGTTTCCTTGAAAGTGCAAATTCATCAAAATCATCAAACAACAGATATTTCAATTAACGAGTCCGGAATTAACCGAAATAGTAAAAGTGTGGTTCCATACTCCGCACTTTTGCTAAATCGTTTAAATCACTTCATCGTTTCCTTGAAAGTGCAAAATTGTGTATTTTATATAAATAACATTTTACGTTCTCAAACGGACAAGTCCGGAATTAAGCGAATCAGTAAAAATAAGGGTTCATAGTCCTCAATTTTGCTGAAGCGTTTAAATCGCTTCCTCATTCTTTTGAAAGCGCAAAGTGTAAAATTTTTGGAAACAATTTTATTTTAAAACGATTTTTAAAACACGTGATTAAAACAGCAACAACTATAGCAATTTCGACGAGAAAATTACGCTTCACAAAACACCGTAAAAATGGATATCAAATCAGCATTGCGGGATAACCGGTTGAAAATTCACTTTAAAATTGACGGTTACTGAAGTCAAACAACAGTAATATTTATTCGTAAAAAAAATGTCATCAAAACAGCACGCTTCAAAAATATAATACCGGTGTGAGAATTCCGTTATAAAGATAACGGCAACAAAATACGTTTTAAAACGTAGTACCGGTTCAACGTAGGTTAAATAGTGCACTGCACCACTATATTTTCATCAAAATTTTGGATAGTTTGAGTTTAGTTTCTATGCAACAATTAAATTGACACATGTCCTAAACTAACTTTTTCGGAAAGCTTACACACACGCACATGAACAAATATGGACAAATTATAAATTGAATAAAAAATCACGAACCCAGAACTAAATTTCAATGCAAGAATACAACCTCCATACAACAACTGATGCATGCATGCAAAGATTATTTTAGACAAAACTAACTTGGCAATAATCTCCAATATGCATGTTCCTTTTTATATGCCAAGCACGTACACAATTGAAAGAAAGGCATGGACTTGATTTTTATTTTCATGCAAAAGGCTTGGACATAGTTAAATATGCATGAACCCATCTTGCAGTTTAAAACTTTTTTGCGTGCTAAAATGAACGAAGTAAAACACGCACGCAACATTATAAATAAATATGTGAAGGACCAATACCCTTCCACATGCACGTAAGAAGGTGCACAAAACACATGGTCTGGGTAAGTTTTTTTAAATATTCACGCACACTTAACTGATGTGTGCATGAAATTGATGCTTGGGTATGCATTTTAAAACGAATTTTCCTGAACTATAATTTCGTATATAACAATTTTATAACTTGAACTAGTTTTTCATGCATTACACTTAAAAGTGATGGCCCTTGTGTTACCTGAACACACGTAGAAGCATTTTCAATTTATGGTAATCTGGCTATACTACCTTATGCATGCACACTAATAAAAATATAAAATGAACAAAACTTGACAACGTATAACATTCCTTGATGCACGCACAAATTGATTGCAGACAAAATTTTAACCTGCTTTCTATACTATATAACACGCACGCACAAAACTGAATACATGCGCGCAAGAAATTATAGTACACAGCGACCTGGACCAAATTTTTGAATGCTTCAACTTGTTTTCGTGCTACGGTTTTTAGCACGCAATAAAAACAACATAAAATGCCAGAGCGAAATAATTCGCACCCAAAAATGAAATGAATAATAATTTAGAACGTGAGTTTTTCCACTCACCTTAGATTTGCTTCGAAATCATTTTGCAACAAGAATTCAACCGAGAGCGAATATTTGGCTGCCATTAAAATCTTTACACAGTGCTTCAAGAAAAATGAAACAAAAGCCGAAGAAAAAAATGTTTGCTTTACTTCTCATTTTTGTGAACTAGTCAAAAGGATGAGGATGTACTGGCAAACATCTTTGGTACAATGCATTTATGTGGAGACGTGCAAAAGTGGAAAGAAAGTACTTGCTGCCTCTAAAATGATGATGGAAAATAATGCAATTTGTTCATTTGCTTTTAAAAACCGAACATGACAGCACTAATTGATATAAAGTGATGATGGCTGAAGAAAAATGTTCACCTTTGTTTTTCAAGGCTTCAGTGACGCAAGTGTTCACAAGGCCAAAAATGTTTATATTTGCTCTTACAAAGGACCCTTATATTTTCTCACGTGAATGCATTATGCAATTCATACCATTATTATTACTTGCAATGTTTCAACTGACTTTGCAACAAAATTTGTATTCTAATTTTCTTTTCAAATTTTATTTTTTAAAATTTCTAATTAAAATATTTACTTCGACAGTATTTCAAAAATCACGGTCGTTACAGACTCCCCCCTTATAAAAATTGCGTCCCCGCAATTTTCATACTAGAAGCAGTCAATAACACGACCATTTATCAAATCAAAGATTAAAAAGAAAAGATAGGTACAAATGCTCACCTCCACCCGAAGAGAAGAGAAAACCGGGATAAGAACGCTCGATGAATTCTCTGATTTCCCAAGTGCAATCTTTAGGGTTTGCGGACCATTGAATCTTTACGAGCGGAACTTCTTTGTTCCGAAGGCGTTTCACCTCCGTAGCTTGCACACGAATAGGATTTTGCACAATAGACAAGTCGGGTGAGATTTCAAGATCTTGAAATACATGAGGACCAATAACAGAATCCGAATCTCGAAGACATCGATGAAGCTGGGATACATGAAATACGTCATGAATTCCCGAAAACTGAATAGGTAGTGATACACGATAAACAACTGGGCCAATGCGTTCCGTAATAGGAAACGGTCCAATATAACGAAGAGCCAATTCCCCGGAGCTATTAAAACGCACAACACCCTTCATCGGAGAAACACGAATGAATGCGTGATTGCCAATAGAAAATTCCAAAGGCTTCCTACAATGATCGGCATAAGATTTCTTCCTAATCTGAGCCTCTTTCATTCTCTATCTAATAATATCAATCCTCTCAGAAGAATCACGAATATAATCGGGGTCGAGAACTAACTTTTCCCCCGATTCCGACCAACAAGATGGTGATCGATACGGCCTTCCGTAAAGAGCTTTGAAAAGAGCCATACCGATACTGGATTGAAAACTGTTGTTCTAAGAGAACTCAACAAGATATAAGTGGTCTTTCCAACTACCACCAAAGTCAAGAAGCAGTTCGATTGGACTTTATAGGAATAAAATGGGCCGATTTGGTCAATCGGTCAACGATCACCCAAATACTAGTATGGTCTGACCTCGAACGAGGTAGACCATCAATGAAGTCCATAGAAACCTGATCTCATTTCCATAATGGAATCTCAAGAGGATGCAAAATGCCACTAGGACGATGGTGTTCAACTTTAATAGGTTGACAAGTCATGCAACGACTCACATAACTCGCAACATCACGCTTCATACCTTCCCTTCTTTCGAAAACAACTATGAATATCAATATCGAAATCCTTTAGATCATCACTTCGGGATTCCGATTTACAACTCTGAATAAGATAAGAGAGATTTGGATCTTGTTCTTGGGCATCGACAACACGATCCAATAGACTAGGATGAGCTTTCATGCTAAATAAAAGTACGGGATAATCAGAAATCGAAGGACGGTCTCTAATATCACAAAAAGATAAAGCTTCCAACATATTCCACTCTGCTAGCATCATGGAAACAACAACCTGCTGTTGACGACTGAGCGCATCAGCAACTCGCTTACCCTTACCAGGGTTATACTGAATATTGAAATCATAAGAAGCTAGAAATTCGAACCAACGCTGTTGTCTCAAATTAAGTTCTTTCAGAGTGAATAGATACTTCAGAGATTTGTAATCAGTGAAAAGATCAAAACGCTCATCCAATAAATAATATCGTCAAATCTTTAGAGCAAAGACTATAGCGGCTAACTCCAAATCATGGGTAGCATAATGAATCTCGTTAGTCTTTAGTTGTCTAGAAGCATAGGCAACTACTCTACCTTTTTGCATGAGAATAGCACCGAAACCATAACCACTAGCGTCGGTATAAATAACAAGATCATGATTCCCTTCGGGAATCACAAGAATAAAAGTATCAAAAAAAAAAGTTCTTTCAAATAATCTTCTTTCCTGAAGAGCTAAAACTTCCCAAAATTACAATTATCTTTATGAAATCATTTTCTAGAAAAAATTTCCTTTTATAAGTCAATTTATTGTGTCACATTGTCTCATCAAAGCGTTTAGGAGATTCCTATCGATAACGTTGATCAAGCGCATCGACCAGAATTCTTAAAACACTCAATGGGCAATACAATCACAAAATCATCTTCTATATGATAAACACAAATCCAATTATACTTGTAAATAAATCTTATGAAAAAGATTTGCAAAATTTTAAATTGTTGTTTTCATCCAAAATAAATAAATACACAAATGGAGTCATCGAGATATTCGTAGAATACTCGATTTATAAAATGGATGAAATAAGCTGGGCAAACTGAATGGCATAATAAGTCATTCATAAGAATCATAACGAGTGCGGAATGCGGTAAGTGAAATGCTAACTTCTGCAACTCATGGTCAAATGAAAACCGGTGGTAAGGTCGAGTTCGGAGAAGAGCTTAGCGCCACTTAACTAATCGAACCTGTCGTCGATCCTAGGTAATGGATACCTATATCTGTTAGTGAGCTCATTAAGCTTGCGATAATCGATGCAAAGCCTAAGAGCACCATCTGGCTTCTTAACGAAGACAACGGCGGCGCCCCAAGGAGATGAGCTAGAACGAATAAATCGTTTGGCTTCCAACTCAGATAAGTGTTACTTGAGTTCCTCATTTTCCTTAGCAGACATCCTCGTGGGAGGACGACTGACAGGATGAGCACCAGAGATAAGATCTATACGGAACTCAATTGCCCTATTTGACGGCAAACTCAAAATAGGCTCCAAGACAACAGAAAAAAAAAATCACAAACAACTGGAATATTAGCTATGACATCCTCCGATTGGAAGGAAGAAATGTAAGCATTCGAAGTACGGTCCATACTTCGAAATACAATAGATAACTGCTCGATAGCATCGAGATATTTGAGATATAAAATTCTTTTGGGGCATAGGATTGAACTTCATAACGGAGGAGCCAATCCATTCCCAAAATCATATCAAAATAAAGATGATCCATAACATGCAGATTCACAGGAAAGGAAAAGCCACAAAGAATAATCTCAACATAACCACACAACAAACCAAGAGTAGCGAATCCACCAATAGGATTTATAATCCTCAACGGGTCGCAAAGACTAACAACATCTAAAGGAATAACATCAATAAGCTCTTTTGACACGAATGAATGCGATGCACCCGTATCGAAAAGAACTCTAATAGAACGGACACGAAATAAAATAAAACCTTGTAAAATAGAAGGAATAAAAACTTTGGGTTGAGAAGAATCACCAGATGCTTAAGCAACATTAAGCTTCCCAGATTTTGAGACCCCTTAGGAACAGTAGGACAATCAGAAGCAAAGGACTTTCCTTGTTTTAACTCAAGGAAACCACAACAAGATTGATAAGGAATTTAACAAATGGAATACTACGGAAATATAAGATATATTTCTAGACATATTCCAACTTGTTAGAGAGGACAAGAAGTTTAAGAACAACGAAGGAATCAATTAGAAAGGCACGAACAAAACCCTCGAATAGTTGTAACACATGTTCCATTCTGCTTTCTGTTCTGTGTTTATTATAACTTGTTCTGAATCTCAGCTCTGATACCAAGCTGTGACGCCCCACCTCTATGCTCACAATAACAAAGGTTATTATAAGAAATAACGTCTGCTATTGCGAAGAATAAGGCTTGTTAGAAGCGACCATCCGTAAGTTATGCCTTAGACGAGTATTGATTACATCGATAAGAGTTGTATAAATTACTCCCAAAGATATATATTCAATCCAAATCTAAAACGAAACTACGGTGGCTTAAGGAAAATCCAGAACAACTCATAATAACAATAGCATAGATAGTATAATCACGTCAGAACAGAAATATCAGATATATAACGGAAGACAAGTCTGGAATACATGGTACAACAATCGATGGTTCACATGAACTGATACATATACATATCCATCAATACATACATAAGATGAGAGTCAAATAACCAAAAGAACTCCTCGAAGGCTAGACAAAAGATGATGCGAAATCCCAAAAGCTGAAGCTGCTACTGAATCAGAGATAGAGATTACCCTGAAATGACTCGGTCTGACCCGAGTATTATTTAAAAGAAAATAATAAACGGATCAGTCTAATTTATTCTCAGAAATAAGTGAATAATAAACAACACTTAAACAAATGATTATAGTCTCGAATGAGACTATACAGCATAAATAATCAGCATAGTTTAAATGAAGAAATCTCAATTTAAACTCCATCAAAATCAGTTTTCAAATTCACAATTGAATTTAAAACAGCAATACGCAAATTTATAACCTCAGATGAGATTATACTCAAACTCAACTTCCAAATTCATAATTGAATTCAAAGCCGCAATTCACAAAATCCAGAAATCAAAATAGATAACTAGAAAATCAACAGTCGCAAAATCTAGAAATCAAAACAAGATAACTAGAAAAACCAACATAAAAGGTGGATCGATCCCATCAGATGGCGAATTTTTAATTCGCCGCACGTGCATCAACAAATGGCCGAAGCCTACCAAGTACTCAACATAATTTTGGCGCCCAACAAATGACCCGAAGGTCCGCAGAGTGACCCGAAGGTCTAGTACTGGTAATTGACCCGAAGGTCCATCATATGACCCGAAGGTCCATCATAGTGGCTCGAAAGCACACGAAATCATCAAATATTTCAATTAACGAGTCCGGAATTAACCGAAATAGCAAACGCACATGTCCCATACCACGTGTTTTACTAAATCGTTTGATTCTCTTCATCGTTTCCTTGAAAGTGCAAATTCATCAAAATCATCAAACAACAGATATTTCAATTAACGAGTCCGGAATTAACCGAAATAGTAAAAGTGTGGTTCCATACTCCGCACTTTTGCTAAATCGTTTAAATCACTTCATCGTTTCCTTGAAAGTGCAAAATTGTGTATTTTATATAAATAACATTTTACGTTCTCAAACGGACAAGTCCGGAATTAAGCGAATCAGTAAAAATAAGGGTTCATAGTCCTCAATTTTGCTGAAGCGTTTAAATCGCTTCCTCATTCTTTTGAAAGCGCAAAGTGTAAAATTTTTGGAAACAATTTTATTTTAAAACGATTTTTAAAACACGTGATTAAAACAGCAACAACTATAGCAATTTCGACGAGAAAATTACGCTTCACAAAACACCGTAAAAATGGATATCAAATCAGCATTGCGGGATAACCGGTTGAAAATTCACTTTAAAATTGACGGTTACTGAAGTCAAACAACAGTAATATTTATTCGTAAAAAAAATGTCATCAAAACAGCACGCTTCAAAAATATAATACCGGTGTGAGAATTCCGTTATAAAGATAACGGCAACAAAATACGTTTTAAAACGTAGTACCGGTTCAACGTAGGTTAAATAGTGCACTGCACCACTATATTTTCATCAAAATTTTGGATAGTTTGAGTTTAGTTTCTATGCAACAATTAAATTGACACATGTCCTAAACTAACTTTTTCGGAAAGCTTACACACACGCACATGAACAAATATGGACAAATTATAAATTGAATAAAAAATCACGAACCCAGAACTAAATTTCAATGCAAGAATACAACCTCCATACAACAACTGATGCATGCATGCAAAGATTATTTTAGACAAAACTAACTTGGCAATAATCTCCAATATGCATGTTCCTTTTTATATGCCAAGCACGTACACAATTGAAAGAAAGGCATGGACTTGATTTTTATTTTCATGCAAAAGGCTTGGACATAGTTAAATATGCATGAACCCATCTTGCAGTTTAAAACTTTTTTGCGTGCTAAAATGAACGAAGTAAAACACGCACGCAACATTATAAATAAATATGTGAAGGACCAATACCCTTCCACATGCACGTAAGAAGGTGCACAAAACACATGGTCTGGGTAAGTTTTTTTAAATATTCACGCACACTTAACTGATGTGTGCATGAAATTGATGCTTGGGTATGCATTTTAAAACGAATTTTCCTGAACTATAATTTCGTATATAACAATTTTATAACTTGAACTAGTTTTTCATGCATTACACTTAAAAGTGATGGCCCTTGTGTTACCTGAACACACGTAGAAGCATTTTCAATTTATGGTAATCTGGCTATACTACCTTATGCATGCACACTAATAAAAATATAAAATGAACAAAACTTGACAACGTATAACATTCCTTGATGCACGCACAAATTGATTGCAGACAAAATTTTAACCTGCTTTCTATACTATATAACACGCACGCACAAAACTGAATACATGCGCGCAAGAAATTATAGTACACAGCGACCTGGACCAAATTTTTGAATGCTTCAACTTGTTTTCGTGCTACGGTTTTTAGCACGCAATAAAAACAACATAAAATGCCAGAGCGAAATAATTCGCACCCAAAAATGAAATGAATAATAATTTAGAACGTGAGTTTTTCCACTCACCTTAGATTTGCTTCGAAATCATTTTGCAACAAGAATTCAACCGAGAGCGAATATTTGGCTGCCATTAAAATCTTTACACAGTGCTTCAAGAAAAATGAAACAAAAGCCGAAGAAAAAAATGTTTGCTTTACTTCTCATTTTTGTGAACTAGTCAAAAGGATGAGGATGTACTGGCAAACATCTTTGGTACAATGCATTTATGTGGAGACGTGCAAAAGTGGAAAGAAAGTACTTGCTGCCTCTAAAATGATGATGGAAAATAATGCAATTTGTTCATTTGCTTTTAAAAACCGAACATGACAGCACTAATTGATATAAAGTGATGATGGCTGAAGAAAAATGTTCACCTTTGTTTTTCAAGGCTTCAGTGACGCAAGTGTTCACAAGGCCAAAAATGTTTATATTTGCTCTTACAAAGGACCCTTATATTTTCTCACGTGAATGCATTATGCAATTCATACCATTATTATTACTTGCAATGTTTCAACTGACTTTGCAACAAAATTTGTATTCTAATTTTCTTTTCAAATTTTATTTTTTAAAATTTCTAATTAAAATATTTACTTCGACAGTATTTCAAAAATCACGGTCGTTACAAGAGGCCACGCCCTCGTCCCCCCATGTCCAACCGACCCCCATGCCACCACGCGGCCACCTCCGGTCCACGATGCCGCGACCGCCGTCGTTTGGCTTTAAACGCCAAATCGAGGCGATTCCGACCACTTGAGCATGAACGAGCCACACCGATGGGTGCTGCTCGTCGTCACCTTCCAATTGTCGCCTCCCGATCGTCATATCATCGCGAATCCGCCATTGGATCAAAACCCTAGCCCATGGACGACTGAGGTTCAACTTGAATTTCTGGACAAATGATGTATCGAATTGAAAAACGAATTGCAGATTTGCCCTACGCTCGTCGAGAACTTCAAATCGATATATAATTTGTTTGGATTGGAGGAGTTTGAATTTTTGGATTTGAATTTGATTTGAAATTGCAATTGGAAATTAGGATTTGTCTGCCATTGGAATGAGGAGGAGCAAATGGAATTGTACGTATAGAAATGAGGAATAAGAAGTGACTAGGGTTTATAACGAGGTATTTATAGGTAGATGAGAAAATAAAACAAATGAACACGATTGATTTTGGGTTTGAACGATAAACAACCCGAAAAGCCTGTTTCGACTCCGGAACGAAAATGGGTCAACCCATATATCAAAATAGATGCTTCTAAAAAAATTAAATTCAATGGAACAGGTTTCAAATCTTAATTCAATCGTATGAAGAAGTTATATTAAAATCAGCTTATTTCAAATTGATTTCAATTGATTTTAATTAAATTGATTTCAAGGCGTTTCGAGCCCGTACGATCAAACGACAAGTCCGATCGTTACGAAACTTGAAATCCTACAATAATTCACCGTTACGGATCCGATGAAATTGGTTTCGTCAAAATCCGAGATAGCAGTCAAAATAGCTATTTTTGCATTAATTAAATAAATAAATTATTAATTAATTAAATCACCTTTTCAGTTTAAATTTTAATAATTTTCAACTTCTATCATTTTTGATTCTTAATCACTTACAATAATTTAAACAAATTTAGATGTCAATTTAAAGTTTATTAATCCATCAATCCCAGTGTTTAATTTCAATTTCATTAAATTCAGAAATTATAAATTAAATTTTCAATAATTCCATTTAATTGACCTTTCATCCAATTATTCAATCCATTGTTATCAAATGGATGAAATTAACATTGGTTCATGATCTATTACACTAATATTCTCAAATTTCATCTTAATCTCCATTAACGTAATATTTAAATACTTAATTTCATTTAATTGCAATTAATCCAATTATTATAGTTTAATTCCCAATAAATTGATAAATCTTTATTTCCATTCTTTTTATTCCCAATTAATTGTCATAATATGAATAAAATTAACATTATTTCCAATTATTACCTTAACTTACACCAACATAACATTTAATTTAGATTTATTGCAATTGATTACCAATTTTAATTTAATAGACTAAATAAATGGTTAACTTATAATAATTGTTACCATTAAAGTTTAATTACACTTATAAGTTATTATTAACAAACAAATGTTACAATTGCTTACATAACACTGCTTTCATCCAATTATCATTAATTATATACTAATTCATCAATTAGTTCAATATCTACACTTGTTTCCTTATATTCAATTCATAGCCAAGTATAACATTTAAATTATTTTAATTAATTGGAATTTCATTCAAGTTTGTTAATGATAAACTTTAATTAACATTGTTACCTGTCACTTTAGTATTTATTACATGACTAAATCTCCAATTTTTATTTCTTTCAAATTTAATTATCAAAATCTTATTAAATTAACTAATTTAAATTATTGAAATCTACGGGTCGTTACAGGATGAGTGATGGATTCTGTTGTTGCATATAGTGGTCGTACTACTTTGGTTTGCATATGATTATAGTATATGTTGTGTTTCTTGTGCTATTGATTGGAACAACTAATATATTGCTCTTTTATATGGTTTATCTCTCTTTTGGATCATATAAGTGAAATCTAGGTTTATGGAAGCAATAGCAGTTGCTTTTGGTTTCATAAATAAAGTTTTGTTTGCCCGGCAAATAGGTACGTTTTTGGATTACGATTTTATAGCGGTATTTTATTATTTTCCCATGGGTTGGGATGCTTTATTATTAAAATAAGATGTATACCATGTAATTATTGGTATTGTTATTTTTCCGGACCTAGCCGTGCAAAGGAGATGCTGTCGAAATTTTTCATAAATTTAGGACTTAGAAATTTCTTTTCATGGAAGTTGAGTTATTTTCAAATTTATATTAAAATTAAATATGTAAGTTAAATTGTTTATAAATTGAATATTTTGAATAAATATACCAAATTTCTTTATTCTTTCTGATGTATCATATTACTCTTTGCTTGAAGATCCAGCCATCTGTTCTACTTTCAGTATTCGATGATTCCAGTGATGTATTCTGATTTGTATCTGATGTACCATATTACTCTTCCGTTGTATCTGGTTTAAACTCTGATGTATCTCATATATTTATATAGTAGCTTCATGAACTACTATCTCTTTTATTTCCGCTGCACTTATTACTCTGTGTCTGTGATCTGTGATTATTTATTTACTGTATATGTTCAGTTTTGCCAAATTTAAATTAACAACGCGGTATTTTGAGCAATTCAATTCCGGCATGAGTGTCTACCTATACACTTATAATGGATGCGAATGGTCCAAAATTCTGGGTCGTTACAGTTGGTATCAGAGCTTTGGTAGCTCTAGGCAAAATTTAACATATATGGTAAATGTATTTACAGAATCACTCTCATTTGAGTTTCAATCTCTTCCTTTCGACTCGATTTCTTTGAATTTTGGAACGTTCCCTACGGTTCCGAAATTCATTCGTGTCCTCCACTATTCATCTTCTTTCAGTTCTGGAGCACCCCATAACTCCATTTTGAATGATATCTATAATAGATCGACGGTCTCGCCAATCTTCGAATGGTTCGTAAAGGAGCAAAACTCCTTTATAATAGGCAATGATTTACCGGTGATTTTTGTATCCTCGGTTTACGATGCTATCTATCTCCTGCTATACCTAAATTCTATTTCTTAAGATCGAATGTCGATTTACTTCATAATTCTACACCGATCTTATTTTTGAAGTCACGATCGACCCGGTTAAGGTTGCCCGCGATTTATATAAACCATCCATCGCCTTATTTTGTTATTTAATTATCTCATCTTTGTTTCAAACCTATCTTCGAATCGAAATTCTCTTTGATTTGAGTCTATCAAAAATTTGAATCTCTATCCTTGCTTTGAGATCCGTTATTGTATCGTTAAGTGAGGAAGTGTATTTGTAAATTAATTTTAAAATGTTTTTATATTGTGTTGTTTGAGTTGTTGATGTTGATTTGGGTTTTCGATCGATTCGTCTGATCAACGCTATCGATAGGATTTCCAAAACACTTGAGCAGAGCAAACTGACACAATATCATTTCCAAATTTGATAAATAAAATAAAAGTTTTGTATGATTATCTTATATATAAATATAAGTTTTCTGAAATTAAATTGTTAATGAATTTATTGTCTAAAAATAATAATATTTGATTTTCATTTATTGTTTTGTAAACCATTTACTATTGCATAATATAAATAAATGAATTTATAAACTTGGTTATAAATTGATTTGAATTTGAAATGAATCTAATTCAGAAATTTGAGAATTTATTAGTTTCCGGTGATTTTGAACTTTGGTTTTTAAAATTTTAAAGTATATAGTATAAAGGTATTTTCAAATAGAAACCGTTTTCAAAAAAAAAATTAAAATGTTGAAATCAGTGCTCTTCTCTTTGTCGCTGGAAAATAATTTCGGTGATGGCGGCCGCATCATCGACATTCATTTTCGAGTTTCGAAGTGGAGATACTATTCTGTAGCTTTGCTACGGTTTTGTTTTGAAAAATATTTTGATTTGAATTTCTTTAGTATAATTTGATTTATATATATATAGGTATCTTATTTTAAAATTTAATTTGATTTGATATATAATATATATACAGTTTTTATCTCGAAATTATTTAAAGTTAATCGGAAATTTAAAATTCTTAAAATTATGATTTAAGATGAAACCAAATTTGGATAAATATTTAAACTTGAATAATTGAATTGGGAAAATTTTATTTGTATATTGTTCAACTGCATTCTAATACACTTACCTAAATCATTCAGAAGTTGAATATGTAATTGGATAATATATAATATAAATTGAATTTATAAATAAAATTTGAGTGGTTATAATAAATGTTATACACTTAAATTTTAAGTATAAAATGTTAATAGAGATAAATAGAATAATAAGATAATGGAAAAATAAATTTTGTTTTGAAGGTTAATTAATAAATTGAAATTAGATCAACTTATGGAAATACCTTAAATTTAAACCAATTATTGAATATAAATTAATTTAAATTGAAATTTATATGGTTAAATTAATTTATTTTGTTTAAATATTTGTAATAAGATATATTAAGTGGAATAAACATAATAATAATTTGGAATAAAAGAATTAAATTTGTTGAATAAAATACGAGTACAATAATAGATTATACAAATTGATGATTTAGAAAGTGTTAATTGAAGATAATTGGATAATAAGATAATGAATTTAGAAATAGTTGAGATTGATTTTAGTAAAATCAAATGAATTAAATCAATTATTAAATATCAATTAATTTAAATTTGAATTTATATGGTTTAAATTAATTGTTATTTTGTATTTCAAATCTGTTTTTATTTCTGGTTGTTTCTATTCTCCTACCTCGTTCCTTTTCGGGGACGAAAAGTTTTGAGTGGGGGAGAGTGTAACGACCCGTAAATTTCAACTGTTTTAATAACGTAATTAGTTGAAATTTTAAACGATAAAATGTTGAAATAAAATTTAATATTTGAAATACGTCTAGTTAAACATAGCAACTGATAAATTTTCGTCCGAAAATATGAAAGTTTATTTCGGGCGTAAATTTACTTCAATTTAATCAGTTAAAAAAGCGATGAAAATAAAATGTTTCCGAAACCTAAATATTTTTACATAGAAAAATTCTAAACCATCTTCTGAGCAAGATGTCAGTTTGTCATTTTTCCAAATTCGGACATCTTTGGCTCCGTCGATCTTATTTTTCAGTGTTTTTCTCGCATTTTCCGCTATTAGAAAATTCGAATTTTTATAATTCAATCATACCACTGATATCGATATACCGTTTTGATCGTCTTGTCGTGCTGAGCTCTGCGGAATATTCAATTCTGTGTTTCGGTATCTGGTAAGTGGTGTAGCACGCAAAACAGTTAGCCGTAACGGTCCGTCGTTTGTCCCAATATTTGGTGCTGGTTCATTCTACCTTCTTTGTTGATTCAACTGAAGGAATAAATATGTGTTATAAGGTATATCGTTTTTATTCATTTGCTTTGGGATTCACAAGTATTCTTGGTTGCTGCACGTTCTTTATTTCCTTTTTGCATGCATGCCTTTTCTTTTTCTTCAAACGTCTTCAAACGTGCATGATGACACATCTTTTTTTGCTCTGACATTGCTTTTGAAAGCAACATTTATTTCCATTGCTCTGTAGTCTACTTCTATTCTATAACCTACCTACAACACTAATTTACATCTCTGTAGCCTATTTACATTCCTTGAAATATTATGTAAAAGTTAATGAAGCTTGCCAGCACACCCTCCCTAGCTCCAACATCTTCCCTCAGCCATTTTTGTTTTTGTTTTTTTTCTTTTCTTTCCCCACTGCCTAACCCATACAGCCGTATGTTTCCAAGCCCGTCCACCGCTGCCACCTCTTCCTCCGACCCTTCCACCCGTCAGCTAACACCACGTGGCACAGACCCACTCATCACGTCACGTCACCTTCACCGCCCTCCACCTGTTTCGCCTATCAAAAGTGGACGGCAACTTCCGGCCTCATCAAATGCCGGAAATGTCCACCCGATAAAGCGCACCCACTCCCCACCTACTCGACAGCAAGCCTAGGCCGAGCGCCTCCTCTTTGCCTTAAATCCCCTCGCCTCGCGCTCGAGAAGCGGCCACGTCCTCTTCGCCTTCTCAGCCTGCTCCACCTAGAACGCTTGTGGCCGAGTGCCGCCAAACTCGAGCAACAGCCCACCGGTTCCTCCCCTAGCAACATTCGTCGCCGCCCTCAATTCGTGCTCCTTCCCTTTATCTGTTGATATTTAGGTATGTTATGTTTTATCAAAAAAAAATCTATTGTATACATGTATATACATTGGCATATGGATTTTGATCTATGAGAGTGTACATGTATTCCTTATTCTCTAAACCATACTATGTATATAAATACAAGAGTCACATAATATATATATATATGCCAGCTTTATATCTAAGTATGATAACTATAGTATACTTATGTAAATTTTATGATGGTTATAGCTGAGCTGTGTTTATATATACTAATTTGTATTCGCGTTAGGTTGTTTATACTTTACTGGTTTGATGCATAATATACATATTTTAGAAATTGGGTATATTGTTTGAACGTAGGCGTACATTTTTATGAAGTTTGCAAACTATTGAGTATTAACTGTTGTTATTTATTAGTTATAAAGCTATAACAGTTAACCGTGTATTATAAAAGATATGGATTTTTGAATATGGTTTCTTTAAAAAAAAGTCAGTATCTAATTTTGCATATAGTTATACATTTTCTGTTATAGATGATAGGCTGCTGCCGAACCATTTATATTAGTATATAGTTGTATAGGTTTTAAGTAGTTTACATGGATATATATGTACGATCATTTAGGGTGAGCCAGTCAAATTTATGTTGTATTAATGTATATATTCTACTTTATAAGCATGAGATTTATATAATTTGAAAATAAATACATGTCTTAGATTGATTTTTGAAAATAATATATATATTTATTTCAATTTATATCCATAGATTCTAATCGTTCAATTGATCTTCCATTATCAGCTTTTGGCCCGTCGTTCCTGTTTCCTTCACCGAATTCACGTTCAATCTTGCTTTGCTTTGGATTCGTAATCCATTTCATTTGTCGAACCTCTCTAGCCTCGAAAGGTGAGCACTCACTCACGATTAACGTTCTTTTATTTATTAGATTTGATTTCAATTGAAACGACAATTGAAATATGCTGCTGTTAGTTAATTACACTGTTTTATATGTTATTACCTGTATCAGTTCACCTGTGACATTTGACACCATTATCTGTTAATTATTTATGCGATGATAATACAGTTTGGCTGATAATTGATTGATTGTTGATGTTTATATTGGACGTTAAATTGTTAGTGTTAAATGATAAATAGTATGAAAAATTGAAATGGATATAGGATAGTTAACGATTTTAAAACTGATTTATATGTTAAATTTGATTAGTTGAATATGACCCCCTTTTAATTGTTAAATTAATTGACATGTAGAATAGTGATAATTACACTTTGAACCATCGACGTATATTGGATTAATTGTTGTAGTATGAATTGAAATTAAATGACAAGTGAAACCGTAATGTAATAATCTTTAATCTACATGAAATGATAGTGTAGATTCTAGAAATAATTATGTTAATTCGTACAAATAACAATGCGAATTAATACGGTTATTTCGGGATTATTTGAATTGATTATTGGATTGATATTGTTTGTTGTTATTACTTGTTTATTTACTTTGACACCATCCTAGTTATCACACTGCAAGTTCCCTTTGCAATGTTTTGATTTTTAATTGAATTGGAATCGGGTTGAAATTATAAATACCCAAATTGAACTTTGACCCAGGATAGAGAATTAAATAAAAACCCGATTGGTCAATAATTTGATTTAAAAATAAAACGAAGATTTTTGTTGAATAAATAATACGGTTTTGAAATGAAGTTGAAATTTGAATTTTTTTTAATGAAAGGAAAATGTTAATATTTAATAATCGGAAAACAAAATATTAAGAATGTAATTGATGAAAGAATGTTGTTTAATTTGAGAAATGATTGAATTAAGTTTGAAATGATTTAATAATTAAGTTTGAAATTATTAAACTTTGAAATGATTTAATAATTAAGTTTGAAATTATAATTAAGTTTGAAATTATTAAACTTTGAAAATTATTTAATAATTAAGTTTTGAATTATTTAATAATTAAATAAGATTGGATTATTTAATGATTAAATTGAATTGAACTCTTTAATAAGTAAAATTTGAACTTTTGAATAAGTGAATTTACTTCGTAAATAATTGAAATTGAATTTTCTTTAACAAGAAATGAAATGTGATATTTTGGAATTAATGTAAGACTTGAAATGTAAAGAATTTGATTTGATGAATTTGATTTAATTAAATTTGTAAGTTTTGATAAAAATGAAGTTGAATTTAAATAATGGATTTAATGAATTGGAAATTTAATGGAAATTGTTTTGAATGGCATAGTAACTTAACGAATATTGAATGAAATCGATAAATGATTTTAAATTGATTTGAATGTTAAATAAGATTTAATTTAAATGTTTTCGAAATGAAACTTGTATTCGAACTTGAATCAATATTTGGATTGTTTTAAATAGAAATTGAAATTGAATTATAAGATTGTGAAATGATAATTTGGAAGTTTTGAAACGTAAATTATTGGAGATTGGTTTTGAAAGACAAATGAAATGTTGATTTACAAATTCTATTTGAAATTGAAATTATTTGGTTTTGAAATAAACAAACGACCAATCGGTGTAATAATTACGAAAGTTATTAAAGAGACCGGGATCGGTAATGGATATACTCTCTATCTGAACCGAAACCACTTTAATAACTATACGCGGAGTGATGATCCAGAATGAAGTGGTTGGAATGATGTACGTGATGACTGAAGAAAGGGAACGATAATGGATAGCCTTGACACTTGTGTCAAATTGGAAATGACTAAAACAGGAGCTGTGCCGGGCCAATGGAGGATTAGCTACCTCAAGTGGACACACTTCTTCGAACTACTTATACTTGTTGTCGATTGGTGCACCCTTGATTTTGGGAGTGTTGTTTCACGGTGTTGCGGGTGCTGCGGCGTTGCGTTCTCACCAGTCCGGATCAGGCGAACGGTAGTATCACTACCTTGGGTATTGCCTCATGTGCCTTGTCATACTTGTATTCCATTTATGCGCGACCACTACGATTTTGATTTGTACCTTTAGTATATGGATTGCCCTCTGGTGACTTCCGGTTTTGGGGAAACTACGGTCTTGTATATGCTTTTGGGAATAAAAATGTGTTAAGGGTGGAATGGTGTGACGACCGCCCATGACCCCCGCACGGAATCTAGAGATAGTGCGCTGTAAAGTGTGCCAAGCAACCATGGACGATTGTCAAGGTAAATTTAAACAGTAGAATCTATCGTATTACTCACAGCGCATGGACAAAATACAATAGAACATATGTATAGTGAAGCTTCACAGAATAGAATGTCATCATATAAAACTTCATAATAGTTGAATACAAGCATCTGAATAGTCAATACAACAAGCCTCACTACATATCACTCAGAGAATACAAAGCAGCGGAACATCCAGTACATATAGTAAGAAATAATATGCAATACACCAGCTCGTCTTCGATATCAGCACCGTGAGAAGCTAGAACAACACCTGTCACCTGCTACCTAGTCTGCCCGTCCCAAAATGGACGAACAGCCCAAGGCAATAAGAATTAAAACATAAAGCCTTGAGTCAGACAACAGTCTTAGTGAGCAGTAAATTAACTAACAACATACCAAAAGAGCATAAAGGAAAAGGAATAGGAATACAACCCTCCCACTCCACCTCTTACTACAGTGATAGCACCCAGACACAAACTAAGCAGAAGAAACACAGCAGAGCTTACAATTTAAAGTAAAGCTACTATCACTCGAGTCAAGGTCGATGTTTTCCAAGTACCAAGGCCTAAATCAGATAAGCACCCAGAAAATACCGCTCTTGAGTCCGAATGACGATACACCCAAACATCCATGACTCTGGCTATCACTGTTATCATTGCTTCGATATCACCGTTAATTGAATGACCGGCACATTCTTTCAGCCGTCCGTCAAGGGCTAATGGAAACCCCGGTTCTAGACATAACTCCCGCACGTCGTCGCAACCCGTGCCTAGGACTATCGAATCTGCCCAGAGTACTCGACCATCAACAGTTAGTCGTTGGGACTATCGAATCTGCCCAAACGTACTCTTGCTTAGAGCATGCTAGAACCTTCAACAACGATGCTATCCAAACCTCCTAGTCATCCTCCTCGACGACTATTCACATATCCATTCATTATCCTCAACTCGAATCATATCACCGAGTTATCAACGTGCTTGGAATGATCCCGTCTGGATTAGACCAAGTCTTCATCACATGATTGCCTCGCTTCATCACATCCTCGCAAAGCCTCATCTCAACATCACATCATCAAATCTATGCATAAGAGCTTCATCATTCCGCTACATATGCCACGAGCAGCTTTCCCAATCCAAGAGCCTTTCCCTTAGCTTTTGAATCATCTTCGATCTAAATCTAATCATCAATCATCTAGTTCATAACAATCAATCTAATCAAACATCAATCCAAGCAATCAAGCATTCAAATATGGTCTAAGTAGACAATTATAACAATAATGGCATTTTCGTAATTAAAGAGTTGAAAGTCCAATAAGCATGAAAACATGGATTATATCTCTACAAACTTGATGAATGAACTTGCATAGGTTAACATATGATAAAATGGATGTAACATCATCATGAACAATGGATCTATATGGATCTACACTTAGGATGAAGAAAATGCATGGAAATCTCTATTTTAACACCAAATCGAGCCAACAATCCGATATACTCCTTTGGATCCGTGTGAGAGAAAATCACCACTCACCAAATCACCTAAACAAACCCAAATCAACACGCTTCAGATCTGGACAGCGAAGGATCAAGCTTGACCTATCACGAATCCGCTTCAAACGAAGAAATCTCTTTTGAAAAGATGAAGATCTTCAACTTTAGCTCTTGAATCTTCAATCTTGATCTTTGATTTGGATGGAAGGAAGCACTAGATTAGAGTGGAGAAAAGAAGTGAATAAGTGTAGAAGTCGAGCTCTCAAAATGGCAGCACTTCGTCGCTTCAAAAATCCGGATCCCAAAAAGTGAGAACAACCCCTCCTATTTATAGCTGAAATTCCTTAAGTCGAAATCTGGCTATCTCCCTAAGTCGCTTCCGACTTACGACCTAAGCCTCTCCGACCTAACACTTCTGCGCATCCAAACACCCAGCGACCTACGACCTAACGCAACGCGCGACTTAACACATAGGCTACGACTCAACTCCTCAGCGACCTAACACACCGCGACTTAACAACCATAGAAGTCCACGACCTAACTTAGGTCGTTGCCGACCTAACTGCCTGCAAAACACACATGTCTTAATGTGACCAAACACTTAACTGCTTTGCCGACCTACGACATAACGAGGTTACGACCTAATACCTTAGACTTCCACGCGACCTAACGCTTAAGCCAACATGCGACCTAACAACATCACGTGACCTCACCCCATAGGTCGCCTACGACCTAACTACTAAAACACACGCGACCTAGCAACTTACTAAGCTACGACCTAAACTTACAAAGCCCTGCGACCTAACAACTTAACACCCACGCGACCTAACAATGCCGCGACTTAAGCCCTCTCGCGACCTAACTATCTTAGGTCGCCTACGACCTATCTCAACACAGAACTAACGACCTAACTACGCTAACACTTAGGTCGGTCAATTCTATAGGTCGCAAACTGCTTATCCCCTAAGTCGTTAACTCTACTAGGTCGCTACCTCCTATCTCTTAGATTGCTAACTCGAACTGCCGACCTAACACTTAACTCACCCATACACTTAGGTCGCTCACAACAGTTTCCTTAGGTCGCACCACATCCCTAAGTCGTCTGCAACATAGCTCTTAACTCGCTACCATTCTATAGGTCGGTCACGTCTTAGTTCTTAGGTCGTTCACGACCTAGGACTTAGACAAATTATACCTAAAATCTGAAATGTCTTAAAATGCTGAAAATTCCAGATTTTGACGAACTTGTCGATCCGTAAAAATACGGGTCGTTACATTCTCTCCCCCTTAGGAATTTCGCCCCCGAAATTCCAAGCAAGCAAAGCAATCAATGACTATTCTGTACGCCTACCATCCATAGCAATCAACAAACCATGCATCCAATTCTAGCTTAGCGTACAGAATTCTAAAACTAGAACAAGTTACAATATCGCGAGATGAGACGACACCTTAGGGCCATACCTTGAAGAGTTCAGGATGAGCTGCCTTCATCCTCTCTTCCACCGCCCACGTACAGTTGTTATCATCATCACTCCATTGTATCTTGAGCAACTTAACTACCTTCCTCCTAAGCTGTTTCGTGTCAGTTTCAACAACACGAAGTGGCTTACGAGGTCTTCTATTGACTGGATCAACTTCTAAGTCTTCATATCTATCAGCAGAAACCACCGTACTCGAGTCGTGCACATACTTCCGTAGATATGATATGTGAAAAACATTGTGCACACTCGACATCTTCTCAGGTAACTCCAGTCTATAGGCGAGCTTTCCAATTCGCTCGATGATCGGAAATGGTCCAACAAATCTCGGAGTCAATTTTCCTTTCTTCCCGAATCGAATAACATTCTTCAGCGGAGAAATCTTCACAAAAACCATATCACCAACGTCGAATTCCAAATCCTTTCGACGCTTATCGGCATAACTCTTCTGACGATCTTGGGCTGCCTTCATTCGTTGCCGAATGATTTCTATACAATCTGAAGTCTGTCGAATCATCTCTGGCCCAAGCATCAGCTTTTCTCCAGTTTCCAACCAACATGTCGGAGAGTTACACGGTCTTCCATACAATGCCTCATACGGTGCCATACCAATGCTTGACTGGTAACTGTTGTTGTATGCAAACTCCACCAAATGAAGGTGATCTTCCCATGATGCTCCGAAATCCAAAACACAAGCTCTGAGGAGATCTTCCAAAACTCGGTTGACTCTCTCGGTCTGACCATCTGTTTGAGGGTGATAAGCTGTACTCAAACACAACTCGGTTCCCAAAACTTCCTGGAAGCTCTTCCAAAATCCACTAGTGAACAATGGATCTCTATCGCTCACTATACTCTTCGGAATACCATGGAATCGAACTATCCACTTAACATACAACTCAGCCAACTTTGATGCAGTCCTAGTCGATCGAACAGGAATGAATCGTGCACTCTTAGTCAGACGATCCACAATGACCCAAATTCCTTCATTTCCCGTTCTGGTTCTAGGTAATCCATCGATAAAATAAATCGACACTTGTTCCCACTTCCATTTAGGAACTTCTAATGGCTGAAGCAATCCACTTGGCTTCTTCTGTTCGGCTTTTACCAACTGGCAGTTCATACACTTGGAAATAAAATTTCCAACATCCTTCTTCATACCTTCCCAGTAGTAGGTTCTCTTCATATCCCGATACATCTTATTTCCACCTGGATGAATTGTCAACTTCGAGTGATGACTTTCCTTCAGAACTTCATCTCTCAATCCATCTATATCGGGAACAACTAGTCGTCCTTGCTTTCGAAGCCAACCCTCTCGATCGACCTCGAATCCTTTATCCTTTTCTGGATCCAATCCAGATTCCGAATCATGGATAATCTTGACAATCTTATCATCTCGCTTTTGACTCTCGCCAATCCTTTCCACCAGAGTCGGTCTTATCGATAAGTTTGCCAACATCTCAGGTTCCAATTCGCATCTAGGCCTGAAGTCAAATCCAGCTAAATACTCGAGACTCTTCCATTCTGAAAACATAGCTCCCAATCCTGCATGTCTTCGACTTAACGCATCTGCCACTGCGTTACCTTTTCCCGGAGTATAAGCTATACCAAAATCATATGATGCCAAAAACTCTAGCCAACGTTGCTGCCGAAGATTCAAATCCTTTTGGGAGAAAAGATACTTCAATGACTTGTGATCCGTAAACAACTCAAATCGAACTCCCAATAGATAATGTCTCCACATCTTCAGAGCAAAGACAATCGCCGCTAACTCCAAATCATGAGTCGGGTAATTCCTTTCATGCGGCTTCAGTTGTCGACTGGCATACGCAACAACTTTATCCTTCTGCATCAGCACTGCTCCAAGTCCAGTACCACATGCGTCGGTGTAAACCACCATCTCATCATTCCCACTTGGAATAGTCAAAACAGGAGTACTCGTCAATCTCTCTTTCAGGATTCCGAAAGCTTGCTCACACTTAGCATCCCAACTGAATACTTGGTTCTTTTTCGTCAATCCTGTTAACGGTGCAGCTATCTTGGAGAAGTCTTTGATAATCCGTCGATAATATCCTGCTAATCCAAGAAAACTTCTCACATCTGATGCATTCTTAGGTCTAACCCAATCCTGGATTGCTACCACCTTAGCGGGATCAACTGCTATCCCATTTCCAGAAATCACATGGCCTAAGAACCTCACTTCACTCTTCCAGAAGTGACACTTCGAAAACTTAGCCTTCAGCTGATGTTTCCGCAAGATTTCCAAAACAATACGCAAGTGCGTCTTGTGCTCCTCTTCCGTTCTGGAATAAATCAGAATATCATCCACGAACACAAGTACGAACTTGTTCAACTGATCTCTGAACACTCTATTCATAAGATCTACAAAATATGCTGGCGCGTTAGTCAATCCAAACGGCATTACCAGCCACTCAAAGAAACCGGATGGTGTTCGAAAAGCAGTCTTCGGCACACTATCCTTAGCTACTCTCAACTGGTGAAATCCCGTTGCCAAATCCATCTGAGAAAACACCTTAGCCTCGTGAAGCTGATCAAACAAGTCATCTATTCTCGGCAATGGATACTTGTTCTTCTTAGTCACCTTATTCAGCTCACGATAATCGACGCACAATCTCAACGATCCGTCTGCCTTGGTTGCGAACACAACTGGTGCACCCCATTCGGACACACTACGCCGAATGAATCCTTTCTGCAAAAGATCATCAACTTGCACCCTCAACTCCTGCTGTTCCCTAGGCGCCATCCGCCTAAGAGGCATCACAACAGGTCTGGCTCCTTCAACTAGATCTATACGAAACTCGATCTCTCTATGCGGCGGCAACCCTTTGACTTCGTCAAAGACATCCTCGAATCCATTTGCGATTGGCACTAAAGACAGTCCATCCCGTGGAACAACTAACGAATACATGAAGCTCATGAAGACGCCTTCCTCATGCTTACATCGTATCACAATCTTTCGCCCTTCCACATTCTCGACTGTCACCTCCAGCCTCTCACAATCAACCTTAGCCGCATACTTCCTAAGCCAGTCCATACCCAAAATAATTCCGAACCCCGCAAAGTTCAGAACAAAACAATCACAAACAAAAGAGCAACCATGACTCGACACAATCAGACCACGGCATAACATACACAAACAAGACGAACCCCCAACTGGATTAGTCACAACCAATGGCCTATCAACAATATCCGGTTCCAAACCTAACCGGCCTACAAGTTCACAACAAACAAACGAATGCGACGCTCCAGTATCAAACAGAACTCTAACTGGAACACCACATAGGAAAAGAGTACCTTGAACCACCACACTCTTTCCCTTCTCTTCAGCGGTAGGAGCTTTTGAAGACGACGGAACAGCTCCCAAAGCATAAGCTTGCACAATCTGCCCGTCCTTCCTCGGTTCTGGACAATTCTTCCTGATGTGCCCTGGCTTGTCACAGTTGTGACACTTCATCGGTGCCTTTGGATTCTTACAATCCTTCGAGAAATGGCCCTTCTGCTGACAATTGTAGCAAGTCACCTCGCCTTTCGGCTTCTTCTGGCCATCCTTACCCTTCTGCTGCTGCTGCTGCTTCCTCTTTTTGTTTCCACCCTGCTGGGGTTTAGATTCTTCCCTGGTCACAGCAACAACAGATCCTTCCTTAGGAAACAGACTCTCATGCCTGAGAGCTTTCTCCACAAGCTTCTCAAATGAATCATCCAAATGATCCACTAACTGCCTCCCAAGATAACTGTCCAAGCCTGTCACAAACTTCTCATTCTTCTGGTAAGTAGATTCAATATATGACCGGGCATACTTGGACAAAGCTTCGAACTCAGAAACATACTCAAGAACTGATCTTCCACCTTGCTTGAGCTCCACAAACCTCTTGAACAGAACAGACTTCTGAGCTGTAGAAATGAACTTAGCTTCAAATCTAGCTTGGAATTGCTCCCAAGTAATCTCTTCCTCCGCAGTATTGACGGTAATAGAGTTCCACCAATCAGAGGCTCTCCCTTGAAGCTGCCTTGATGCCAACTTCCTCTTAGTTGCATCATCAATTCCCAAATCACCAAAGATCCTTCTACAAGCATCCATCCACCTCTGGACCTCAATAGTTGATTCTGTTCCCAAGAAAACCTTCCCTCCAAGAGCAGTATAATCCTTGCACAACTTAGCAAAATCCACTGGTTTCGGAGTTTGGACTTGAACTCCAACATCTACTGCTGCCCCCGGAACTGGTATCCTTCTCATGATCGAAGTCATCATAGCTTCGAACATGGCTGCATAATCAGCAGTCTCTTCAGTAGCACGGCCTTCCCTAGCAGCTGGTCTCCCTCTTCGACTCATTCTCAATATCTATAAAAAGGAATGATCAGAACATCTTAGAGAAACAACTGCATAAAGGACTCAAATTCTACTAATCTACTATATTATATATAGTAGTCATCCATCAAAATTACAATTACGTCTCTCATACGTAGTTACGTCAGCGAGCGTTGGGTAAAATCGATTAACCAATGCTCTGATACCAAATGTGACGACCGCCCATGACCCCCGCACGGAATCTAGAGATAGTGCGCTGTAAAGTGTGCCAAGCGACCATGGACGATTGTCAAGGTAAATTTAAACAGCAGAATCAATCGTATTACTCACAGCGCATGGACAAAATACAATAGAACATATGTATAGTGAAGCTTCACAGAATAGAATGTCATCATATAAAACTTCATAATAGTTGAATACAAGCATCTGAATAGTCAATACAACAAGCCTCACTACATATCACTCAGAGAATACAAAGCAGCGGAACATCCAGTACATATAGTAAGAAATAATATGCAATACACCAGCTCGTCTTCGATATCAGCACCGTGAGAAGCTAGAACAGCACCTGTCACCTGCTACCTAGTCTGCCCGTCCCAAAATGGACGAACAGCCCAAGGCAATAAGAATTAAAACATAAAGCCTTGAGTCAGACAACAGTCTTAGTGAGCAGTAAATTAACTAACAACATACCAAAAGAGCATAAAGGAAAAGGAATAGGAATACAACCCTCCCACTCCACCTCTTACTACAGTGATAGCCCCCAGACACAAACTAAGCAGAAGAAACACAGCAGAGCATACAATTTAAAGTAAAGCTACTATCACTCGAGTCAAGGTCGATGTTTTCCAAGTACCAAGGCCTAAATCAGATAAGCACCCAGAAAATACCGCTCTTGAGTCCGAATGACGATACACCCAAACATCCATGACTCTGGCTATCACTGTTATCATTGCTTCGATATCACCGTTAATTGAATGACCGGCACATTCTTTCAGCCGTCCGTCAAGGGCTAATGGAAACCCCGGTTCTAGACATAACTCCCGCACGTCGTCACAACCCGTGCCTAGGACTATCGAATCTGCCCAGAGTACTCGACCATCAACAGTTAGTCGTTAGGACTATCGAATCTGCCCAAACGTACTCTTGCTTAGAGCATGCTAGAACCTTCAACAACGATGCTATCCAAACCTCCTAGTCATCCTCCTCGACGACTATTCACATATCCATTCATTATCCTCAACTCGAATCATATCACCGAGTTATCAACGTGCTTGGAATGATCCCGTCTGGATTAGACCAAGTCTTCATCACATGATTGCCTCGCTTCATCACATCCTCGCAAAGCCTCATCTCAACATCATATCATCAAATCTATGCATAAGAGCTTCATCATTCCGCTACATATGCCACGAGCAGCTTTCCCAATCCAAGAGCCTTTCCCTTAGCTTTTGAATCATCTTCGATCTAAATCTAATCATCAATCATCTAGTTCATAACAATCAATCTAATCAAACATCAATCCAAGCAATCAAGCATTCAAATATGGTCTAAGTAGACAATTATAACAATAATGGCATTTTCGTAATTAAAGAGTTGAAAGTCCAATAAGCATGAAAACATGGATTATATCTCTACAAACTTGATGAATGAACTTGCATAGGTTAACATATGATAAAATGGATGTAACATCATCATGAACAATGGATCTATATGGATCTACACTTAGGATGAAGAAAATGCATGGAAATCACTATTTTAACACCAAATCGAGCCAACAATCCGATATACTCCTTTGGATCCGTGTGAGAGAAAATCACCACTCACCAAATCACCTAAACAAACCCAAATCAACACGCTTCAGATCTGGACAGCGAAGGATCAAGCTTGACCTATCACGAATCCGCTTCAAACGAAGAAATCTCTTTTGAAAAGATGAAGATCTTCAACTTTAGCTCTTGAATCTTCAATCTTGATCTTTGATTTGGATGGAAGGAAGCACTAGATTAGAGTGGAGAAAAGAAGTGAATAAGTGTAGAAGTCGAGCTCTCAAAATGGCAGCACTTCGTCGCTTCAAAAATCCGGATCCCAAAAAGTGAGAACAACCCCTCCTATTTATAGCTGAAATTCCTTAAGTCGAAATCTGGCTATCTCCCTAAGTCGCTTCCGACTTACGACCTAAGCCTCTCCGACCTAACACTTCTGCGCATCCAAACACCCAGCGACCTACGACCTAATGCAACGCGCGACTTAACACATAGGCTACGACTCAACTCCTCAGCGACCTAACACACCGCGACTTAACAACCATAGAAGTCCACGACCTAACTTAGGTCGTTGCCGACCTAACTGCCTGCAAAACACACATGTCTTAATGTGACCAAACACTTAACTGCTTTGCCGACCTACGACATAACGAGGTTACGACCTAATACCTTAGACTTCCACGCGACCTAACGCTTAAGCCAACATGCGACCTAACAACATCACGTGACCTCACCCCATAGGTCGCTTACGACCTAACTACTAAAACACACGCGACCTAGCAACTTACTAAGCTACGACCTAAACTTACAAAGCCCTGCGACCTAACAACTTAACACCCACGCGACCTAACAATGTCGCGACTTAAGCCCTCTCGCGACCTAACTATCTTAGGTCGCCTACGACCTATCTCAACACAGAACTAACGACCTAACTACGCTAACACTTAGGTCGGTCAATTCTATAGGTCGCAAACTGCTTATCCCCTAAGTCGTTAACTCTACTAGATCGCTACCTCCTATCTCTTAGGTCGCTAACTCGAACTGCCGACCTAACACTTAACTCACCCATACACTTAGGTCGCTCACAACAGTTTCCTTAGGTCGCACCACATCCCTAAGTCGTCTGCAACATAGCTCTTAACTCGCTACCATTCTATAGGTCGGTCACGTCTTAGTTCTTAGGTCGTTCACGACCTAGGACTTAGACAAATTATACCTAAAATCTGAAATGTCTTAAAATGCTGAAAATTCCAGATTTTGACGAACTTGTCGATCCGTAAAAATACGGGTCGTTACAAATGGGCCATGACTTAACGCTATTTTGATATCTTTTTATATTACTGATAGACATTATCTACTTATCGTACACTACTACATAGTAGATAGTTTAACGGATCCTTAAAGGATGGTTATTCCAAACATCCTTTGAGTTACTTGTATTTCAATTGCTATTTCACTTGAGTTGGATTTATTAATATAAGAATGTTAATCCTGACTCGAGTGTCTTGTGTTTTTGCTTTACGCTCGGGTCAGACTGAGTGTACCAGTATTCGAGACTCACCTTTGAAGTTGGAGCTTTGCTTGAAGATCCAGCCATCTGTTCTACTTTCAGTATTCGATGATTCCATTGATGTATTCTGATTTGTATCTGATGTATCATATTACTCTTCCGTTGTATCTGGTTTAAACTCTGATGTATCTCATATATTTATATAGTAGCTTCATGAACTACTATCTCTTTTATTTCCGCTGCATTTATTACTCTGTGTCTGTGATCTGTGATTATTTATTTACTGTATATGTTCAGTTTTGCCAAATTTAAATTAACAACGCGGTATTTTGAGCAATTCAATTCCGGCATGAGTGTCTACCTATACACTTATAATGGATGCGAATGGTCCAAAATTCTGGGTCGTTACATGTTCCTTTTTGGGGACGAAAAGTTTTGAGTGGTGGAGATTCTAACAACCCAAATTTTTGACAATTAAAAATATTAAATTAAATAAGACATTGAAATTCAAAATTGTCAGAAATTAAAAATTTATGATTTATGGATGTAAAACATTGTTGGGTTGCATATTAACAACAAGATTTGGAAAAACAAATGTTTACTTTAATAAGGAATAAAATGAATGTTTTTGTTTTAAAGGAAAAATCACATGTTTATCTATTTGAAATGTATTGTAGCTTAGATATTGATTGCAGAAATAATAGATCTTATTTAGTAAGAATTTATAACTCCTGTTTGTGTAAAACGATTTTAAATTTATAAAGGAAACAATTGATTATTTCCCATCACATTTATTTTGTCCTTTTTGAAATTCACCTTAGTAATCAATTGTAATTAATGTAATCGAATAATTTCAATTAATAGGAGAGAGGACACTAAATTGTAAATTAATAGGTGTAATTAAACGTAGCTTATGTTTTTTAAAATAAAAGGAAAAGTTTGATTTAATCAAAGAACATTTTTATCAAATAACTGAATGTTTCATTTGTGAATATAAGTTTAATTTCATTAAAATAAAGAATAGAATGATATGATTAAAGGAAGAAACATATGTTTATTTGAACCGTGTTTCAGCATATAGATTGAATACAAGAATGGGAAAATCATTTATTTAAGTAAGTTATTTATTGCTCTGGTCTATAAACAACAAATTTATAAACATGTTTAATTGACTAAAGAAAACAATTGTTCTGTTTCTCATCCATTTCAGTTTGTCTGTTTTGAAATTTAACTTTGTAATTAATTGCGATTAATGTAATTGAAATATTTCAATTAAAAGGAAAGAAAACGTTGATTGCAATCAATAGATTTAATAAAAGAAACACACGTTTTGTGTTAAATAGAAAAGGCGTTTTAATGGAAATAAAAGATCATTTTGGGAAAACCAAATTGAACGCTTTCAGTTTTTAAGGTAAGTATAATTTTATTTATTGTGTGTTGATAAAAAAAATTAAATGTGTACAAATTTGAGTATCAAGTTAATGAAATTAATTTGGGTAAGAAGAATACGTTTCAAAAATTGAATTTCAAAAGGTTGTGCGATGTACATGGTCCCTTCATTTTTTTTTTATTAATGGTTGCATGTACGTTTTAAAAGTTATCCCATTATTAATACTTGATCCGTTCATTTCTCCTTCTATTTAATACCTGAGCCTAGACTTTTAGGCTGTATTTAATTTTTGCCTTCTCATTTTCGGTTGTACAAAATTTCACTTTCCCTTGGTTTGCAAACTTTCCTATTCCTACAAACATTTCTTTATGCATTATTAATGCCTGAAGCTTTCAAAACAAAACGCGACATTCATTTGTCCCTCCACCTTCATTTCCTTATTATTAAATAACCTTCCACTTTATTTCTTCTTTTGCGTTTTGTTTCTCTGACACCTCATATTCATTTAGTTCAAATTATTCTTTGCTGAAGCAATATTCTCATCAGCAAATTTTCATGTTTTTAAACTTGTTCCTTCATCTTTTCTTGTCTCCGCCTTGTTGATTCATGAGTTTTGATTCATGACACAAGCTTTAGAGATCATACGACGAGAATACTATACGAAAGCGACAAAAAGGAGAATAACCATATATTGCACACTACAAAGGAGACAAGACTACAATCTAGATATTAGTATGAATATTTTATTTCATTGAGTCTTAGAATATTGTTAAAATCATTCCTCAAGTAGTCACACATACACACAAATTGATTTATACAAAAATTAGTGTACACTGTGCAAATAACAGTAGGTCGGCCGACCGACCAGAATCTTCGGCTGACCGACTCTGTGTCCAGTGCACAGATATGCACCATTTTATTTATATCTGTAAACTCAGCTGACCGACCCAGGTTTCTCGGTCAACTGACCAGAACACAACGGCTAGCTTTTTGAAGAGGTGCAATTGTTCATGAAGAGGAATGTTCTTTAATCCAACAGATATGGACACAACTCTTGATTGAAACTCTTCATGAAAGATTGTAACTATTCTACAACTATATAAACATGTTCAATTCACTTCTATAATAACCTATTCTTGTTTATAATTCTGAAATCTATTCTCTATTTATTTCTGCAAATAAAAGCATTCATTCTTATTCAATATCACTAGAATCCTTGAATTAATTCATATACTTCGATTCTACGTGATTATCTTCCTTCTAAATCTTCACACATATATACTCTTGAGGATTTGATTATAGGAAAGTTGTACTATCAAAAGACAATCAGTGTTATTCAGAACACATTCGTCAATAAACTATTTGTATTAAGTTGAAGTCCTCTTCGGCTGTTGAGGCGGAAAAATTCCTGTTCGGCTGCTCAGGTGTCGTATACCTATTCCTCCGGGTTAAGTGAGGGGTTTAGTTTAAATCCAGAGGGTATTCTGGGACTGGACGTAGATTGGGAAGTTCGAACCAGTATAAAAATTCCTGGTGTGCTTACTTTAATTTTTATTTTACTATTATTATCAGTTTCCGCATTTATATACCATATTACACGATCCTTAGTACTGCATGTACATTTTTATTTGGTATCAGAGCAAGGTTATCCTATAACCATCACAAAGTTATTTGATATCTATTTCTAGTAATATGGCAACAACACATACTAACAATTTTTACACTAACACTAATACTAGTTTCACAGAGGGTCAATCAACTTCACGACCACCACTTTTTAATGGTATAAATTACAATTATTGGTCAACTAGAATGAGAATCTATATGCAATCTAGTGGATTTGATATCTGGAATGTTATACAAAGTGAGTACACAGCTCCTACTGGAGAATACTCAACTTGGAGTAACACACAAAAACTAGATGCTACATCAAATGCAAAGGCTATGAATATTTTATTTTGTGCATTAGATAGAAATGAATTCAATAGAGTTAGCATGTGCACTTCTGGTTATGAAATTTGGAGAACACTTAAGATAACACATGAAGGAACTAACAAAGTTAAATTAAGCAAAATCTCTATGTTGAAAAATCAATTTGAAAATTTCAAAATGAGGCCAAATGAATCTATAAATGACATGTACTCTAGATTTCAGGATATTTATCATGCTTTATTATCATTAGAACAAAAGTTTACTGATTTTGATGTTGTTACAATAATCTTAAATTCTTTAACGGACGAATAGGAACGAAAAGTCCTAGCTATTGAAGAAGCAACTGATTTGTAAACATTAAAACCAGAAGAATTGACAGGTAATTTAATGTCCTATGAAGTAAATTTGCAGGCAAAAAGAAATGGAGCACAAGAAAAGAAAAATGTGGCATTCCAAGCAGAAAAAGATGACTCCGACTCGGATAATGAAGATATGGCAATGATCGCTAAAAATTTCAAAAAGTTTTTGAAATTCAACAGAAACAAATTCAAGGGAAACAAAAATAATTCCAACAACAATTCCAATAGCAGCAAACCATCATTTTCAGCAATGGAATGTTATGAATGTCATAAGAAAGGACACATGAAGAAAGATTGTCCAGAGCATAAAAAGAATAATTTCAAGAAGGACAAAACCAAACGAAAAGCTTTCTCTGTCACTTGGGACGACACTGACTCATCATCCTCATCAGAGAATGAAAGTGATAATGAACAAGCAAATGTGTGCTTCATGGCTTCGTCAGATGATGTAAGTGATTTTACTTTTGAAGATTTAATTGAAATAAATTCTGAATTAGTAAATTTAGCAAAACAACTCAAAAAGAAAAATAAGGAGTTGCAAAGAAAGTTAGATAGAACTGTCTTAGAAGTAGATATGCTGAAAGATGAGAAGAAAATATTAGAAGATGAACTTGAAAGCTCTCAACAATCAAATTCTAACTTATCTTCTCAAATTTCGTCAATATCTGAAGAACTAGAAATTCAGAAAAATAAAAATGATGTTTTACTTTTCGAAAATAATAGTTTAAACTCTAAGATTAAGGATTTAGAGTTAGAAAAATCTAGTCTTAAAATAAAATTTGATGATATTTCTAAAAATGTATCTAATTTCAACAAAGGAAGAGAGAATCTTTCTAGCTTACTTAAAAATTCTCAATCCTCTAACAATAAATCTGGATTAGGATTTAAGAAACAAAATAATTTTTTTAAAAGTAGGATTAATAATAATTTTAAAAAAGATATTAAGAAAACAGTTTACTCAAATACTAAAACCATCAAGATATGGATTCCAAAAACAAATAATGTTTTGATAAGGAATAAACATATCAAAATATTTATGGAAATTGTTCATAATAACAAGAATTATGTTTATAAAGGGAATTCTGAACCCGTATGGGTTTGGCTTCCTAAGATCTAACTCTTAGGACCCTAAAAAGATTGGGTACCAACTTTTTATAAACTTTTTGCAGGTACCACATAAGAAGAAAGGAAAATGGATTTTAGATAGCGGTTGCTCAAAACACATGACTGGAAACAAAGAAATGTTGTCAAACATTATATACTCAAATGGAGGAGCAGTCACCTTTGGAGATAACTCAAAAGGATATATCATCGGCAAAGGCGATGTCAGTAGCAACGGTACCTCTAATTTACCTCTCATTACTGATGTTTTATTAGTTAAAAATTTAAAACACAATTTATTAAGTATTAGTCAGCTATGCGATAAAGGTTTTAATATAACTTTTTTAGAAAATAAATGTAATATTTTCGAAAAATCATAACACTATTTTCGAAGGAAAAAGAGATAAAAACATTTATATCCTAAATATGAATGTTAATAATAATTTCAATTTGTGTTTAGTAGCTAAAGAAAACGATTCTTGTCTTTGGCACAAAAAATTTTGTCACATCAATTTTAATACTATCAACAAACTAGCTAAAAACAAATTTGTTAAAGGTTTACCCAATATAAAATTCGAAACTAATATATTTTGTGATGCATGTAAATTAGGAAAATTAACAAAATCTTCTTTTAAATCAAAGAAAGTAATATCTACAGAACAACCACTTGAACTTTTACACATGGATCTTTTTGGTACAACTCAAGTGCAGTCTATTAATCATAATAGATATGTATTTGTTATTGTAGATGATTTTTCTAGATATACTTGGATTTTCTTTTTGAAAAATAAAAGTGATACTTTTGATAATTTTAAAGTTTTTGTTAAAAGAATTCAAAATATTAAAAGTTTGAAAATTAAAAATATAAGAAGTGATCATGGAGGAGAATTTGAAAATGAAGCTTTTGAACAATTTTGTAACAAGAAAGGTATTAACCATAATTTTTCGTTTCCTAGAACACCACAACAAAATGGAGTTGTAGAAAGGAAAAATAGAACGTTACAAGAATGTGCAAGAACTTTATTAAATGGAACCACTTTATCGAAACACTTTTGGGCAGAAGCTGTAGCTACTGCTTGTTATGTATTGAATCGTGTTTCTATTCGACCATTAACTAAGAATACTCCATATGAACTTCTAAATGGAAGAAAACCAAATATTTCATATCTTAAAGTTTTTAGTTCTAAATGTTTTATTTTAAATACTAAAGATCAGCTAGGCAAATTCGATCCAAAATCCGATGAAGGAATATTCGTTGGATATTCGAAATGAAGCAAGGCTTATCGAATTTATAATAAACGAACTCAAATTATTGAAGAAAGTTTACATGTTTCTTCTTACGAAAATTTTAAAAATATAAGTCCAAATATTACTATCGATTCTGATGATGAAACTACTCAGACTGAAAATAGTAATTCAAATGAAAATTTTGATATTCATGAAATAATTGAAAATACAAACATTACTCCTAATATAATAAAATCTCCACCTAGAATTTTACGGGATCATCCTGTACAAAATATAATTGGAGAAGTAAATACGAACGTTAAAACCAGACATCAATTAAATCAAGTTGGTCATGTATCTTTTCTCTCAAACATAGAACCTAAGAATATAAAAGAAGCCTCAACTGATGACTACTAGATTCTTGCCATGCAAGAAGAACTAAATCAATTCGAACGAAACGAAGTTTGGGAACTCGTTCCTAGACCTAGTGATCAATCAGTCATCGGTACTAAATGGGTTTTCAATAATAAAGCAGATGAACTAGGAAATATAACTAGAAATAAAGCTAGGTTAGTTGCACAAGGATATAATCAAGAAGAGGGAATAGACTACGAAGAAACGTTTGCTCCAGTCGCCCGACTTGAAGCAATACGAATCTTATTGGCTTTCGCGTGTTTTCATAATTTTAAACTTTATCAAATGGATGTTAAAAGTTCTTTTTTAAATGGTTATATAAAAGAAAATGTTTTTGTTGAACAACCACCACTTTTCAATCATGAAAAATATCCAGATCATGTTTATAAACTCAAAAAAGCATTATACGGTTTAAAACAAGCACCACGTGCTTGGTATGATCGTCTTAAAAGTTATTTATTAGAATCTGGTTTTGAAATTGGTAAGGTAGATCAAACGCTTTTTATTAAGAAAACTAAGAAAGATATTTTAATAATTCAAATATATGTTGACGATATAATTTTTGGCTCGACAAATGAAAAACTATGTCAGGAATTTTCGACGATAATGACAAATGAATTTGAATTGTCTCATATGGGAGAATTGTCATATTTTCTGGGATTACAAATTAAACAAATTGAAAATGGAATTTTTATTAATCAAGAAAAATATTGTTATAATTTAATTAAACGATTCAGTCTGGAAAACACTTCTGCCAAGCCAACTCCAATGAGCACAACTACTCATCTTGATAGAGACGAGGAGGGCAAAAGTGTTGATTAGAAGCTATATCGTAGTATGATAGGTTCTTTACTTTATTTAACAGCGAGTCAACCCGATATAATGATGAGTGTTTGTTTATGTGCTCGATTTCAAGCAAATCCCAAAGAGTCACATATGAGAGCAGTTAAACGCATTATTCGTTATCTAACTAAAACCAAAGATTTCGGACTATTTTATCCGAAAGAATGTCCTTTCGAATTAGTCTCCTATAGTGATGCTGATTTTGGAGGAAGTCGGACGGATCGAAAAAGTACGAGTGGAACATGTCATTTCATTGGACGTTCCTTAGTCTCTTGGTTTAGTAAGAAACAAAACTGTGTTTCTTTATGGACGTGTGAAGCAGAATATATATCTGCTGCTTTGGCATGTGCACAAGTCGTATATATGCAACAAACACTACAAGATTTTAATTGTCATCTTGAAAAATCTATAATTTATTGTGATAATACTAATGCAATAAATCTTTCTAAAAATCTGGTCAATCACTCACGAACAAAACACATCGATATTCGTCATCACTTTCTTCGTGATTGTTTGGAAAAAGGATTAATAAATTTAGAATTTATCAATACTGAAAATCAAATTGCTGACATTTTTACTAAACCACTAAATGAAAATATTTTTATAAAACTTAGACGTGATTTAGGTATAATGTCGTTTAAAGATTTATGAATAAAAATTTGCAAAAAATATCGAAAAACAAAAATTGTTTTATTTCTGACCAAAGCGGAACTCGAACTCATGACCTCTGACTTGCTTGTTAGATGTTGTGTTATAGCTACTTGAGCTATGGGTGTTTCTTGTTTTAGTTCTCTTTAAAGTTTGTTTTATCTGTTTTGTTTTCAGAAAAACTATATTTAGCTCTTATGTTATAAATCATACATTTACAAACAATTTTATTCTTAAACTTCTGTGATCATATTTAAAGTTAGTTCCTATCCACTAATTTTTCAGCAAACAAGATGTTTATATATACTATGCTTATCTTTCAAAACATATGCTAAGAAAATTTTAAAAACAAATCTTGAAAAATGTCTTCAAACAATGACTACTATAATTCCGAAAACTCCCATCTATCATACACATCTCCGGACGACGATTGTTCCGACCGCATCCCTGAAAATGGCCCCTTTCCTACCTTTCCCATGCCTAAACTGTTCTAGACTTCTCCTCTCTAGATAAAGACCCCGGACATGGGTTGAAACCATGGGAAGACTCCCATACAGGCTATACTCCTGAAAAGAAAAAAGGGAAGAATACGATGATAATATCTCCAACCACCAAAAATATTTGATGAAATACATCACTACCAACGACAACAAATGGATATGCAACGGGAACTCTACTATGAACAAAAAGTCACAGCAAGACGTTTAAGTTTTCTAGAAAAGATTGCCATGAAAATTTGTTCATCAAAGAAGGATGATGTTACTGAACCTTCTTATAGACCCTCATCCTCGTCAAATCCTGTTCAAACTCCAATAACTCCAAGATGGTCACCGATAGAAGATGTTCCATCTCCAAACTCATGGGAACGCAGATTTTAAACGGTGGCTAAGCATGTTATATATATATATAAGTATGTTGTTGGTGTTACAAATAAAATGTATAGTGCATTGATAATAAAATATATTTCTATATTTTTATAAAACTGCAAAAAATGCACTCCTAACAGGGTCGGTCGACTGAACACCCTGAGTCGGTCAGCCGAACCCTTCCCGAGAATTACAAACAAACATTTCCAACAGGGTCGGTCTACCGAATACCCTGAGTCGGTCAGCCGAACCCTTCCCGAGAGTTTTATCACCTTTCAGATTAGCAGCTCGGTCAGCCGACCCAGTCATTCGGTCGACCGAACGTATAAAACTGCTACTTCTATTTCTTTTTAACAACCCATCCATTCACTTTTCAACTTACCTCTTCACTCTTACTTTCCCAATTACAGTTTTTTAAACCTAGCCCCCATTAAAACTTCTCAAATTTTTAATCTTTTCTTCCAAAAAAAAATGGCTCCCAAGAAGAAATCAAAGACAACCGATGGCTCTTCTTCATCTACTCCAGTAGATACACAAATTGCTTCATGGCTAGTTAATGATATAGCTCTTCAAAGATGGATAAAACTTCAAGATGCCAAAATCTTTGAAGAATCATTTGTAAGTTATCCTGACTTTGCTTCCTACAGTATTGAAAATGCAGCCCTTGAGAGTGGTCTTGATACATTCCTTGACCATAGGAAAAATAACTTCAAAATCAATCATATAATAGTCAAGTTATTTCTAGCGAACCTCAACCTTGTAAATCCGTCGAGAAACACTAAAAATTGTATTTGGACATCGGTTTGTGGCACTTCGATTTTCCTTTCCATTGATCGAATTAACCACATTTTGGATGCTAGACCGGGTGGTATCTCATTACACGATGTAGATTGTAACATATCAACTCGTGACCGAATAAGGCATCTATTTTTCGAAGATGATGCACCGGATTTTAGACAAACATCATCGCTTAGACCAAAAGCTCGACTCCTTCATCGATTCATGATGAAATCTTTAGTTCCTAGAGGTGGTTCATATCATCTCGTATATCCCGAAAATTTTAAAGCATTGTATGCTATTTGTAGGAAAATACGAGTTAATTGGTCACAACTTCTTATGGATGAATTTCTCTCTTTTGACCAAGGAAAGATGCTCCATATTTACTATGGAGAATACATACTGAGATTGATCAATAGTTTCGTCATCAATGCTCCGGAATCTGAAACCTCCAAAGTCCATATGTTTGATTCACGGACCATAAAGTTAATGAAATTACTTGATGTTCCACCTCGATTTATTAGATTTGAGCAATGGAGTGATACTCCGAGAGAACAACTACGTCGTAGCTATTCTACACCTCAACCATCTACTCATGCTACGGAACGTATAACTCGCCAGACCTCAATTCAACGACCAACTCCCGTAATGAGTACGGAAGCGGCCATTGATATTTTGGCACAAAATCAACTAGCCTTGGATGGTCGGCTACGAAAAATTGATGGTCGTTTCAAGAAAATCAAGGGCTTCTTCGTAAATTTATGGGATGCCTTATCATGTACTTCCGAAGCCGGTGCCTCTTTTGTTACTCCCGAAAAAAGACCCGCACCAAATTTCTCTTGGTCTACTTCAGATAACACAAATTCTGGTACATCTGGAACTCATGCTCCTCACACTCAAAGACGTGGTAAGGAACATATTCCTCCAGAAGAAAATATTAGTCCAGAATTTTGGGATTCCGATGATGATGAGGAGTAATCGTATTGTTTTACAATTTAATTTCAAGTATTCCTTTATGAACAATATGTTTTTTATTAAATGTTGTGTACTAAGCAAACATCTTTAATTATTCCTATTTTAATTTGAAAATGTAATGCTTAAAATTCATTGATTCACATTTCTTATTCATCTAGTAAGTATTTCTTTTTGTCGATGACAAAGGGGGAGAAATGTATGTAAGCTAACAAATTTTTTGCAGAAAAGTCGCCATATATTCAGGGGGAGAATTATAATATAGATAAATTATACTTCGTCACCTAAGTATTGTCATCAATCAAAAAGGGGGAGAATGTTGATTCATGAGTATTGATTCATGACACAAGCTTCAGAGATCATACGACGAGAATACTATACGAAAGCGACAAAAAGGAGAATAACCATATATTGCACACTACAAAGGAGACAAGACTACAATCTAGATATTAGTATGAATATTTTATTTCATTGAGTCTTAGAATATTGTTAAAATCATTCCTCAAGTAGTCACACATACACACAAATTGATTTATACAAAAATTAGTGTACACTGTGCAAATAACAGCAGGTCGGCCGACCGACCAGAATCTTTGGCCGACCGACTCTGTGTCCAGTGCACAGATATGCACCGTTTTATTTATATCTGTAAACTCAGCTGACCGACCCAGGTTTCTCGGTCAACTGACCAGAACACAACAGCTAGCTTTCTGAAGAGGTGCAATTGTTCATGAAGAGGAATGTTCTTTAATCCAACAGATATGGACACAACTCTTGATTGAAACTCTTTATGAAAGATTGTAACTATTCTACAACTATATAAACATGTTCAATTCACTTCTATAATAACCGATTCTTGTTTATAATTCTGAAATCTATTCTCTATTTATTTCTGCAAATAAAAGCATTCATTCTTATTCAATATCACTAGAATCCTTGAATTAATTCGATTCTACGTGATTATCTTCCTTCTAAATCTTCACACATATATACTCTTGAGGATTTGATTATAGGAAAGTTGTACTATCAAAAGATAATCAGTGTTATTCAGAACACATTTGTCAATAAACTATTTGTATTAAGTTGAAGTCCTCTTCGGCTGTTGAGGCGGAAAAATTCCTGTTCGGCTGCTCAGGTGTCGTATACCTATTCCTCCGGGTTAAGTGAGGGGTTTAGTTTAAATCCAGAGGGTATTCTGGGACTGGACGTAGAACGGGAAGTTCGAACCAGTATAAAAATTCCTGGTGTGCTTACTTTAATTTTTATTTTACTACTATTATCAGTTTCCGCATTTATATACCATATTACACGATCCTTAGTACTGCACGTACACTTTTATGCCTCATTTCCTATGTTTAGATCTACATTTCAGATCTTCCTTTCCTTGAATCATTTTAACATGAGCTTGCAAATTCAAAAGCTGTCATTTTTGCAAATTCAAAAGCTTTCTTTTATGAACAAGAGTTTCATTTTTCATTTTTCCTACATGTCCTGCCATCGTTTTAGTTTGTTCTTCCATCTTTGCTTGAAGCCTCATCTTGAGGAAAACATGATTATTAAACTTTGTTTGTTTTTTTATTTATTATGTATCGATTATTATTTTAATAATATTTCTTATAACACGAATATATTTTGCATACAAGCACCGATTCACGCGCGATTTCTTCCGTTGGTTTCATATTTAAATTTCGGACAATATGAAACTAGTTTGGTTGAATTTGGAGACTATTGAGATTTGGGCTTTTGTTGGATTTTTAATGGACTATAAATCAAAGGTGAGTGATTAACTTCACTCACGCAATACTAAATTTTCTGATGTTAGTCGAATCAAAATCATGAAGTGATAAAATTTTATTGATTGCTGTTTGGTAATTTAAATTGACATTTAAATTGAATTTGAATTTGATATTGGATTGAATTAACATTTAATTTAATATTGAATTTAATTGCTAGTTAAACACCGACAATTGATAATTAGTAACGTATGTGATATTGGTTGATTTGGATGTTGAGTGCAATTAGTTGCCTATTGCTTGATATATTGGATGAACGGTTGTTATTTATTTGGGCATATTCCTTTTATTACCTTATTTATTATTTGACATCTTATAAATTATTACTTGCAATAAATTGAATGAACTAAAAAATAGGTTGAAATGATATATACCCATGTCATTTAATTATGGGTTGAAATGATATATATCCATCTATGTAATTAAAATTTAAATAACTAATCACTTGGCCATAGGGTAGAAAATTATATACGGACACCAGATTTGGTTAAATTAAATGGTTACAAATCTTAAATTTGAATTGGTTTAAATGATATTGTTTTAAAGAAAATAAAATTTTGATTTATACGAATTAAATTATATTCTAATTTGAGATTTGAAATGTTGGAATTGAAACTGTTTAAGTGAAATTAACACAGAATTTAATTCTGAATCTTAAAGTTGAAATTGAAATTTGATGTAAATTTATCGAAATTGAATTATTTTAAAGGGTTGAAAAAATTTGAATTTAACTCTGAAATTTATTAAATCAAAGTGGTTTAAATTGATATTTCAAATCTTTGATTTGAAATTGTTTTGAATTAAGGTCGGTTTAAATTGAATTTTGGGTTTTGAAATCGATGGGTTTTAAATGTGGAAATTGAATTTACTTTGATTTGGAATTTAAACCTAAGTCAAATTGTTGTGAAAGAAAGGGGCGGTTTTAATATAAACTATTTTAATTATCTAAACTATTTTCAATATTAAAACTAGTTTATATTCAAAACTATTTCCAATTTTTAAAACTATTTTTATTGTCCAAACTAATTTTCAATATTAAAGCTATTTTAATTATCCAAACTAATTTCAGTATTCAAACTATTTTAATTATTCAAAACCATTTTCAATATTCAAACTGTTTTGAAGAGGAACTATTTAGATTTAAATCGTTGATTTAAATACGAATGTTTTGGTATGAAGGTATAACCTATTTTGGATTCAAAATGATTTTGAAGTGCATCTGATATTTTGATATGAAGTATGACTTGTTCTTGAAATTTAAAAGAACCAGCCGGTGTGAAAAATGACGTTTGGTTGTTCAAGAGACCAAGGTCGAATATTGGCATACTCTCTGTCAATACCAGAACTACTTTAACAACTGTGTACATGGTGGATGTTCTAGAATGAAGTGGTTGGATTGGAAAATGTTTGTTGGATTTGAAGAAAGAGAACGATGATGGATAGACCTCGACACTTGTGTCAATTGGAAATGACTAAAACAGGACAACTTGTCCTGATGAGGCTAGCTACCAGTAGCGACATTTGTTCTTTGTATTGCTATATTGATTTGATTATGGGATGGATGTTTGCGGTTGGCTGTTAGGGGTTACCACCAGTAAGGCGACTCGAATTGGTTGTATCCTACCTTGGGCATTGCCTCATGTGCCTTGTCATACTTTTATCCTTATACGCGCCCACTACGATTTTGTTTTAGTATGGTACCTATAGGGGACTCACCGGCTACCGACATTACTGGTTCTGTTACAGGACCTGCATAGACTACCTGGTTCAAACTGTGTTACGGGGGATCAATGTAAAGCCTTAACGCTATTTTATTACTTTACTTTACTGATAGACACTACATATAAGCGTATCTTACTACATATAGATAGTTTGACGGATCCTTGGGAGATGGGAAATCCTGTAACATCTATTAAGTTATTACACTCACGTTGTACACTTGATAGGAGATGGAAAATCCCGTAAACATCTCTAAAGCTATTACACTCATATTTTACTTGTTATTGATTTAACTTACATAAGAACTTTTAGTTCTGACTCGAGTGTTTTGCCTTTTCATTACGCTCGAGTCAGCCTGAGTATTTCGATGTTTAAAAATATTATTCCTTGAAGATGAAGATGGAGTTTGCTAGACCGTATTTACTATTATTATTCCGCTGCATTAATTTGGTATGTTTGTGATTGTACTTTGATTATGTTATAAAAATTGAAATCTAATGTATACTGTAAAACAGCTTCACGAACTGTTTATTTGATTATTATATTTTGTCATTCTGCTGCGAGATTCTGCGTTTGCTTTCCTTCTTTTCTCTTATTTTCTTATTAAACCCCATCGATAATCTGCCCTTTGGAATGGTTTGAGTTAGACATGTATGGTTTATGAATGTTTAAATGATTCATAAATATATTTAATATTAGATGATACCATATATGATGGAATAAAAGTGAATCAAAAAGTAGAGAAACTTAAGTGTGAGAACGTTCATTAATGAATATTATTATTTAATAGAAATAAAGTTATATAAGTAAATAAATGTGAAATGAACTTCAAAGAAACATTTGTGATACTTTAAAAATTTATCCAATGATGATTTAAATATCGAATGGAAAATAATTTATATAAGTAAATGAATGTAAATTTATAAAAGATGATCTTGTATGAATGAAGGAGAATTAAAATAAATGAAAATTAAATAATGTGTAAAAAGAAACCAATAGAATAAAATATGTAAGTTGTTCGTATATCATTTTATTCGCATAAAAGTTCTGATCCAGATTCGAATACATGATTTGTGGTAATTCACACCAATCCGAGTTAGGATTTTTCGCTCGATTCTTGACGATGAACGGATGATATAGATTTTTGATATGATTTTGAAGTTTTCTATCATAGTTTATAGCTATGCAAGGAGAATAGAGATTTCTAATCATGAAATCGAATCAAAGTCTGCACTAGAGTGGTCAGGTTAACAATACTAGTTTGAAAGTGAAATTTGTGTATTCAAATAAGCGATCAGAATTGATATTATGTACAAATGATATATGTATATCGTAAAAACTTAAATAATATTTAAATTCTATGTTGTTTGGATTATAGGAAGTTTGGGAAATGACACTTCAAAATCTTTTGAGGTTGTCTGAATAATCTATTGAGTAATTACCAAAGGCTGTTGAGCGTGAGGTACACTTGGTAGTTTATTTATCAACCTTGTACGATGAAAAGTTTCTAAACCAGAACAAACCATTAGTTTTTTCTTGCTATGGATGGGTGATGGATTCTTTTGTTGCATATAATGGTCGTACTCCTTTTGTTTGCATATGATTATTGTATATGTTGTGTTGCTTGTGTTATTGATTGGAACAACTAATTTATTGCTCTTTTATATGGTTTAACTCTCTTTTGGATCATATAAGTGAAATCTAGGTTTATGGAAGCAATAGCAGTTGCTTTTGGTTTCATAAATAAAGTTTTGTTTGCCCGATAAATAGGTACGTTTTCGGATTACAGTTTCGTAGCGGTATTTTATTATTTTCCGATGGGTTGGGATGCTTTATTATTAAAATAAGATGTATACCATGTAATTATTGATATTGTTATTTTTCCGGACCTAGCCGCGGAAAAGAGATGCTGTCGAAATTTTTCATAAATTAGAATTTTTTTTATGAAAGTTGAGTTATTTTCAAATTTATATTAAACTTAAATATGTAAGTTAAATTTTTATAAATTGAATATTTTGAATAAAATATACCAAATTTTTTGATTCTTTCTTGTTCCTTTTCGGGGACGAAAAGTTTTGAGTGGGGGAGATTCTAACAACCCATATTTTCGACATATAAAAATATTAAATTAAATAAGACATTGAAATTCAAAATTGTCAAAAATTAAAAATTTATGATTTATGGATGTAAAACAATGTTGGGTTGCATATTAACAACAAGAGTTGAAATAACAAATGTTTACTTTAATAAGAAATAAAATGAAAAATTTTGTATTAAAGGAAAAATCACATGTTTATTTATTTGAAATGTATTGTAGCTTAGATATTGATTACATAAATTATAGATCTTCTTTAGTAAGAATTTCTAACTCTTGTTTGTGTACAATGATTTTAAATTTATAAAGGAAACAATTGATTATTTCCCATCACGTTTATTTTGTCCGTTTGGAAATTCACCTTTGTAGTCAATTGTAATTAATGTAATTGAATAATTTCAATTAATAGGAGAGAGGACACTAAATTGTAAATTGATAGGTGTAATTAAACGTAGCTTATGTTTATGAAAATTAAAGGAAAATTTTGATTTAATGAAAAGAACATCTTTATCAAATAAATGAATGTTTCATTTGTGAATATAAGTTTAATTTCATTAAAATAAAGAATAGAATGATTTGACTAAAGGAAGAAACATATGTTTATTTGAACTGTGTTTTAGCATACAGATTGATTACAAGAATAGGAAAATCATTTATTTAAGTAAGTTATTTATTGCTCTGGTCTATAAACAACAAATTTATAAACGTGTCTAAATGACTAAAGGAAACAATTTTTTTGTTTCTTATCCATTTTAATTTGTCTGTTTTGAAATTTAACTTTGTAATTAATTGCAATTATTGTAATTGAAATATTTCAATTAAAAGAAAAGAAAATGTTGATATCAATTAATAGATTTAATAAAAGAAACGCACGTTTTCTGTTAAACAAAAAGGGCGTTTAATGGAAATAAAAGATCATTTTGGGAAAACCAATTGAACGTTTTCATTTTTTAAGGTAAGTATAATTTTATTTATTGTGTGTTGAAAAAAAATTAAATGTGTACAAATTGAGTATTATTTGAGTTAATGAGATTAATTTGGGTAAGAAGAATATGTTTCAAAAATTGAATTTCAAAAGGTTGTGTGATGTACATGGTCCCTTCATTTTTTTATTATTAATGGCTGCCTGTACGTTTTAAAATAATTTATCTCATTATTAATACTTGATCTGTTAATTTCTCCTTCTGTTTGATACCTGAGCCTAGACTTTTAGGCTGTATTTAATTTTTTCCATCTCATTTTCAGTTGTACAAAATTTTACTTTCCTTTGGTTTGCAAACTTTCCCATTCCTACGTACATTTCTTTATGCATTATTAATGCTTGAAGCTTTCAAAACAAAATGTGACATTCATTTTGACCCTCCACCTTCATTTCCTTATTATTAAATAACCTGCCACTTTATTTCTTCATTTGCATTTTGTTTCTCCTGACACCTCATATTCATTTAGTTCAAATTATTTTTTGCTAAAGCTATATTCTCGTCAGCAAATTTTCACGTTTTTAAACTTGTCCCTTCATTTTTTCTTGTCGCCACCTCATTTACTATGTTTAGATCTACATTTCAAATCATCTTTTCCTCGAATCATTTTAACATGAGCTTTCAAATTCAAAAGCCGTCATTTTTGAAAATTCGAAAGCTTTCTTTTATGAAACATGAGATTCATTTTTAATTTTTCCTACACATCCTACCCTCGTCTTAGTTTGTTCTTCCATCTTTGCCTGAAGCCTCATCTTGAGAAAAACATGAGTATTAAACTTTGTTTGTTTTTTATTTATTGTGTACCGATTATTATTTTAATAATATTTCTTATAACATGAATATCTTTTGCATACAAACACCGATTCATTTGCGATTTCTTCCGTTGGATTCATATTTAAATTCCGGACAATATGAAACTAGTTTGGTTGAATTTGGAGACTATTGAGATTTTGGACTTTTGTTGGATTTTTATTGGGCTATAAATCAAAGATGAGTGATTAAACCCACTCACGCAATACTAAATTTTCTGATGTTAGTTGAATTAAAATCATGAAGTGATAAAATTTTCTTGATTGATGTTTACTAATTTAAATTGACATTTAAATTGAATTTGATATTCAATTGAATTGACATTTAAATTAATATTGAATTTAGTTGCTAGTTAAACACCGATAATTGATAGTTAGGAACTGTTGTGATATTGGTGGATATGGATGTTGGGTGCAATTGGTTGTCTATTGCTTGATATGTTGGATGAATGGTTGTTATTTATTTGGACTTATTACTATTATTTTCCTATTTATTATTTGACATCTTATAAATTATCACTTGTAATAAATTGAATGACTAAGAAATAAGTTGAAATGATATATACTTGTCACTTAATTATGGGTTGAAATGATATATATCCATCTATGTAATTAAAATTTGAATAACTAATCACTTGGCCATAGGGTAGAAAATTATATACGGACATTGGATTTGTTAAATTAAATTGTTACAAATCTTAAATTTGAATTGGTTTAAATGATATTGTTTTAAAGAAAACAAAATTTTGATTTAACAAATTAAATTATTTTCTAATTTGAGATTTGAAATGTTGAAACTGAAATTGTTTAAATAAAGTTATTACAGAATTTAATTCTGAATCTTAATGTTGAAATTGAAATATAATGTAAATTTGTCGAAATTGAATTATTTTAAAGAGTTGAAAATTTTGAATTTAACTCTGAAATTTATTAAATCAAAGTGGTTTAAATTGATATTTCGAATCTTTGATTTGAAATTGTTTTGAATTAAGGTCGATTTAAATTGAATTTTGGTTTTGAATTCGATGGGTATTAAATATGGAAATTGAATTTACTTTGATTTGGAATTTGAACCTAAGTCATATTGTTGTGAAAGAAAGGGACGGTTTTAATATAAACTATTTTAATTATCTAAACTATTTTCAATATTAAAACTAGTTTATATTCAAAACTATTTCCAATCTTTAAAACTATTTTTATTTTCCAAACTAATTTTCAATATTAAAACTATTTTAATTATCCAAACTAATTTCAATGTTCAAACTATTTTAATTATTCAAAACCATTTTCAATATTCAAACTGTTTTGAAAAGGAACTATATAGATTTAAATCGTTGATTTAAATACGAATGTTTTGGTATGAAGGTATAACCTATTTTGGATTCAAAATGATTTTGAAGTGCATCTGATATTTTGATATGAAGTATGACTTGTTCTTGAAATTTAAAAGAACCAACCGGTGTGAAAAATGGCGTTTGGTTGTTAAAGAGACCGGGGTCAAATATTGGCATACTCTCTGTCAATACCGGAACCACTTTAACAACTGTCTATGCGGTGGATGATCCATAATGAAGTGGATGGATTGGCAAACATTTACCGGATTTTAAGAAAGAGAACGATGATGGATAAACCCCAACACTTGTGTCAATTGGAAAATCCCGTAAACATCTCTGAAGCTATTACACTTATATTTTACTTGTTATTGATTTAACTTACATAAGAACTTTTAGTTCTGACTCGAGTGTTTTGTCTTTTCATTATGCTCAGGTCAGCCTGAGTATTTCAGAGTTTGAAGATATTATTCCTCGAAGATGAAGATGGAGTTTGCTAGACCGTATTTACTATTTGTTGGCGTCAAAATTGGCCACCAACACCCAATTATAAGTGAAAGCACCAATATCCAGTAATAGATCACAGATAGAGTATAGGTAGAGAATATAATATGAAGAATAACCAAAATTAAAATGAAAGCAAGTAAAAAAGACAAGATTTATAGTGGTTCGGTTAACTCCGGCCTACGTCCACTCCAGAAAAATTCTTTTTATTATCAGAAATTTGATTCCAGTAACTATCTAAAATTTCCGAATAAAAATGGAAAAGTAGCCTCTAGTTGGAAGGTGAAGAGAAACAAAGTGAAGATCCCTTTTTCTGAAGCTAAACCTACTGTATTTATAGGCGAACCTCCGGCTACAGGGCCTTCTCACCTACACGGGCCTGCCATGACTCGTCTATCCCATGTCGACCCCAAGTAGGACCCAAAGTAGAACCCAAAGTAATTCCTTTGGTGACCCAAAGTAGTTCGTATGCCGACCCCTAGTGAAGTCTAATGCCGACCTGAAATGTAGCATATGCCGACCCCAAGCGAGGTCCATGCCGACCACAAGTGAATTCCACGCCGACCCGGAGTAAACTCTTCACCGACCGAAGTCCAAACTAATGCCGACCCCATGTAATATGCCGACCTGAAGCCATATGCCGACCCCAAGTAGGACCCGAAGTAGAACTCAAAGTAATTCCTTTGGTGACCCGAAGTAGTTCGTATGCCGACCCTAAGTGAAGTCTAATGCGGACCTGAAATGTAGCCTATGCCGACCACAAGCGAGGTCCATGCCAACTCGAAGTGAAGTCCATGCTGACCCTGAGTAAACTCTTCACCGACCCAAAGTCCAAACTAACGCCGACCCCATGCAATATGCCGACCTGAAGCCATATGCCGACTCCAAGTAGGACCCGATGTAAACACCATGCTGACCCGAAGTACCCGAAGTAAACCCTATGCCGATCCAGAGTAAAATCAATGCCGACCTGAACCAACCTCTTCAATGCCGACCTGGAGTTGTAACCAAACACTGACCCCTTGCAACTCCTATAGCCGACCCCTTGCAACTCCTATAGTCGACCTGAGGTATTGAATGCCGACCCGAAGTAAACAAGGTGCCGACCCGAAGTAAACAAGGTGCCGACCCCAAGTGACTCAACCAATGCCAACCCGAAGTTGAAGCCATGCTGACCCGAAGCAACTCCTTGGCTGACCCGAATCAACCCGACCTTTGCAGAAATCCATATTCCAACTACCCGGCATCGTTTATCCATCAACCATGCTTAATCCTAGCTTCATATCCGTAATTAATTATCCATCCATCCATTTGAACCGAATCCACAATATTCCAACTTCGATAACCGTGAAGTCTATTAGGTTAAATCCGCCTGTATGCTGCCTTGCCAAAAGGCGGGTTAACAGTTTGCCCCCTAAAACATGCCTTGTGATAGGAAGGCGTGTTTTGAATTGTCATAAGTCGAAAATCCAAAGTCCATAATCCAGTGACCATCATATAATCCAACCTAGAGTCCAATCCATTGCCAATTCAATACCTTGATCTCTCCGGATCATTAGTGAAGTCCATGACTATTCCGAGTCGATATCCAATTCCGAATCCATCCTAAATCCATTAACCGAATCAACGATCTTTTCAGATTGTTTTATCAAAGTTCGGGACCTCTCCGGGTCCATATCCAAATCTAGGACCTCTCCAGGTCCATGTCCAAGTCCTGGACCTCTCCGGGTCTATATCCAAACCCGGGACCTCTCCGGGTCCAAATCCAAATCCATAGACCTCTTTAGGTCATTTTATCCTACTTAGGTCTTGACTCTCCGATCAAGGGCTTATACATGGTTATCCTTCTCCAGCCTCAACACTCTAGTCAAGGACTTAATCCGTGGGGTATCCTACTCCGGCCTCGATCCCCAACCGAGGACTTAATCCATGAATATCCTTCTCTGGCCCCGACTCTCCGGTCAGGGACTTTATCCGTGGGGTATCCTACTCTGGCCTCGATCCCTAGTCGAGGACTTAATCCGTGAATGGAACAACCCAGATTTGGAGTTTACCTTTCAATATTAAATTATAATGTTAATTATGATTTAATATTGTTAATTAAAATTAAAATTGGTGAAAATGAATTGTTTATTTAAGATAAACAACGAATTCGAGAGATAATTGTTGAAAATAAAGTAAAAGGCTTTATTTTAATTGTTTGGGTGATTAAAAAAATGTGAGAATAATTTTATTTGAGTGTAGATGTAATAATTTTGTTGATTATTACTTTGTAGCTTCTTTTAATAATTTTTAAAAGAATTATTCTCTTTTTAATAAGTATTTGATGAAATAAAAAGGGAAAATGTGATTAAAAATAAGTTTTGTTAGAACGTTAACTCTCTGTTTTAATGATGACAACTATATTGCACAAAGTATATTCTATAACCAACAACAGGGAAGTTGATCAAAGGCAACAAGATATAGAGTTTGAAGACATTAAAAAGAAAAGGAGTAAAGAATATAGAGATTGAAGTCCATTCGATTGATCATACTCTAGATTACACTGTAAGGTCTCCTTGATAGTTCACTTACACTCACATAAGTCACAGGCAAACATAGAAAGATGAATAGATAGATTGAATGAACATAAGAAACATAACTTGTTATATAAAAACTGTGAAACACAGTTTCAGTCGACGGGAAAAAATTCCACTCGACTGAAAGTCAGTAGACTGAAAATTTTCCCAGTCTACTGAAACTGCTAATTTTAAACTTCCAAATTTAAATCCTATTTTTGCTACGAAACAACATTGTTCTTATTCAGTAGACTGACAGAAATGCTCAGTCAACTGATGTTCTGTAACGGCTACTTTCTGTGAAAGGTTACTTTCAATGGTCATAGCTTTTTGAAGAGTTTTCTTCCAAAAACAAAAGTTTTCTTAAAGAGTAACAACCATTAAGAACTACTATTCATTAATTATAAATAGCAAAGCAAATCAAACTTGAAAAAAAAAGAACTTTTTACTCTGAATTCTTTCTATCTTATCCTAAGTATTACTCTCAAGTTCTTGTGCATTCAAATCAATATATACTTCCTATTTGTTCCAATAATCACTGCGCACTCTACACGAAGTATCAAGGAGATTATAGGAACTTTTGTACTATCAAGGCAACATCAATGTTAGACGAACACAAGATTGTCAAGAAAGTTTTATTTATAAAGGAAAGGATAATCTGAGAGGTACTCAGATTGATTAAGGTGTAAACCTGTTCCTCCGGGTCAAGTGAGGATTTTAAGAAGGAAAATCCTAAGAGATGCTTAGGGACTGGACGTAGGAGAGGTGCTCCGAACCAGGATAAATCTCGGTGTGTTCTATTACTTACTGCTTTACTACTTCTTTAGTATAATTTAATATTTACTCTAGTTTATTAAGCCATACACGATCCACTAGACTTTTCAATTGGTATCAGAGCACGGTTCATTCAAAATCATAACACAATTTTGAATAATATGGCTAACATGAGTAACAACACTTTTCAAGAAGGACAATCAACTGCTCGTCCACCATTTTTTACCGGTTCAAACTATATGTATTGGGCTACACGTATGAAAGTTTTTATGGAAGCAAGCGGACTTGACATCTGGTTATCTACTCAATCCCAGTATGTAGCTCCTACTACTGCTTGGACAGATGATGATAAAACAGCTGCATTAAATAATTCAAAAGCTATGAATATGCTATATTGTGCATTAGACAAAAATGAATTTTCTAGAGTAATGATGTGTAAAACAGCACATGATATTTGGCACATGCTACAAGTCACACACGAAGGAACCACTAAAGTAAAACAAATTAAGATCAGTCTTTTGAATAATCAATTTGCATCTTTCAAAATGAAGACTAATGAAAATATTATAGATATGTATTCTAGATTTCAAACTATACAACATGATCTCATGGCATTAGGAGTCTCATTCACTGATTTTGATTTAATTACACACATATTAAATGCACTTACCAAAGAATGGGAAAGAAAAGTATTGGCAATAGAAGAAGCTAATGATCTTTCCACTCTCAAAGTAGAAGAATTAATCGGAAATTTAATGTCATATGAAGCAAATTTGCAAGCTAGAAAAGATCTAGCCCAAGAAAAATGAAGTATTGCTTTTCAGGTCAATAATGATGATAATTCCGACTAAGATGAGGAAGAAGTTGTATTCATTGCCAAAAACTACAACAAGTTCAGAAAGTTCAATAAAATGGTGCAAAAGCAAAAATCAGGAAACCCAAAAAAATCATCAACATTCAAATGCTATGAATGCAATCGAAATGGTCACATGAAAAAGAATTGTCCAGAATTAAATAAAGAAACAAAGAACTCCAACGAAAGCAACAAAAATGAGAAGTTCTCTAAAAAGAAGCGTGCTTTTCAAGTTACTTGGGATGATTCATCTAGTGATAGTGATGAAGAGCAAGCCAATGTATGCTTTATGGCATCCAAAGATGAGGTACTTTCTGATTTATCATTTGATGATGTCGTAGAAATAGCATCTGAATTAGATAGTAAATTTAGAAATCTTTGGAAAACTCATAAAGAATGTTCTGGAAAAATAGCTAGAATTGAATTAGAAAATGATATGCTAAAAGGTGAGAAAGTCATATTAGAAGAAGAAATTCTAAAGTTACAACAAAGATGCAATTTTCTAGAAGAAAATCAAAGTGAACATAAATTAAACAAGGAAAATTTGATTTTATTAAATAAGAATGAGGAATTTAAAGAAACTATTCAAGAATTAAAAAATCAAGTAAAGGATTTAAGTGAGGATAACAAATCATTAGAAAATAAAGTCAATGATCTATCAACAAACATATCTAAATTCAACAAGGGAAAGGAAAATTTATCCCATTTATTAAGTACTTCAAAACCTCCTAATAACAAAAGTGGTCTAGGTTTTGTAAAAACAAAGAAACCGAATACTCAACCAAGATATGCTACATTATATTCAAAATTTAGAAAACCAACGAGTAAGAAGACAAGTTATAATACTAAAACTATGCAGATATGGATTCCAAAAACTAATAATAACTTGATTAGGCAAAAGCATATAGATAAATTTTTGAGTGATGTTCATTTTAACAAAGATTTCAGATTCAAAGGTTCTACCAAGCCCTCCTAGGTATGGTTACCTTCTGTTTAACCCTCAGGACCCTAACAAAGGAAGTGGGTACCATTAAAACTCCTTTTATTTTATAGGTATCCCAACACAAAAAGGAGAAATGGATACTAGACAGTGGCTGCTCCAAACATATGACTGGAAATGCTAATATGCTGACAAATATATCTTACAAGGATGGCGGAACCGTCACTTTTGGAGATAATTCAAAGGGCTATGTCATAGGACAAGGAGATGTTGCTTCTATCGGTATATCTAATTCTCCTCTTATTTCAAATGTTTATTTAGTTAAAAATCTAAAACACAATCTCCTCAGCATAAGTCAGTTATGCGATAAAGGATTTACTATAACTTTTGAAACCGGAAAATGTAATATTTTTTATCAACATAACAATCTTATATTTGGAGGAACAAGAAAGCATAATATTTATGTTTTAAATATGAAAATAAGACATGACAAAAATGTATGTTTAATTGACAATACTTCTGACCCATGGATTTGGCATAAATGATTTTGTCATATTAACTTTAGAAATATTCAAAAGTTAGCTAAAAATGAATCAGTTCGTGGATTACCAAAATTAAATTTTAAAGTTGAAAATCTTTGCGATGATTGTCAGAAAGGAAAACTTAAGAAATCATATTTTAAATCAAAACAGGATATTACTACAAAACAACCATTAGAATTATTACATTTAGATCTTTTTGGACCAATGCAAATCAGATCAATTAATCATAACAAATATGTTTTTGTATTAGTTGATGATTATTCTCGATATACTTGGACTTATTTCTTAAAACATAAAAGTGATATGTTTGAAACCTTCAAAATATTTTCTAAACGTATTCAAAATTTAAAAGATCTAAAGATAAAAACAATTAGAAGTGATCATGGCGGTGAATTTGAAAATGAATGATTTCAACAGTTTTGCAATAAGAAAGGAATAAGTCATAACTTTTCATTTCCTCGAACTCCACAACAAAACAGTGTTGTAGAAAGAAAAAATAGAACTTTGCAAGAATGTGCAAGGACTCTTCTAAGTAGCAGTAATCTATCACAAAATTTTTGGGCAGAAGCAGTAGCGACAGCATGCTATGTTCTAAATCGTGTGTCTTTTAGACCATTCACCAAAAATACACCTTACGAACTTATGTTTGAAAGAAAACCCAAAGTTTCATATTTTAAAATATTCGGATCAAAATGTTTTATCTTAAACACAAGTGATCAATTAGGAAAGTTTGATCCAAAAGCAGACGAAGGAATATTTGTAGGATACTCTGAACAAAGTAAAGCCTATAGAATTTTTAATAAAAAATCTAAAAAAATAGAAGAAACTATGCATGTAACCTTTGATGAGAACTTTAATACAAAAGTTGAAGATGATGAAGATTTAGAACTCACAATACCATCGAACGTACAAAATGAACAATCCAAAGAAATTATTTCTCAAAATATTGATTCAAAATCACCTTTTAAAATACTAAAAGATCATCCTATAGATAATATTATAGGAGATATAAATACCAAAGTTTCCACAAGAAATCAATTAAATCAAATGGGACATATTGCATTTATTTCAAAAATAGAACCTAAAAATATTAAAGAAGCATCAACAGATGATTATTGGATTCTAGCCATGCAAGAAGAATTAAATCAATTCGAACGTAATAATGTTTGGGAACTTGTTCCTAGACCTAATGATCAATCTGTCATCGGCACTAAATGGATTTTTTTAAAAATAAAATGGATGAAAATGGCGATATAGTTCGAAATAAAGCAAGACTCGTTGCTCATGAATATACTTTGTGCAATATAGTTGTCATCATTAAAACAGAGAGTTAACGTTCTAACAATTAAAACAAATAGATTTTATTTAAACAGTAACAACTCCTCATATGCATCTACTCAAACCTATATATACTTCAAAGATTGAGAATTGGATTAACAATTCTAATATATTCTCTTGTTTCTTATTAATCTCTATTTACATATTTGTGCACTCGTATCTATTATTACACTCAACTCATTCTAGAGTACTACTGACTCTATCTCTAATGAGTAACACCCAACAGAGCAGGGTTGTCGCTTAACCATATGCTCTGATACCAAATGTAACATCCCGAAAATTTTCGACTTTCGAAAATTCAACATCGATACTCACTTTATCGACTGCTGAGCCATCGAATGCCGGAAACCCGAAAAGTTATGGTTTTAAGAAAGAAGAAAAAGGTAGAAGAAGAAGATAGAAGAAAAAGAAAGAAGAACAACAACAGAACAAGAGCAGAAAACAGAAACAGAAAACAATATCAGAATCTCACATATCGCAGCGGAACAATATATAATAGATAAATGAATATCATTTAAAAACAAAAGAATTATATCTGTTATTACATTACATCACATCATATCATCAGAGTCAATATACAACAATGGACAGTTATATAACTTGTCCTCATACAGAATACACAGCGGAATAAATACTATCAGATACAAATACTACGTCTCGCCATCCAGCTTGCTTCCAAAGCTCCAGAATATCCAGAATATCCTGATAACATAACTCTAGGCTGCCCGTGTGGAAATTTGTGGGCACCCAGAGTTTAGAAGGGAACAATAAACTCCGAGTCAGTCATGGTGACTGGTGTGAGATCGTAAAACAGTTATTCTTTAAAATAAACAACAGGAAAACTTTTAGTGTCAATTCGCAATGCTTTTGGAAAATGAAACTACCATAAGACCTCCCACCACACACACAATGCAAACGCAGACTTGGAGGAGATTTCTTCTTATGATAGTCAAAGATGCTTACTACGCAAAATCAAATCATTTTTGATATTATTACTAGTGCATAGTGGAAAACATTTCGAAAGTATAATATAAATCTTAGCCAGCATAGGTACCATTATATTATGCCTGCTATAGCTGCCTCCTGAGGAGACAGGTTATACAATTGAAATCGTAAAGGCTCGTATTGTTTCTTTGGATTTCCAACAAATGGTCAGGCTAAGGAACTTCCTTTTCCACGATGGGTACGTCCCTGGAATAGACGACCCGAGAACCTAACCGGATCTCTGCCAACACAAGGCCGGGTTACCTCTGCAAAAATAGGTAACTACTGACACGCGTATGCCATCCCCCGATCGTCACCGATCTTCCCGAGGATCCCCGATTCGCAACAAACCACATAGATAATAATAATGCAGTAACCACAGAGGTTAAGTATCTAGGCTCCATACCATGATACCACCTTTATCCAGAAGGAATGACATACACTAAGGGGCGCTACTCCCTAGAACCTTGCTGCATCCTTCCTGTTTCGACCATTTCCGGGGTGTGAGGCTCGACGAAGTCTCGTCCACAAAGCTACGCTTTCTACAAAAAGCCCTGCTTTGGGTCAAACAAAAATGATCAACCTATGATCACAAAGATATAAGATCAAACAAATGATCATATCACAAATGATCAAACACTGATCATTTCACAGCAACACTCAGTATGCCACGTTACCAAATTGGGATATATCGCTGATAAATTTCAACTACATAACCTCTGAGCTCGTACGTCTCAGAGAAGGGTGTTAAGCTAAGAGAATAAATTCTCCGCCACCAACAGATATGTATTTGAAAGAAATCAGCTTTATATCTCAAATTGTAACGTCAGACACACAATCCATACAAGTCTGTTCCGGGATCGAACAGAACCGAAGGCACTTCTCACGAAGCCCTTGCATTTCAGGATAAATTTCTAATCACGTCCGGACTTCCCGTCACTAAGGGTGATAAAACCTCTAAATCGGAGATCAGCCGATGTAGAGTAACTCGACGGTAATCCTTCCGTTTTCAAAAATATCCGGTCTTCAACACCGGTCTTCAAATGCGATTCATAACGACATATCACATATTCGGAATGGGTTATACGACCCCATGGTCCTTTCCCGGCTAACCCGAATAGTGAGCGTTTATTTCAAAAATAAGTGTGGCATTCAAATTCATCCAATTCACAACAAATACCATTCAAGGTAATTATTGATAGTCGGTTATTTAACTATCAATAAAGATGCGCAACATCATCAGATTCCCAATAATTTTCCAAATTATTTCATCTTCAAAAATATCTTTACTAGATATAAAATTCCCACACTTCAAAAATAAATCAACGTTTATTTTTTTTAAACAGATTCCCTTTTCTTTTATAAATTCCATAGTGAATTTATATTTCAAAAATATCTACTGATATACGATTTTCAAATCGATTCCAATATTCATTTCCAATTTATCTTTAAGAAGATAAAATCTGAAAACAGTTCATTTCGTATTGGAAAAACATTTCCATACTTATTTAAAAATAAGTATTTCACAAATCTATTTATTTTCAACATTTGAAAATATTCAATATACTTAAATCAAATTTAAGTATAAATTCATTCTTTAAGGAAAACATTCTTTTAACACCTTTATTTGAGTCAAAACGAATGTTACGTAAAACATCGTTACGACGACTCAAAATCACTAGTATAGGGATTCGGATTTTAGATAGATATATAAATCCCAATACTACATAAAACATTTTCTTCCGAAAATCATTTACTATAACAACAGTGTTATAGTCCATCATTTCCTTATATTTTCGAAAACGCCTATTTCAACAATGAACGTTGAAATCTATGCTTTCGATTCATAATACATTTTAAAACATCTTTAAAATATTTAACTTCATTTTTAATATCACTTCTTCAAAAACGTATCCATTTTACTTAAAATTATATTCACTGTCCAAAATCGTGAATATAATTCACTTAACCCAATTTCAATCTTTTCTACACATTTTTATTTCAATAAAAATTCGCTATCCAAAATCGCGAATATATCTTCTTTAACATTTTAATTTATCAAATCCAATTGATTTCGAATTTATAAAACAACGTTTATAAATTCTATTTCTATTTTCTAACGACTTCAAATTAAATAAATCTCCTTTATTAATAATTCGATAAATATTCCATCTAAAGGTAAAAATCCAATTTATAAGTTAATCTCTTATAAATCTTTTATTCTACAGTTTCATCCATTTTATAACTTCACAATTTATAAATCTATAAATTCCATATCTTCACGATTTATAATTCTATAAATTTCATTTTTTACACTTATCATCTCGTTTTAAAATTCCAATATTTTAAATTTATAAATATCAACTTTTTAAATCTTTTAAATAAACTGTTCACAAATATTCGAAAATCTCAGTTCAAACCATTTTATAAATTGCTTAAACTATTTATTTCAAAAATCACCTTACGGTCATAATTCACAAAAATCTTAACTTTTATAACTTCAAAATTTTAAACGTTTATTTATTTAAAATAAATCAATTCAACAATTCAATAAAACGTATAATTTCAAAGATCACTTTAAAAGTCTCTTTTAAAGTAAAAATCGTTATTTTTAAAATTTCAAAACTTGAATCCAATGATGCAACGCATCAATTAGTCCATCACAACAGTCAATATCATATATCAATATGATAACAGAATATACATCAATATCTGTAAATAAATAAATACTGGTGAGGAATCCAGTTGGATCCCTCCAACCTGTTTCCCTGCATCCAAAGATGTTAGCACAATACCAATTCCGCTCCAGTACGGAATTATCGCGGTATATAGGTTTTATAAAAATCCGCTTACTAACGGCGCAATAGGGTCTCATCCGCTATACGAGGCGGGAAATCATCAATCCAATATATACATATGCCAATATGTATATATTGCTATATATATAGATATATCCTATTATATCTAATAGCACATTCAAACAAATCAATCAATAACTGCAATTCAATTATAAATCTGAGTGAGAAGATCTCACCGTGATTTTCTGATAGCAATTTATAGCGTTTATTTCAAATGAAATTAAACGGACGTTTAATCTCACTCAAAATTTTCACTGACCCCGATCGTTCCCAATCCAGTTTCATCGCGAAGTGCTCGACAAAACGAAGGCAACGCTTTTCGTTTCGTAATTTTCCGACCTCGCAGCAAAAGGATATGATTTTTCAAAGTTAATACAAATTTAATATACAATTCTAATTTCAATTTCTTTTAAATTTTTAACCTACTTTAAATCACCACCATTCATTTCTGTTCAAGCATATCTCGGCCACTTGCTTTCCTCTCTTCCCACTCGCGACACTACCAGGCAAACCGAACCCATCATCGTCTCCGCCTCCTCCAAATCGCGACCACCACATCGACCTAGAACTCGATCAGAACCCTTCACAACGAAGGCTACTACGCCACCCTCCATCGGCCTAAACCCGGTCGAACCCGGTGATGCATCCGCCTCGAATTTCGCTCACGAACATGCGACGTTCGAACCACGGTAACTCCCCATCCACTCCACGAAACCACATCACCACCGGTCGAACTATAGAGCTCAACAAGCTCTTTGATTTTGTAGTTGAACAATTTTATTAATAATGCAAGGATCAAATGAAAAATAAAGGAGTAGGAAATTGCTTATCGGCCATTCATTTCAAAGAACGGCGGCTGGAACGAGATAACTAGGGTTTTGAGAAAGATAAATGTATATATATACGTATATACTTATTAAATTAATATTAAATTCGTTTTAAACGACTTTTCCAAACGATATCCAAATTACACGTGCCGCCTGGCGTTCGTAAGGTTTACCCCGCGTTCCGAACACAATGGAACGTGTTTCGGAGGCTAATTCGATCATATGTGAGAGTTACGGAAATAAACGATCGATTTTAAATTAAACCGATTTAAATCGATTTCGATGCGTTTCGAGCTGCCACGGTCAAATGATAACTCCGATTGCTACGAAAATTGAAATCCGATAATAACTAACTATTACGGATCCAATGGAACTGGTCTCGTTCAATTCTGAGATGGTTCGAAAATTGGCTATTTTTACAGTCGATAATTAAATATTAAAATATTCAATTTTCACAGATTAATTCCAAATTCAATTTTAAGAGTTCTAAAATATTTTTATAACTCCAGTATGATTAAATAAAATTTTACAAATCATTTTCAATCATTTTAAACTCGATTTTCAATTATCTCTGGAATTTCACTATTCAATTTATCGATTTAATTATCAAATAAAACCCAAGTAAATCCAATATTCGATAAATAATTTATCCGACTTATTAATTCCACTTATTAATATTTAAAATCAATTAAATATTCGAATTTTAATTATCAAAAATTCTGGGTCGTTACAATAATATTATAGGAGATATAAATACCAAAGTTTCCACAAGAAATCAATTAAATCAAATGGGACATATTGCATTTATTTCAAAAATAGAACCTAAAAATATTAAAGAAGCATCAACAGATGATTATTGGATTCTAGCCATGCAAGAAGAATTAAATCAATTCGAACGTAATAATGTTTGGGAACTTGTTCCTAGACCTAATGACCAATCTGTCATCGGCACTAAATGGATTTTTTTAAAAATAAAATGGATGAAAATGGCGATATAGTTCGAAATAAAGCAAGACTCGTTGCTCATGAATATACTTTGTGCAATATAGTTGTCATCATTAAAACAGAGAGTTAACGTTCTAACAATTAAAACAAATAGATTTTATTTAAACAGTAACAACTCCTCATATGCATCTACTCAAACCTATATATACTTCAAAGATTGAGAATTGGATTAACAATTCTAATATATTCTCTTATTTCTTATTAATCTCTATTTACATATTTGTGCATACATTGCTTACATATTCTCAATCTATCATAATCAAAATATTATTTTGATTAAACCACTTCCTACAACTCAAAGTACTCACATTCACATACTCAAAGGAGATCATAAGAAGAATTGTACTATTAGTCAAAATCCGTGTTATTTGGAACTCAAGTTTGTCATAGAAATACTTTTTGTATTAGCCTATTCCTCCGGGCGAAGCGAGGGTTATTTGGTCAAAGAAAAAACCGAAGGGAGCTTCGGGAGTGGACGTAGGACGGGGGATTTGAACCAGTATAAAAGATCTGGTGTAATTGCTTTTATTATTTACCTTCTTTATATTCAGTTATTATTCTCTGCTTAGTGTAATTTGTAACATACACTCTCACACTTACATATATAAGTTGCATTATATAAAGATCCTATACTATTTCATTTGGTATCAGAGCAAGGTTATTTCTATTTACAGTAGCACGTAATTGAAAACTATATATTATGGCAAATACATTTCAAGAAGGTCAGTAAACTGCATGACCTCCACTATTTACTGGTTCTAACTATGCTTACTGGACAACTCGTATGAGAATTTTTGTGGAAGCAAATGGGTTAGAAATATGGCTAGCAAATCATAACAAACATGAAGCACCTAACACTAACATTAGCACTTGGAATGATGCATAAAAAGAAGCGGCATCTAACAATGCCAAAGTTATGAATGTACTGTTTTGCTCACTTGAAAAAAATGAGTTTTCACATGTCATGCTTTGCACCACTGTACATGATAAATGGCGCACTTTACAAGTCACACATGAAGGAACAACTAAAGTCAAGCAAACTAAAACCTCGATTTTACAAAACAAATTTTCATGTTTCAAAATGAAAGCAAATGAATCAATTATTGATATGTATGCTAGATTTCAAAAGATTCAACACGATCTCATGGCACTTGGAGTCAAATTCATAGATTTTGATTTAGTCACACAAATTTTAAACTCTTCGACAAATAAATTGAAAAGAAAAGTTTTAGCCACCGAAGAAGCTAATGGTCTTTCTCAACTCAAAGTCGAAGAGCTAATAGGAAATCTGATGTCGAATGAAGCTAACTTGCAGGCTAGAAATGATCAAAATCATAAAAAGAAAAAACATGCCATTCAATGCAAGTAACTAAGATTCAGACTAAGACAAAGATGTGATTGTTTTTATTGCTAAAAACTACAACAAAATTTGAAAAGTTCAAGAAGATGACCATATTTCAAAATGGTGGCAAACCAAACTCATCAAATTAAACATCGATTAAATGATGGGAGTGTGAAAATTTTGGCCACATGAAGAAGGATTTTCACGGCTTGATAATGACAAAACGAAAAGCAAGTTTTAGAAATTCAAGAAGAAGAAAAAAATATTTCAAGTAATATGGGATGATTCGGATTAACCTCCTTCATCTGACAGTGATAGCGAAAGCAACTCAGAACAAGCAAATGTATGTTTTATAGCTAACAGCGATGAGGTACGTCCTAAACTTACTTATGAGGAGATAAGGAAATTATCATTGAATTAGATGATAGATATAGAGAATCAAAAATATTAAACAAGGAATATGTAGGAGTGTTAAGTAGAGTAGAAACTAAAATTGGATTATTAAAAGATGAAAAAATAATCTTAGAAGAAGAATTAGAAATTATTCAAAAATATGTGCAATTTTATTATCTCAAAATGACATCTTAATACATGATTTAGAAAATTATAAGTTATAAAAGGTTAATCATGAAAAAGAGAAAGTAGAATTACATGCAAATTTAGATTCTAGCAATATTGAAATTTGTGATCTTAAAAGTAAGTTAGATAAAATAACAAACAATGTAACAAAATTCAACAAAGGAAAACAAAATTTAGAAAATATGATTAGAATATCTAAACCATCTGGAAACCGAAATGGATTGGGTTTTAAAAGCAAACAAAAGACAAAGAATTATAGCACATTATACACAAAATTCAAAAAGCCAAAGTTAGAAGCAAAGATTAAGAATTTATATACAAGTATTATCAAAATATGGATTCCTAAAACAAATAGTAAACTAATTAGACAAAAACATATTAACGAATATTTAAAGAAAGTCGTATATAACAATAATTACATTTATAAAGGAACCAAATCCTCTAGGATAGGGCTACCTTCTTCCACTAACACGTAAGACCCTAAACAAAGATTGTTGGTACCAATTAAATTCTTCTTATTTTGCAGGTACCCAAAATTATAATAAAAGGTAAAGAGAAATGGATGTAAAAAGTGCTTTTCTAAACAGCTTTATAAAAGAAAAGGATTATATTGAACAACCTCTGCTATTTGTTTTTGAAAAATATCCCAATCATGTATTTAAACTTAAAAAGGCTCTATACATATTAAAACAAGCACCTCGTGCTTGGTATGAAAAGTTAAAAACTCATTTACAAAATTTTGGTTTTCAAATTGGTAAAATAGACGCTTGTTTATTTATAAAACAAGAAAACAATGACATATTAGTCGTACAAATATATATTGATGACATTATTTTTAGTTCAACTAACGAAAAATTTGAAAGTGTACGTGCAGTACTAAGGATCGTGTAATATGGTATATAAATGCGGAAACTGATAATAGCAGTAAAATAAAAATTAAAGTAAGAACACCAGAAATTTTTATACTGGTTCGAACTTCCCGTTCTACGTCCAGTCCCAGAATACCCTCTGGATTTAAACTAAACCCCTCACTTAACCCGGAGGAATAGGTATACGATACCTGAGCAGCCGAACATGAATTTTTCCACCTTAACAGCCGAAGAGGACTTCAACTTAATACAAATAACTTGTTGACGAATGTGTTCTGAATAACACGGATTGTCTTTTGATAGTACAATTCTCCTATAATCAAATCCTCAAGAGTATATAGTGTGTGTGAAGATTTAGAAGGAAGATAATCGCGTAGAATCGAAGTATATGAATTAATTCAGGGATTCTAGCGATATTCAATGAGAATGAATGCTTTTATTTGTAGAAATAAATAGAGAATAGATTTCAGAATTATAAACAAGAATTGGTTGTTGTAGAAGTGAATTGAACATGTTTATATAGTTGTAGAATAGTTACAATCTTTCATGAAGAGTTTCAATCAAAAGTTGTGTCCGTATCTCTTGGATTGAAGGAGATTCCTCTTCACGAACGATCGCAACTCTTTAGAAAACTAGCCGTTATTCTCAGGTCGGTTGGCCGAGAAAACTGGCCGGTCAGCTGAGTTTCAAAAATGTACACAGAACAGTGCATATCTGTGCACTGACACAGAGTCGGTCGGCCGACCTGTTGTCAATTGCACAATGCACACTTTTTCATGTATAAATTAATGTATAATAATTTGTGTGTGTGTGTGACTACTTGAGGAATTATTTTAACAATATTCTAAGACTCAATACAATAAAATATTCATACTAATCTCTAGATTATAGTCTTGTCTCCTTTGTAGTGCACAATATACGCTTATTCTCTTTTTGTCGCTTTCGTATAGTATTCTCGTCGTATGATCTCTGAAGCTTGTGTCATGAATCAAAACTCATGAATCAACATTCTCCCCCTTTTTGATTGATGACAATACTTATGTGACGAAGTAGTATATACATATATATTATAACTCTCCCCCTGAATATATGGCGATTTTTCTGCAAAAATTTGTTAGCTTTCATATATTTCTCCCCCTTTGTCATCGACAAAAAGGAATACTTATTGGATGTAATATGAAAAAAATATGGAACATGTAACACAAGTAAGAAAACATCGAGTTTAAATATTACATACTCAAACCAAATAGGAATATTAATGATGTTTACTTACTACACAACATCTAAAAATAGACATATTGTTCATAAAAAAAACAGAATACTTGAAATTATGAATTAGCAAGTTGTAAAACAATATGATCACTCCTCACCATCATCGGAATCCCAAAATTCTGGACGAATATTTTCTTCCGGAGGAGCATGTTCCTTACCACGTCTTTGAGCGTTAGAAGTGTGAGTTCCCGATGTACCAGAACTTGTATTCTCCGAAGTGGACCAAGAGAAGTTTGGCGCCGGCCTTTTTCCGGGAGCAAGGTGAGAGGCACTAGCTTCGGAAGTGCATGATAAGGCATCCCATAGATTGACGAAGAAGCCCTTAATTTTCTTGAACCGACCGTCAATTTTTCGTAACCGGGCATCTAAGGCAAGTTGATTTTGAGCCAAAATATCAATGGCCGCTTCCGTACTAATTCCGGGAGTTGGTCTTTGAATTGAGGATTGGCGAGTTAGACGTTCCGTAGCATGAGTAGATGGTTGAGGTGTCGAATAGCTGCGGCATAGTTGTTCTCTCGGAGTAGCACGCCATTGGTCAAATCTTATAAATCTAGGTGGAGCATCGGGCAATTTCATTAGTTTTATGGTCCTTGAATCAAAAGAACGGACTTTGGAGGTTTCGGATTCCGGAGCATGTATGACAAAGCTATTGATTAATCTCATTATGTATTCTCCATAATAAATATGAAGCATCCTTCCTTGATTAAATGAGAGAAATTCGTCCATAAGAAGTTGTGCCCAATTAACTCGTACATTCCCACATATAGCATACAATGCCTTAAAATTTTCGGGATATACTAGATGATATGAACCGCCTCTAGGAACAATACATTTCATCATGAAACGATGAAAAAGTCGAGCTTTAGGTCGAAGTGATGATGTTTGTCTAAAATCTGTAGCATCATCTTCAAAAAATAAATGGCTTATCCGGTCACGACTTGATATATTACAATCTACATCGCGTAATGAAATTTCACCCGGTCGAGCATTCAAAATGTGGTTAATTCGAGCAATGGAAAGGAAAATTGAAGTGCCACAAACCGATGTCCAAACACAATTATTAGTGTTTCTCGGCGGATTGACAAGGTTAAGGTTTGCTAGAAATAACTTGACCATAATATGATTGATTTTCAAATTATTTTTCCTATGGTCAAGGAATGTATCAAGTCCACTCTCAATAGCGGCATTTTCAATACCGTAGGGAGCGAAATCAGGGTAACTTACAAATGATTCTTCAAAGATCTTGGCATCTTGAAGTTGTATCCATCTTCGAAGTGCTACATCATTGACAAGCCATTAGGCGATTTGAGTATCTACTGGAGTTGATGAAGATGAAGCACCGGTAGTCTTTGTTCTCTTCTTAGTTTTCTTAATAAAAAGAGTTTGATCTACTTTACCAATTTCAAACCCAGATTCTAATAAATAGCTTTTAAGACGATCATACGTGGTGGTTGTTTTAAACCGTATAAAGCCTTTTTGAGTTTATAAACATGATCTGGAAATTTTTCATGATAGAAAAGAGGTGGTTGTTCAACAAAGACATTTTCTTTTATGTAACCATTTAAAAATGCACTTTTAACATCCATTTGATAAAGTTTAAAATTATGAAAACTTGCAAACGCCAATAAGATTCGTATTGCTTCAAGTCGGGCGACTGGAGCAAACGTTTCTTCGTAGTCAATTCCCTCTTCTTGATTATATCCTTGTGCAACTAATCTAGCTTTATTCCTAGTTATATTTCCTAGTTAATATGGTATATAAATGCGGAAACTGATAATAGCAGTAAAATAAAAATTAAAGTAAGCACACCAGGAATTTTTATACTGGTTCGAACTTCCCGTTCTACGTCCAGTCCTAGAATACCCTCTGGTTTTAACTAAACCCCTCACTTAACCCGGAGGAATAGGTATACGACACTTGAGCAGCCGAACATGAATTTTTCCGCCTCAACAGCCGAAGAGGACTTCAACTTAATACAAATAACTTGTTGACGAATGTGTTCTGAATAACACGGATTGTCTTTTGATAGTACAATTCTCCTATAATCAAATCCTCAAGAGTATATAGTGTGTGTGAAGATTTAGAAGGAGGATAATCGCGTAGAATCGAAGTATATGAATTAATTCAGGGATTCTAGCGATATTCAATGAGAATGAATGCTTTTATTTGCAGAAATAAATAGAGAATAGATTTCAGAATTATAAACAAGAATTGGTTGTTGTAGAAGTGAATTGAACATGTTTATATAGTTGTAGAATAGTTACAATCTTTCATGAAGAGTTTCAATCAAAAGTTGTGTCCGTATCTCTTAGATTGAAGGAGATTCCTCTTCACGAACGATCGTAACTCTTCAGAAAACTAGCCGTTATTCTCAGGTCGGTTGGCCGAGAAAACTGGCCGGTCAGCCGAGTTTCAAAAACGTACACAGAACAGTGCATATCTGTGCACTGACACAGAGTCGGTCGACCGAAGTTCCTGGTCGGTCGGCCGACCTGCTGTCAATTGCACAGTGCACACTTTTTCATGTATAAATTAATGTATAATAATTTGTGTGTGTGTGTGTGACTACTTGAGGAATGATTTTAACAATATTCTAAGACTCAATACAATAAAATATTCATACTAATCTCTGGATTGTAGTCTTGTCTCCTTTGTAGTGCACAATATACGCTTATTCTCTTTTTGTCGCTTTCGTATAGTATTCTCGTCGTATGATCTTTGAAGCTTGTGTCATGAATCAAAACTCATGAATCAACAAAATTATGCAATGAATTTTCTGACATTATCAAAGATGAATTTGAATTGTCATAGACTCATATATGGATGAATTAAATTATTTTTTGGGTTTGCAAATAAGACAATTAGAAAATGGAATTTTTATAAATCAAGAAAAACACCGTCGAGTTTTATTAAAACGCTTTAGAATGGAAAATATCTCAAGTAAACCGACTTCGATGAGTACTACTCTACATTTAGATAAAGATGAAAATGGAAAAGATTTCAATCAAAAATTATATCGAAGTATGATAGGATCTCTATTATATTTAAAGGCTAGTAGACCGAATATTATGATGAGCATATGTTAATGTGCATGGTTTCAAGCATAATCAAAGGAATCACATCATCGAGTGGTTAAACGAATTTTAAGATATTTAACCAACACTAAAGATTACGATCTTATCTACCCGAAAGGCAGCTCATTCGAACTCGTGTCATATTGTGATGCTGATTTCGGGGGTTGTAAAACAGATAGAAAAAGCACAAGTGGCATATGTCATTTTATTGGTCAATCTTTAGTTTTGTGGTTTAGTAAAAAAACAAAATTATGTTTCGCTCTCGACATGTGAAGCCGAATACATCTCAATGGCTTTAGCATGTGCACAAGTTATCTATATGCAACAAACTCTTCTAGATTTCGGTAAAATTATAACAAATTCTCCTATATATTGTGATAATACTAGTGCTATAAATTTATCAAAAAATCCCAATAACCATTCTCTAACAAATCACATTGACATTCGTCACCATTTCTTAAGAGGTAATGTTGAAAAAGGAATTATATCACTTGAATTTGTAAATACCGAAAATCAAATTGCGGATATTTTTACCAAACCACTAAGTGAACTAACTTTTATAAAATTAAGACGAGATCTAGGAATATGTTCTTACAATGAATTGGTGAACTAAGATTTATTTTACTCATATAAATTACACAGAAATTTTTTTGTAAAATTAATAACAGAATTTTTATCCTCATAAAAATTAACTAACTCCTGTTAATATTATATGGTTAAAAATTTTATTCTAACAAATAAACTTCTATATATAGTAAAACAACTTTTATATATAAATCAATTTCTTCTGCAAACTAAATACATATTTGTTTGCAAACCATTTCTACTCAAAATGTCTTCCGATCACGACTCTACTTATTCGACCATTGACTATAGCTCACCTTCATCGAATAGCACCTACGGTCACCAACTAAATCCACACCACCATCAAATTGATCAGCCTCTCTAAACATCATTACATCACCTACGTATCACACTGGCATTTCTCCTACATAAAAGAAAGCCAAACGGTCAATTGATATACAATCGACATCTCTCAACAACAAAGTTGATGAAATATATCACTATCAACAAGAAATGATGAGGGTTCAACGAGAAATGTATTATGAGCAACGACGTCAAGGATCTCATCTAAACTTTCTCGAAAACTATATTCTAGCAATTTATAGTCATTCACCAACAAAAATTTGCATACATCAAAAATCTCCTCGTTTACAAGAAACTCCTGTAAAAGCATATCACATTACTCCAAGAAATTTATGCAAGCCAGGACCATCAAACCCAGACTGGATTAACACTCCAGCTCGCCCAAGTTGGTCTCCACTAAAGCCGTTAATCGACGACACAGAGGTTGAACCAAATTAATGGGACGTACAACAAATTAAAAAATCCGACCACTCTAACAAAAACTAAAATTATGATAGCATTTCTTCTAAAATATTTTCCTAATATTGTAATTTTTTATATTGTTGTCTGTAAAAGTTCACTTGAAATTTTAATAAAAAGTTTAACATTTTCGCATTGAAAGGCATATATTATGAAAAAATAGACAACGGTCGTCTATGAAAATATCATAGACGTCTATCAATGGTTTCAGAAAAATAATTTTCTGAAACCACGGACGTCTGTGATACCCCACAGACATCTGTCATAGGTTTTGGGAAATTATTTCTTGAAACCACAAACGTCTGTCCTTGGTTTCAGGAAATTTTTTTCTGAAACCACAGACGTCTGTGGCACCCCTGTAGACGTCTGTTGCTACTCTCAAGATCCATTTACAAAGCTATTTCAAATCTACACCAAAACCCTAGTTCCTAAAAGCTCCAATTGCTCAAAAAATGGCTCCCAAGGTAAAGACTCCCGTTAATAAAATATCTAAGAAAGGTCAATCTTCTTCTTCTCAAACACCCCTAGTCACCGATGCCCACATCCAAGAGTGGCTTCGAAATAGTATGATTGCTAATAAGATATTTGAAGAGCTAAAACAAAAAAGCTTTATTCAGGCCCTGTAACGACCCACATTTCGGAAGGTTTAAATCGACAATAATCCACACATGTCCGACTTAAACAATCCAAAACATAGATAATCAATGGGGTTAATTAAGAAAAATAAGAAAAGAAAAAGAAAACAAACACAGAATCTCACAGCGAAACGACAAAATATAATAATCAAATAAACAGTTCATGAAGCTGTTTACTATACATTTGATTATAATTTATACAACAATTATCAGAGTTATATATACATCAGGGATAAATAAAGTAATGCGGTAGAACAACATGATGTTGGGAATAATATTAGTAATAGTAATATACCAAATCTTCATCTTCATCCTCCAGAGAATAATCTTCGATAAGTTGAAAACTCAAGGCTGACCCGAGCGTAATGAAAAGACAAAACACTCGAGTCGAGACTAAAATATTCTTATGTGAGTCAATTAGATATCACATATAACATGAGTGTCATGACGTCAAAGATGTTTACGGGGTTTCACATCTCCTATCCAGCGTATAGCATGCATGCAATAAATCAAGGGATGTTACGGGATTTTCCATCTCTTAAGGGTCCGTCAAAATATTTATATGTAGTAGAATACGCTACATATATAATGTCTAAAATAAATATTTTTCTTAGCGTTAAGTCTTTACATTAATCCCCCTTAACGCATTTTTAAGCATTGGAGTAAAGTTTGCATTTGACACAACAAGTAGCACGTCGGTAGTCAGTGATGCGCCGTGATACGACAACACTAAACCAAAATCATAGGGGTCTCGTATAGGGATAAAAGTATGACAAGGCACGTGAGGCAATGTCCAAGGTAGGATACTACCAGTTTACCCTTCCCGGATGGTGGTAAAGCATCATAGCCATGGCCGCCCAATGCGTCCAACACTCCCAAAATCCGAGGGTGTGCACCAATCAATCACAATGTAAATGATGGTAATACGAAGAAGTGCGTCCGCTAGAGGTAGCTAGCCTCATTGACCGGTACGGCTCCTGTTTTAGTCATTTCAAATTGACATAAGTGTCAGACAATCCATCATCGTTTTCTTTCTTCAAATCCAGCAAACGACGCCAAATCCAACCACTTCATTCTGGACCGTCACTCCACGTACATAGTTGTTAAAGTGGTTCCAATATTGACAGAGAGTATGCCAATAAGAGGCCCCGGTCTCTTTAACAACCAAACGTCGTTTTACACACCGGTTGGTACTTTTACATTTCGAAAACGATTCATATTTGATATCAAAATATCATATTCGTTCAAAATCAATTCTATTTTGAAATCATCATATTTACTCAAAGTATACTATTTCATTTCAAAATTAATTTCGCCTTAATATCCCGATTTCGCTTCCAAAATTTTTTCGAATTTCAATTTAGGTTATAACTTCATTTTAATCCAATTTTGTATTTAAATCCAAGATTTAAATATAAACATTCCACCCTTTTGAACAGTTTGAATTTTAGAAAAAAATAGTTTGAAATTTTAAATTGTTTTAAAATAGTTTAAATAATTAAAATATTTTGATATAAAATAATTTAAGTATTTAAAATGTTTTATAAGGTGAAATAGTTTGGAAAAAAATCAAAATAAATTGAATATCTAAAAAGGTATATTTTAAATAGTTTACATTAAAATAATTTACTTGAAAATAGTTTCAAAGTCAAACTGTTTCAATTCCAAATCTTCAAATTCAAATCAATTTCCATTTCCATTTAAATCAATTTAATTCCGATTTCAATTCGAATTAACTTCGATTCCCATTTTAATTCAAATCAATTTCAATTTCGATTCCAAATAATTCAATTTCGATTTCAATTCCAATTAATTTCAATTCAATTCCAATTTGAATTAATTTCAATTCAATTCTCAATTTTAAATCATTTCGATCTATATAAATTTTAGTTCGATTTTCAAAATGTCGATTTAAATTACTTAAAAATTTAACTTCAATACTCAATTTAAGATTCAAATCTTTTAATAAATTTCATTCTTAGGTCCAAATCTATATATCCAATTATATTGCTTTTACTTAGCAATAATTCAAAGTTCGAATGAAATTTCAAATCTTTTAAAAACAAATCAATTTTCAAAATTCAAATCATCTTTCTATTATAAATTCAAAATCTCAACTTCGATTATTTAAACAATTCCCATTACCAAATCTAAATTTCAACATTTAGAGCTTAAGTTCGAAAATAATTTGATTTCTATAACTTTGATTCTTTTTTTTATTTCTTTAAATCAAAATCATTTAAATAAATTTCAAATCAAAAATTTTAAAATCCTTTAATTTAACCAATCTGGTATTCATATATAATTTTCTATCCTATGGTCAAGTGAATAGTTATTTCGATTTAATTTTAGGGATGGATATATATCATTTCAATCCAAAACAAGTGCCATAGGTATATATCATTTTAACCTATTTCTTAATTTATTCGAAATAATTTAATTTACAGTTTTATATACTGTAAATAATACAGGGTGATAACATGATATATTACAAATAAATAAACATCTGAATCATCCAAAATATCAATCAATAGCATCCATCACAATCAACATCCAAACAGTCAATAAATCATAACAATTTACTATTTATCAATAATCGAAAATTTAACTCAAACTTAATTTCCATTTCTAATATGAACTGTCAATTTAAATTCCTATCATCTTGATTCATATCAATTTAAATGCCAGTTAAATTTTACCAACCACGGTCAAAAATTTAAATCACTCCACAATATAAATTTAACTAACATAAGAATTAGATTAGTCAATTGTGAGCGTAGAGAACACTCACCTTTTATTTGAATCCGAAAATTCAAATTAACCAACTACTCCACAATGTAGGCGATTTTGACACGATTCCAACATGACAAACACACTCAAACCCGACCTCGTATGCACATAATACGAATTTGTTAACATTTGAATTAATTAATAAATTTAATTACAACTTAGATTTGTTTACCCCTTAAGGAGAAGGCTCGGCCCACTACTGCTTCTTCCCCAATCCACTTCTTCATGCTCCAGAATCCAAGTGCACGACCTCAACATGCATGTGCACCGCCTCTCTACTCCAATATCCAACGCTCTAATACCACCCACGAGTTTGCCTCACCATCCTCATTCAATCGAACCACCTTGCTACAGCTCTGCATACCCAGGTCGAAACGCGACCTACAGCACCAAAACCTCCACGCCCTGTACGATCGCACTACCCTCCTTCTGCACCGAGCTTCGAAAATAAGCTTTGAAATTATTTTTATCTAGCTTAAAACTCAAGATTTATTATTTAACCAATTTCAAGTATTAAATTTAACAATTAAATTTCCAATAAACCACTATATTAGAAATCAAGTTATTAAATCTATAAAATTGACTTTTAAACATTTAAAATCAATTAAATACTCCAATTTCAAATCACTAAAGTTCTGGGTCATTACAGGCCCTTTCTACAGATTATGCAAGTTTGGCGAAAATGGAATTCAAGAACTAACCATCGCCTCTGGCTGTCGAGATTTGATCAATTTTGACGAAAACAAGGTACAAATTGATCAACTTGCAATTTTTATTTTTTACGCCAACTTATGCAACAATGATATCTGGACACCTGAGAATGACGTTGGCTGGTTATGGACAAGTGTTTATGGTCATATTTTGAAAATAAGCGTAAACACAATTGGTCATATATTATATTGTTCTTCGTTCGGACTCGATTTAGAAGAAATTCCCAACCAAAGAAATTTGCCTCGTGATGAAATCACACATAAAATATGGGAAGATAGAATGCCATATTGGAAATCAGTTTACTTACTACCAAAGCCTCGGTTATTAAATCGAATGATAATCAATACAATAATTCTCCGCTTAGGAAGTCATGAACAAATTTATGAAAATAATCACAAAGCCCTCTATGCTATATTTGGTGGAATACAAGTAAATTGGGCTAAGTTTATTCATGATGAAATAAAAATCTTTTGGTATCATCACCGACGCACAATTATATATGCACTGTATATTATGCGTCTCTCACATGGCCTTGGGGTACCTTCTTATATCTCTCATTTTGAAGAAATCCCTAGTAGAGCGACATAAGATTTTTATCTTTAATTCATCTTCTCCAACGACCACCTCCAGTCATCTCGCTGGCCTAATGGACCATGCATCAACAACGACAAATGTATCCGGGTCCTCAACAACCTCCTACTCCTCAACAAACTCAATCACCTCATCCTCCACAGCAACCTGCATCCTCTAGTCATACTACCGAATACTATTCCGATTCGGAGAATCAAGAAGCTCGCATTGAACGAATGCAAAATGAATCGATCCGTGATTTAACACTTAAAATTAAAAGTTAATTACGGTCAACCAACGGGCTTTGAACAGTAAAATGACTAGCTTGGAACGATCTTTTTCAACAAGAATAACTAAGATGAAAAAAACTTTAGAAAAAGTCATCTCCACCTTAGGAAAAGTAACGAGAAAGCATGTGGCAGATCATCCTCTCGATCATCATCTTCTCCGTCACCTACACCAACTCCTCGAACTCAAACACCAATTTACGATGCTCATACTTCTCATAAAGGAACTTCTCAAGGCAAAGGGAAAACTATGGAGCAAGAACAACTTGAAGAGGAGGAAGAAGATAGCGATGATATGTCCTTATCCGACCCTCACCAATTTCAACATCAACCTTACAAGGCTTTCCAAGGACTTTCCATTCATGAAAATAAGGAGTATAATGATCAAACTAATTGGCCAGCAGAATACGAGCAAGATCCTTCAGCATACTGAGAGTATTACGAAAATTATGGCGGATTTTCCTATTCTTCTAACCAGTATAACTGACTTTGTTTATTTAATCATTTATGTTCTTTTATGATCTATGTTATTTAAATTTCTATTTTCGTTTTGTATGTCACTTGTTAAAACTTTATTTTATGGTCTAATTTTTCTGTTGACATCTATGATTATATATCTATTTTATGTCTGCATAATTTACTTTTGTTTTGATAATGACAAAGGGGGAGAAATATATGCATATCCATAGGGGAAGATAATATTCATATACATAGTGGATGATAAAATTAAGTACAAGTTATTATTATAACTAACGATTATAGAGTTGTCATCATCAAAAAGGGGGAGAATGTTAGAACCCCCATTCTTTGGTTTCAATGACAATAACTATACAACCACATATATAATATCTTATTTTGATTACAGGTATATATTATAAGAGATCGTCATCCTCAAAGATATCAAGACTCAAAGACGAACAAAGACTTATGGATCATGCTATGATTAGTAAGGTTATAATACTGCATTAAGAGTCTTAGAAAAACATTTGTTAACCATAAAATCAACATAAAGGCAGAAGTATGAAAGAAGGATAATAAAATTGAAGTTTTGATGAAGAGACAATCCAAGTCATCATGAAAGACTTAAAAAGGATGTTCAGAAAGTCCAATTACTCATACAGTGCGAAAGCCTTTGACCCAGATGAAAACAAACAGAACCTCCCGCCACGATCAACCTTTCGACACAAATGAACAAGCAATTATGAATTTAGAACTCCTTTCGAAAGCAATCAATGGTGATCTCTCAACTACACATCAAACCTTTCGAAGCCGAAGGTTTCACCCCAGAGTGACTTTTTTGAAAGCATAGCAAGCCTTTCGAACCAGTAAAGACACATCCAGGATACCTTTCGACAGCGTCGAAAGGTTCTATGAAGAAGGCAACACTCAGAAGTCAGCAAAGAGTGAAAAGCAACTTCTCGACAATATTGAAGAGAAACACAGCTCTCGACAACATTCAAGTGAAGACAAACATTTCGACAAGGTCGAAAGGTTCACAAAAGATGTAAAAGGCAAACCTTTCGATGAAGACGAAAGGTTAATGAAAGCATAAGAGTGGCAAACCTTTTAACAACGGCGGGAGGTTCATAATGGCAATGGAGGACAAACCTTTCGACAAGAACGGAAGATTCATAACGAGGCAAACCTTTCGATGAGGTCGGAGAGTTTATAACAGCACGAGGGAGGCAGACCTTTCGACGAGGTCGAAAGGTAAACACAGTATGCAAAGAGAAGACCTTTCAACAAGGTGGAAAACAAGGAAGCAAAAGAGATAAGCCAAGAAGCACAAGAGACTCCTAACCTTTCGACAAAGTCGAAGGGTTTATAACCTTTAAATGAAGTCGAAAGGTGGGCCACCTACATCTATAAATAAGACCCAAGGGGTCCAGTTTTAGGGGCCGAATTCTGGAGACTTCTTTTCTCCACTTTCATAGAGATAATTCTACTTGTAAAAACCATAAATTGAATTGGGGAGCTATTTCTTGTAACTCATTTTGGATATGAATAAAATAGAGTTGGCTCGTTCATGATGGATATTGGCAATGAGGAGAATCATTAAGATCATCAGCTAGACTAATGATCATTGCACATGATTTCAACCTTTTTCTCATAATCTCTTTTGATATGTGCTATATATATATAAGATCGATTTAGATATTCCCCATCGCAGAACGTCATCATTGAAATCCATACTTAATGTAAAGTGATGATGACGTGCTGCATAAGCTAAACGTATGGTTATGGGAATAACTAAATTGATCTTATAAAGGAAAAGTAAAAAGGGGTTAAAGATATAATGTGGGACTGCTTCGAAAGGAGGAAAACCTTTCGACTTAGTCGAAAGGTTTACTTCCTAATGGAATCCTGGGTTATGTATATATCTTATAACCACTCATTATGGACTTCATTCGAAGGGAATCAACTTCCTTAAGCATTAATAAACCCTTCAAATTGATTCCATAGAAATAAAATGGACATCAATGGGGCTAAAAGCAATTAAGGTTGGCAATGAGCTTTGCATCTCCTTACAACAACATCGAGAGTTTCATACTTTACCTTTCGACACGGTTAAAAAGGAAGTAGTAGACGTCGACCGTAACTGCTTTCGACTCTCAGGGGAGGTGGAACTCATCAAATTAATAATTTCTGAAAGCTAAACGACTAAGAATTACTTCAACCTAGTCGAAAGGTTGGAGAAGTCTTGTCACACCTTTCAACAATCTGGCAACTTACATCTATTCCAGCCAAGTCGAAAGGTTGGAGTGATCCTGTTAATATCCTTTCGACAAGGTCAAAAGGTTGGACTAATTGCTATCACCTTAACTTAGATGGAAGGTTCGGAAGGTCATGCCTAAAGGTTTGACAATCAAGAATGTTATCGATCTGCTCGAAGGGTTATAGTAGCCTCATTAACCTTTCGACAAGGTCGAAAGGTACGACTACTCACCGTTCTTTTCTCCCAAATTAATTTGATTAAGACAATTTATTCAAAGATACACTTTCAGATGTGAGAATCATCTCAACCACATGGTTATGTCCAAACAAAATTATCTTACCAAAGCATTGGGGATGTTGACAAGTTTTCTTGTTAACATTTTGGGCGCTAGAAGGAGGGCTTGAACCTCTGACCCTATCACTATGTATAGACTAATTGTGGCTCAAGTCTCTTGCCTAGGAAAAATGAGATCAAAACGCTTAAGTGGACTCAATGAGGGGGTAGTGCACACTTCCAATCTTGAGGAGAATGTTGCTCCAACTTTCAATCAGGATGGGGTCATCCCAGGTCAAACTTCATCACCGGTGCAGCAGGATGAGAATACCGAGAAAATCAAGCGCTTGGAGCAGCAGTTATAAGAAATGCAAGATCTGTTAAAGATGGCTTTATCTCAAAGATCGTCAAAAACTCCAAGACAAACTCAAGGAGAGGAAGTAGTTTCTCCTAGAAGAAATCTGAAAACTAGTTTTAAGGAATGCAAAGATAAGATAGACTTGACCTCCTCAAAGAAGAAAGAGCTTCCACAAGTAAAAGCTAATCATCAAGGGAGAATTCTTGACAAACCATTAGAGCAGTCTGGCAGCTCAACTTCTAATGAATATCACCCGAATTAGAAAAATTATGATAATGTTGAAGCTTTTCTTAAGGACACTGCTGAGAAAGCAATCAAGGACGCCATGAACTAGATAGGCAAAAGAACCATGGACACAAATGTGAATGACAACGAGAGGGTGCCGCCATTTACTGATGAAATCATGACAACAGTAATTCCTCCTTATTTTAAGATCCCGTCTATGAATTACCATGGGAATACAGATCCTGATGACCACCTTATGGCTTTTGACAGCCAGATGGACCTATACAATGCTTCTAGGGCAGTCGGGTGCCGACTGTTCCCCGTTACTCTCCAAGGGGCGGTAGCCAAGTGGTATAGACAGTATCGAGAAAAAACCATCTACTCTTGGAAACAGTTCTCTTATGAATTCTTAGCACAATTCTGTATTTGCAAAGATCCAACCATTGATTATATAGTCTTGGCCAACATAAAGCAAAGACAGGGTGAATCTTTGGGATATTATTTGAAAAGATTCAACGCAGAAGCTCTGAAGGCTAAGGACATGAATGACCGAGACAAACTCATAGCCGTCCATTCTGGTCTAATCGAAAATACTCCTTTCTGGAAGCAGCTATTCGTCAATGTCTGCAAGGATCTCCGAGACTTCCACTTTCAGGCAGATAAATTCATCCGGATGGATGAGCTTTACTATTCTAAGAGAAAAACACTTCCTAGAAAGGAAGGAAGAAAATTTGGCTTTGATCGTACCCACAAAAGGGTCAGGTGGGAGGAGCCAATTGCTAATGCAGTCGCTTTAAACAGGCCGCAGTCTTACATATACGCTACAGCAAAGGAAAGGGTCATCTTTCCAACCTCCTACAAAGCTAAGAATAATGCGGAGCAGAAGAAAGTGGGATATTACTGCGCCTATCATAAAGCAAACGGCTATAAAACAGATGAATGCAGAGTGCTAGCTGGCATAATTCAAAAGCTAATCCGAGAAGGCCATCTCAAAGAGTTTATCCAAGATCAGCACAAGGTACAAAGAACTGAAAGTGCTCCCCAGAAGCGTCCGGGCAACGCAGTGAATGTTTTTGGAAGATGAAGACCCCCTCAGTTTAAGCCCATCGATTAACAGGATCGATGTGATCCACGACGGGCCACATCCAGCAGGAAATACTAAGGGAGCTCGAAACATATATCAAGGATGCTAAGGAGGGAATTTATTCTGTTCATGAAGAACCTCCAACGAAGAGCCCTTAAATTAATATTCAGATGCCAAATTTGGTGTAACTCCATAGGAGCTGCGCAAGGGAGTCCATCATCCACATAACGATCCTCTTATGATCATTGCACAAATCGGACTGTCAATTGTCTCAAAAATTCTGGTCGATACGGGGAGTGCAGTCAATGTCATCTTCAAACATGCTTTTGATCAAATGAATATCCCAGAGCACAAGCTAGAGCCAAGCTCCGAACCGATATTTGGGTTCAACAACAAGGGATCAACTCCGGTGGGGCAAATAAAGCTTTTAGTACAAATGGGGGTTCCTTCCACATGGCGAACATTTGAAACCATATTTGTGATAATTGATTAATCCTCCTACTACAATGCTTTCTTCGGCAGGCTAGCCCTAGATGAGATTGATGACTTCGTCTCGCCAAAGTATCTCATGGTGAAGTTCTTGACAAAGCGAGGCTGGGGGACTGTGTAGGAAGAACAATTCAGCTCCCGTGAAATGTACTTTACCACTCTCGATCAATATAAAAGGTAGTATTCTACTTATTTTGATTCTTCTATTACTTTACAGCCTTCAGATGATGGATCTTTACATCCAACATTCGAATCAAAGATTAATGATAAGAAGTCTAAAAAGCGTAAGTCTCAAAAGTATATTTCTGCAGGAAATAAAAGAAAGAGGGTTGATACTAATTCAGCAGAAGAAGGTCCAATAGTAACAGAGTTTGACTGTCGGGGTGAGACAGAAAGAATAAGGCCCATAGAGGACCTTGAGGAAACCTATATAGATTCTGAAGAAGTTTCTAAAGTGGTCAAAGTAGGAAAAGATCTTGATGGCGAGTTAAAGAAAGATCTGATTCAATTCCTCAAAAACAACAAGGATGTGTTTGCTTGGCCACATTCCGATGTGGTGGGGATTGACCCAGCTGTTATGTGTCACGCCCTTAATATCAACTCAGGAGCAACCCCTGTAAGGCAAAGAAAGAGGCAATTGGATAAAGTTCGAACAGATGCCCTGAAAGAGGAAGTTGGTAGACTCCTTGAAAATGGATTAATCCGGGAAGTATATTACCCCAAATGGTTAGCCAACCCAGTTCTGGTGAAAAGGTCAAATGGAAAGTGGAGAACATGTGTCGATTACATAGATTTAAACTAAGCATGTCTGAAAGACTGTTTCCCGTTGCCACGAATAAATCAGTTGGTAGATGCAACGAGTGGACACAAGTTGTTATCTTTTATGGATCCATATTCAGGGTACAATCAAATACCGATGTTCAAGCTAGATGAAGACCATACCAGCTTCATAACAGAGTGGGGAATTTATTGTTACGGAGCCATGCCATTTGGTCTAAAGAATGCAGGGGCCACTTATCAGAGATTGGTTAATCGAATGTTCAAGGAACAGATCGGTAGAAATATGGAGGTTTCTTGAATAGATCGGCAGAAATATGGAGGTTTATGTTGATGACATGCTGGTAAAATCAAGCGAGCCTGAAAACCATCTCAAAGACCTAAAGGAAATGTTTGAGACATTGCGAAAGTATCAAATGAAGTTAAATCCACAAAAGTGCTCTTTTGGGGTCCATTCTGGAAAATTCTTAGGCTAGTTGGTAGGTGCTCAAGGAATAGAAGCAAGTACTGATCAAATTCAAGCTATAAGGGATACGGCCGAACAAAAAACTAGTAAGGAAGTGATGTGCCTAAACGGAAAAGTAGCCGCCCTTAGTAGGTTTATCTCCAAAGCTACTGATAAATGCATACATTTCTTCGATGTAATTAAGAAAAGGAAGAACTTCGAATGGGGAGAAGATTGCAAAAAAGCTTTCTTGGAATTGAAAAGCCATTTGGAGAAACCACCAATACTCTCAAGACCCGAGAGTGGAGAAACTTTGTATCTATATATGGCAGTATCGGAACATGCGGTCAGTTCAGTGCTCATTTAGGAGGATAAAGGGGCACAACTCTCAGTATATTATGTAAGCAAGCGGTTAAAAGATGCAGAAGTCTGATACCCAGTTATAGAGAAATTAGCTTATTTCTTGATTCTTATAGCTCGAAAGCTCAGAGCATATTTCCAAGCACATTCAATCAAGGTATTAACAAATTTTCCTCTTTAGCAAGTTTTCAGTAAGCCTAAGACTTCAGGGAGATTGGTAAAACGGGGGATTGAACTCAGCCAATACGAAATAGAGTTTCAACCAATGGCTGCAATCAAAGGCCAAGCACTAGCAGACTTCGTGAATGAATGCACCAGTTTTATAAAGGAATAATCAGAAAAGAAGAAAGACCAGAAGCCCATGTGGTAGTTATTTGTAGATGGGGCATCAAGTGAGCAAGGTGCCGAGCAGGATATGTGATTATAACCCCAGAAGGACATCGATTGCACTACACCATGAAATTGGGATTTACTGCAACCAACAATGTGGCAGAATATGTGTCAATGGTAGCGGGACTAACTTTGGCATTAGAATTGAAAATTCCCCGATTACAGATTTTCAGTGACTCACAGCTAATGGTTAATCAAGTGAAATAGGTATATCAAACAAAGGATCCTAGGTTAACTTTATATGTGAAGAAGATATTGCAAATGCTTGCCTTGTTTGAGGATTTTTCAGTAAATCAAGTACCAAGGATAGAGAATGCATAGGCAGACTCTTTAGCAAAATTGGCCAGCTCAAGGGGAGCCCCAGAAACACGAATTGATCCAATTGGATATCAGGAAAAGCCGAGCATTAAAAAAGAAACATCCGAACAAGGAAAATAATTGCTTGTGATGACTAGATCTCAGGCCAAATCTTAGAGGGGAGATGAAGAAGGAAATGGTCAAGAATTAGCAAATGAAAGGATGAATCAACCCAGTTCAAAAAGCACCTATGATGGTACATGGATGGCGCCCATTGTTGAGTATTTAATTAAAGGAACATTGACATTCTATAAAGAAGAAGCAAGGAAAATCAGGAGGCAGGATCCAACCTTTGTCATGATAGACAATATCCTCTATAGGAAGGGATATGCTCTACCTTATCTTCGATGTGTGAGCATAAATGATGGGATGAGATTAATGACTAAAGCTCACGAGGGGTTGTGCGGCGATCATTCAAATGGAACAAAACTTGCAAAGAAAGTAACGAGGCAAGGATTTTATTGGCCGCACTTGGTAAGCCAAGCTATAGACTATGTGAAAAGATGTGAGAAATGCCAAAAGTTTTCAAAAATACCCAGGTTGCCTCCAAGTCAATTAATTCCGATCACAAGTCCATAGCACTTTGACGTTTGGGGAATAGGTTTGATCGGCCTATTGCTAATTTCAAAAGGAGGAGCTAAATATGCCGTAGTGGCTATCGACTATTTTACCAAGTGGGTTGAAGCCGAACCACTTTCAAAAATCACTTCGGGAAAGGTATTGAGATTTGTCATTAAGAATATCGTAACCAGATTTGGAATTCCCCAAAAGATAATCTCTGACAACAGAACGTAATTTGAAAGCGAAGATTTCTCTCGATTCTGCCCTAAAAATGGGATAATTAAAAGTTTTTCATCTGTCGGTCATCCAAAAGCTAATGGAGCAGTTGAAGCTGCAAATAAGACCATAAAAACCATTCTTAAGAAGTGACTGAGTAAAGCAAAAGGAAATTGGGTTGAAGAACTACCATTAGTGTTTTGGGCCTACCGAACGTCTGCTAAGACAGCAACGGGACATACCTCGTACTCTTTGACATATGGGGGTGAAGCACTGCTTCAAATTGAGATTGAAATACCCTCACACCGAAGAATTGCCTATGCGTTTGACAAAAATCAAGAATTGAAGAAAGAATCACTAGACTTAATAATACATGAGCTAAGAGATGAAGCAGCGGTAAGAACTGCCAAATATCAGAGGAGAATCACTAAATATTACAACTCAAGAGTAAGAGCTCGGTCATTTCAATAGGGGGATTTGGTACTCCGCAGAGTAATGGCCAATACTAAGAATCCTGTAGATGAACCCCTAAGACCAAACTGGTAGGGGCCATTAATCATATGCCAAGTAATCCCACCAGGAGCTTACAAACTATGTCGCCCTGACAGCAATATAGTGCCTAGGACATGGAATGCTGAACATTTAAGGCCATAGTTTCCAAAGATGGATTAATAAAGAACTTATTTTGGTAGAGAGAAAATCTACATGGCTGGGAGTGAAATGCTTCTCAAATTTGGATACTACCTAAGATGGTAGAAAATCCTTTGTCCGCGCCAAGATGGCCAGGGCAGAGCGCCTCCTGGAGGGAGGACGGAGTAAGCCTCTATCCGTGCCTAAGATGGCCAGGGTAGGGCACCGAACAAGCCTTTATCCGCGCCACGATATGGCCATGTTAAGGCACCTCCTGGAGGGAGGACGGAGTAAGCCTCTATTCGCGCCATAATATGTCCAGGGTAGAGCACCGAACAAGCCCCTATCTGCACCGCAAAAGGGCCAGGGCAGGGCGTCTCCTGGAGGAAGGTCAAGTAAGTCCTTGGTTCAAGCCTCTAAGATGAGCTAACCAAGAGCACCAGACAATGGACTAAGATGTCCAAGCCCAAAAAGAGGCCCATCAAACAATAGAATAAGATGTCCAGGCCCAAAAGGAGGCCCATGAAACAATGGACTAAGATGTCCAAGCCCAAGTGAGGCTCATTCAATACTGGACTAAGACGTCCAAGCCTAAGAAGAGGCTCAATCAATAATGGACTAAGAAGTCCAAGCCCGAGAGGAGGCACAATCAACTAAGGACTAAGATGTCCTGGCTCAGATAAAGGCGGCTTATCTAATTATGGACTAAAACATAGCTTGAAGAGGCAGCTAATCAAATTATTTCTATGTGAAACCTGAAGGGTTCTTATAAGTTGGAAAGGACAAAAGCAAAGGAGTGAGACGAATCTCCATTTATTATTACCCGAATCTGGGTTTCGAGACTTTCTTAATATCGCCTATTAATGCCCGGATTTGGGTTTCGAGATTTTCGTTTATGAATTTCAAAATCTAATACTCGAATCTGGGTTTCGAGATTTTATCATTAGCTATCTTTACTAAGCCCAAATCAGGGTATGAGAATATTGTTGGTTACTACAGTTCTTAATACTCGAACTTGAGTTTCGTAATTATTATCCGACTTTGCCAAAATACCCTAATCTGGGTCCATGGCATCTGCTATAAAGACTATTTTCATGAACTTCTGGTTATTCAAAATACACCCTACCGCAGGCAAGGGAATTCTATTTTAAAAGCCATCTGCCTATGTAAATATGTGCCCTAATCTGGGCTGAAGATTCTTTCTGCAAAACGAATTGACTCAAATATGTCCTGATCTGGACTTAAAATTTAATATGGGAATCATACTACTAATTCTTATTTAATTGACCATAAAAACCTGAATCTGGGTTTAGAAATGCCATATATAAAACTATTCCGGGGATACTGCTATCTGGATTCTAAATATCACATTATTAATATCTAAACTTCACAAGTTAATGCCTTAATCTAGGTTGGATTTGGGGGATGATATGATGTAATTGAGTCTATTGCAAGCAACCAAAAATCCAAAACTGGTCTTCTTAATGCCAAAATTAAAAGAAACTCAAAATTATGAAGAATAGGAAAGCTATGAAAAACTTTGTCCTAAAGAACAAAAGCTTCTTTCATACAGGAGGGGGGGCAAAATGTTAACCATAAAATCTACATGAAGGCAGAAGTATGAAAGAAGGATAATAAAATTTAAGTTTTGATGAAGAGACAGTCCAAGTCATCATGAAAGACTTAAAAAGGATATTCAGATTGTCCAATTACTCATACAGTGCAAAAGCCTTCGACCCAGATGAAAAAAAACAGAACCTCCCGCCACGATCAACCTTTCGACACAGATGAACAAGCAATTATGAATTTAGAACTCCTTTCAAAAGCAATCAATGGCGATCTCTCAACTACACATCAAACCTTTCAAAGCCGAAGGTTTCACCCCAGAGTGACTTTTTCGAAAGCATAGCAAGCCTTTCGAACCGGTAAAGACACATCCAGGATACCTTTCGACAGCGTCGAAAGGTCCTATGAAGAAAGCAACACTCGGAAGTCAGCAAAGAGTGAAAAGCAACCTCTCGACAACATTGAAGAGAAGCATAGCTCTCGACAACATTCAAGTGAAGAAAAACCTTTCGACAAGGTCGAAAGGTTCACAAAATATGTAAAAAGAAAAACCTTTAGATGAAGTCAAAAGGTTAATGAAAGCATAAGAGTGGCAAACCTTTCGACAAAGGCGGTAGGTTCATAATGGCATATGAAGGACAAACCTTTCGACAAGAACGAAAGGTTCATAATGAGGCAAACCTTTCGATGAGGTCAGAGAGTTTATAACAGCACGAGGGAGGCAGACCTTTCGACAAGGTCGAAATGTTCACACAGTATGCAAAGAGGAGACCTTTCGACAAGGTGGAAAACAAGGAACCAAAAGAGATAAGCCAAGAAGCACAAGAGACTCCTAACCTTTCAACTCAGTCAAAGGGTTCATAACCTCTCAATGAAGTCGAAAGGTTTAAGACAGCATATAAAAGAGGGACCTTTCGACTCAGTCGAAAGCATGAAGTCGAAAGGTGGGCCGCCTGCATCTATAAATAAGACCCAAAGGGTCTAGTTTTAGGGGCCGAATTCTGGAGACTGAATTCATCTTATTTTCTCCACTTTCATATAGACAAATCTACTTGTAAAAACCCTAAATTGAATTGGGGAGAGAGCTCAATTTCCTGTAACTCATTTTGGATATGAATAAAATAGAGTTGGCTTGTTCATGATGGATATTGGCAATGAGGAGAATCATTAAGATCATTAGCTAGACTAATGATCATTGCACATGATTTCAACCTTTTTCTCATAATTTCTTTTGATATGTGCTCTATAAATATAAGATCGACTTAGATATTCCCCATCGTAGAACGTCATCATTGAAATCCATAATTAATGTAAAGTGATGATGACGTGCTGCATAAGCTAAACGTATGGTTATGGGAATAACTAAATTGATCTTATAAAGGAAAAGTAAAAAGGGGTTAAAGATATAATCTAGGACAGCTTCGAAAGGAAGAAAACCTTTCGACTTAGTCGAAAGGTTTACTTCCTAATGGAATCCTGGGTTTTATATATATATATATATATATCTTATAACCACTCATTATGGACTTCATTCGAAGGGAATCAACTTCCTTAAGCATTAATAAACCCTTCGAATTGATTCCATAGAAAAAATGGACATCAATGGGGCTAAAAGCAATTAAGGTTGGCAATGAGCTTCGCATCTCCTTACAACAATGTCGAGAGGTTTCATACTTTACCTTTCGACACAGTTAAAAAGGAAGTAGTAGACGTCGACCACAACTTCTTTTGACTCTCAGGGGAGGTGGAACTCATCAAATTAATAATTTCTGAAAGCTAAACGACTATGAATTACTTCAACCTAGTCGAAAGGTTGGAGAAGTCTTGTCACACCTTTCGACAATCTGGCAATTTACATCTATTCCAACCTAGTCGAAAGGTTGGAGTGATCCTATTAACAACCTTTCGACAAGGTCAAAAGGTTGGACTAATTCCTATCTCCCCAACTTAGACGGAAGGTTGGGAAGGTCATGCCTATAACCTTTCAACAAGGTCAAAACGTTTGACAATCAAGAATGTTGTCGATCCGCTCGAAGGGTTGTAGTAGCCTCATTAACCTTTCGACAAGGTCAAAAGGTACAACTACTCACCGTTCTTTTCTCCCAGATTAATTTGATTAAGACAATTTGTTCAAAGATACACTTTCAGAAGTGAGAATCATCTCAACCACATGGTTATGTCCAAACAAAATTATCTTACCAAAGCATTGGGGATGTTGATAAGTTTTCTTGTTAACAACATTGTAAGGTCTCCTTGAGTATAAATATGCACACACAAATTCATAATTCAACATTGGCATATAAAAAACTGTGATTTTCAAATATGGCCATCTATAAACGTCTGTGGGAAATCCATAGACGTCTATGAATATTTTTGGGAATTTAATTCCTAAAGCCATAGACGTCCAAGGTTTTCCCACAAACATCTGTCATGTAGCAACTGCTCCAATCTGAAAAGATGCTTCATTTCATATTGAATAATAACATCCCTTCTTCAACAGTTGCTGCCATTAAAACAAATAGATTTTATTTAAATAGTAACAACTCCTCATATGCATCTACTCAAAACTATATATACTTCAAAGATTGAGAATTGGATTAACAATTCTAATCTATTCTCTTGGTTTCTTATTACTCTCTATTTACATATTTGCGCATACATTGCTTACATATTCTCAATTTATCATAATCAAAATATTATTTTGGTTAAACCACTTCCTACAACTCAAAGTACTCACATTCACATACTCAAAGGAGATCATAGGAAGAATTGTACTATTAGTCAAAATCCTTGTTATTTGGAACACAAGGTTGTCAAAGAAATACTTTTTGTATTAGCCTATTCCTCCGGGCGAAGTGAGGGTTATTTGGTCAAAGGAAATACCGAAGGGGGGCTTCGGGACTGGTCGTAGGAAGGGAGATCCGAACCAGTATAAAATATCTGGTGTGATTGCTTTTATTATTTACCTTCTTTATATTCGGTTATTATTCTCTGCTTAGTGTAATTTGTAACATACACTCTCACACTTACATATATAAGTTGCATTATATAAAGATCCTATACTATTTCAACGTCTAGTGAATGATACACATCGTATGAGTGTATGATATAAATAAGCTAGTAAAACAGCACTTATATTCGGAAACCATACCTTAACTTGTGTCACCTGCACCCAACAAGTCAGGTAAATATAATATAATACCATAATGATAACATATGATAAGGTCTCACTAATCTCTAGCACATACATAATCACATACACTCGATCAAACCCAAAGTCCCAGCTCATTATTACCGAAAAAATAACATATGCGACTCGCAACTGAGGAACTATATGTCTTACCCCACTATCACAAAATGCATAAGTGACTCACTACTAGGGAAGTACATGTCCCAACCCACTATCGCAAAATTGTGGACGACCTGCTACCAAGGAATTCTAAGCCTTAGCCCGTTATCGTCAAAATTGTAAGAGATTCGCTATTATAGAACGCAAGCCCACTATCGCTGAATCATAAGCGACTTACTACTAAAAAACAAGATCTCTCAGCCCACTATCGTCCAACCGTAAGCGACTCACTACTGAGGAACAAATTATCTCAACCCACTATCATCATATCGAACAAAGCACAACAAATCTACTAAAATAAGGCACATTTCAAAAGTGTTTCAAAATACATCACATATACTAAAGTGTTCCTCATCCTGCCATGATTGCAACGCCGCGAACCACTCGCGAAATGGAGGTTGTATATGAGAGTTATAAGCATTTGAAATTTAGAGGCGATATAGTAATTTATAGTTTAATTTTTTTAATATTATATTTATGATTTACCCTACCGCCGCTACAGTACTCGAGAAACCCGATCGTTCAACCTACAACGCCACTTCAACTCTCTACCGCCATCACTATGGTGATTAATGATAAGATCCGGCCGCACCATCCTTCCTTGCGTGTCATGTCAAGTCCAAAACACCCTGTCATGTCGCCCTCAATGACCTCTAGTGATCTCGATGTCGACATCTTTTTCTGATGATTTCTGGCTATCCATGAACATCTGAGTCAATCGGCAACCCCCACAAGGACAAGCTTGACCTCTCTATACATCCATAGTTTCTGATCGTCATGTAATCGCCGTTTTACTATCGGAACGAAATGAACAGTCTATGTTGCTTGAAATTTCGCCACGTTTTCTGATCGATCCGTACACCCAATCAATGAAAGAACACCACCGGTGAATTTGTGTCATCGAGAATTACAATTCTGATATATAATATACCTGATTTGGAACACTGGTATTTCACACTTTTTAAATTAAACAGAGATTAACTTTTGCTAAGTAGAATCGATAAAAATTTAATTTTTACCCCACTAGCCATTTTATGTTAGATTTTAAACAGGTCTGTGTGTATATATATATATATATAAATTGACTGTCAAATTCATCGTATATATTTTGATTTTCAAATATAAGGGTGGTTTGCTATAACCTATCAATATATACGCAGATATAAAGAGTCTCACTCACCGATTAGCCTTGCTTCCTTTTCGATATTATTAGGATCTGCTTTTTTCCTTGCTGGCCTAATGCATAACCTTCTCAACTCGCCTTGATTTTCTTTGTAATTCCTTGTTTTGAAATGTCCAATTATTGCTTTTTGATTTGATGTAGTATTAGTTTAATTTTTTTTATTATGAGATAGATAATAGAGAAGATAGAGATTAGGGACAGAAAATTTGGGCTGAAGTATGATTATGAAATATGAGTTGGTTCCTATTTATTGACTAAAATGACTCATATTTGGGCTAAAATTTCGAAAATCAATATATTACGAAACGCCATTGGATTTTGACTTCTTCTAATTAAGGGTGAAAAATATTCAGTTAGAACCGAATTAACTGACCGAACCCGTTCATTTCGACTGGTTCGGTTTTGAAACTAAATCGGTTAGAATTTGATTTGTAAAATAAAAAAATTGATTATCGGTTTAACCAAACTTTTATCATATTATCCAATTTTTCGGTATTGTGATACTTTAAATAATTAGTTTGGTGATAAGATACAAAGTTTACCTATTAAAAATAGATCAAATTTTATTATAAACGTAAAAAGTACTAAATAAAATTTCTTCAAACATAAATTTATGTTTTCCTTTGAGTGAACCAATCATTTAAATAAAGGTATATCTTTCTAGTTCGGTTGAATCGATTACCGATCGAATTAACCAAAATTAATTCAATTCGATTTGGTTCGGTTCGGTTTTGAATTTTTTCGGTTCCAATTTTGTTTGAATTTTTTACCTCAAAACTGACCCGATCGACCGAACGCTCATCTTTGCTTCTAATTACTAGTCCGTATAATCAATTTCAACAAATTACACATGTTTCTGACTATAAACGACATTCTGGATCCACTAAAATAGGACTTGAGGCCTAATTCCAGCTCTTGTAAAAATTTATTAATTTACAGCTTATGTAAATTATGATTTTGCCCCTATAAAATTTATTATTTAAGTTCAAAAAATTATGGGGTGTTACGGATTTGATTCATGCCTTTGTGAGTGGAAACAATATCCTATGATTATATTTTGATAGAACTTGGTTTTTATTATTTTGATATTTATATGTCAATGGAAAATTGTTTTAGGGCTGTTAGTGTATATATGATGTTAAGATAGTAGTAAAAACCTATATAAACAGCTATAAGATTAGTTTGAATCATAGAGCAAGAATCACATGTAGTAACTGATAAGATATGTTACTTATGCTTTTATGAGTGGTTAAGCGATGTATGTCATGTTTTGATGATGAATACTATAAATTTTGTATGTGTGTAATGTTGGACGTGATGTTCAAGGGTGAATAATGACTGTTGAAAGCTAGAGAATCACTTCGAAAGCTAGCTTGTTTCCTGGAGATTTGACCAGGCAACTAGTGCTCGACATCAGGTAGCACTCGGCATCTCATAGCACTCGGCGTAGTACTCGGCATCCATGGTACTCGGCATCAAGGAGTACTCGGCATCTCATAGTACTCGGCGTAGTACTCGGCATCCATGGTACTCGGCATCAAGGAGTACTCGGCATCTCATAGTACTCGGCGTAGTACTCGACATCTAGAAGTACTCGGCGTAGCGCTCGGCATCAGGTAGTACTCGGCATCTAGAAGTACTCGGCATAGCGCTCGGCATCTAGTGGAACTCGACATCTAGTGGTACTCGGCGTAGTACTCAGCCTCCAGTGGAACTCGGCAACAGGAGTACTCGGCGTAGTACTCGGCATCCAGTGGTGTTCGGCATTAGAAGGCGTTCGGCATATATGACTGCTCGACATGGCAGTATCGTTCGGCTGGAAGGCACATTAGGCCAAGGAGGATCGTTCGGCCAGAGGGATCGTTCGGCCAAAGAGCATTGTTCGGTTAAGCACATCAGACATACCGTTCGGCTTCGACTAACAACCATTCCATCCCACACACCAAACATACCGTTCGGCATAGAAAGGGTAGTTCGGCATCATTGTGTTCGGCCTACCTGGTTCGGCATACAACGACCACTATACTTGGGCTAGAGTGTTCGGCCACCAAGCCCACCTGGGAAGTCCAGCCCATCTTTGTCTATAAATAGAGGGGCAGGGTCACAGTGAAAATGGATCTTTTTTTGTAGAACACTAGGGAGACTCTGCCATTTTTGAGACTCATCTTCTCTACTTAACAACTTCATTCAAGCATTTGATTCATGAATTGTATTTGTAATCAACTATTAAGAAGATCAATAAAGTTTAACCTCAAAGTGGACGTAGGCAATTACACTGAACCACTATAAATTTGGTGTTCTTACTTTCTGCATTTAAATTAGCATTCTCTTCCTTGTTTAATTTATCTTCATCACTTATATCTCTACACAATCTTTCTCTACGAGGTTAGTGACAAATTTTGGTGCTAACACTTTGGTGCTTTCATTGAGAGTTGAATTCTCAGACCTTAAGGATCTGCTTTGAAGCTACTGGATTGAACAAATCCCCCAAAGAAGATCCGACTCATTGATAGGACATCCGTTGATTCTACTCAGAGTTCATACCAATAACTCTACAATGGCGAGACCACGTACCAGGTCAGCTTCTCATAATGCGGATGCCCATGAAACTGCTAGCGTACAACAAGCAGGACCTAGCAATCAACCAGCGATTCCGGGTGTGGGAATTTCCACCCAGGACCAAACTCCAGTTGTCACCAGAATAGAGTTCAACGACTTGATGAGAGAACTCAGGGAAAGCAGGAGACAACTAGGAGAGCAGATGCAAGCGAACGCCAACCTGATGGCACAACTCACTCAACAGCAGCAACAGAATGCTGGGGGCAATCCCGCTCCTTATTCCTCATCCGACAGCTCAACTTCCTCTGATGAACCTCCCAGGCGCAGACGCCGTAAGACTGAAGCTGCGCGGGCAGGTGCTGCTGTTCAGATAGCTGGAGACCGTAACCAAGCCGGAGCTGGAAACCTAGGAACTGGAGTGCAGGTTGAGGCTGGAGGACCAGACCATCAAAACGCTAATGATGTCGAACCTCAAGATGCACGTTTGGCAGACCGCCAGGAGAGGAGGCACCAGCCTGGCCAGTCACGTAGAACTGACTCCAACCTTCCACATTCCATACAAACACCAGACCTGACAGCCATGGTCAGACAATTGATGAAAGAAAACCAAGGCTTATCGAATGATGATTGGGGAGTATCAAGAAGTCATACTCCATTCACAGACGTTGTGCTGCAGGCAGCGTACCCCAGGAAGTTTAATATGCCTACTATCCCTGCGTATGAGGGAAAGACCGACCCCAGACAGCATGTCATGAGGTATGAGTGGATGATGGATTCAGCTAGAGCAAATGATGCCAACAAGTGTAGATGCTTTCCGATCACTCTATCTGGGATCGCTATTATGTGGTTTACCCGACTTCCTCCGCGGTGCGTATCCAATTTCGAGGAGTTGGCGAAGAAGTTTATTGAGCAGTTCAGAATACACACTACGCGTCCAAAGGACGTAATGTCTCTGTCAAGTGTAATCCAAAATCCTGGGGAGTCATTGAAGGAATATTTACAAAGATTCCATGTTGCGGCGACTGAAGTCAGTAATCCCAATGATCATGCAATTCTAATGGCTGTAATGAGAGGTGTGGATCTGGAGTCCGAATTTGGAGACTGGTTGGCAGGGAAACCTCCGACCACACTGGAACGTTTTTACTCAAAGGCACATCAGTTCATAAGAAGAGAGGAGGCTAGGTGGGTAAGGCGAGATAAGGCACCAGGACCTGTCCAAGAGTCCGTGAAAAGCAACATTGCTGTGAAGCAGTCCGGAGACAACTCGGGAAAGGTCCAAGTAAATGTCCAGAACAAGCCTGGGCAGCCTAAGGAGTCCGGAGGAAGAAATCAAGGGAAGAAGAGAGAAGCGAGGAAGTGGAAACCGAGAATTCCAAGCTACAACGAGTATACCCCGCTGAATGCGCCTCTTGAGAAAATTTACCTATCTACCTGCAATACTTTTCAGTACAGAAAGCCACGTCCAAAAGAATCAATCGAGAAGCAGAAGCGAACCGGGAAATATTGTCGCTTCCATGAGACTTATGGGCACAATACGGAAGAGTGCAGACACCTGCACGATGCTATCGAGAAGTTGATCAGGCAAAAGAAGTTGCAAGAATTTGTGAAGGATCCTCAGGAAGGAGGACAGGGAACGTCCAACCCAGGTCGCGCACCAGCTCCGCGTCATCCCGAAGAGCCTGCCTGGACCGTGGGTAGACTAGTCATAAATACAATTATCGGCGGACCTCACCCCGTGGATAAGAATTGGCAAGAGATGGAGCGGTATGCAAGTTCCCTGAAGCATGAAGAGTTTGAGTGCTGTTCGAACGTGGAGGATGGGACCCCTGCTAAGCAGCAACGCGTAATGACGGACGATATAGTGTTCAGAAATAGAGATGCTGATTAAATAGAGGCTCCAACCATCGACCCGATGGTCATATCTGCCATGATCGGACCGGCATATGTGAAAAGAATTCTGATTGATTGTGGAAGTTCTGTCAACATCATCTTCAAGAAGGCTTATGACCAAATGAAGATGGAAACCAAGGACTTAGAACCATCCAAAGCTCGTATACACGGCTTTAATGGTGCAGCGACCGATGCAGTGGGGTATGTTGAGTTACCAGTTGAACTGGGACAAGGCGAGCGTCGGAGGGTGCGAATCCTACCCTTCGTAGTTTTGGATGTGGATTCTCCGTATAATGTTTTCTTGGGCCGACCGGCCCTGGCTGAGTTTAGGGCAGCATTAGCCCCGTGGTGCTTGACTCTTAAGTTCCCAACTGACAAAGGGGTAGGTATTGTTCATGGCGACCAAGCAGCTGGTCGTTCCTGTTATGTGGCTGAGCTCCGGGAGGCCCATCGGAGGGAGAAAGGAAAGGTTGCGGACAATCCCGTCCGCATCCTTAACACGGATAATTGACAAGTAGTGCCCGAGCCCTGGCTCGGGCATAATTCTCGGATCTTCAAAGACATAGATCCGACAGACGACGATGAGAAACCCAGGGAAGAAAAGGCGGCGCCGGCTGAACTAACGGTTGACATTTCAGTTAGCCAAAGCGACCCTTCGTGAATACTGAAGATCGGATCACAGCTTGGCCCCGCAATGACTGAAGACCTTAGTGACTTCCTCCGTGCGAATCTTGATGTTTTCGCCTGGACGCATTCCGATATGTGTGGGATTTCCCCCGCCATCACGAGTCATATGTTGAACATAGACCCGAAATACGTCCTAGTTAAACAAAAGAGGAGAGGAATGGACCCGGAGAGGTTCGCTGCTCTCAGAGAGGAGGTGGACAAACTCAAAGCCAATGGGTTCGTCCGCGACGCCCTCTATCCTGAATGGGTATCGAACCCCGTACTGGTGAAAAAGGCAAATGGGAAATGGAGAACTTGCATAGACTATTCCTTGAACAAAGTGTGCCCCAAGGACAGTTTCCCGTTACCAAGGATCGATCAGTTGGTCGACTCCACCGCAGGACATGAGCTGTTATCATTCATGGATGCATACTCGGGATACAACCAAATCCCGATGCATATTCCGGACCAAGAACACACCAGCTTCGTTACAGATGTCGGGCTATATTGCTATGTAGTAATGCCCTTCGGACTGAAGAACGCAGGAGCGACTTATCAGCGTTTGGTGAATCGAATGTTCAAGGACCAGCTTGGTAGGACGATGGAAGTCTATGTGGATGACATGCTCGTGAAGTCACGACAGCCAAACGACCACATTCGAGACTTGGCTGAAATGTTCGACATACTCAGGTATTACGGGATGAAGATCAACCCTCTGAAGTGTTCCTTCGGCGTTGCGTCGGGGAAGTTTTTGGGATTCATCGTCAATGCTAGGGGAATTGAAGCTAACCCCGAAAAGATCCAAGCTATTCGAGATGTGCAAGTACCCAGGACTGTAAAGCAGGTACAGAGCTTGAATGGAAAAGTAGCTGCGCTAAGTCAATTCATATCCAGGGCGACTGACAAGTGCATCCCTTTCTTTGATGTAATAAAGAAAGGGAAGAGGAACTTCGAATGGACGTCTAGTTGTGAGGAAGCATTCCGGGATCTGGTGAGGCATCTGGAGAGTCCACCAGTGCTATCAAAACCAGTAGACCATGAGATGTTGTACATATACTTGGCTGTATCCCCCCATGCGATAAGTGCGGCTCTGGTTCGCGAGGAGGACCGAATCCAAAATCCGGTGTACTACGTTAGCAAGCGTTTAACGGGGGCAGAAAGAAATTACCCCAAAATCGAGAAATTGGCCTATTGCTTGGTGATTGCATCACGTAAGCTACGCCCATATTTTCAAGCACACTCAATCAGTGTTTATACCGATCAACCCCTGCGGCAGGTACTCCAACGACCAGAAACTTCCGGAAGATTGCTAAAATGGAATATCGAGTTGAGCCAGTTCGATATCACCTACTTGCCACGGAGGGCCATACAAGGGCAAGCATTAGCAGATTTCATCGCTGAGTTTACCATACCCATAGAACCAGATAATCATGACGTCATTCCCCCCGTTCGTTGGAAATTATACACTGATGGGGCATCAAACGACCATTGCTCCGGCGCGGGTGTAGTTCTTATAACTCCGGAAAATCGGTCAATCTGTTATGCTTTGAAGCTTGATTTCCCAGCTACAAATAACGAAGCAGAATATGAAGCACTGATTGCTGGTTTGAAGCTCATCGGAGAACTCGGGATCAAATCAGTTGAAATCTTTTATGACTCACAGTTGGTGGTTTACCAAGTGCGGGGAGATTACCAAGCAAAGGGAAAGAAGCTGGCTCCGTACCTTGTTCAGGTCCAAGAACTACTGTCAAATCTTGAGTGTTATGACATTTCACATGTCCCGTGCGAACAGAATAAAGAAGTCGACTTGTTGGCTAAGTTTGCGAGCACAGGCGACGCGCAGCAAATGGGATTGTATCCCGTTGAGGCCTTGCATGCCCCGAGCGTAGACGAGATGAAAGTTGACCGTGTGTTGGAAACAGAAATCGAAAAGGAGTCGTGGATCACCCCGTTCAAACTGTACCTGACAACCGGGGCTTTACCAGAAAAAAGGAGCGAAAGATGGCAGGTCCTTCAAAAGGCCGCGCGATACGTGATGCAGGATGGATTAATGTATCGAAAAGGGTTCTCAATCCCCTTATTACAGTGCATCGCTCATGGCGAGACAAAGCGGGTCTTGAAAGAGGTTCACGAAAGGGAATGTGGCGACCATACCGGGGGGCAAACGCTAGCAAAAAAGATCCTCCGCTATGGATACTACTGGCCGACCGTGAATCGGGACGTTGCAGACTACGTAAGGAAATGTGACAAGTGTCAAAGATATGCGAAAATCCCGAGGACTCCATCAACAGAACTCACACAAATGGTTAGTCCCTGGCCATTTGCAGTCTGGGGAATCGACATAATCGGCTCTTTGCCTATATCCAAAGGTGGTGCGAAATACGCGATAGTTGCAGTCGACTATTTCACAAAATGGGCTGAGGCAGAACCTTTGGCCACAATTACCTCTAAGAAGGTCATTAACTTCGTTGTACGAAACATTATATGCCGCTTTGGACTCCCTCGCACCATCATTACAGACAACGGAACGTAGTTTGAAAGCAGAGAGTTCAAAGAGTTCTGTTTCAAGTATGGCATTGAGAAGAAGTTTGCCGCCGTTGCGCATCCAAAAGCTAACGGACAAGTCGAGGCCGTTAACAAAATAATCAAGTCAATACTGAAGAAGCATTTGGAGAAAGTCGGAGGCAAGTGGGTAGATGAGCTCCCGACAGCATTGTGGGCTTATAGAACTACCCACAAGTCCGCGACCGGCCACACTCCATTCGCATTGGCATACGGCTAGGAAGCCGTTATACCCGTGGAACTTGAAGTCCCATCGCATCGAGTGACATATTACGATCCCAAGACGAATAAGGACCTCTTGTTGGAATCACTGGACTGCATCGATGAAAAACGAGAAGAGGCCGAATTAAGGGCGGCAGCGCATAGACACCGAGTCAAGCGTTACTACGATGGCAGAGTCCGCCCAAGGACTTTTGGTGTGGGTGATCTCGTTCTGAAACGAGTTTTCCCGGTACCATCACGTATGAATCCCAGCTGGGAAGGTCCGTACGTCATTGAACGGAAGCTTGGAAAGGGAACATTCAAGCTAGCGATCGCCGATGGCACGACACTCCCCCGAGCATGGAACATTGAACATCTGCGGCATTATTACATTTAGTATGTTTCTTTCCTGTTTTAGGCACAGTTATTTCCTGTATGTTTTCATTCCGTCGCAACTTAGTTTCCTTTTAACTATGTAATCGAGCAGTTTAGTTGTTTTTCATTAATAAAGGCTTGAAGCCAGATTTTCCACGAATTACTAATGTTTCTATATCTCATAGTCAGGTGATGAATTACTAGAACTACATTATCCTGTACGATACATGAGACTGGTATAAACGATTTCAAATCTCCGAATCCTCAGAGCGCGGACCGGAGTACTCTAAGTCCCCAGAGCGTGGACTAGAGTATAAATGATTTCAAATATCCGAATCCCCAGAGCGCGGATCGGAGTACTCTAAGTCCCCGGAGTGCGGACTAGAGTATAAATGATCTCAAATCTCCGAATCCCCAGAGCGCGGACCGGAGTACTCTAAGTCCCCAGAACGCGGACTAGAGTATAAATGATTTCAAATATCCGAATCCCCAGAGCGCGGATCGGAGTACTCTAAGTCCCCGGAGTGCGGACTAGAGTATAAATGATCTCAAATCTCCAAATCCCTAGAGCGCGGATCAGAGTACTCTAAGTCCCCAGAGCACGGACTAGAGTATAAACGATTTCAAATCTCCGAATCCCCAGAGCGTGGACCGGAGTACTCTAAGTCCCCAGAGCGCGGACTAGAGAATAAACGATTTCAAATCTCTGAATCCCCAGAGCGCGGACCGGAGTACTCTAAGTCCCCAGAGCGCGGACTAGAGAATAAACGATTTCAAATTTCCGAATCCCCAGAGCGCGGACCGGAGTACTCTAAGTCCCCAGAGCGTGGACTAGAGTATAAACGATTTCAAATCTCCGAATCCCCAGAGCGCGGACCGGAGTACTCTAAGTCCCCGGAGCATGGACTAGAGTATAAATGATTTCAAATCTCCGAATCCCCAAAGCGCGGACCGGAGTACTCTAAGTCCCTAGAGCGCAGACTAGAGAATAAACGATTTCAAATCTCCGAATCCCCAGAGCGCGGATCGGAGTACTCTAAGTCCCCAGAGCGCGGAATAGAGTATAAACGATTTCAAAGCTCCGAATCCCCAGAGCGCGGACCGGAGTACTCTAAGTCCCCAGAGCGCGGACTAGAGTATAAATGATTTCAAATCTCCGAATCCCCAGAGCGCGGATCGGAGTACTCTAAGTCCCCGGAGTGCGGACTAGAGTATAAATGATCTCAAATCTCCGAATCCCTAGAGCGCGGATCAGAGTATTCTAAGTCCCTAGAGTGCGGATTAGAGTATAAACGATGCGAACCTCCGAATCCCCTGAACACGGATCAACTTACTCTAAATCCCCGGAGCGCAGATTTAGAAAAAAGTCCAAGTACTCGAGAAATGTGGAGCAAGAAGTATGCCACGTCTGGAAATGTTTGAACAACACGAGAATGGACTGAGAGATAATGCAACTCATAAGAACTTGAGTTATGACTACAGTTAGTCAGCAAACCAAAGAAAAGCAAGAGAATCATTCAAACGAAAAAGAAACTAAACTTCATTCAATAGTTCAAAATGGGGTTACACGGTTACTCCTGCGAAACTCGGAGTTAAGAACTTATCTATACAAACTACAAGCTACAAAAGATAAAAGCAACTGAAAGACTTAAGCAAGAAGCTCGTTGAACGAGTGTATCGATCATTTCTTTGGTTTCTTCTTCTTGTCTTCCTTTGTTTTTTCCGACGACTCCTCTCCTTCACGCTTTTTCTTGGATTTCTTGCTTACTAAAGAAGCCGAGTCAGGAGTAGGAGACGGAACATCCAGTGGTTTGGACCTGCCCGGGAGAATGATTTTCAGAGGTCTGTTCCGCGGGTCGGTAAGTTCCAGTATTTCAGGTTCAACTTTGACCTTGACCTTTTTCTTCTCCTCTTCGGCGAGGCGTTCCTTCATGCTCATCTTTGAGGTATGCTCAGAGGCGCCGGTGATTTCGATTTCATCGCTCCCTTCGGCAGGAGACGAGGTGTCAAGCTTGTCATCGTCTAGCGCCCCGATCACTTGAGCATCAGGGCCAGGTGTTACTCCCGAGTGAGCAACATCGCTTGTTTTCTCTGCCTCCTCCTTGGCGTCATCGCTCCTCGGAGTTGGCTCGGGATCAGAGCAGCCTGCATGAAAACATAAAAAATGAACATTAGAACGGATAAATGCTGGAAAATAACAAGATCTTTTGACTTCTAGAAAAGAAGAGTTTCCTACCGGGTTCTGGTTGGCTATCAGTTGCGCGTAGGGTTTCACCCTCCAGGATAGGAGATAGCACGTGAACGCCAAGCCCGGGATCTTCAGGATCATAGCCGGCATGCTGCTCGAACGGGTCAAGTGTCGGCCGACCGGCCGGTTGAACAGCGGGAGGAGCAGCAATATGAGGAGCCGTAGTCTCAGCCCCAGACGGGCCAGCTTCATCACTTTTCTCTTTTGGAAGGGGAGAGCCTCTGTTATAAAGCGCCAAAGCTGCGGATAAATCCGCTGGCTCATTCCCCCTAAGGAACTCCTTCACCAAGGCATCCCCATCGACCTCTTCAGAGCCCGACTTGATTTTCCTAATCTTCACCAAAGTTTCCCAGGCCTCAGCTAGGGATTCGAGATAACCATCGCCCAAGAATGTCAAGTCACGGTGCATAAGGACGCGGGCTCCATACTCAGCAATCAACGGGTCAAACATGCACTTGACCTCTTCCCTGCCGGCTTCTGCGGCCGTCTCGAGGCGAGAATCAATCTCCTCCGCAGCTTTTCTTTTGCCCTCCTCGCGGGCTTCGTCCTTCATTTTTTCAACCCCGGCAAGTTCGTCATCGAGCTTCGTTTTCAGGAGTCGAGTAGCAACGATCTCATCACAGTATCGTTGTGACTCTTCTTGAGCAGCTACTTTGTCCTCCTTCTCCTTGGAGAGTAATTCTTTCAGCTCTTTGACTTGTATAGCGAGCGCGTCCCTTTCTTTTTGGATGGAATCTTTTTCTAGGGCAAGGGCACCGCTACGCTGGACTGCTTTATCAAGTTCCTTCTTGTGAGCCAGCTCTAAACGAGCGACTGCCTCAGCAGTATCTTTTGCGCTTTGCTCAGCGGCTTCCAGCTTCGACTTGTACGAAGCGAGCTCCTCGTCTTGGTGCTTGATGATGTTCTTGTCACAGCCAGCCTCCAGTTTCAGACGATCAATCTCATATTGACGCTCAACAGACACCTCCGAGATCTTTTCAACCAAGTGGACAAACGCGTCATGTCGAACATAGACGTCGTTGTTACAGGCAATGGCGCTCTGCTTCACGTGTCCAGGAATATGATGGATAGCTGGGAGATATTTCAGACCATCAAAGAAAATTTTTGGAAATTTGGCCTTGAGATCGACCATCTTTTCTGCTATAGTTGGGTCAACCGCGGGAGTAGGGGGAGGAGGCCTTGGAAGTTCTGCTCTTTTTCGTTGCTCCCGAATTTGCCTCGTACTTGACGAACTAGAGTGTTGTTCTCGAGGAGCATCGGGTTAGGACCCCTTCTGAAAAGACTTCTCTCTATCCGGCTTAGTTGAAGGAAGAGGATCACGGGACTGAGAAGATTGGGAATATGCCTTCTTACGATGAGACGAATCGTGGGGACGGTTGTCTCTATCTTAATAATCGTCTCTGTCCCTGCGTCTGCCCGAACCTGAATCCCGTCTGGAATGATGAAATATGGAAGAGCCATGAAGGCGATCGAATCCGTGAGAGCGCCCCATGTCACCTACAAAGAATAGCGATAACAATGAGTTAAGAAAGATCCGGGAAACAAGAAAAAACTTGAAGTGTATGATGGAATGCGTATATGCGTGTGTGTCCTAGTGTTCCCCCCGACGGACCAGTTCTTTTGTCTTTACTAATCGGAGTATTGTCTCCCTGGACTGGGAGTTGAACTCCTGCATTGCCTCTAGCGGGCGAAGAAAACTTGAGGGCTTCAGGATCGTCAAACCCGTAATTAAGTATATCGTCGGGGATAGAAAGATTCGACAAACCCCTTAGAGAACTCTCCAGGTGCTGTGAGGAAGCCTCTTTCTCTGGCGGGATAGGCATATCTTTCGAAGTGCCGCCGACTTTATCCTTCCGAATATTGTATTTTAACCTCTTATTTCCCTTCGAAGGGGAGGATGACGTTTCAATGTCATGAACTTCGACCGCCAGATTCCAAGCGAGGCCCACATTCTCGCCTTGGGTCTCAGGAGCTTCGTCCTCTTTGCGCTCACCTCCTTCGTGCGTATCGGGAGTGCGGCGTGATGACGATCCGGCCTATTTTTTCCCTTTACCGGATGCTGGCTTGGGAATGGAGACGCCCTCCGGGAGGCTAATCCGACGACCTGGGGCTAGCAAGCCAAACCTTGACAATGATTCATTCGAAATGATGGTTCGGATGTCACGTTCCTCGGCAGGAAGAGCTCTTATGGCCTCAACGGCCTCAGAATATCCTCGGCCCTCCGGACGCGGGTTGATACCTGAAAAGACGGAACGAGAAGTTAGAAAAAGCACGACTCCAATTAAACGCGAACGATGGCTCAACAAAGAGACTTACTGCCTTCAACCCATCTCCTCGCAAAACCAGGGGGGAAACGCACGTAGAACCATTCCTGTTTGTACAGGGCGAATTTACTGCATGCTCCTGTTAGGATTTGGCATTTGTGGTACGGCTCGAGGAACATGAAGGAAGGGCTATCTTTCCGTTTCTTGATCATATAGATGTATCTGATGTCGCCAGAGGTTGGAGGTCTAGAGAAGACGGCCATAAAGAGTAGATATGTCCCGTATAGAAACGCGTGACCGTTCGGATGCAGCTGCGACGGAGCAATGTCGATGTACTACAACACGTCCCGGAGGAATAAATTAAACGGAGGCACGCTGCCCATCCAACACATGAACTTGTTGCATGTGGTATATCCGATTGGGGGCAAGTGAGGACGATTGTGTCGCGAAGGGACTAACACGTCGGCAAAAGAAATCCCGTGAATGGAGCATATCCGTCGAAGTGCGGCTTCATTGATCTTCGAAGCTTGTGAATCGATCGGATTGTCTATTAGAATTGTTGCCTCCAAGGCATCGGGTGCTAAGTTATGGGCAGGGGAAGTCGACGGATTTGAAATATCAGCGGCTCCTTGCCTTGATGACGGCCCAGGCCTGTCAGATATGGTGGCGGAGCTAGACTTCATAGACATCCCCAATAAATAATGAATCTGTTTGAGTGCCTGCGAAAACTATACTTGAAAAACGTTGAACGTTAGAGTTAACAACACGAATATTCCCCCCACGTGATGTGTGAACTAGTGCAAGCAATCGTGTACAAGCAATAAGAATCTAGAGATTTCAAAGATATAAAAATGAGCTTCGAATCGTCGCCTTCAAAGACCGTCATTGCTGACCGTCTCAAAAAGCCCGCCTTGTGGTGATTACAGTTTCAAATTCAGAAAACGAATGTTAATCTAAGTTCAGATTTATGTCTACTAAAGCTAGGGAGTTAATGATCCGGGTCGGTTTCATGTGATAGTGTGCTTAGGTCCAAGTCCTTGTTTTGCTATATGAATAGGCAAGGTTAATGAATGTTCGGCCTAGTTCCTGCTCGGCTAAAGGTATTGTTCGGCATGTTCGGTAAGTTTTGTCCGGCCAAGACAGGTTTCAACATTCACAAACGTTCGGCATTCATGTGGTTCGGCATCTGTGTTGTTCGGCGTTTGTATTGATCGACATTTATATATTGTTCGGCATTTATGGTGTTCGGCGTTTGTGTTGTTCGGCATTTATGATGTTCGGCGTTTGTATTGTTCGGCATTTATAGTGTTAGGCATTTATGTTGTTCGGCATTTATACTGTTCGGCACCCATGGTGACTCGGCATTTGTGACTGTTCGAAAAAGCATCATTCGGCCAAAATCTTGTTCGGTCGGGACCACATTCGACATCCTATTTGGCTCATACTCCCTCCACATCCTTCCATTGCACTACCCGGCATATGACGAATCGTGTCGAGCTAAGGTTGCGCCGAGCGCCAACGCTCGAACACACCGTCCTCTACAGCGACCTCATTCCCCCTTTTTCTTCCTCCATCCACACCGAACCACGAGGACGAATCGTTCGGTGAGTTGCACCGAACCATCCTGTTCGGCATTCTAACCAACTCCTACCTTCCTCCACATCATCTGGCCCTAAAAATCCACACAACACCTATCAATTTACAAACTCGAGTTTCGTGTTGAAACCCCTTTGTGGATTTAGTTAGAGGGATTATTACCTAGTTAATAGATCACGACTTGGAGAAGTTTGGAGTTGAGGCCGCGGTTTTGATTAGCGCCGAATAGGTTAGGAAGAGTTGTTGAGTCTTTGAAGGTTGTTAAAGGCGAGTTTCTCGAAAACAAGATAGGAGAAGTGAGTGTGAAAAGAGAAGGAGGAAGAAGGCCTCGACTTTTATAGGACAGAAGGAGAAGTCGAAAAGGCTATACCCGGTGGAACCGGTCAAAGCCACAGTGTTCGGCATCGGAATACAAAGTCGTTCGACATGAGGAGCATTCGGTTTCGACTGCTTCGTTCGGCATCTATACCACGCTCGTCATACACCTCCACCACTGATATTCTCAAGAAAGCGTCTCCAAGGAGTGTTAACCTAGATTCGAAGCGAAGTACGGGGGATATGCAATTCAAAGCGTATCACGATTCAGCCACGTAATACACTTTGGGGGGGCAAGTGTTTCCTGGAGATTTGACCAGGCAACTAGTGCTCGGCATCAGGTAGCACTCGGCATCTCATAGCACTCGGCATCCATGGTACTCGGCATCAAGGAGTACTCGGCATCTCATAGTACTCGGCGTAGTACTCGGCATCCATGGTACTCGGCATCAAGGAGTACTCGGCATCTCATAGTACTCGGCGTAGTACTCGACATCTAGAAGTACTCGGCGTAGCGCTCGGCATCAGGTAGTACTCGGCATCTAGAAGTACTCGGCATAGCGCTCGGCATCCAGTGGAACTCGGCATCTAGTGGTACTCGGTGTAGTACTCAGCCTCCAGTGGAACTCGGCAACAGGAGTACTCGGCGTAGTACTCGGCATCCAGTGGTGTTCGGCATTAGAAGGCGTTCGGCATATATGACTGCTCGACATGGCAGTATCGTTCGGCCGGAAGGCACATTAGGCCAAGGAGGATCGTTCGGCCAGAGGGATCGTTCGGCCAGAGAGCATTGTTCGGTCAAGCACATCAGACATACCGTTCGGCTTCGACTAACAACCATTCCATCCCATACACCAAACATACCGTTCGGCATAGAAAGGGTAGTTCGGCATCATTGTGTTCGGCCTACCTGGTTCGGCATACAGCGACCACTATACTTGGGCTAGAGTGTTCGGCCACCAAGCCCACCTGGGAAGTCCAGCCCATCTTTGTCTATAAATAGAGGGGCAGTGTCACAGTGAAAAGGGATCTTTTTTTGCAGAACACTGGGGAGACTCTGCCATTTTTGAGACTCATCTTCTCTACTTAACAACTTCATTCAAGCATTTGATTCACGAATTGTATTTGTAATCAACTATTAAGAAGATCAATAAAGTTTAACCTCAAAGTGGACGTAGGCAATTACGCTGAACCACTATAAATTTGGTGTTCTTACTTTCTGCATTTAAATTAGCATTCTCTTCCTTGTTTAATTTATCTTCATCACTTATATCTCTACACAATCTTTCTCTACGAGGTTAGTGACCAATTTTGGTGCTAACATAGCTACTCCATGATTTTTGTACTATGTGCCTTGAAGTTGTTTACCAAAATGTTACCAAGGTAGATAGGTTAGACAACATCATGTAGCGTGGAGGCATAAGAAAAATCAGATAGGTAGTGGCTCTAATGGGATATTTATTTTTAGACTCCTGAACGAGTGTAAGAAGTTGGGTTAAAGCTCTGATCATTGGCAAAATGGAGGAGGTTCAACCTATATGGAGGAGGTTTGACCATTAGGACCGAACCAGTGCTCAACATAGTTGAACTTCAAAACGAGGTTTGATCACTATAATTGAACTAGAGTAGCTTCGAACATATGAAAAGGTCCGATCACACAGGACACCGAACCTTTTAAGAGGTTTAACCCCTAGTGGAGGTTCAACCACCATAGCCAAACCATACATAAGGTCATACCACCCTGATCGAATCATCTAGGGATTGCACCATTTTAGATATGATCCCCTTAGCCCCTAGGGTGGAGCCGCCTTATGGCTAGGGAGGGCAAGCAACCCCGCTAGAAATTCTGAGAAGTATTGTTTAAAAAATTGAAGATATTTTCTTAACCTCAAATTTTGACAAGGAAGAACAAGTGAAAAAAAGAAATTTTTTTGCATTGAATAATTATATTTTCAATTTCACTGCCACATGCATGCGCTTCCTTACCATGCACACGTTCTCTTTTATTTAGGTATTGTGCCTTCCTGTCCTATGCTACATCACTTGGGAAGTTTACTTTGTTTTCTCACTTTTGACCGTACCATGAAATTATATTAATTGAAAAATATGTAACTAAAATCATGTGTTCTCTTTTCAAATAAAATATTGCATTCTTATTATTAAAATTAGCTTGTAACTTTAAAATTATTGTTCAATAAATTGGTATATGGATGTTTTAGTTATGGCTGTTTGATAATCTATTATGAATTATTTTCCGCTATGAGCATTATTTTCATTAGTTTTTTTATTTGAATAAATGGCTAAAATAATCCGAGGTATTATTGAGGAACTGCTTAGCCCCAATGTGTTCCCCTTAACAGAGTAGGTGATTTTGGTGATTTCCCATAGGTCACAAAAGTGTTTTCTAGTGATTGATCCATCCACACATATGTTCAAAATTCAAGGCTCAAACATGGAGTTCTCAAGTAATCAACATTATTTCATTTAAGGAGTTTTCACTCAATTTCAAGTGACGAACATCAAATCCGAATTCTTGATATGCCCTAGGGATTTCCAATGATCTACCCTTGGTCAGGCAAGGGAAATTCAAAAATTGGAACAAGGAACTAAGTAATTTGTGTTCGGAGACAAATAATCGGGTCTAGTATCACGCAAGCAACTTTGGGTGGTTCGTATGTGTTGTGCAAGGATTTCAAGTGATCGGGAAAGGAACTAAGTAATTTGTGTTCGAAGCTTCATTCCAATGTGTTCTAAACGCAGTTTCTCCATGACGTCGAGCATTCGTCTTTGGGTTTTTGGAGATGTTTTATAGGATTTCGACCTCATTAGCTTTACTTTGCT